>WUAM01000323.1:9422988-9439950 GCA_024336885.1 Actenoides hombroni
GGGCCGAATCCAGGAAGCAGGGCTCCAGAACCCGTATTGGTTGCTCGGAGGAAACGCCAAATGCCCCCCATCCTTCTCCTGCCCTCTCCCTTTATAGTTGAGCTGATGTCATATGGGATGGAATATCCCACTGGTCAGCTCAGGTCGGTTGTATCCCCTCCCCCATCTTGCCCCCCCAGCCTCTGGTGCTGTGTGAGCACTGGCAATCATAACATGGGTGTGTTATCAACACCCTCCAGCTCCCAGTACTGCAGCATGAGGGCTGCATGGATGGGGAAAAGCAGCTCAGCCAGACCCACTACAAACTCTTTGATCACCTGAGGGGCATTTACTGTATGCTAGACACAGAAACCTTCAAATCATCAATGGAGTGAAATAGCCACCTCAATATGGGCATGTCCTCCTCAGAGAAAATCTTTTTAGAGGTATAGTCCCTCTCTATAGAAAGAAAGGAGCCTGGATGGATAGCATACGCCAGAAACTTAGCAGGTAGATAGCTGGATATGACTAAGCTGAATCCCACCCTAAACTGGTTTGAAGTTCCTCTCCCTCATCCCTACATTTTTCAGGAGAAGCTACAGCTGTGCATTTATTTATTCTTTCGTCAGTATTAGTGGGGTCTTGGCTTCATACAATCTTCCAGCAGGTTTATTGAATGCAGCTGAGTCAAGGGGGACCAGTAATTTCTTCTGGTATTGGACCAAAGTAAGTCTGCTATCATGTCTTTCCACAGCAACAGACTTGGAGGTATATATCTGCATCTCATCACCTTTCTGGATGACTCAGGACTCGGCCTAAAATCACAGAATACATTTTCTAGAAATGAATTTACACTTTTTTTTTTTTAATTCCTCAGTTGTCAGTGGTGAAGCATCTTTTTATCTTAATTCTTCTTTGCTTGTACTTTATTTAAGATGTAGTCTGTAAAGCTTTCAGTGTTTCTTTGTGTTGCTGAAACTGGAACAAATTTTTCATGTTGGCTGTACTCATTGTTCCATTTCTCCTAGTAAAATCAAAATACCTCCCCACAAAAGCAAACTGTTGTTTTGTCATCTAATTCTCTCTGTTTCTCTTACTAAAGTGAGAATTTATTTATACTATATTTAATTATATTCACTGTATGGCTCTTCACTGTTTCACAAGGCTCAGAAGATTAAATATTCTATTGCATTTCTATTTATTTATTTGTCTATTTTTCATAAGCTAGTCCTTTTAGTCGGTATTGTCAAATTACAAAACAGAATATTGTATTTAGTTCGATTATTATCAGAGAAATTTTTAGGCATCATTTTCAAAACTTTCTGTCAGGTCTCAGCAATGACTTAGATATCTTCCTTACAGAAAAAATCTCATCTGACCCCTACATTTACTAGTCAACACTTGGATTCCTCCCAGCAGTAGTATTGACTTAAGTACATCTTGACCAATTTAGGACATGCGTCATTCACAATCAGCTCTTTGTGTGCCTCATTGTAGCACACAGTTCTAGTTTCTCTCTAATTTTTTTTTTTCCAGGAATTCATCCAATTTTATACTAGATCTACCTCTCACACTTATTACAGAGGCAAAGGAATTGCTGCAGAAGGATTCATCATACCTAATTTAGATATACACTCCACAGACATCTATCTACAACTGAGATAGTCAGGATCCCTTTATAGACAACTGAGAGAAACAGGCACCTTCAGGGCATGACTCATTTAGCCTATTTCAAATGCCTGTGTTAGGACAACATGAATCATATCTTATTAAACGTAAAGAGAGGTTGCAGAACTTTCTCAGATACTGGATGTTTTCTACTCATTACTGCCCTGTTTATGCATTCCAATTGTATTACCTTTTTTTTTTCCCACTAGTACTCATGAGGGCTCTTGAGTTGCTAACTAAAGGGCCTCCTAAATTCTTAACAGAATCACTAATTTCCAATAAATTATTTCCATTTCTGTAGTTACGGCTATGTTCCTTGTACCAAAATGGATTCAGTGATGATTTCTCCTTGCCTGATATTTGTTTATTAATAGAAACTGTACAGCTTAAATCCCTGTTTTACTAAGTCAAATCTAAGTAGAAAGAGTTATAACCTGTCATGACTGGCTTACAACTTAAATATATTGGGAGAGGAGAGAAAAAAAGAATGAAGTTTAATTTTAGGGAAGCAAAAAAACTACAGAACAAAAAAGTTTTATTAATAGGGATCTGCTTTTTTATCTCATGAAGTATCTAGTAGCTCACAATGTGAGACATCTTTTCTAGATTTTGATTAATATCTTTTTTACAAAATGGTAATTTCACAGAACAAGATAAAGTACATAACAGCTAAATTTATAAATTTAAGAACAAGAAATTATTAGAAATATTTCTGATTTTAATTTTTTTTCAGCAGAAATTTTTGCAACATACTTCCATAACACAGATCAATCCTATTTTTAAAAAGATTCTGGCACATATATTCCAGTACAAGATGGCATCAAAAGTTACATAGTTTGTCCCTTTAACACCATCTGTTGTGCTTCAGTATAAATATAAAAAAGGATAAAATTCTAAAAAGAAAATTAATCAGAATTATAAGAAATTTAACAAAAATGAGCATTCAACAGAGAAGTGATAAAAAGTACTCTTAATTTCTGGGAGGTCATTCAAGATCCTATACTAATATCTGTTAAACAAACTAAGTAACCCTTAGAAGATTAAGAAGGGCTTTGAATGGACAAAAACATTAGCTAAAAGACAGAGGAGGATTGATTATAGGTTAGGAATTTGCCACATAGAAGGAAGGTCACCTCTGCAGTATGTCAGAGATCTCTACTGAGGCTAACATATTCATAAATAATCTACAAGAATGAAATTTAAATCTTTGTTAAATGTTTTAGTTTATGCAAACAGTGTAAACCTGTAAGAACTTCAGGCTAATGGATATCTGGGCTTGACCAGTTGGAATTCATTGCAACTGAACATAAAATGAAACTCAAAAAAATGGCATTAATCTGATGACCTGGAACAGGATGTTGAATCTGCAGTAGACAATTTTAGGAAAAATGTCAGATAAGTCCTATGTGAAGACCAATAAAGCAAGTATCAAGCTACTGAGACAGGAATAAAGAACTAAATAGCAAAGGTCATTATACCTCCAGAGACCCATGGTGCCCTCATTGGAGAACTAACTAAATAAACAAGGACTTCAAGCTGGAAAGGGATCTGTCACATGTCTGAGAAACTGTAGGTGACATTCATAGAATCATAGAATTGAAAGGTTTAATAAAGATCATCTGTTCTCTCCTTTCCATTAAAAGAACTAGGAACTGAAGATCATAAGGAGGATTTTTAAAGGAAAGAGAAAGGTAGTTCATCTCGGACTACATAGTAAAGATGCAAAATTCCCCAATGAAGAAAACAGTGGAAGCTAAAAGCTTGCATACTTTCAAGAGAAGACTAGACAAGTTAATGGAAAAGAAATAAGTCAAGGGTTTTACAATGACTTTGTCTTATATTATCAAGAAATTACTGAACCACCAATCACCAGAAACAGGGAAAGTAGTCAGAAAAATACTACTACGTGTTCTGTCTGTTCTTATGTTTTCTCTTACGCCTCCATGTACAGCCACAAACAGGTGCTATGTTTGATGGAACTTGTTCTGTCTCTGCAGGTCTTAGGAAACTGATAAAAAACCTCAGAATTCTTTCAAAAATAGTCTTAAAACCAGGACATTTTATAACATGATATTTGCATTATTATAATAACATTGAATTTTTAAAGGGTGATTTTAAAAGATTCTGAAAGTGTAAGTAGAAAAATTACTGTATTATTTTGATAGCAAAAAGAGGATTCTAGTGACATTGTATCTCACTGTGACTGAAGTGAGTTTTCACATCTTTAGAGCAAGAAGTGTTTTGTAATTTACCGATAGTAGTTCCAGAAAGACCATAATATAAATAAATTACAGTAGTTAAAATAGTGTACAACAGGAAACAAAAAGACCCCATATAGTAGAAAGCTCTACAGACACATTTGATACAGAATGTAAATGACTGCTGGACCTGTTAACGTTCAAATTAGAAAAGCATTCAAAGCCAATGTATAGATATAAAATGAGAATCAACAATGAACTTTATTTATAACTATATATATATTAAAATCTCCTGCAATAGATAAACTATTTCAGTATGTTTGTTATAACTTCAAGTAATTTCAATACTGAAGATAGAAGATGACATACGGTCAAAAAACCACATGGCGCAATGTTTGATGCTGACATCCTGTGCTGCATCTGCATGCATAGTATGGTAGTAAAAAGGTCCATATAAGATGATGAGGGTAGGTGGGTTGGCCTATGGAAATGCAGCTGCACAGTGGGACATAAATGAAGATTCAGAACATAAAATAGTTTGAGGACAAGCACAGCTAATTAAAGTAGCATTCTTCTCCTGTGTGAGTCTCTGTTAAGTGTCATGATTATTTTACTGATATTTTGTAGTCAGAAGACTTCCTACAGCTAATTTGATACCCCTGCATTCTGAGATTGCTACCCAAAGGCATGTCGTAATAAGAAAGTGTTTGCTCTCTGTTCCAAGTATTATGAAAGGAAAGCTTTGCTTCATCCTATGTGTACTGGAAGGTCTTCATACCAGCTTCTTTTCTGTCTGATGGATCATTTTCACAATTAATTCTTTATGGCAACTCTAATTCTAGATGTAATTGAACAGTTTTAAAATGTCTTTGTTCAGGGAGAAAAACATACTTTGATTTCTAATCCCTATTAAAATATGCAGAAATAAAAATGTCATCATGTTTATAAATATATAGAGAAGCTAAAGGCATACACGATATGGGGAATTTAGATAATCATCTCTCACTGACATGCAATGAGAACTGGCCGCTTAACTCTGGTTTATGTCACCTCATGAAATCTATATTAAGGCTGGTCATGAGGAAAATCTTTCTAATGATATAGACAGTGAAACATTGCAGAAGACTACAGGATGGATGGAGTAGACTGCTGATCTTTATCGTTGTCAATTGCACAAACATCTGCCTCCATGACCAAAGATGATCCTGTATTGAGGCAGAAAGATAGATTATTCATTGGATTATTTTTGTGTAACTCAACCTTCTAAGGTTCACGGGCTAGGGAAGAAACTTATATTGCAGAAAGTACAGATAACACATTGCAGAGTTGATAAACAAGAATTTACAACATGAAGTATAGAAGAAAAGAGTACTGATAGTGGAATTTATTGAGATAGTCAGTTCACCATGTTATTTTTTGGTCAGTAGGATTACATTAGGTTTTGATAAAATAGGAGAGTGCTATCCTAGCTAGCTGCTACAACAGCTTATACTAGTGACACATATCGGATGATACCTCTCCAGACATTCAGTACTCCCAAATTAATAAATTATTTCATTAATTGCACCTGAATGAAATCACAGAAAGTCTTTTAATTGAAGGTGAAGAGGTTGAGAGAAATACTTAAAACACAAGTCTACTATAGAAATAAACGTCTGTATATAGTTTTTCTTTGTCTTTGTTGAGAATCAGGACTCCAGGGTATAAAATGATATCGTTGTCTTGAATTTAATGATGTTTTCATTCTCTGTTTCAAGTTAGAAAATGCCACTTGTTGAATACTTCCTGATATTTTTTCTTTGGTGAAAACTGTGAAAATCAGAGACCTTTATCTAACATCTTTCTTCACTAAGGAGGTGTATGATTACCAAAGTATCTTCACAGTTATCTTCCATTTCTGAAATAGATAAGAACAGACACATATACATGAATGCTAACTGAATTATGTTTATCTGACATTAGCATTTGAATGGATCTGGACAATAGGAATGATGATAATGCCTGGATGATTCATAATCAATGTCATTTCCCTTTTTAAATTTATGGAGAATGAGTAGAACACTTAGCAAAGAGATTCAACAAAGCAGGTACATCAAGAAGGCCAAAAAATATAATAAAATGGAAAAAGTAAATCTGTGTGATTTATAGTATGAAAAACTTAGTATAAAACATTTTATGACTGTGTTTCAGTGGCACTCACTTCAAAAACATTTTTAAGGATGCTGGAGGATATTTACTAAAGTTAAAAAAATTTTTACAGGTCCTTAGATATAGTTTCACATGGAAAATATGAACATGTGAAAATTGGTGGACTCAGATTACATCTACTTAGGGGTAATAATGGGAACCACCAATAAGGAATTACTTTCAAATACTCTTTAAAAATAAAGGACACATATCCATCAAAGACAGATAATAGAGAGAGAGAAGAAAGAAAGGAGAGAGAAAGAGAATAGGAAAGGGAGGAGGGAACAGAGATCCAGGGAAAGAGAGAAAATGGTTAAAAAATGTTTAAAATCGCAGATATTTGTGAAGTGCTGACCACTAGTTTTTGAAAAATAAGGTTACTTTAGGGTACCTTGATTTGAAGATTGCAATCAATTTAGAACAAAGTATCATGAGTTCACTTGTGCAGATGGGTTCTGATTCTTTTGAATGGCCTCACCACTCTTTCTGAGGTGAAAGCTTAGTGACCAGAGTCCATTCAGACTGCCTGAAGTCTTGCTAGCATTGTCATCTAAGCTGATAGTTTCTTCTTATGCAAAACCAGAATTATTATTAAGCAGTTTGATAAAAAGACTGTTCGGAATTTCAGAGGATTATCTGGCCAACCTATGTTGCCAGTGAGATACCAGTCTCTTATCAAAAGCTACATTAGTAAGTTGATATAAGAAAAAGATGTATAAAATATTCAACAAAGAATATTTTATATATGCATGCAAGTGTTTATGTATATATTTATAGACATTACACAAAATGACTTACCATAGTAATATTATATATGAAAAATAATTTTAACATACCTGACTAAGATACCTAAGTACCATTGAATGACTTAATGACTTAATTGCTTCAGGTAATTTCACTCAAAATATGCACCAAATTAAACATTTTTCAGATTTAAAGGAAAACATATGAACAAATAATTTTTTAAAAAGGTATTGATACACTGAGAAGAAAATGTGAGACATAGTTTTGAGAATTTGAAATTTTGTGAGAACTGGAGTAACTTTTTGGTATTTTTTTGAACTTTGTTTTCAATACTTAGAAAAAATTCCAGCAATAGTAAAGGCTTCTATTGTTTTTTTGATTTCATATTAACTTGTATCAACAATATAAAGGAAAAAGAATAGATATTGACGTATAGTAATGAAAAAAAATATTTATTTGCTTTGTAGAGTTTCATACTTTCAGCATTTACTGTTACTTAGAATGAGGCTACATTTGAAATGATGAAATGTCTGTTCTTCACAGAGTTCCAGAGTTAACTTTACTCCTTCTATTACTAGCAGTCATTACAGTTAAGAATGTTTTACACCTCTTATCCCCCAGAGTTTCTTGATAGATCACAGTCTAGATTTGCTTTGAAAGCCATTTAAAATTTCCCAAAACCCCACTTCTGTGTGATGTGCTCTTGTTGGTGATGTCCTGAAATCTTCAGACCCCTGTGACACAGGCTGTCATGTCTGCAACAATTGTATGCTATTTTATAAAAAGTATCTAACCTCTTGACTCCTCATTTTCTTATTTTATGCAATAGGAATAACCAAAGCAAAGTCATGTAAACTACCTATAACAACTGGAGAAGAGTATTTCAGAGATAATGTGATATTTCTGTAATTAATTGTCTGTAACAGGCCTAATAAGAATGTCATGATGAAAGATACTGGTTTTTTCCACTTATTCTGAGTAGCGTTATTTAAGAGCGTAGCTAATGCATTTTGGAAGAAATGCTCCAGAAACACAAGTTATTCTTGTATTACTATGTCCAGTAACAGTAAAATTAGAGTCCTGAACTCTGAAAATCTATCAGCCTGCAGTCAGCTCCAAAAGAGTCAAAATCAATATAAATCATCTCTGAAACTTTTAAGAAAGCCAAGGACGAGATGCTCTGATGACTCTTTTACAGCTTGGAACTGAGAAATTCTTGGCTCAAAATGCTGACTTTTAGCCAAGGTACTGTACAGTAGGTTTACTTTTTGGCATTTTATAATCACCTCAGAAAAAGTACAATGTGATCATAGAGAAAAGGTTGAGGTAGAACAAGGGCAGAAAAAATAAACACTTATGACTGAGAAAAAAAATCTGTAGGGTTCTAGCTGTAGTGAACATTTTATTCTTGATGAAGGGACATAACTGTATGCTAAAAACCCCTTTCTTTTATCAACATTACAGATTGTACTTTGTGACAAACCTCAGTTTTATGCTTTGCAGCTGTCTGAGGAAATAAAGTATAATTAGACATAGTACCCAGGATTTGGATTGAACTGATGTTGGTTTTCAGCACTGTACTTCAGTAAGTTTTGGTTCTTTGATACTAAAACATCAGCAGACACAGAAGTGTTAATGTGTTTAGTATAACAACAACCACGTAAGAGATATTGTATCCCTGCAAAGGCAAAAGAGCTCAAGCGCCAAAGTATGGGCTGGAATTGAGTCATAGTGTTACTGTTTGTTTTAAGTAAGTGAATGGAAATGATTCAATATGATATGGTGCTATTAGAAAGAATCTGGAATTTTATTATAATTGTACTATTCACAGAAATAAAGACAAAAATGTGTAACTTTGCAAAATTCTGGACCATATGACCCAAATATCTTAAAATACGGTCCAAACATCATTTTTATAACAAAGGCTCCCTTACCTGATATTACTACAGTAATGGAATCCTAGAAAGTAGAAAGTATTATTTGAAGCTCAGATAAAGGAAATCTTCTGTTGCGTTTTTTGTTATTTGGTTTTGGATTTATTTTTTAGTAAAGCATGATTAGACTGAAAAAAAACCCTGCTACTATTTTATTGGTTTTTAAAAGACATATCTGAAGTATCTTGTATTAAAAATTAACCACAGTACAAATAGAACTGTCAGTTTTATTGCCTTCGTATTTTAATTTTGGGAATATACATAAGCATGTTTGTGCTTAATTAATATTGTTTTTGATTTATGTAAATGGAAAAACATGCTCCAAATTCTAGTAACATGGTTTATTTTTTGGACATATTTCAAAGGATTGGTCAATGAACATGAATTCAGGAATAAGTATGGTCTTATAGCTATGAGTATTGTCTATTAAAACTTAAGTATACAATCATATCTCACAAGCAAGAAATGGTTATCTATGAAGCCTTTGACTTGGTTCCCCTGAACATCTTTCTCGCTAAATTTGAGAGATATGTATTTGATGGGTGGACTTTTTGGTGGATGAGAAATTGGTTGGATGATTGCATCCATAGGGTAGTGGTCAAAGACTCAATGTCCAGATGGAGATCAGTAAAAAGTGATGTCTCCCAGGCGTCCATATCAGGACCACTAGTGTTTAGTACTTCATCTAGGACATAGAGGGATTGAGTGCACCCTCAGCAAGTTTGCAGGTGACACCAAGCTGAGTGGTGCTGATGCCATGTCAGAGGAATGGGATGCCACTCAGGGGGATGTGGACAAGCTTAAGAAGTAGGCTGAAGGTGTTGAGAGCAGCCCCATGGAGAAGCACTTGAGGGTACTGGTGGATGAAAAGCTGGATGTCAGCTGGCAATGTGCATTCTAAGCCCAGAAGGCCAGCTGTATCTTGGGCTGCATCAAAAGAATAAGGGCAAGGAGGTCAAGGAAGGTGATTCTGACCTTCTACTCTACTGTACTCTGGTGAGATCCCTACCTGGAGTACTGCATCCCAGCTCTGGAGTCCTCAGTACAAGAATGATGTGGAACTGTTGGAGTGGGTCCAGAGGAGGGTCACAAAAATGATCAGAGGGTTGGAGCACTTCTCCTATGAAGAAAGGCTGAGAGAGTCTCAGTCTGGAGAAAGGAAGGCTCTGGGAACACCTTATGGTAGCCTTTCAGTACTTAAAGAGGGCCTATAAGAAAGATGAGGACAGTCTTTTTAGCAAGGCCTGTTGCAACAAGACAAGGGTAATAGTTTTAAACTAAAAAGAGGGTAGGTTTTACCTAGATATAAGGAATACATTTTTTAAAATGAGGGTGGTGAAACACTGGCACAGGCTGCCCAGAGAGGCAGTAGACGTCCCATCGCTGGAAACATTCAAGGTTGGGTATGATGGGGCTCTGAGCAACCTGATCTAGTTAAACATGGCCTTGCTCACTGCCCGAGAGTTCGACTAGATGACCTTTAAAAGGTCCCTTCCAATCCAAACTACTCTATGTTTCTGTGATTCTATGTGTGACCCCTAAAATATAAAAGTGTCTATCACAAGTGATAAAGATGTGCTCATTATTCAGTTTTTGTTATTATTCAGTGGGTTGTTACTTGTCACAAGTAGCATCAATAAAGGATAGCATAGTACTAACACTGCCAAAGTGGCAGTATAATCTTATCTAAAACTGGCTTTAATTGCAACAGTGATTGATTAAAAACCTGCCCTTCCTACATAAAGCATGCTTGTTAAAGACAGACAGGTTACTGGCCTGACTTGTTCAAACTTGGATTTACAGATAACTCCATAGGTGTTCTCTCCTCAGCTTTCATGGTGTGCCTGAAGTGTACACAAATGTAAAGAGCTGGCTAAATTTTGAGAAGGAGGAGCCTCTCCTGTTAGCTTGGATGGACAACACTGCATTCCAGCAGATGATTAAAAGAAATGGCACTATGTTCTTTGTGCATCATCGCAAAAGCATTGTCAAATATAAACAGAAAGGCAGAGACTATGAAATACAGTGTTGCACCTCCCTCAGGCTACAAGAGAACAGGGAACTAATTAAGATTCTGGAAGATAATTGCAACCCTTTGATATATCAGAGGCAACTTAATTTGCCTCCTTTGCTTGGCCCACCACAGAAGAGTTGCTTGCTAGTTTCTGTTGAGTTAATTGAGTGGTTTCCTCCAGTGTTTGTCTAAGGTTAGTGTGTAACTTCACTGGGATGACTGGGCAATGCCACTGTGTCTCCAAGACTACTGGAAATGAACAAATTTAAGATCTGTTTCCCAGTCTTCTGTGTGGATGTTGAAATGAGCCAAAGCTGTACAAGGGAAGAAGAAATAACATACTTTAATGTATGCAGAACAGTGAACAAATATACAAGTTCAGCACTGGATAACAGTCTTGTACTGTGTATCTCAGATTTTCTGGTCCATATACCATAGTCCCGGTGACATGTTAGGAAGATACACATAATAAATACGGATCACATCAGCAGGCAAACTGTTCATGGCCTAGGATTAAATTATTACTTATGCATCAGTTTATTTCTTCACCAACTTAATGAACTGGGTGTTGAAATTAAATAGAATTATGGCAAGAGATTTATGCCATTTGTCTGAAATATACAAACTGGTAAAACTAACATCTAGACTCAAGCCTTTTTTCATCAGGCACTGAGGAGATTTTCATTGCTATTTATCTCTTCCATTATGCACAACTTTCTTACTGAAATCAAAACAAATACTTAAAAACCTACTATGTAGATTAGAGAGAGTAACAGAATTTAGCCCCACATTTGTAAATATGTGTCATTTTTTATAGGCAGAAGTTAAAGGCAACACAATTTACTGCTTTAATCAGTCATTTGACAACACAGGGCTCAGAAAAGCAATTAACAACTTATGAAGCATAGAAAAAGCACACACAATTAGGAAGACAAACAATAGAATAAAGACTATCTCCTCTGGAGAAAAGTAAGCTGTAATTTCCCTGCCACCTGAATTTGGCTCATTGCTGAAGAGACTGCTAAAGATCTCCCTAATGACAGAAAATCATCAGACCGTAAGGAAAATATATAATACTACATCTGCTCCATTAAGAATGGCAGCTATAATTCTTTTAAACATAAAGCTTTAGCTTGAATCAAATAACTTACTTTTAGTCTTTCTAGAAATCATAATCCTATCACTTCTTAAATGTCTTGTGTGAACTTTAGCAGCCTAAACCCACTTTAGCTCAGTAATGCTTTAGAAAGACTAAATCCAAGTTAAAGGAGGGCATTAAAAATCACAGGATGAAAGTAATTTCTTAAGTTGTGTTTCCTAAAATTTATTCCATGACAAACTAAAGTCCAAACCAGATTGTTTTGTAGAGTTCCCACTCGATTCAGTAAAATTTGGACCAGATCCTTCTGATATAACACTATTGCAGTATCAGTATATTTAGGTGGGCACCTCTACTTACCATTTCCTATGATATAATTCTGCATGTTCTAATGGAGCAAAGTATTTTTTTTTACAGTAATGTGAATCTCAGATCTGTGTCCAACAGGCTGTCTTTAAGACTGGTAGATTCTGTGATAAATTCTGCAAATGTTGCTTTTTCTTTTTAACCATTGCCTGGGAGGAGTAACACCACTGATAGTTCCTACAGGTCTCCTAACAGACCACCAAGTATTGACTGAGTTCATATTGCTGACCAATTAATTTAGACCCAAAGTATTACTCTACTGCTTGGTTCTTCTGCTGCCTTACACCATGAACTGACTCATTAAAGTTAACAAGATTGCATGTACAATAAATAAAACAATATAATCTTTGGTAGTAATGAACTGATCCTACAACAGCTTTCAAACATGAAATTCCACTTGAATTAGAAATGACTGCTTCCTTTTGTTAAGTTTCAGTACAGGTCAAATTCATACCAGCAGTAGAAATGTCTCTCAAAAAATGGAATTTTAGAACAAGTTCTTGTGCTAGGAAAATGCTGTAACAATAACATGACCTATGCTTTTAATCATCTTTAAAATATTTTCTTCATTACCCAACTGCTTAAAGACTTAAAAAAAAAATTATTATAAAAGAGGATTGTGTTATTTTGTTGTTCTTTTTAAGTTGGTTTTTTTTTTTCCAGAAGAATAGATCCATCCTGAAAATTTATCTCAAATGTTGAGTTTTATCCTTTTTAATTAGAGGACATCAACAATTGCCTTTGTAGTCTAGTAGCTCTTTGAACTGCCTTTGAATCAAGATCAGAGACTACAATAAAAGAACCTCCTACTGTACAGTTTTATACTACTCTATGTGAGACACTTAACATGTTGAAAAACTTAATATTATTCAATATTTGCAGGATGAAAAAGAGACAAATGTGGGGATTTTGCTGTCATTTCTCCTTATGTACTTTGCTGGAGGAAAAATATATTTTTAGCAGAAAACTTAATTTATTTTTTTAAAAGTTTTACAGAAGGGAAACTATAAGTTTTCTTACCCTTGCACAAAGCAAATAATGTATGTAAAGTAAAAAAAAAAAAAAAAAAAGCACCAAACTTAAAAATCAAATGGAAAACATGTATCCAAAGAAGACTCCAGTCCCAAAATAAATAGAAAATTGTAAAATTAAAGAGAAGTGTAATTTTTTATGACCAGTCCACGTTTAGGACCCCTTTTCTTTTTACAGATGCTCACTTTCCTTTTCAGCAGCATGAATAGCTTGTGGTCTCAGGACTGTCAGCTCACGCCTGGCATATTTGTTCCTTGTCGTTTTAATTTGGAGAGAATAGGGCCGCTAACGCAATGGTAAGCGAGTCCGGGCTGGCGCGGCTCGGCTCGGGTGGGAGATGAAAGGCCCGACCGCGGGTCCCATGGGGCCTCGCCGTGACCTACTTCCAGCGCAGCCAGACATCACACGAGAACCACGTGTTCCCGCCCCGCCGTCAAAACAAACCATTAAAGGCAACAGCTTAAGGCTGATTTAGGACCCTGTGGTCTTTAAGTGGTGTCTGACGGTTTTGATCTGCTAACTGATCACAGGTGGATGAAAGGGGATCTCTGAGACAATTAACTGTGAGTTCGGCAGGTTCTCTGTTACAAGGGGGGGGCGGGGGCCCGCGACACTTTCACCTAGGAGAGCATTAAAAAAGCAGCACTGGGTGAGTGATGTGGCAAAGGCGTGAATGAAAAGCAGAGGATGAGAACATGCTCTGCTTAATGTCCATGCAAAAATTCTACCCTAAGTGTCATATCCCACTGCTTAAATTCTCGGTCCTACCCTGAGTGATGTTGCATTTCAGCAGCATCAACTATTCTAAGATAAACAGAAGCACATATGAAAATGGCTGGGAAAAACATTGTGCAGGAAAAACCCCTAGCAATGGCTGGGAAAGTCATGATTTTCAGCAGATAAACTAGCTATATCTTGCTCAATAAACCTAGTATTTTTAGAAAAGGATTTCAAACTGAATTGGATAATATTTAAGGTTATTCTTTCATGCCCTCCACCTGATCTTAGTCTTCTACCTAGTAAAGGCTGAGTAGGGAAACTAAGGCAGGGTGTGGGACCCATGTCAGCACTTTCAGAGGGAGCTATCTGAATTTTCTTGCAGTGGATTTACAAAATAAATACTATTTATTAACCAGTTATTACTATTATTATTATTATAAATGTTATTGATAATTTTTAATAGCATCAGAGTATATGAGCCGTACAGCCACTGAGATAGACAAATTCCTTATTCCACATGAAAAAAGGGATGAGAATTACACTTTTCTTTTTTGTTTGCTTTCACTGACCATGGATTTTTTTCTTTCCTGAAATGGCAGGTTCGTACATGAAGTCATCAGACATTAAAAATCCATTCCTACTCTATGCTTAACTACTGAACCAATGTCTTTTTTAAACTCCTTCATATAAGAATCAATAGGTTTGGATGAATAGATGACTCTTGCTGCTTGTGGTGGGCAGTGATTTATTGGCAATCTGTAAGAAAGGGAAAGTTGGGAAAAATATTTAATTTTCTATATATTCTTATTTAGAACTGAATTAACTAGAGAAAAAGACTGTTCTCTGGTTTTAGGAATTAAAAACACATAACACTGCACTACCAATAAAAGGAAAAAATGTACAACAGATACCACAAAACACATCTTTTCCATAAAAAACAGAAAATCTCTTCCCCTCCCCTGTCTTAAAATCTAGACCTTAAGGATGTAATTAGATGTGGCACTGTAGGAGCCACATATCAGCGGATATTCTGCAGTTGCTGACCTATTTGCACCAGTTGCCTGACACACCTAAATATATGCTATTTTGGCTTATTGTAGGAGTGATTCTCAAAGACAAAGACATTCTCAAATGGAAAAATTGGCAAGTGAACACATTCACAAACACAGACAGCTCCGCCAGGGATCACCTGGCCTGACGAAATTGCAGCTTGGTGGCAAGAAGAGCCCATCAATCTGATGCAGTGGCCCTACAGTGTCTAGTTTTACACTGGGCTGTTTCTTAGTGTGGGTCTGCTTTTTTTAGTCTCTCTAATGTTCCATGGACTCTAGACCTCCCATAATGCAATATTATGATCTCAGAATAAAGAAACAGCAGAGCTGGTAGGATGGCTTTTATTTTCCAAATCTCTGTATTTATACCACTTTTGCTTCTTAGGTCACTCCACAGATGTAACCTGAACACATCTGGACACCTCCTGATCCCATGTTAATTGAAGCAGGGAATAACCTAACAGCTGATCTAGAATCTTCCACTTTCAGCAGGATTCATCTTTTTAATATTAGAATCCTAGAAATGAGGCATTAAGTCTAGCTCTTTTTACCGTGAACAGGGAGGGAGAGACAGTGACTTTTGAAAAGCAAATATAGCTGTCTAGGAGAAGCTTAGGGAGTGGAAGACCTTCTACAAATATGCATTCCTCTCTGAAAAGGATGTCACTTGCTTGTAAATTTGCCTTCACTGTCAAAAAGAAAAAAACAAAGGCAGAAACCATTACCTACCAATGTGCAAGAAAAATAAACAATCTCTTCCTTCTTCTCAGCCTTCTGGGCAAGGACCTCAAGATAATATCAAGAGCATAAAGACTCTGTGATTGGTTTGGGCATTGCTATTCCATATCACCTTTTTTAGAAGTTGTCCCTTTAAAACTTAAAAATCATGATATAGCTTACATATTTTGTAAGGACATTCAAAACCACAAAACCAAAATACCATTATTTTGGTTTGTGATAAATCTTTTGTTGTTGTTGTTTTTTCTTTTTCCTTTTTTTTTTTTTTTTATGGTGTCCCTCATTTTTTCCTTGAAAAAGAAGAACAAACCTTGACTTCTTGATACTCATTTTGTTTTCTGAATTCTATTTTCTTTAACTTGAATTAAAATTTGTTTCTTACTTTTTTAAAGTTCCACAGAAGAAGGCTATTTCTTTAAGCATCTGCATTTATATAGTTGCATAAATACGTTATATGTAAAAAGCTGAGGCTACCTGGAGCCTTTGATTTGCTCAAAACCTTTGACTTTTGAGAAGATTTAGGTCTTGTAAACTGTAGAATGCTTGGAGGTGGGAGGAAAATTTTAATAGATTCCTCCACTGCAAAGCTGAGGTATTTCCCTGATTTATTCTTGTCTTGTTTGGGTTTGGGGTTCTTTTTGTAATATTACCATCACTTTGAAGTCTTAGATCCGATGTAGTCTTAGAAAAAAAAGTAATATAGGAGAGTAAATACAACATATATATTTTTTAAGAAGAACAAAAACATTTTAAAATGTAACTGAAGATATAAATGATCAGAATCTCTCCAACAATTGATTTTTTTTGGAGTGCACTTTCCCCACAGAATAAGGGAGAAAATAAATGAGTTTCTGTACTGTTGGAGGTAATCATTGCTTGTAAGGCACTCCTTCAGCATCCTTACTCTCTTCCAGTTCTTCATATTATTGATTAGATCATGAATAGTAAATCTAAAAAATCTAATTTATTGTTATTCCAGTTATCTAAATGCTAAGCTGTTTTCATATGGCCTCTGCCTATGCTGCCTTCATCCCTGTCCATGTATTTTGTGAACCCTCTGGCAACATCCTTTTCTGCATTTAGGTTTCCTTCAGAAGAAGTCCAGGCATGCACCAGTAGAGCCCTGGTGCTTTCTGAGAGCCCTCTCCCCCCCCCACCCCCACCCCCGCGCCCCCGCCCTCCCACAAGCAGCGTCCGACCCCGGTACCCTCTGTAAAGTACACTCCCATTG
>WUAM01000323.1:9451278-9472933 GCA_024336885.1 Actenoides hombroni
GAAACATAAACTCAAAAAAACTTAAATTAAAACATTACATGGTTCCCAAAAATGTCTCCATTAAAAAAAAAAAAAAAAAAAAAGAGAAGAAAATGCAGTGAGCACAGCAGAATTAAAAAACTTGAAAATTACTTTAGATTTATGAATGTGATATAGAAAATACTTGTTCTTCATAGTCAAATATTAAATGCATTTACTAAAGAAAAAAATTAAATAAGTGCACAAATAATACATACAGTATGTGCAAATGATAGATTTTGAAATGACATGATTATAATTCACTTGCTGTAATTTGGAGATGTTAGCAAAGCATTAGAATGAGATACCAGCTTTAAGAATGTAAGTAACAAATATTTTCATTATTAAAGTCTTTTTTAGATTCAAAATGTAATGGCTTCATAAAAAAAAAAAAAAAGTGTATATATGTTTGCAAAATGCTCCTGCTGTACACATATGTATATATGCTGAAATAAATAAATAACTAGAACTAATAAGATTAAGATCCTAAAGAATAGAGTATATGTGCAAAAGATTCCCAGATTAGTTTGATCAGACATGCAGAAGTTCTTAAAAGAAGCTGCCAATAAGCTTAGAAGCCTGAGCATCTGACAGGCAGAACAGGAAAAACAACATAAGACATGAGATTGCTGCACTCTAAGTCACATTTAAACACCCAATAAATGGATCTTTGCAAAGCTGAGCCTTTAGCATTTGAAGGTTTTATCAGATGTGCCAGACAAGGCAGGCTGCAGGATCAGGGGTGAAGGAAGTAGCTATGGCACAATCGACATTCAAAGGGCCATATGTTTTTCCTGGTTGTACAGTCTGTTGTGTCTTGTAGCCAAAAAAAATCACATTAAACCAATAAAGTAGGTGGGGAATGACAATGGGAGCTCCACCATAGAGTTCAAAGTCAGAGACTGGAAGCAGTGCAGCCTCCCAGGAGAAACAGTTCAAGGGGCAGCAAGGAGATGGGCTCCACTAAACTGGGAACTTACTGAGTCAGCATCTAAATCTGACTAGTACTGTGACCCGAGCAGAGATACTTGGACCTGAGCAGAGCTAGCGAATGCCAGTATCCATATACAAATAACAGGAAGTGAATCAGTGACCCAGTTGTAGCTGTTGTTTTGATTTAGTGTATGGATGCTCCTTTACAGGGTTGCTAGAACAACATGAGTTCCACTCACCTGACTGCCATCATCTGTATGAGAAGACTGAATGGATTAATTACTTAAAGGTTTCTTATACATGACACTGGTACACTTTAAGATACACTCTTTATCCAGTTACAGATTTTACTACCAACAATACTAATAACTAGGAATATTCCTTTCAAAATTTACAAATTTATGCTGAAAGTGCTATAAGTGTAATTTGTGATCTTGTTAAAAATTAAAGTCATAGTATCTACTTACTTACATTGCAGTTGAATTAGAGAAGAAAGCATGCTCAGGCTTTTTGGGTTCATTTTTGCTATGCACAAGATTAGGGCAGACTCCTAGGAAACTTGGATTAGTGTCCTTGTGTAGTCCACAGATAGGATATCTATAAATAACCTTAAATCTTGGTTTTGTTTGTATTTTTATATATTCTAGGATTACCAGAAAAGAACCAGAGTGAGTTTATGAGGTGAGCATGAGGTAAACTTGTATATAAGGTAAGCAGAATCACCTGTGGCTGATTCTCATGAACTTGACTGCAATTCAAGGCTACCTTCCATTCCACAGTTTTTCTAAGGTATAGGAGCATAGATCATTGTCATTTTTATTCCAGTTGACCAGTAGTTTGTTCCTGGAGCACACTCTGTCTACATTTAGAAAATTAAAATACAGATATGTTCATATATGAAAGAAGAGAAGGTATAATGACAACTGACATGTATATCAAATTACTCATTTGTCATTACATCAAAAAAAGCTTCAGCTGAAAGTACAGAAAAGTGGGAAGGTTAAGGAGTGTGCACTGTTGAGACTGTTACGAGGTGACAGCATGAATGTCTGTTTTCTTGTTCAATGAGTTATGAATCAAATGCTACAAGAATAAAGAGATGCAAAAGACAAGACACAACTTCTCAGAAGACTACATAGACCAAGAATGGTTGCTGCTGACTATCTGAGTTCTAGTGGAGAAAGGAGGAGGACAACTGTCATCACTAGATAATTCGTCCTTTTTGGTTTTATTGAAATAATTTTTTTATTTACATTCAGAATTTAGTACTTCTTGAAAAATATTTTCTTCATACAGGAGGAATTGCCTTGGTAGTCTGTATATCTAATTTTGGATTGCAGAACTCTCTCCCTTCCCAAAAAAAAAAAAAAAAAAAAGAAAAAGAAAAAAAAAATGCAGAGAGAAACACCACAAAAACCTACTTAGAGAGATGTTCACTGGGAGCTGAATCACTGAATCACTTCATAGTTCCCATGAACTACTGATATGAAATATCTGAGTATCAAACTTTCAACTACTTCTCTATACATTTTATGTTTTATATAATTTACTGGTTAATATGGTTCAGTACTTTTCAATACTACATGAAAACATAGAAGAAAACTATTTTTTTCTATAAATAATAAAATTAAATAAGTATGCTTTAGCTTAAAGTAAAATGCAGTTTTATCTCAGATTTTCTACTGATTAATTTTCAACAGGTTAATTTTTTAGGGATGGCATTTATTGACAGCCTCACAGAAGAAATCTGAAGAATGAATATCTTTGTAATTCAAAGCCAAATATATTGTTAATAATGGTAGGGTAAGAGAAGGTGAAGAAGAGAAGGAACAAACTCTAAAAGTTATACAGAAATCTCTTTACTGTCTGAGAACTGACTTTGAAAATCTCTAATCTCAGCTCTTCACTCTGATTTATTTTGTAGTCTCAAGCAAGTCTTTCTGTGCTCTATTATCTCAGCCAAAATGCTATTCAGAGATGGTAGACAGTGAGTGACAATTTGGATGCTCCATATAAAACTTTATACTGGTGATGTGTGCACGAGTGTGGGATTAGTCATCTGGTGACAAAGTTGCAGGACAACCAACATGCAAATTCGTTTCTCTGTAGCAAAGGCAGTAAGACTGCAGGCTTCTGTATGTTGTATTTCTCTAACAGTCTATATGAGTGGTAACAAAAGTAGTCCTGAAAGTGACAATTTAAAGTTTTATCTCATGTGGACTTCTCCTAGGCACTATTTCCTATGAATTAGTCTCTGCAATGAAAATTTCTAGAGTGATTTACCAACAGCAGAAGAAATACTGTATTAATTTGAGGGTACAATGATGAAAGTACTGACTTGATCACAGAGTTTATTAAATGGAAAATATGACAGGAAAAACTAACTGCAATTAAATCAATCAGGGACTGAAAGAAGATCTAGACAAAATGTTCTTTTACTTTCATGATAAAATGTTTCTTGTCTCTACTGTCTTTTAATTTTAAAAAATGTAATTGAAGAAGACAATATGATTTTCAAAATATAGTGTATGATTCTGACAACTGGCATAGTTTTGTTCATTTGTAGTGTTTAGAGACCACAAGAAGATAATAAATCTGCTTTAGTGCTAGGCTTTTATGTATACTATCTTCCTGGTCTGATAAAAAGTTTTACTTCTCACCCTGCTTTGGGTGCTTAAGTTCAAGGATAGTGGATTGTTGTTTTTACTCAAGTTTATTCCAAGTCTCATGTTGCAAGGAGTTTCATAAAGTCACAAGGTCTGAATAAATAGGTCAGTTAAATTCAGGGTCAGTATATATTCATATGTACATTCCTGAGTCCGTCACTAAATGATGAACTCATCGTCAGCAGCTTAAAAAGGAAAAAAATAATTTCTGTTAACTGTCTGTGGCTTAGTGAGTTAGCAAACAGGATTGAGTAAAAATAGGACAGTTAATCATCTGTAGTACAGACAGCAAAGCTGTTTGTGGCTGGGAACAGGTCACTGAATGCTCCAGCGTTTCTCAGTTATAGTTTATTGTGTCCATGTTAGAGCAGCAATGAAACTATTGCACCACTGGTAAAGTCATGCAAGCATTCCTCTCCTTCATGCTGAACCCTCCAGACTCTCCTTTCACTGCCAAATCAAGAACTGCTTGATCCTTCCTTCTTGGAGTAGCATGCACAAATGAAGAATTGATGTGTGTATATCCAAAACTAAACACAATGTGGTGAATCAGAAGTGCAATTTTGCTTAAACATCCATAAAGATATTCTCTTGATCACCTCTCTCTGCCCACAATAAAGATGCAGAGAGAGAAAGAAGCAACTACAAAGTTTGTGATTTTTTTTAAATTTGAAAAAAAATAGATTATCAGAATCATAAATTTTTCTGTAAAGTAGAAAAGAGGCCTGGCATTTTAAGTGCTGTGGGCTATCTTCTTGAACTAGTTTGTTTTCAGCTATTCACTTATACTGAGGGCTGATTCTGCCTCACTTGCCTTACACTGAGCAGCATTTTACTGAAAATGCTGTGTGGAATTTACAGGGAATTTATTTTGAGGTGAACATTGCATTCTGGACACAGCCTTATACTAAAGTCTCAGTGCAAGTCTCAGGGACACAAAGTCTTGATCTTTTTCCAGAAAGTGAGGTATTACCCTTATATAGTGGTTAGATGCCTTTCAATCATGCAACAGCTAATTTCACAGATTTCTGTATGTAGTTACATAAATACAGGCAGATGTTAGATGTTCCTCCCTTGGGATACAGGAGGTGCACCTTATTAGGATGATAACAGGACTGTAATCTTGAATCCATCCTCCTCTTGTTTGTATCAGAAGGGGCCTTTGAAGCTAGGATCATGCTTGTGTACCTTATCTATCCAATTAATTCTCCCTCACCAGCATCTTCCATTGAATATTCTGTGTTTTCTTCCTTTCCCCATATCAATGACTGAATGGATCATACAACAGATCCAATTTTACTACTGCTTCCAAGTCAGTGTCTGTCTTTAGGAGGCTTAGCTGGCTAAGGCTTAGTTCATGAGCTGGCTGAGCATTCAGCAATCAAATGCAGGTTACTTGTGAAAATGAAAACAAGACGTTGCTCAAATCCAACCATAAATGTTAACTATTAACAAATATTAACAAAAAAGTATACCCTAATTTCAAAACATTTCCTCTGACTTCTGATGACATTCAGTAGGATGAGGTTTGGGTTTTTTTTGTAAGCAAGTCTTCATAATTCAAAAGGGTTATAACCAGTATGGTACACAAAGCTGACTGCAAATGTTGCAATTTCACTGTCTGTTCTCCAGAGCTTATGCTTCCATCATTTAGAAGCCCAGAACAGTAACCTTGACTCCCTAAGAGCAAAATTCTATGTCTTTACCTTGTAGTTTTGGGATACGATCACATGTACAGTTCAGATCCTTCCAAAACACAACATCTCAATTATATTTTTTATAAAAGATGACTATGAGCTTTGTCACATTCATTTGGAATTATTGCTGTTCAGATCTTCAAAAGCCCCATAAGATGAAGCTGAATGGATAACTTGTCAGTGTAGAAATCTGTATTGAGAAAGTGTAGTAGAATAATTATCTAAAAAAATATTAGTTTTAATTCATGCATGAAAGTGACCTGATGGCTCATAAAAGATGAGCTATGATTGGGCTAATTTTCTTTCAAGTAGATTACAAATGAGACCTTATAAATGTCTAGTTAACAAATCCTTGTTAAAATTATTAACCTGATTAATTTCTCAAGCGGGGTAGATAATTCTAATTAAGAATCTGCAAATATGTTACAGGAGAAAAATCCTATCACAACTTATAAATAAAGCATTCATTTATTGAGTTATTTCTTAACATTCCAGAGTTCATAAAGGAGTAGTAGTTATATTTTTTTACCTTTAAATGTACTTGTGCTGATTTGTGAGGTATTCATCCAGCATATTAAAGGCTCCACTCTTTTACATTTATAAGGTCATGGGAAGAACTAACAGTGAGATTGTGGACCTTCCTAATCAAGATCTGGGACTGATACTTCTTGCTCTCAAAGGAAAATCACATATTTTAATCTTTTCCACTTTTTTTTATAATTTATGTTTTTCTCTTCATGGAATTTAATGTTTTGAAACTGAAAAGAAGGCTGTTGACATGTGACTGCTCTCCAAGGAAAGGGTAACTTTACACTCTTGGCAATCAGTGGTGCTCCATGTGCCCACTCTACCAAGACCAATTATGGGAGAAGACTTTAAGAGCTTAATTAGCTATGGTGTGATAAGTGCTTAGTCTCTGGTACTGTCTCATTATAAGGTCAACATTGAAGGATATATTTTCTTTATGTTATTAATTATGTACTGAGAACCTTATCAACAAAAGCTGTACTGTATTCACAATGTAATCTGAGAAAATATTATTATCACTGTATTGGTAGGGAAGATTGTGGTAAATTGATTAAATTCCCTGAAAAACAGCTTCTAAGAAAACTCATGTTATTTCAGAGGCAGTCAATTGTGTGAATGCATGACTATCCTTCCTCCCTGTGATTTACACATTTCATGGGCCATCTTGTCAGATCATGCTTTTGTGACTAAAG
This sequence comes from Actenoides hombroni, assembly GCA_024336885.1. Lineage (NCBI taxonomy): Eukaryota > Metazoa > Chordata > Aves > Coraciiformes > Alcedinidae > Actenoides > Actenoides hombroni. The sequence continues at coordinate 9,457,813 of WUAM01000323.1, forward strand.
TTTGGGCCAGATGATCCTTGAGTCCCTTAACATGGTATTCTATGATTCTATGATTGAAAATCAGTGTGAAAAAAATCAGATTTATAGACTATATTTGCACTTCAAATACTGAGATACTGGGGCCTTTTGGCTGTTTTACCATCTTGGTACCTAGCCTACCTGCAGACTGGTCATACTAATAATTTCCTTACCCATGCAGTTTAAATGCTTAGATTTTTTAAAATTTTCTTTCGTTTTTTTTTTTTTTTCTTTGATTGAATGAAATATAGCATTCACAGATATTATGACAGAGGTCTGAATATCACTGAAGATTTCTTTATGTTCTGTGACACAGCCCCTTAATAAAGGGTCCCATTGCAGCTCCCTTATTCAGACTAACTAGTGCTTCTTTCAGGCAGGATAATGCTTTCATTATGATGGTTTTCTGCACAAGGTACTGTTCAAGATAATGATATCACTGTCTATCTTACATATGCTGTTCATTTGCAGCTCTTAAACTGTATAGAAAATCTGTATTAAGCTGTTGTAAGTATAATTTGAGAGTTAGAAATCATGCAAAAATCAAGGGTAAAATGTTAACATTTTATGGCCTTGATTGTCATTAATAACTTTACACCAGTAAATGGAGGAAGTCCTTACAGGCGTGGGTCTAGTTTGAATATTAATGAGTTCTTCTTGGTGTTTGAAAAGGTGACTGCTCTTCTGCTCCCATTTTCCACACAATGCCTTTATTGAGATGAATTCTGTTGAGTTTAATGCCAGAATTGTATGCAAAGCAAACAGAGTATCAGACATGCAGCCATCTAGAGCAGTCATGGCAGTCATTTGTGTGAATTATTCAAGCCACTGATGGCGTGCCACAGTGCCTGTTGCTACTGAAGTGGAAAAAAATTAACTGTGTACAATATGTATAGTAATATGTACAGTGTGAAGGGAAAGCAGATGGCAGGGATGCATAAAACTTTAATGTCATCCAATCTGTTAACTTATTTTAATCAGCTATCATCATCATCACCCACTATGTGCTTTGTTTACATGGGGAAGTGCTGGTGTGATCAAGCAGAAGAAAATCCCAAGAAATGTACCAGATCCAAAACCTGGTAATTAGAATAGGAAAGCTACTATATGCTACAAAGGATTAGGACAGACTAGAAGATGCCATGAAGAATTACCTTTGACTGAGGACTGCATTCGCAATCAACAAAACAGGGGTGAAATCTGTGCTGGCACAGATTTAGTAAGTGATATGTATAGAAAGATGCTATATTAGCACTGGCCTGTATGGTTCACATCTGCACATCCCTTGAAGTGGTAACACCATCTTCTTTCCTAGATGTAGCATGTTTTCCTCAGTTCTTGTCTCCTTCATAAAGTATTTGAAGATTCTTGCTAAAAAATACAAAATAGAGTCCTTGCTGTTATTCCTGTGATGAAAATGTGACTTGAATGGAGAGCGAGGTTTTCCCATGGTTTTTTTTGACATAAACGAAATTGAATGAGCAACTCATATATCAGACATTAGCATCTGTATTCCCATGCTGAAGGCGAAACAACCATCCTAAATATGAAACCCTTCTGAGATTTAAAATATTCATTTTTGTACTAACCTTTAAAGCCCCAGTCTTAACCTGGAAGTATGCTTCTGATCACTAGGGTGGAGAAAGCCTGCAAATATATTATAGCACATATTAAATGTGGATGAATTTGTGAAGGGCAGATTCATTTTGGATTTACATGCTCTGGTCTGATTCTCAAATGTTTTGTTATGATGCTATAGGGATTTCTCATATCTCAGACTTACTGTAGAAGACTGGCCAAACAAACAAAATACACTGGAGATGGGAAAGAGAATTACTACTCACTAAGTAAGAATGCTTTCATGACAGATGCCATTTTGTATCCAGTTTAAAAAAGGGAAGGGAGAATGACATGAATTAGTTAATATTTTAAAATGGGGCACAGAAATTCTTTCTATATACTAAACATATGTTATAAACTGAACCTATGACACCTCATAATAGAAATCTATAGAAAAAGTACTCTATCTGAGCAGAAGGAAGTGGTGTAAGGGAAACAACTGGTGTTGATCAAGTTGATCTCTAGGGCCCCACAAATTCAGTTCCTTGTCCCAAGTCATAAAATCATAGAATCACACAATGCTTTGGGTTGTAAGGGACCTTTTAAAGGTCATCTGGTCCAACTTCCCTGCAGCAAGCAGGGACATCTTTAAGTAGATAAGGTTGTTCAGAGCCCCATCCAACCTGACTTTGAATGACTCCAGTGATGGGTCATCTATTATCTCTTTGTGCAACCTGTGCAAGTGTTTCACCACCCTCATTGTAAAAAATGGATTCCTTATATCTAGTTTGAATCTACTCTCTTTTATTTTAAAACTATTGTCCCTTGTTCTCTCACAACAGGCTAAAAAAGAGTTTTTCCATCTTTTTTATAGTCCCCCTTTAGGTATTGAAGGACCATAATAAGATGTCCCCCAAGCCTTCTCTTCTCCAAGCTGAGAAGCCCCAACTGTCTCAGCTTTTCTTCATAAGAAAGGTGTTCCAGCCCTCTGATCAATTTTCTGGCCCTCCTCTTGACCTGCTCCAACAGGTCCATGTTTTCCCTGTGCTGATGACTCCAGAGCTGAATGCTGTACTCCAGGTAGTCTCACCAGAACAGACTCACATTCCTCGACCTGCTTGCCATGCTTCTTTTGATCTAGACCAGGATATGGTTGGCCATCTGGGCTGCGAGGGCACATTGATAACTCATGTTCAGCTTTTCATTCACCAGTACACCCAAGTCCTTCACTGGGCTGCTTTCCATCCCTTCATCCCCTAGCCTGTATTGATACTGAAGATTGTCCTGACCCACGTGCAGGACCTTGCACTTGGTCTTTTTGAATCTCATGAGGTTCACATGGGCCCACTTCTTAAGCTCATCCATGTCCCTCTGGAAGGCATCCGATCACTCTGGCACGTCAACGGCACCACTCAGCTTGATGTCATCTGTGAACTTGCTGAGCGTTCACTCAATCCCACTATGTCCTTGATGAACATATTAAACAACACTGGTCCCAGTACAGACCCCTGGGAGACATTAGTTGTCATGGAACTCCATCTGGACATCAAGCCATTAACCACTGCCTTTTAGATGCAATCGTCTAACCAATTCATTATCCACTGAACAGTGCATCCATGAAAATCATTTCTCTCAGATTTAGAGGGAAGGATGTTCTGAGGGACCAAGTCAGTCCAGATAGATGACAGCCATAGCTCTTCCCTTGTCCACTCATGTAATCACTCACTCCATCATAGAAGGCCACTAGGTTAGTCAGGCAGGACTTGCCCTTGGTGAAGCCATGCTGCCTGTCTTGAATCACCTCACTGTCCTCTGTGTGCCTTAGCCTAGCTTCTAGGAGAATCTTCCCAGGGAGAGAGGTGAGGCTGACAGGTTGTAGTTCCCAGATTCCTCCTTCCTGCCCTTTTAAAATTGAGTGCAATAGAAACCAATGCAAAGTCAATGGAAGCACCTACTTCCTCTTCAGCAAGTAGAAGGAAATTTATCTGCTAAGTACTTTGACCCAGATTTTGTCATTCTTGAGTTAGGGACATCCTAGTCTATAATTAAAAGTGAAGCAGTTAAAAAACTATGAAGGAAATAATTTCACTACAGGAATGATCACCTGTGGAGATGTGACTGCTGACCTGCAATCAACTGTTCTGTGGGCTGCAAAATTACCTGATGAGAATGAGGATATGCATCCGGGGAAGAAGCCGATGACAAAACTGATCTTTGAAGGTCATTCTGGGAGGGATATTCCAGTTTTTCTCCTACACATATTTTTTCAGGAACCTTATGTATGTCATAATTTCCTTCTATGTAAAGTGGTCAAAATAATAATTACCTTTAAGAACAAATTCCTATTAGTAATAATGTCAACAATACCTACAAGCTGCCACCTAATAAAGATATTTATTCAATAAATTAATATTAATGCTTTGAACACACTTGACATACTTGAACAATGGACTAAATGTCTGTGGAGTAACAAACAAGTAAGTAACTGGCTGGATCCCTCTTCTCGATATGGAGTTGTGATCTGAGCCGGGGCACAGTTCTCCCCAGCAGCAAAAGGGCAGTGAATAGAAGGCCTTGAATTCATTTCCTCTGACATCCTGTGTTCACTGACTAGAATGTGTTCCCTCTCCTAAAATTGTTCCTGTTCTCTAAAACTATAAAGGGATGATGACAATGGCTCACTAGGCTGTTTCTGTGGTGGAACAGTCCTGTGCCTCCTTTTAATGATGTCCACCTTTTTTTTTTATTAGTTATTTTGTTTGGTTGTTTGGGTTTTTTTGTTTGGTTGGTTTTTATTGGATAAAGGATAGTATTATTTTGTTCAGTCTTTATAGGGTATTCCGTGGAGGAAACAGATTAGTGCTTCCAGTAGATGGAGGTATCTTCTCATCCTCAGATGACTTATGTTGAATAGCCAGGCAGAAAATGTCAGTTGGAAAGCCAAAAAGTCATTCAATCTTCAATAGCATAGCAGCAAATGGAGTAATACTACCATTCACATACAAGTCTTACAAATAAGGTATTTCACTTTCCTGTAATTGCCAGGTAGCTACATGTGCTTTTATGTTTCAATAACGGCTCTCTCCATTAAGATCTACACTTATGGCAAATTATGTTTGAAAGGCTTCTTGTTTGTTGTTATGCTTAGAAGGTCATTCTGGATCCAACAGGGTGTACTTAAGTTTCAAGTCAGTTGAGGTAACTGCGATGGTTCCTATCTTAGCAAACATAGTTGAAGAATGAAGCAGAGGACTTGAAAGCCAAACGCAGCCCTCTTAGGACCTGAGCATTTAGTTCAGCTCACGTATGACATGAAATGCACACAAACAGATGGGCAGAACCTTCCCAGATGAACTTCGGTAAATATGTTGTAGTAGGAGAAATATAAAGCTTGACCTGCCCAGTGTCAGCTGAATAGTGGCTTGCCAAGTTTAATACCATCCTCTATAAAGCATGGGTGAGGCTTACAAACCCTTTGCTCAAACTAAAACAAGAAAATCTTAATGTTTGGCTTACACCAACTGACCTGTCCTGACACTCGACAAACCAAACAAACCTTAGGAAGTGACTGAATAACATCAGTTTGTTTAAAAGAGGATTCCTTGATTATTGGAACCTTGTTCTATCCTTGCTTGACTTCTTACCTAAGTATCAGGATTCATCTCTTCACTTTTGTCACATTTATATGTTTAGAAATTTTTGAAAGGTGGAATCACAAAGCATTTTAATCACATGCACTCAAATAAAAACCTAATACTGACCTGCCATGACATTCAGGCAGAGTTTAAAATCAACTCACAGGAAGATGAGGTTATGTTTAGTTTGGGGAGTTTTTACATCTACTTTATATAAACGAACAAAGCTGTTAGGAGTGAATGGAAATGACATGGGAGCAAAGTAAGAGGGCATGTCAGGCAAAGATGATTTTTTTTTTCTCCTTTCTTTTTAGATTAAAATAAATGCATTTAACCATATAAATACAAGTCTGTTGGCATAAACATAATTATATCAATCTCAGTTAAGTAGAGGGTTTAACAAAACAGAATAATATGTTTTCTTTGATTTTTCATCCTTAAGTTTGACCTGGATCTCTACTCAGTGCCCTGACGCTAATCACATGACCAAAAGTAAAATCTTGTGATACTATATCTTGGCACAAGATACAGAATAAAGTCAGAAATACCTGTGTTAGAACTATGAGCTGATATGGATCCCACATAAAGTACAGTACAGTTATATTCCAAAGAGATAAAATAAAAGATGTAAAACAATGACATGAAAATATTTAAAATGTATTCAAGAACTTGTTTTATAATGATAATACATGCCTTTTTTTGGGGGGGGGGGGAATCTGTTGAAACTGAAGTAAATAGTTTTTTACATAGGCATTTTGTGAGAAATCTGATCAGCACTGCTACATACAGTTGACGTACATGATGAAAAATTTAGGGTGGGAAAAGTATGAGCATAAAGCATTATACTTTTGCTGTGTTCAGTAGGAATATGATAGATTTATGTTAAGCTGCAGTGGACACCCTTTGCTTCATTCTCCCCTGTGATGTCAGTTCTATAGTACAGATGGAAGAGAGATCACATATACACTTATCCCCAAATCCCAGCCTTCACTTTCTATTTTCCACTGAAGTGGAGTTTAATTGTTAAAAGGTACAGAACAAGAAAAGAAGAAGTGAGCTCAGCTTTTGTAGAAAATGAGACTGGCAGAAGAGACAGGGACTGAAACCTCATCAGGTGGGTATATCTCTGTATTTAACAACCTATTCAACTATCAGCTGTTGTTTAGACATTATACACAAATACATGGAAACTCATGAGCAACACATGAAAAAGCCCAGTGTTACATTACTTCATTAAAGCAGCAAAATCATGCTAGGAAATGCTGGATGAGGATTACCTGGGTACAATCAATTCAGCAGTCATTTGTGAAGGCTTCTGATTTGTATGAAATAAAATGCAATTTATTTATTTTTTTATATTTTTTTTTCCGCAGGGTACCTCTGTTTCATTCACAATACAGAGAGGATGATGCTTACTTAATGAGCAGCTGCTCAATACTTTGTTTTTGTTTCATTGTTCAGCATGTGTGGTCCCATTTGTTATTTACTAGACACTAACAATACAAATTCCTATTGAGAACTATTCATTTCCTCACAGACATTTCTTTTCGGATTTCACTATCATGTAGGAGTACATCACAGAAGTTTTCTCAGCACCCTGTGATACCAGGGATGATGTCATTCTCATCAGAGATGGAGATTTGACATGTGAAGGGATTCAAGTCCAACATTTCTTTTGCATGGCCAGCTTTGGCCAACTGTGAATTCTTTATTTGTAGACTAGATTTAGCTTTGTATATTAGCTCTATCTATTCAGCTTTATCTCACACCAGCTTCCCTTGTATCTGAAGTAATCAGCAGAGTGGACTCCAGGAACTCCTTTTTAGGCAACCTGAAAATTAAGGACAACAAATGACTGACCTAAGTTTGGTTTAAGTCACATGAAAAGCATCACACAGCAACTTTTTTACTATGACAGATTATGCATTTTTCTGCGGTAGTGTTCAGCTCCCATAGACACAAACCTTCTTTTCTTGCCTAACAATCCCTTACACCATTGTCTGCCATCTGCTTGAACTCTGTAGACTTTCATGGTGAACAGCTTCCCTTGCTTCTATGGCAAATGGTGATTCAAATACCTGTGCTGTGCAAAAAAAGCCACCACCACCACCCCAAAAAAAAAACCCAACAAAACCCAACCAAAAAAACAGAGTTGTGTCATAAACAGTTAACATAATGTATACTCACAGTGGGGAGGGTAAGTTCAGATTACATCAGCAATCTTAATTCTCATGATTGCCATTTCAATTTTATAACCATCTTGGTATTCCTTTTTCATACCTTTCATATATGCCTGAAAAGGCAGAAATCTTAAAGCAGAATCTTCGTGACTCCTCATCACATTTGTATCTGTACATTGCAATAAATCTGTGCAGCTTTATAATTAACAGGTAGCAAAACTCTTATCTTTTCTGTGGTCACTCTTTCAGCTGCCGGTTCAAGCTTGCCCTGCTGTCAAGGGTGAGACAGAGTAAATGACAGCCCATAGTGGAGTTGGGTACTTTGATTTATTTAAGCAATATCAAGATTAGTGCTTTTACCCTGTTTGATTATCTCACTTGCTCCCTCACAGTGCTGTTCTTACTAGGTCTCTGCTTCTTTCCTGACAAGTCTCTTCTGGCCCTGGAAGTTTGGGCAGAAAGCTGTGCCAGTTCGTGCAGTGCAGCTGCTTGCAGCTACTCATCCCAGAAACTACATGCCAAGGTTCCTAGGCATTTCCCAGCATTACCTCAGCACTCAGGTTTCCAGAATCCTCCCTGACTTACAGGATGTTTCCTCCAGTCAGGATCATCACTTTTTGATTTCCAGGCCCCCTTTCTTTTCTGAGACTGCTTCTCAGGAACTCTCTTTATTGGCATCCAGCTCTTCTTTCAGGAACTTGGTTTTCTTGGCTAAATAATGTATGCAGAGCAGCACACATGTGATCCACTTCCTAACTGGTGTCTCCATCTCATGTCTTTTTATTAATTGGAGGACTCAGAATGTTCCACTTTTGTTTAGTCTGTGTGTTACAAAAAATTTACAACCAGCTGGTACTAGTTGCACCTAGCAGGTAGTAGATTTCTACTTTAGGGTTCCGAAGTTCAGTTTCAGATACTCACACACACACAGATGTACTCAACTGTGTGCCACCTGTTAGCATTCACAATCTAAGCTATTTTTGCCTACAATACTAGCCTGTACTAGTTTTGTTCCTTTCTACAGTTTCTGGTACCATCAAGCTGCCTGTTTCAATCTACCTTTTATTTTGTTTCAGGCCTCTTGCTCAAACAAGATTACTTTCTGTTTCTCATTCTGGAAAGCCAGAGGGAGACTATTGAACAAAAGGATACCTCAGTCTGGAAAATTTGGGATCAGCCACCATAGGGAAGATCTGTCCCAAAATGAATTTTTCATGGCATATTTGAAACCCATGCATTCTGAAAACTGTGAGAAACTTATCCATATTCAGTGATGTCAAGTGACATGATTTTCCTAAGACCTAAAAGTTTCTGCCTTGCACTTACAGACCATAGTTTTTCAGATGATTTTAATTTAACTTCATAGGGATTAATTTCTTCAAGTGATGTCAAGTCACATTCCCAACATAAAAGACATTTTATTCCCTTTACTAGAGCCCTTATTCTGGGTATCTTTCTACAGAAAAGGCCATTCATTAGTTTGGCATTTTTTGGATTTACATTTCTTTTTTTCCCCATTGGCCAAACTGAATGTTTTCCTTCAGCATCATTTCCTTAAACATTTGAACCAAACTGTCTTGAGATTATAATTATAATTGACATTCCCATTGTTATACATCATCAGTTCCAATTTTAATTTCAAGATGTCAGGCACAAATTTTCATGTTGAAAAAAATATGAATTATTGTCCATGCAGGAGGCTAGCAGATGTTCTCATTATTATTTGAAAGCGTAGGGTATATACTTCATGTGCTGTGCTAGGGATTGAACATTTTCTGTGAAGAAGCTGAACTCAGTCACAGATTTTTAGTGGTTTTCTAGGGGAGGAAAGTCTTAGCCAAGTCATTGTTTCAGTTCACTTCTGTCATTCAAACATAGTGTTAGATATTTCTATTTTATTTCTGAATTACACCATGGCACGAGTTTTGGAATGAGAGCAGCTCAGTGTGTATGTTATTGAGCCTGTATATAATTATGAGAATCCATTATATACTGCATTCTCTATTTATTCTAAAAAGTATGTTTGAATGTCCATCTATTATCTGGTTCCTAAACACCATACTGCAAGTAAAGGAGATTATGCTTTTGTGGAGCTGGGTGGAAAATGTGTACCACAGACCGTGATATATTCTGATTCAGTTGCATGCTCAGAGTTTTTATGAGGGTGGTCAAGGACTTGATTTCATGCATAACACAAGTAGCATGTAGATTTTTGTATCAATGGCATCAGTACAGTGTCTCCATATCCATAACAGTTTAAAACCACAAACTTGGATTTGATTACAAGGAAGTGAAAGAACATTATATTATTAATCAATAGCATGGCAATACTGAATTCTTATATATGTTAACATGTTTCCATTAAGAACTCCAAAAAATTGCTTAGCTTAAATGGCCAACCCAAATTTAAGGCACAATCTCTACAAGCAATGAGATGAGTTGCTGATGTTCCATTTTATAGTAGAGGGCTATGTGCAGATGCTTATTTATTGTTCACTGCAGCATAATTTAGAGGTTATCCTATTATACCTGCAATGTCTCTAGCAAATGAAAAGGTGAAGGGGCTGAAACATGGAAATCCACCACAAAAATGTTACAGACATTCCCACATTGATAAAAAAATGGCTCATTAGAAAAAACAATGTAATTAAGAAACAAACTTTCTCTGAGTACTGACTATTCCAGTACTGTCTTTTAACTGATTAAAAGATCACACAGGTGACAGGTAGCCACTCCTAAGCCATGCTCCATTAATAATCTTTTCAAGGGTAATACACTCCTTGTGTTCTGTTCTGAACAAAGAGAGTGTCATACCCTCTCATGCTATACGCTGAACTTGGCAAATTATTAGTGAGAGAAAAAAGAATATATCAGTGAGAAAAAGAAAAAAATCTGTTTCCTAGTGACAATCCAGGCAAAATGATAGCCAGGTGTTTTACCTCAGGCTCAAATTTGAACATCCAATCACCTGATAATATCAATACCCTATTGATTGCTCACACAGTAGAAACAGGATGTGAATAGGATATCATTCTCCTCTGCCAGTACTTTGATGTGTTCTTGTCCTGTGCTTTCCTAAATGGACATACATAGGCTCTGGGTGGACTACTGTTATCAAGAAATGCAAAGACCATCTGGTTGCTTTGTGTATGAACCAACATACTTTAACATTGCATTTCAACTATTGCCTGTGATCTGGCCCAGTAATAGACTCCAGACTTCAGAATAAATTAAATCAACTTAAGTAGGGTAAATCTGTGATGACTTAATGAAATATATTGGCATAGAAACCTGGAAACCTTATAGCTGTTTTTAGCAGAATAACTTCGGTGCTAAACAAAGGTCACACGAGAGAAGTACCAGCGAAAGCTAGTTCTGCTATGCTAGTACTGACTACTGAGATGTAGCTAATGTAGTTCAATTAACATAAGAGGCAGAAGTACTGACCTAGAGAATCTCTTCAATATTTCAATACATACATAAAAGAAGGGGAAAAAAAAAAAAAAAAAGAGGAAACTTAGCATTGCTAAAGATTTTATTTAGACAGAAGATTATGAGATTGTGTTTAAAACATATCACGTCTTTATAGGTGTAGTAAATATTTTATTTTCAAATATTTTTAAACACAAACTCTAACTTTTGCTAAAATTAAGTTTGACAACCGTAAGTATGCAGCCACAATATGTACTTTCATATCAACTATAGTTGTGATAATATTACATATCATAGTCAATGAAAGAGTCAAATATTGACTTCTTAATAGTTATCAGTTAAAAACTATTTAAAATACATGAATAGTGGGCATTTGTCATCTTCACTTTTTGCACTGTATACTTACTACTTTTTGAAAATAACAGAAGAGAAAACTGTAAAAAATCTTAAAACACAGAGAGAAAACCATTTTTCCTTTTCAACTTTGAAATGGACAAACAAAAGAAACTGAAAGGCATGAAAAAGCAAAACATAAAAATTGAATAAATTTAAATTAAATAGATAATTCTGTTCTGCAGTATGTGTGCATTGCTCCTATATGTCTGTCTAGGAAATACAGTTTCAAATGGCTAATTTGTAGAAAGATATTTATAAATAGGCATTGTATAAATAATGACTGCATCTTCATTAACAACTTTATGCACTGGAAAGCTTCTTAGTGTAATTTTTCCTGACATTTAACTTGGAACCTTGCAATATATACTAATCACATGAGTGGTGCTCTCACTAAAGGTTCCCTTGTGGTCAAAGTAAGGTTGAAGTTACCATCTAGAGTTCCCCATTTGCAGTACAGACACAAAGTACCTTTCTCAGAAGAAAGCACATCTTATCCATGTTTTTCCACCAGCTTGCTCTTTATGAATGAGCTGATTTCTGTTTGTAATGACAAGGCTATCTGTATAGAACTGTGTTTTCCATTGCCTAGGTATAGACATATGGCACATCCTTAGGTACAACTAGTGTGAACTTGATTGACAGTTGAGCCAGAATGCAGAGATATGATCCTGGTCCTACCCTCCTTGGACTTCACCAGCTGCTAATGTAAGCATACAAAATTTTGAGCAGGTTTTGGACACACCTTGAATGATTGACATGAATTTACAGTTATTTCTCACCATGGCTCAGAGTTCTAGATGAATTGGATCTTCTGCATGCATTCGTATTGAAAGTAAATCTGATTTCTGTAATACGTGTGGCCCCCTACATTATGCTTACATAGTAGGTGTGATATATCCAGGAGAAGTCAATGATCCTTCATGTGCAGTGGCATATGCAACAACACACATATAGGTATTTTGGTGCCAAGGTATTTTGGTGTAGCTTGGTTATCAGCTGTCCAAGAAACTATCCAGAAGCACTTTGGATGTCTACTAATGGGTTGTTCATGCTCTGAACTTTCTGCCTCTTCCTCTATTTTCCCTAGTTTGCACCTGCATTGAAGTACATCAGGGAACAGTACCACAGGTTGAGTATGAATTACACACTAACAACAGCCCAAACGATTACTGTACAACTTTGGACTAGTTATTTTTAGGCCTATCTCCATTAAAAGTTTGAAACTGCTTCATTTGTCTGGAATCAGAGGTAAGTCTGCACTAACTGTTCTGTATACTGCTCCACTAGTTCTTCATAACCTCACTGATGAACAATCTTCATATAGATTTTCTTTCTTTTTCCCAAGGGTAGAACCTTTTCTACAAAAGATCTGTTTGATTGGCTGGTTTGGAGGCTGTTTTATTTTGTTTTTCCTGTTCCAAACCTGATAGTTCACTGTCAATTATTGAAATCCACAATTACAAACTTGGAACCCTACATACATGACATACATGGGAAGCTAAGAAAGATTTTATTTTCAGAAAAAACCAAACCAAAAACACCCACCTGGAGACAGAGGAGTGTCTTTTGTCCAACAACCCACCAATTAAAATGCATACCAAATATGAGGATAATTATCACATGAAGTTGTGACAGTGCCAAGCAGTGAAAGATTAGCAAATAATGTAGTAAGAGGGCAAGCATACAGTGACATTGTCTTAGACTTCATTGTGTAGGAACTCTGTTAAGACTTGGTTAATAGTCCTTGACAGGTTTTATTTTCTTGACTATATACCCGATAAAAGTATTCTTGTTCAGGGAAGGATTTGAGATTGCATCACTTAACAGTGCCTTAAAGTAATGCTAAGGGTACTTAATTGTCATCAGAGGTTCTTAGTTTTTCTTTGAAGGATTGTTTATGTACTTTGCAGTAATTTTTCATCAGATGAAGTACAGCAACAGTCTGTTAAGAAGAGGTGGGAATTCAAGACTCTTTTCACTATGGTGAAAGTCAACTAGACAATTGGGGTCTCTTTAGTAGTCTCCTTCCAGCCTCCAGAATCTTTAATTATTTTCTTCGTAGTAGTCCATCTTCACAGGAAAAAGAGGAAATACTTTCTCTACCAATTACAATGCTATACTATGGTGTAGTTAAAAGATGTGGGGTTTGAACCTGTGGCTTCACCAGTAAATTAATGACAAGTGCGTGTGTGTGTGCATGTGTCTCTCACTCTCTTTTTATATATAACACAGTTACCCCATAGTCTCAGATCTCTATAAACTCGAATAAGGTGAAGCAAACCCCTTAAATCTTACTAGAAAATTCTTTTTCTTACTCTATTTTCCAGGTCAAAATGAGGACAGTTTCTCACTTTTTCATGGTATGTCTCAGTATCATAGCCAGTCATTTAATAGTATACAAGTTAGATCCAAACTGACAGTTCTGGCAGTTGTCAAAAATAGAAACAAAAAGAACGCCAATTGCAACAAACTGAGTCATTTCATTTATTTCTTTTGAGTATTTTTAACTCATTATGAAGATTCATCAAAGTGGATTGGAGAGTATTCAGTTCATACAAAATAAATTTAGTGTTGGTAATATTTTAAATTCTATATTGGCAATATTCTAATACACTGTTAGCATTCTAATATAATTATTCTAATTATTATTTCAATATATTGAAATGAAGTATGTTTGAAATGATGGTGCAATTCACGTATGACAAACAAAAAAAAAGTGTATCTCTTCTGATATACTGCAGGTGCCATAGCAAGCCCTTGGGCCTTTCGTTGCCTTCAAACCCAGCTACAAAAAAAAATAAACTTTCTAGGAAATGGAAGCATTGGTAAAGTGTTAATCTATTTTAAGCATCAGGCTGTTTGAAAAATCACAGGTTTGCCACGTGTCTACAGAGCTAAGAATGAAATTAGAACAGTGCCGAAAATGCCATTCTGTACACTGCTGGCAAAAAGAACAGAAAACACAGTTGTGCAGATTTGCTATAAAGAATAATGATGTACTGTTTACTTCAGCCCAACTTTTTCATAGATGAAGCATAATTCTTTTGTCAGGAGGAGTTTGTTCAAGTTTTTATGAATAATAGAAAAAAAACCCATGTCATTACTGTTAATAAATATAAATTCAACAGATACATATGCATAGAAATATGTGCATGCGCATGTAAAGAAATGTCCAGGTGACATATTACTGTAAGAGCTATTGCAACAGTAAAAATTCTAGTGTCGGTGTGATGATGGTCAAACTTAGGAAATGCTTATTCAGAGAGGCTGTGAAGTCTGCATCTTTGGAGATATTCAGCTCTTGCCTGGACAAGATCATGATCAAACTGATCTATTTGGTTTTGAGTGGGGAGTAGGAGTGTATTATCTCCAAAATATTTGCAGACTAAATATTCTGTGATCCTATGGTTCATTAAAAATATCACTGAAATGAGTGGCTGCTAATATCTTCCAAGATAGATTAAAAAATACATTGTATAGTATCTTATTCTTGCAGAAATGGTAGAAACATGCCCTTAAAAGGATAGTTCATTTTTTCAGCCAAATGTCAAGCCATAACACTGCTGGGTGAAAGTGTAAATTTAATCCCTTATACTCTCCTTCTTTCATGTTTTGGTTTTTTTGCTGCATGATAATTTTCCTGTCTTGATAAGTAAGGCTGAACACCACTTAGAATCATAGAATAGTTTCAGCTGGAAGAGACCTTCAGGATCATCAAGTCCAACCTTATTCCTAGCCACATCAAAAACCACTAAACCATGTCCCTAGGCACAACATCTAACTGCCTCTTAAACACTTCCAGAGATGATGACTCCACCACCTTCCTGGGCAGGCCATTCCAATGCCTGACAACCCTTTCTGTAAAGAAATGCTTCCTAATATCCAGCCTGAACCTCCCCT
>WUAM01000323.1:9490608-9519559 GCA_024336885.1 Actenoides hombroni
GGTTGCCCAGAGAGGTGGTGGAAGCCCCATCCTGGGAAGTTTTTAAGCCCAGGCTGGATGGGGCTCTGAGCAACCTGTTCTAGTGGGAGGTGTCCCTGCCAATGGCAGGGGGATTGGAACTAGATGATCTTTAAGGTCCCTTCCAACCATGACAATTCTATGATTCTATGACACCGAGTTATGTGGGTGTGTTGATCTGCTTGAGGGTAGGGAGGCTCTAGAAAGGGTCCTGGATAGGCTGGATTGATGGGCTGAGGCCAGTGGTATGAGGTTCAACAAGGCCAAGTGCCAAGTCCTGCACTTGGGCCACAGGAACCCCCTACAATGTTGCAGGCTTGGGGAAGAGTGGCTGGAAAGCTGCCCGGCAGAAAGGGACCTGGGAGTACTGACAATCAGCTGAATATGAGCCAGCAGTGTGCCCAGATGGCCAAGAAGACCAATGGCATCCTGGTTTGTATCAGAAATAGTGTGGCCAGCAGGACTAAAGAAGTGATCGTCCCCCTGTAGTAGGCAGTGGTGAGGCCACAGCTTGAGTCTTGTGTTCCGTTTTGGGCCCCTCTCTAGAAGAAGGACATTCAGGTGCTGAAGGGTGTCCAAAGAAGGGCAGTGAAGCTGGTGAAGGGTTTTAGAACACAAGTCTTACAAAGAGCAGCTGAGAGAATTTGGGTTGTTTAACGTGGAGAAAATGAGACTGAGGGGAGATGTTATCAATTTCTATAACTTCCTGAGAAGAGGTTGTAGCAAGGTGGGGTCAGTCTGTTGTCCTATGTAGCAAGTGATAGGACTAGAGGAAATGGGGTCAAGTTGTGCGAGTGGAATTTTAAATTAAATATTAGGAAAACTTTCTTCACAAAAAGGGTTGTTAAGCATTGGAACGGGCTGCCCAGTGAAGTGGTGGACTCACTATCTATGGAGGTATTTAAATGATGTGTAGATGTGGCACTTAGGGACATGGTTTAGTTGTGACCTGGCAGTGCTGGGTTAGCACTTGGATTTGATGACATTAAAGTTCTCTTCCAACCAGGATTATTCTATGATAATAAAAAAAACATCATCAAAAAACCTATTAATGCTCTGATTTAAGAAATACTAAAAATCAAGTAAACAAGACACGTGAAGAGCTGAAGTTGTCAGTACAATTCAAGCAGTACTGTCACAACATTACAATCCTGGTTTATTTTGCTGGAGGCTAAAAACTCAAAATGATACATTTTATTAATTCCTAATGAAAACTTTTGGCTTTTAATTTAACATTGACTTCTTTGTATTCTAAGCAGTAAACAAAATCACTTCCTGAAGTTTATGCAAAGAATAAATTAATTCCTCTACCATTAGTTCTTAAAAGCAGTATTCATTATGCAAAACTAGAAAAGACTAAAATTCTGAAAAAGACAAGCCCCCACCTGTATAGCACCAGAAAAAGTGGAAAACCAAAGCCATACCTATTTAATATAGGCTTCAACTGGGTAGGATACCTACACTCAGTTTGATATCTAAATTAACATTTAAACCCTCTGTGTGAACCACCATACTGCCAAGAAGTACTTAAACCCCAGCTTATATTTATGTACCTACAACTAAGCTAGGCCCACAATAGAAATAAGATTTTTTAATATGGCACGTGTTGGAAGTTGGATCTGAAATAGCTGTGCTTTCATGAACCCCCAACTATTCAATTTCAGATATTACCATATACCTTGCACTGGATACAGAATCATTCACAGAAGAGAGGCATTTTAAGAAAGTACAACCTCTCTTCTATGAGGTGCTGTTTTCTGGCTGAGAAACTAGTAGCTAATCATATAAGAACTTTGGTTTTGCTTTTAAAGAATGATCTGGTCAGCAAGAATAGCAGAGGAATTCTTCATCACAATATGAGCCAGCATTTAACAGTCAGTGGCATAATTATCAATAATCCCTAAAGACAAGGAAACTTCAAGTGAGTTTTTTGTACTGTACTTCAAGCACATTGTACAGCTCTCAGCTCAGGGGAAGGGAAGCTGTCTGTGGTCTCCTAGTCTCTCTGGGCACAGAACAGCTCTGGATGAAATTTAGTTGGTTAATTCATGTCTCAACCCAATTATTTTACTTAATTCATGTCTCTGTCCAATCTTTTCAGTTGAAGACCCAGGATCTCCATATTCAGGTTTTCAAACACTGACATCCCCTGATCTTTGACTTTACTAGTTCACCTCTGGCTAAACCTGAGCTTTTTAGATGGTTTTATGGCACTTGAATCTTTTTACTAAGAATTACAGGGACTACAGAAAGCATGTGAACCTCAGCTCCTCATTATAAATCAAATGATAGTAGCACATACCAGACATTGCAAAATGGTAAGTGAACGTTTGTGAGTCAGGGAAAACAAAATGCAAGGTTGCTTAATGTGTTGCCCTGTCATGTTAGCATGACAAACCAGTTGTAGTATCTTTCTGCTTGACCTACACAAGGATATGATACTACATTTTTCACAAAACAGTCAGTATTCAGTAGTATGTGGTCATCACATTGTGCCCACATACTTGAATAAATCTTAATCTTTCACATCCTTTTACTGTAAGTACTCTCATTTTGACAGTTCACATGGAGATACTGGGAGTGGAAAATGCCTTTCAGTATGCTACATGTGACAGCATTTTGTATTGTTGGATCTCGCAGTGTTTAGAACCAACATTTAGTTGATTTTACATTTACATTTACAAACATAATTGTTAATTTATCATTCCTTGATGTCCTTATAAAAGAGATATAGCTTAGCAGGTTTGTTTTAAAAATCTTTTTTGTTTTCTAAATCTTCTAGAAAGATGTTAGGCTTTATCCAGTTAGCATTGAAATACATGTTTCAGGGTCAATTCTGCAATATTGTCACAAAGAAAGATCTATCAATTTCACCCACAACTGAAATGACAGATTAAATTTTCTGTGCATTATTTTCAGTCTTTTAATCAAGTACATGATATATGTCTTCTTAATTTAATATCCAAAATTTATAAGCATATTTCTATTTTTGAATATTATTATGTTTCTAGAAAAAGAAAACTTTTCTGGTAAAGGAAATCCATTTAGAATTAAGTGCATTCAGTAGACTGGTGAACCAAGAAATATGCTTGCAGCTTCTGTCGGGGTAAGTCTCTCCACATCTGAACTTAGTCCAGCAGCTTGATAGACTTTGAGTTGTAGTCACTGCATGATTAAGTTATGATTCCAGAATACCTACATAAAATTAATATAAGTAATTAGCCGAAACCTAACTAGATCCTTGGCAAAGAACAGTAAACAAGAGTGATCTTGTTAAATGAGTCATTTCCTGTAGGAGTAGATGGCATGTCTGTACTTAACAAAGATGCGGCAGGAAAGGAAGCCACATCAACCATTATTTAGGTTGCTATTAATCACAATTTAAGACTAACAGGAATTTTATATCAATTGTACTGTTTCATGTATCTGCTTAATATCAAGTTACAGTGCAATTTCTCACTGCTTCTGGAATATTAGATTTTTTCTGTGATTTTTCCAGCATTTGGAGGGAAATACCAAGGGGCTCTAACTCTGTTATGTTGGTAAGCAATTTCCAGGATAAGCTTTAGTAAGTGTCATTATCATGGGTTCTCTAGTCCTCCACAGAGGAGTTCTAAGTTTTGAGGGAAAATATATGTAAATTATCACTTTAAATAATGTCAAGAGATATGACCTATAAATTAAAACCAAATGAAGGTTATGATTGAGGAGGCAACCTTGTTCCAACTTCTATGAACTGTTGTAGTGGCTAGAGCAAGTTTCTTATACTGTTTTGCTGAAATAATGCTGTGTTTTAGTTAGACTCAGAGAAAAACTGCATTAATGCATAACTTCGATGATCTTGTCATTCTGAGTGATATTTATTTCCATAATAATAAATGCAATGTTGTTAAAAAAATAAGGTATTATCAGGCACCAAACATATACTGAACAAAATATGTAGAAGATAAATTATTAATAACTACCATTTTCCACTGTATTTATGTAAAATATTCCAAGCTGGTCTGAAAAAAAAATACAACAAAAAAACAGAAAAGCTTTGGTACAAGCACAGTTACTAAGAAGACACCAACACTGTTGATTTCACTGGAGAAGGCCAGTGTCAGAAATTACAGAAAGGTTACACTAGTTTGTAGCCAGTTTAGGTATGTGGTTCTTTTCGTCTGGTGCTAATCACAGTGCTACATTAAAGCTAATGCTCTGAAGGTACCACACAAAATACAATCAAAATGGCAGAGGAAAAACAGACATTCAAATTAAGTTTATTTCTGTTCAGTGGAAGAATCAGTTTTGAACTGACGATGAGAAAATCAAAATATTCTCAGAGAAAGATTTTAATTTCCAAGAACAAGCATCCTAATTCTTCATCAACAAATTATGGGTTGTTATCCTTGAAATAAAAGCATTTGAAAGTATCTATCAGCTGATCAGAAGGAAAAACAGTATTTTTTTTTTTTGGTCTCCCACTTCTTTCTACACTATCAGAAAATAAGTCTGAGACATTTATAAGGCACCACAGTCTCAAATATGCTGACAAAAATGATCGGCAGCACAGTCTTAAAATGTAATGTAAAGTCCTTGAGATAGGTAATCTGAAGGTTCTCACATCAAATCTTAAAAAAAATATCATTACCTAGAAAGTAGGATGTGGTAGAAGGAACCAAAGGGTATATTTTGGTTAGGTTTTACCTGGTGGTGTAATCCAGCTTTCCTTTTTTTTTTCATTTCTATTTCATATGGGAATTGTATGGCTATTCATTATATGATGCTTTGTGATTTTATCATGAACATAAGTATGTTAAAACTAAGAATTACTACTTCCCTATTTTAAATTACTTCTCTTGTAATTTGTTTTCCCCATATTTTTAACTATTTCAGATAGTTAAAAATGTTCCTGATTTGATTTGCAGCTTACACACCACAATATATCACTTCATGCTTGTTATATCTTCAGTCTATAACTTCTTTCAGTCCTTAATTTCCTGGTATCTCTCATATTAATGGTTTCACTTCTGAAGAAATTGAATTAAGTCCATATGGAATTTTCCATTGGTATATGATTTTTACAGATATTGTTACCCACCACTGTGTGCAATAATGCCCCTGAGAGGTGCTTGAAACCAAGCTGAAAAGGTGCTAAATAGTGATAGCACAGAAGGAGGAAGGTAGACAGAACTTTCTCCTTTTCTATTCCTATCACAAGGGTGCTGAAGCAGTGGGTGTAGTGATACCATGATAATGGTATTATTGGAATATTATATTATTATCCAATAATATTATTGGAACTGTCCATATTTCTGATGCAATTAAAGGAAAAAAACCCAAACAGTCTTGGATGTTATCTTTCTCAGTTGTTACTATTAAAGGTCATACTCATCATGGAAAGAGGTCAATACTGATTGCAGTTTCAGAAACAGGTCTGCCAGTTTGTAATTCAAAACGACGTTCTGTACAGAATCACAGCCATTGCATGAACACACAAAAAAACTAAGATAATTTTACAAAGGATCTTTAAGCCAAAAGAAAACAAATATAAATACTATGAAAAGATGGAATCTTAAAGCTACTGGTTCTACTACCTCCCAAAGTGAATAAAAATCTCTTATGATTTGGGCATGGAACAAAGCAAATGAACGAGTTACTGAATCAATATGGAAAACAGTTTGAGACACGCTGTCTACTGTGAAAAATAGGCAGTCTCAGTTTCTGTGTAAAATGAATGAAACACCAATGAAAAAAGAAGGCATGTTCTTACATTTTAAAGAATCAAAAAAGCAGACTACATAGAAATTAGTCTTTGGAGTTTACTGTGTTCCTTACAGACTTAGGAAGAGATGAAGTCAGTGCAGAAGTCCTTCTAATATATCAAAAGACACTCTCAGATTACTAATAGTAATGGTAGTAGTAATAATTCTGACACAGTTTTTTACTGAGAAGTCAAGAACAACATATGGATTGGTCATATAATTCCTTTATTCTGACCTGATCTGATCACAACAACTGAAGAAATAAAATCAGTGAAGATTTGGGTGTGGGGGGTGTTGGGAAACCACTAAGCCGCAAACAGCATTCCTGGAGCAGCTGAAGTTGGACCCACTCACAGCTGTTTACCTTTCCATCAGAATGTCTCACCTTTATTACAGAGACTAAGTGAACACAGGACAAGAGCTGAGCTTTGTATTTCAAAGCCTGGTATAGTAACCTGAACTGGTATTTTGCATGGTTTACCTTATTATGTTTGGTTAAATAGATGCTAAATGAGCAGCAATATTTTTCCCCTGCAAGAGAGGCAGAGTTGGCACTAGGTGGCAGGAATTTCTATGACTGTCTCCAGGCTGACTGTCTCCATTACTTAAAAGACAACTGGATTGGCTATACATCTCAGTGATGCTGAGTCATTAACAGTGATGGTGGTTGTTGCAACACTGGTCCTTTATTAAAAGCAGATGAGCTTCACTGGCTAATAAATTCATAAAAGCTGATGGTCCCACTCTCTATGTCAGAATTAAAATATTCTGACATGAAAACTGTCTGACTATTTTTATGGTGGAGAGGAAATTATCCACTGAAGTTTTTGATAAAGTTTAGCTTAAACAAACTTCTCTTCGTCTTTCATCTTGACAGGGTTCACCAATCCTTACATTAATTTCTCTTTTAGTAAGATCTAGAAAATCATTCTTAATCACTAATTGCCAAATAAAGTGCAGCCCAGAGGAGAGAAAGCTTATTGGCCACTTCTTCAATGCTAAAAAATGTTGTCCTTGACTTTTAATATAAGACAAAACTACTCAGTAACAGAAGGATTTTCCATCCTTCTGTCTATTGATCTGTTGATCTATGTATCTATAGATCTGTTGATCAGCAGATCAATTGATCTGTCTTTTTAGCATGATGAATAATATCTTGTCTATCCTTAAGTCTATAAGCATGTTTCTGTCTTGTCCCACCAAAATGAAGTAATTTGTTCCTAAACGTGTTTCACATTAACATCATACTTTTCTTGAGTTTATTGAAAGTATTCTGTGCCATTGCACCAGTTTTGGGTCAATTCATTATGTAAACTGTTAAAATACATTCATAAGGGAAAAAAATCAGAAATACATAAAGAATGTGGTACAATTGCAACACAAATTGAAAAGACATTCCTTTTCTGTAATATATTTCCAAGCTGGCAGTTTATCAGAAACTCTCTCTCTAAAAAAAGAACTTCTCAGCAAGCCTGAAATAAACTCTTACTCAAAATAAAAGGTTTGACCCAGCCATTGAGATTATTCATATGAAATATTTTACCGGCATAATCAAAAAGACTTTAATGTCTTGTTTCAAGTATTGTTGAATGCAAATACTGCAGGCCAAGCTCTTTCTTTCAAAATAAATGAGCAGTTGCAGTACAATAAAAACAGTTGAGGCATTTATGCTAAGACATGAAAAGCGGGATGCCAAGGCGAGTTTCTAAACCACATTCCAAGCATTTTAAATGCCTTTTGATTGTTACCACAAATCCACTGATTGTTGTGAAAAGGGTATGTATCATCAAGCCACAGGCAAGGCCTTGAATACATCTGGCTCAGGGTTTGTGGCATTGAAGTCAAAACATCACACGGTCACAGTTATGCAGCAACTATTCCCAGTCCTACATCACCACCTTTTTGTAGGAGCATATCTGCCTCTCTGCTAATGGCATAAATTAATTCAGAAGATCAGGGTGAATTCATAGACTATATATACATTGCATACCTCTCTCCATGAAACACATTTATGATTCTAAAGTTACACCACACAATGAAACTGCATTCTTTCATCAGCCACTATTTTCTGTGTTCTCTTAAGGCTCCAAATCCCCCTAGAATTTTCCTGTCTATTCCTTTTCTGTTTGATACAGCATGGAGGCATGTTGTCTCTCCATGTTTTAAGATATTGTTTTATGCCACCCTAAGTACCAAAATAAGACTGCAAGTAATTTAAACTGAAATGCTTCCTGTATAAATTGGTGTCACTCTCCAAACTAGTAATGGTTACACTAACAGGGTTACTGGGAAAGATCACATATGTAGGACTTCTTTAATCCATTTTTCCCAAAATAAGATTTTTCTCCATCTCAAAATTTTGTTTAGATGGGAAGTGTAAAATTTGTCTAGGGTTTTGGTCAGGCAGGAGTTCTGTCCAGAAGAAAATCCTCAATATATAGCTTCTGCATGCATGTACTGATTTAGCAATTATTGTGCATTTATCTTCAGTGCACAAGAGTAGAGGACTTGATACCTCCTGTGTTCAATGGTCTCATTTCAGTTGTTCTGGAGAGTCTGTTCTGGACAAATATCACTGGTCCAATGCATTGTGTGTTCACCGAGACTAGTATATCCTTAACTCTGTTCAGAATTTCCTGGATCAAAATATACAGGAAATCAAATAAATAGTAATTTATAGTATATAAATTACAGTGTGTTAGTTAGTCATTGCAGATCCAATCCAGGAGAAAAGCAGCAGAAGGAGATGGTATTTGCTGCTTGAGAAATAACGTTAAATTGTATAGTAACACCACAAAAGATCGTAACATACTTTGTTTTCCAATGTGGGTGTAAAAGACAGGGAAACTGAATGCCAGCTGTAGGCATTCATCTCTATATAACAATACTTCTGTGATGCAGATATTGCTTTTATCCTACAGAAAAGCTTTCTCAACATTACATGACAGAGATTAGATTAGATTAGATTAGATTAGACCTCAGGCAGTTGATTCCCTGTCTTCTCTACACATATCACTTGGTGTTAAGAAGTAATAGAAGAAAACGTGTAATTTAAATTAGTATTGAATGGTCTTCAAATGATCCGTTGAGACTTGATATTTATCTGTTCTTTTTTGATGAGGAATTTCCTACTGTGATTGAAAATACTGAGACACTATCCAGAGTAGTTTCATAACTTTTCCCTTCTGATGTTGCTTTTAACAAGGAAGAACAGTCTTTGAAAATCAGGGGAAGTCCCTCATAAAAAATTCCAGAAATTTTGTGAATTTCCTGGTGTCCTGGTTTGAGTGAGAACAGAACTAATTCTGTTCAGTGATTTTATCTTTCAGCTCTGTTCTTTGAACTAACTGCACTGTCTGTAAGTTAGCAGCATGTTTTCGCAGACGGTGTCTGTTTCTGGCAGTGATAACACCCCATGTTTAGAGTTAGTACCAAGTTAGTACCTTGGTGTGCAGACCAAGGCCACTGCTGGATCTTGTGTGCCACATTGTGGGGTGCAGAAGGTAAAAAGAGGCACCTGCATGGAGGAGTGGACAGGACAGGTGACCCTAAACTGACCAACGAGGGATTCCATCCCATATGCATCACACTCGGTATAAAGCTGAGGGATCACAAAGGTTTCGCCCCTCTTTTTTGGCCTCTTGGCCCACTTTGCCAGCTTTGCTTGGCTTGGCTCAGGTCCTCTTCCAGTTCCTCCCTTGGAGCATCTGAGGAGGACACTGTCCACCCTGCCGATCCCAATCTGTGTGTGCTCCTGAATCCAGTACCAGAATCCAGCTCCTGAACACAGCTCCTGTCTGCTGTGGGGCCCAGTCTGGGACTCTCCCAGTGCCTGTTCCACAGCATCAGTGGTGATGGTGACATAATTATCATCAGGAGAGGGTTGGTTTCAGTACTGATTTTGTATATATTTGTATATATTTAATATTATTTATTTATTTGTTTGCTTGTTTGTTTATTTTAATTTCCATTAAAGCTGTTCTAGTTTCCTTTTCTAATTGATAAGTCTCTCTTCCTTATTCCCTTCCTCTTCTGCTTAGTGGAGGGAGGGCAGTTAACAGAGAGCATCTGTTATAGGTCTAAGGGGTTGCCCTGACCCTAAACCTTGACACCTGGAAGTTCAAAGTTTGTCTCAGTCAGCCTTTGCAAGGTCTTAAGTCATATCTTCCTTTTTTTTCTGCCACGTCAGATCTTTTTTTGTGTTTTTTTCACAAATAATGAAAGAGCAGAGGAAGAACTTAAGAGACTAGAAACAAACCAGGTGTCCCATTGTGGGCTTAGAAGTTCAACTTCAGTCTACTTTCAATAGCCTCACATGACAAGATTGAACAAGTGTATACTGTTCAGCAAGCAGTGAAAAAGGGATGGAAGCATAAGGGGGGAGATTATATAACAGTTTAACAATGTGCTCATGTTGTTTGGGGGAATTCTTTTCCTTTGAAGACATTCTTTCTGATTAATAAAAATATAGTTCTACAGAATGTGCAGTGTGGAATCTGAACAGCTATCGAGCTATCGTTGTCTGAAGAACACCTGATATCATTCTAAAATCTGTATACTTCAGTAAGGCCAGAAGCATAATGTGGTGACCATAAATCATTTGTGTGCTTTCAAGAACACTGCTTTTAAATTAGTGTAACTTGTATTATAATTTCTTGAAATATCGTATGTTAGGGTTAATCAACTCTACCTGATGTATCCATTAGGGTTAGGACAAGATCTAGAATTATATGGACAATACTGGTGTTTCTGTTCTCAAATCCTTTGCAGGAAGCTTGTAAAATGGAGCAGATAAAAGCTGCTATGTAATGTTTCCATACATACAAGGAATTAACAAGCCAAGAAAAATGCAATGTGAACTGGAATATGATTTCTCATCTAGGCACTGTAAATGCATCTGTACAATAGCAACAGGATGAATGAAGGAACATTAACCCTAGAGAAAATACAGAATTGTAGGGAACAGGGAAAGTTTAAAAAACTCCTTTTTCAGGCAAGGTGAATAAAGATACTAACAAATATGACTGGGACTACATGATACAAGGGAAAATAGGAAACATGCCAAATACCAGTTTGGAATTTCAGAACTCCTATATTTTTTCCTCATTGAGGAGTTCACATTCAATATGTTTCTGTGGCTGGAAAGAATAGTAAGAGTGAAGAAAGAAAGAAAGGAAAGGAAATTTGAATTTCATAATAGAATAGTTTGGAAATAACAGGACAAAGGGGTCAAACTCAAAATGTCTAGGTCAAGGAATGGAGGCCAAGAGGACAGTTACTGCTAAACTTACTGTTTCTAGCAAACATTGTTACAGAAAATGACCACTTAATATTGCTATCAGGGATTAGCTCATATGTCGGCAGTCAGATTTCCAAATTTAATTACTTCAAGCATACAAAAGATGAAGGTGATCATCAGTATTTTGTCACCAATTAGACTTTTTGTTGTATAGAAACTGCTTTGGGGATTGGCCTGTCTGGGATTTTTACTAACCTGCAATATTAGACAGCTATTTCTAAACATAGCCAAGTATAATTACACTATTTCAAAAGATTACAAACTAAGATTAAGAAATAGCAAAATTATGTTTTTCTGAGCAATCTGAATTAATGTCTTTTGTGTGCATGCACACGTTGAAAGTCTTCAGTTATATCACAGTCATTATGGTTTTGGCCTTTTTCAGTGTTCAGGATGGCTATGAAGGTGAATCAGGGTTGAAGAGCGAGCAGTGAAAGGACCTGCAACTGTTCATTAAAGAAACTGCTTTGTTCATTGTTTGCTAAATAAAACACAATATAAGTGGAAGATCTGGAACTGCCTTCAATTAAATTGGGATAATCCTGGGGACTCCAAGGCTTCAACAAATCTGATGTTGTACAAGCCTCTAACAGACACTGACTAATTTAATACTTTCCATTTGTCGGGTACCCACCATAATATTCTTGTGCCAGATTTGTAGAAATACTGAGTATTAACACATCACTCCTGAGTTACATTGAGAAATATGTTGACATTTTATGTGTTCACCAATGTTAATTTATCTGAAAAAAACCCAAGCCCTAGACTATTTAATGAGGCACCCTAAATTAGTGAAAATCTTTGACCAATATTTAACCTTGTGATAGGAAGACCAATTAATTATGCAATAGAAATAATATCAACCCCCTCCTTTTGTTGAAATATTTCCAAGATTAATTCCTCAATTTGTAAAATATTCATATATGATAGTAATAAATATGATTGAAAACTCATGAGAAAATTAATATTCTGCCTGTGGAGCAATGTTTGAATAATGTGCACAAGGTAGGATACTGGGCCACCCACTGAACAATAAAACAAAATATGAAATAATATGAAATAATTTCTCATTTAGAAAAAACAATCTATCATTTGTACTTATTGAGGCAGAATCCCCATGAGTGGAAAAAATTATATGAGCATGTAATTGAAAATTGTTAAAACCAATTCTTTCATGTACCAGGAAATACATTAAGACTTCAATCTTAGTCCTCTATTTTTCTCAACACTTGAATTTTCTCTCTTAATAGCATTTTTCCTTTTTAGTTCTTTTTATGTTTGCATTTGGTCAAAAATATTTTTCACGGAGACACTTTTAAATGCAAATACTGCCCTTGTTAAACACTTTCTTCAGTTCTCAGTGTCAAAACTTGTATTGACATAAATAGTTACGTCAAGATGACTTGTCAATATGTTTTTCTGCTTGTTCACTCTCAGATTATTGTAATCTTCTGCTTGTGACATTCAAATCACTCATATTGCATAAGACTGCAAAGTCTTTAGAGGATTATGGCTTTTTAGTTTGCACAAGCTGGAGGTAGTAAAGGAGAAAGAATAAGATGAGCTGTAGGAGTATTAATTAATTTGCCATTGAAGTTCCTCTGCACAGAGAAAAAGGTTGAATGCATGACTGCTGTCTTGATGCAATAAAGACATGACAGGCAATTATGAGGCAGTTGCTTCAAGCTGTTTGGTCACGGACTGTAGGTGTATATTCTCTGCAATGCTTCCTTGCCACCTGAAGGAAAGCCAGCTTCTTGAAAGCACATGGACTTAGTGATCTAAAAAGTAGTACTATCCAAAATTGCGTGATATTTTGTACAGCCTTCCCAGAAAAACACTTGGTGATCCCATGTGGAAAATTCCTCTTGAATAGACATCAATAATGAAGCCATGGACAGTCATTGTGTGAGCCCTCTTCAATGACACAACATGGGTTTCATGTGTACAAGCATAAAAGGTAAGTGAAAAATAAAAGTCAGCACTTTGACATAATTAGGAAGCTGAAACAGCTGGAATGTGAAGGACAGTTAAACCTTCCTGCAAAAGGTCAAGGCCAGACTGAGAACTGGGTCACGAAATATGCAGCTAAGCCAGCTACATATCCCTTAGACAGATCATTCATTCTTTCTAAGCCCTTTAACAGATATTTACAAGCTTAGTATGAGGCAATATCAACTGATAGGATTCCTACCAGTGAGGCAAATTCAACAAGCCAACTGCTCCATTATTTTTAACAGTAATGAATTTTCATGAAAAGACAGCTGTTTGTGAACTACAGACCTGACAATTTAAGGCTCTTCTCATATATATATCAGCCAGGTTTCGTACTGGTGTAGGGTATGAGCAAAGCAGAATAGTATGTAGCCATTTCTCAGATGCGCAGTAGGGTTAGGAGCGAACACTGTGTGCATTTGTAATTCTAATGACCACTAAGAATCAGAGTGCTGTGCACATTGAATCACATTTACCTTTGTAATTTACAGCAAGCTAATCAGCTAACAATTTTAAAGTTCAAGCAGAGAAGGAAATGTTTCCAGCAGATAACATTTTTACAGCTATTCTCATAGCAAAACAATGCAAACTCTGGAATGCTTCCAGCTCAGAGGAATGTGAACGACTTCTTCTGAAGATATCTCCAGCAATTATGATTACTATCATAAAAGCATTAGAAGCATTATAACAAGTTATATGTTGAGAAAAGTAACTACTGCAGCAATTAAAATCGCAACAATACCCCAAGGATTGAACTGTGCCCTTCTCTGGAAATGGAGAAAGGTTTGACAAGTAACTTCCTATTTAATTTTGAACATCTTTGCTTCTGTCTAATGGTGTTTGCATGATGTAAGACAGATCAGGACATGGTGGCTAACAGTTTATACTGAACACTGATAGTTAATTCCATCAGAACAGAAAAGCATATAGTAATATATTTGTGGTGTGCTCTTTCTTTACATTGTAGGTGTTAGTACAGTATCAAAAGTAAAGTATGATTTTCACCAGTTGTTTCCAATGCCTGCTGATTTTCAGTTCCAAACTCCATGTTCAGAGGAAATAAAAAATCTGTAAATTCAAGAAGCCAGGTTTGGCTTTTCCTCCAGTTTACATCACATAAAAAAGCTGATGCAACGTATTGGTGTGAAAAGTTGTTAGTAGAAATAGTTTGTTACATAACTTAAAAACGATACTATTGGTTTAATAGCTTTCAAAAGAATTCACTGTAATTCAACATTATGTCAATGTTATTTGGAAGATACTGGTGTTAGTCAGAGCTATCTCAACACCGTTAAACTTTCCTCTGATAGCAAGGAGCTTGCCAGAGGGCACTTGAAGCCATTAAAGGAAGCAAGTTTTGCTTTCGCATTACAGACAATTGTTCAGAACTGTTAAAAACCTACTGAGGCTACTGTAACAATACCACTCAAACACTTCATCGGTCTCAGCATTCAAACTGTGCACTAGCTTAGGATTTTTCACTATACTGCAAAAAAAAGAGGAATTGCAGACACAGAATTATTGTGGTTATTAGTCAACACCAGTTACATGAGGCCTGTACCTATGAGTGTGTTTAGAAACAAAAGTGATATTTTAATTCTTCATACTGAGAATACTCCAGAAGGAAACATTTGAATGTTTTTTTCTCCTCTAAGAATTCACATTACAAAACAATCTCTAAAACAGCTGTATGTATGTAGACCTTCTATTCCCATTGTTTCTAGAGTGTCTTAGATCACATTCTGCACTCCTATCTTTCTCACAGTACTTCTGGCACACAAAGGAAACCTCCTCCTGGAAGGTCTCACTGTGTACAGCCTTAACATTGCTCAGACTGCTTCCACTGATATCATGCAACTGCACAGGTATTAGGCAGAGACAGATGCCTTTGCAAGGAAGGAGTAGTTTTTAATGTATTTGCTAAGAGCAAACGAATAAATGTTTCCCGCAAAGAACTAATATATTTGCCAAGAAACATTTCCTCACTCTCAGTTTACAGTTCTGAGGAAATGTTTGGGTTTTTTTTAAATAAGGCAACAAATGATCAGGTCCTCCTGTTTTAAGAAAGGTTATCAGATGCTTGAAGTAAAAATGTGGCTTGTGGAAGACCTTGGTTAACATATTTCCTATATGTCTCTCAGGGACAGAGATGTGTGGGAACATCAAGGTAAACTCTTCAATGTTAAATCACTGTCACACAGAACGTGGGACATACTTTTCACAGAGCTCTTGCAGAAATCAGAAGAAACAACAAATTTTTTTTTCAAATTATTTCTGAAAGTTTTTGATCAGGCCATTAATCTTTGGAAATCTTAGTCTATGCTCTGTAGATTCTATCTTGGAAACAAACTTTCCCCACTTTTTCACTCTGCATGTTCCTCTTACCCCTCACTGTTTGTCTTGCTCTCTCTGTGGTGCTTACTTTTCAAGGGCAACCTTTTAGAACATTTTTCCATTATGCAGGATGTATTGCAGTGTCCCCACTTCTCTCTTTCCCCAGGAACTAAGCTGACAAAGCCCAGGGAGTGACAAGCTTGGGTAAGCAAGCTGGAACAGGTAACTACCACCAGAAAATGGGGAAGGACAGGGAGGAAAATTGTTTATTGTTGCCCAGTAACAAGCCTCATCCCCATTAGCTTTGTAATTATATGCTTGAGGTCAGCTCAAGTTAGTTGAGTATGTGAATAAAACGGCCACGTTTTTAAAAATAGTGTCTGCATCTGTGACTGAGGGAATTGTGGGACAGAGAAGGAGCTGAATTGATAGTAATTTTCATTTGAAAATCAATTTGATTTAGTTTTTCACAAAATTTAGCCTGAGTTCTGACCTGACTCATGATACAGAGCATCAGTGTTTACATTCTAATGTTTGGGTATTCATGACAGCAAATGAAACACCTTATATTTTCTTGTAAGAACTTAAATTTGCTAGTTCTTCTTCCACTGCTTAGTCAGGTAAATTATGCACATGAGTAAGCCAAATGACATAAGGTGGCCTAAGTAATCAATAGACTCCAAGAAGTAAATTTTAAAGGTCATCACCTGTTCACTAATTATTAGCAGCCCAGTTATTTTCTGAAAACACCTAAAAATGCAAATAACTATGTTAAGAATTTCATAAACTATTCATAGAGCACTGGTAGATATATTTTGTCAGTGGTGAAAACATTTTGAAGCACATTCTTATTAACCAAACAGACATATTCAATTAGGGCTTCATGATTACTGTATTTCAAAATAGAGACTAGAATTTACTTATACTGTATACTATGCATACTGTGTGTTATACATTACCACCATTAAAAACAGAGAAATAAACCCACATTCAAGGCTAAGCCAATTCTAGGTTAATTTTATATAATGTTCCTAGTAGATACTTTGAATTTTAGGTTATATCAGTAGCACAATATCAAATTACATCAGTATATAATTATATTTACATAATAAACAAACTATTAAAACACACTGGACAGTGACCATAATGTGTTCCTATTCTTGTCCAGTTAGTCTTGGCTAATGAGCCCTAAATTAATGAGCAAATGCAGCTCTCACCAGCATTGTATTGAGTAATCCCATTGAGAACAAAATTTGCATGCTGACAGGCACTGAGGTGAAACACTGTAGAAAATAAGGCTGAGCATTCATTCAGCAGAAATCATTTGCATACATCTGTGATGGAAATACATGGAGACATTTTTTTTTTTTTTTTTGATGGCAGAACAGGTTATTCCTAAGAACAAATATGAAAAATTAGCAAAAGGAAATACATTTTCTAGAAAACTTACAACCTTTTCCATCTTAACATCAATAAAGTAATGGTATAAATAGCAGACTATGTGTTGCAATGTAGAAGCATACAGTCTACTATCCAATGCTCAACTAACACATTTTATTTTTGTGAATTAAACTAAATTTTTGCTGACAAACTCAATACAATGATCTACACTTTTGCTGAAAAATCAAACTGGATTCTTAATCAAGAATTTTCTGAGATCATCTATACGTCTTCAGTTTCTCCAGCTGTTGATCAGCCAAATGGAAAGCAACCTATCGAGAAGTTCTTTCTGTCTCATTTATTTAAAAAAGAAACTTATCCAGGATAAAGCCCCCATGCTGTGATTATATATAAGGAAAGAGGGAGGTTCAGAGGGGTGCTATACTTCTGTGTGCAGCTGTGTGAAGCTCATTGCTGTGGAAATGATTAGAAATAAGTGAGGAAAAATGGGATAATGTGGAACTCAAGAGGTTGTGTGTCTGCTGTCCCCAAAGCACCACTATTTCTTCATATATTGACATAAATACTGGCTATGATATACAATTTTCCTGTGCACCATAGTAATGCTAAACCAGTTTGGCCTTAGTAAATCTTGTACTACTTTCTACTATGCTTCTATGAGAGGGATGGAGTAGTACAGTTATATGATTATTACTGGAAACCAACATTGCAATAATTGTATACGTTAAAAAAGACAATCTGTTAAAAATTTATAGAGGCATAATATTGCTAATAAAACCACATATTTAAGTATTCTAGCACCTATGGTGTCTTATGTTTTCAGGGTCAGAGTCTATGCTCTCATAACCATGTTTTGGAGCTGTATCAACCTGCCTTTCTTTGTAGATGTGATTACAAACCATTTTCTAATAAAAATTCCCTGTGCTCACCATGACAGAATTCATTACTCATTGCTTGAAATGTCCGTATATGGGCCTGACATCCTTCTATGCACATTGTAGCTATTTATTCCGTTTTCACATAACACTATGTGTCTGAACGTGGTGAAATTTATTTTACAGCTAAAAGATACTACTGAATTCCTAGATTATACATCCTATTAGCACTGGACAATTTATTTATAATAACATGGATTAGAATAAAAGTATTGTCTTATCAGCTATAAGGCATAAATGGCTGGCTGAAGATTCCCTTTATGTAGAAAACTATTGGTTTTTAGATACCTCTATTACAACATTTTAAACAAAAAAGCTTGAAATGGGGTAATATCATAAGATCATAGAGGAAAACAGAATTGTATTTGTGCTTATATTATGCCACACTGCCACATTGTGTGCCACCTTCTTCCCCTCAAAACCTTAAGAATTCAGATTCCATGGGATGGAGATGTTCTTTTCATTCTTTGTTTCAACATTACCTGACAAGTGGGCTTCTAAGCAGAAATAATAAATGAAAATGCATACACACTAAGAGAGGGCCTAATATGATATTACATGACTTTATCCTTCAGATACATTGAAAAAGATAGTAATAAATGTATTATTATTATATTATTTTAATTGTAAGCTCATATAGTTCATTATTAAATAAACCCGAAGTAATCTGTCCACTTTTTTTCTCACACAAGCAGCTTCTCCTGAAACATTTTTTTTCACTCCTCACTTTGGCCAATCATAATCTCTCTCAACTCCCTTATGTCATTTGCCAAAAGCTTTTTTTCTCTTACAAAATTATATCATAAATCAGGAGAGCTTTATGGTCTAAATAAAGGGATTACGAAAAAGGACATTGTTCCTTGATGTAAAGTACAAAAGGAGAATAAAGAATGCAGTTGTCTCCTCAATGCAAAAACTTGAGGCTCCAGAATACGTTAATTTTGATTGTGAACATCCAAACTATTCTGGAACTACTTGAAAGCAGCATGCTTGTACCACTCAGGTTGTTTTCTCTGCAAAGAGGCAGTTCTTATTAGTTGTAACACAACACTGCGCAAACAGGACTTTGTTCCAGTCCTCGACTAGCCCCC
The DNA here is from genome assembly GCA_024336885.1 of Actenoides hombroni. NCBI lineage: Eukaryota > Metazoa > Chordata > Aves > Coraciiformes > Alcedinidae > Actenoides > Actenoides hombroni. The sequence continues at coordinate 9,509,429 of WUAM01000323.1, forward strand.
AGTTTTGACAAGAGCTGTGATAAACTGCTAACATGCAACAGTAAAATCAAAGCTATCATACAGGTCTCTGCATGAAGTTCCACACAATGTGACATAGAGATGCAAGCTTAATTCTTTCTCTAGTGAGATAGAAGACTAAATTTAGGCACTTAGTTGTTTAAATCTCCTCAAGCTGTCAGCAGAAAGGGAGATGTTCCTCCAGAGAAATCTTAAGTAGGGTCTTCACTAAGTGTGTAAGGAAACCTGGGCATGCTAACCTCCTAATGTGGGTACCTAAAATAAGGTGCCAGCTTTACTTCCCATAGTCCACATAAAATGCAACATACATGTTTGTAAATTTTCTTTTTTGTTTTTTTCAAAATACCTTAAAGAGCTATGGGGAGAGGAACCAAGCTTTATTTTCTTTTGTTTTTTTTCTTAAACAAGCAGAAGTTTCCAGTAGTTACTTTAATGTAATTTGCCCCATTGTTTGCATATTTTTTAAAAGTAAATTCTGTTGACTAATTAACTTTATTGACAACTCATTTTAATCAACAGAGGAAAAGTAAATGTTTACATGCTGTCCCTTCAGAAACATCAATTTTTTCTTCCTGTTCTCTTTGTCTCTCCCTCTGGATGTGAATATATGCCACATCATTGCTGGGTGGAAGCCAAACAGGTTTTTGGGACTGTGACTGTTTGGTTCATTATTCCAGTATAGCTTCTCTGGCTGTATGAATACAGTTGGATGCAGTAGCTCTCAGGCACTGTATTTGCATTCATCAGCATTTTCCAAGCCATTTCATTGGAGACAATAAATATTAATTAATGGTCTTGGAATTTGTCCAATAAATTACCAGTGATATACCTCAGGTGCTGTTAACAATATTACTGTAACACATAGACTATGCGGTATGTGATTTCGAAATCCACTATCATGTTTCTGAGAAAAGCAAATATGTATATATCTTCAAAAGGCTAAAACCAATATTCAGAGTTTCAAGCAGGACTTGGTGAGTTATTACTTTCCAAATATTTCTCCTTTTTACTACTCTTCTAATTATTTTTCCTATACAAAATTCACCAACAATTTTTGTTTGATATTTTTAAGGTTATTCACATTCCAGACATTTCAGTCCACTACAGTTTGCAGACATCTATCAACCAAATTCTAATTAAACCATGCACTTGTATGACAAAAAAAAAAAAAAAAAAAAAAAAAAGGACCTGTATGACAAAAAAACAGTGTTACTTGATTGGAAAAAGTCATGATACAGACATCACTTAGACATTAATCAGTAACTTCCCAGATATCAAACTAAGAGTGCAGTGCAACGTGAAACCTGACACAGGTTGTGTTACCAGGTACTTCCATGAACAAGACAAAGGCAAGTGTTACACCACCAGTAAGTGTATCATTAGGATCTTGTCCATATAATTTTTAACCTAATATCTGTTTTGGCACACACTTTTTGAAAACTGCCACAGTCATTGCAGAGGACTGCTTATCCTTTAAAATGATATGATTTAGGAGAGGAGTTTCTGTGATTCATTACCAGTTTAGCCCATTTCTCATCCATTTAATCCTCAGAAGAGCGATTCTTGGCACCTTTGCATTTACAGTAGAAAATGCTTATTTTCTTTCATTGTCTTTCAGTGAGATAGTGCCAGGTGTTTATTCTTGCTTACCTGCTTAATTCTTGTCAGACTGGTAGTGTATAGAGATTTAAGAAAGTTAGCTTTACAAATACAGTAAGGAGTATTACATTAATCTGTGCAATTTTACATAATTTGACTTGTGTCAGAGTGCAGCTTCTCCTTAAAAATGACTTGTGCTAGTTCTCTGTCTGGCTAGTCTGATGTACATGAAATCATTCCTAATTCCTGCTTTTGCATGAATAAATACTTCCACATAGTCGTAATCCATGTTCTATTACTTCATCAAGATACCATCTGAGCACCTCACATTAACTAATGAACCTTATCATCACAACAATCCTGTTTCTAAAGATGAGACACTGACATACAATAAACAATTAGTACAAGGTCATCATGGGAATGAGTCTGCACTACGTAGTGCAGTACAGAATGAAAACACTCAGGGTAGTCCTAAGTGCAGGATCAACATCCTGTATTATTTGCCTTTGACCTTATCTGTATTGTTTTAGATATTCAGGTGAGGTATTTTGGATATCTCTAGGCTTTTCTGCAAACTTATTTTCAGATTCAGTCTAATATGGAGTTTCCAGAAATAGCTACTGCACAGAAGTATTTCTCAGTAATTTTGTTTGGATGTTATTCTGGAGTGAAAGAAGCTAATTTACTTTTAAAAAAAAAAAAAAAAAAAAAAAAGGTTAAAATTAGTTTTAAAAACTAGTTTATTTTACAAGTGCATGTAATTCTTTAAAAAAATGCAGAAAGGCAAAAAAATTCTTTTGGTACAAATAATAATAAATAGAGGGAAGTGCTTCAGAACACATAGGGTCAAAGTCTTGAGTTAAAAAAGTAAAATTCTGTTTCTCCTCTATGGCAAAATTTGTTGAAGAAACAAGAATAGTCGTTGGATGCTGTCATATTCAGATGTTCGCTTCTTGCCCTCTGATGACCTAGACAAGGACACTCAGTCTTTTCAGAGTTTTGCCACTTTCCATACAAGTATCTCAGAGATTCTTCCAAATCTAATTAAAATATATCCATTTAACCACAGAGATTTTTCACTGTGTAGCATCTGGGTACTGCAGAAGAGACAGCATAGCTGTAGGAATCCAAATTTGATTTTCAGTGTTGCCTGAGAATTACAGATGCCTTTTGACACAGTAATCTGAACAGGAATTACAAAACTGGGAGCTAATTTCCAAAGTTCAAATTCACAATTACTGTAATTTACAGTTTTGATGTTTACTTCTTCCAGTCAACAGTCTTAATAATTTTAAATTCTAATAAGAATTCAGGTAGGAGATGGAGTTGCTCAGAACCTCTGAAAATCTGTCACTTGGTATCTTGTGTTTGGACAAAAGCTGTTGGAAATTTTGGTCTTCACTCTCTTTGCCTGCCTTTTAATTCAGGTATGAAACACATATATGGCTGGATCTTCATCAGGAACAATGTCAAATGGCAAAACTGGAGAAAAGAAGATTTGGTGGTTGGAAGAGATGTGGGTCACTCAGTGCACACCATTATCTGATATTTGGAAAGACTGAAAAATTTAGTACTGTTTGTAATGTTCTGAGAGAAAAAGTTCCCTGTTCCCTACTTTTTTATCATGAAGATGCCATGTGTATGCTTGTTTGCATGTAAATGGTACATGGTGAAAATAACACAGCTGCTGTAATTAGCACAGCTCTATTAACTTCAGGTTATACAATCTGTGGAATACTCCATGATGTCTACTGTCTGCATCATGATTATGTGAGTTTGAAATCAGGACAGATACTAAAGTCTTTTGTAATTTTTGCATGAAAGGGTTTATAATGCTTCTCCCTTCTGTGACTACACCCTGATGCTAAATAAACTCAGCAAGGTGACTGAAGGAAAAAAAACCCACAACCCTCACCTTGCAATCAAGTTGTTAATCCTCTATCCACCTCAGTGGAAAGAAATGTGTACATTAAATGTGTATGCATTTATGCATATTATATAAATATACACACATATTAAGTAGCATCTCTTTTTCTCATTAACACTTATGTGTTTTGGCAGGCACTACAAAACAAACAGGTGGTCTGTTACGAACTGATAGTGTTGTCAAAGTCTGAAGAGCTGAGGGAAAAAAGTCACGGCTTGCATTCAGCCAAACTCAGCGTAATTGTTATTGGCACTTATTGCAATGAAACCTGTCAGGGATGGAAGGAAAGATATGCTACTGTGCCCGGCCAAACACAGGAGGGAAGAGAACAGAAATGTTTATAACTCATTGGTATTTAAAGTTCTTCCTGGTGGAAAGCCCATCTCCTTATTCTTCCATGTTATTTGTGTAATTTATGAATTTTAACAGAACCTAACCAGCTATATAACAATAATGTACAAACATCTGATGGAAAAGTCTAACTGCCAGTCACCACATGTTGTTTCTGGATATTCTTTCTAGTTCTGTATCCTCCTAATATTAAATCCCAGATACTTCAAGGACAGATGTGATCCCCGAAATGTGTCTGCTGGAATACTTCTATACATAGGGAGAAAATTCCTTCCTGATTCCACTGTTCAAGCTGTGTCCTGGAATGTCTAGGTAACTAAGAGCTGTAACACTGCTGCTTTCACTTCTATTTTTCCATTTCTCATCATGTTACATTTTAATTCCTTTTTTTCTGAATGGGAATTTAAGTCTTAGCAGGGAAATATTAGTTTTCACAGTAACTTATCACAGACTTCATGTGTTAATTATATGGTGAGTCAAGTAATGACTCTCTTTATAATACTTCTTAATTTCACTGAGCGTACAAAGACTTACACCTTCTTAAGACATCACAACACAGTGCAGTGAGTGTGCCAACTACTAACATCACAGGCGGCAGCATATCACAGACAGTCTGTGCACAGCCTTGAGTATGCCAGTGAAAAGCAGGGGACAGAATGGAATCAGTACTTGGAAAAAACTGATTTACATTTTCTCAGCATGACAAATGATGGATCTCAACCCATAGCCTGGGAAAAACAAACTGCGAAGATTTTAGACTGAATGTCATATATCGTCTTTCATTTGCAGTGGGCAGGCCACAGGATTGAAGCTGAGACTCATACTTTTCCTAGAAAACACCATTAACACACTCTTGCTAGCTGATCTATCGGGAAGTTTTGAACATGTGTCATGCTGCCATAGAGTAGTCCACAAAGAGTGAATTTTTTACCCTTTCCATAAATTAACATGTTCTTATTCACAGAGTATCAGGATCATGGTTGGAGCTTGACTTTCCTTTCTATACTATGCAGGGATTTGTCAAGACATTGAGAGCTGCGTATTTTCACTTTGGACTCCATACTTTTTAACATATGCTTATGTCTAGCGTATCTAGTGTTAGTCTGTAAAACAGCATGGTGAGTGCTAAATTGCCAAGAATGTCTCCTTTAGGTGCATATGTACACATGCAACTCCCATGTGCATATAAATGTAGAACTCCACTCAAACCAGCTCTCTAGGAAACCAAGACCAACATCTCAGATAATTATTTGTTTCGGTTAAAATTTCCTATCTCCATACACCACCAAAGTAAGGTGTTTCTGTCTGTGAGCACATGATCATGCATTCACAAGGACAGGGAGTGCTACTACTTTCCTGACACAGAGACTCCACAACAATAAATATACAATAAATCTTCTCAAGTAGAATCATAAATGCTGTTAAATAAATGTTTTCACACTTAATTGGATCAAATTTAATATAATACTACTTTAGTAGTACAGTGGAAAACAAGTGGCAAACTTTAAAATAAAATATGTGCAGATACAGCACTATTAAATATTTCATTTCACTAAATTTATCATTCTTCGTACCCACTCTTCCTTTTGTTCCCTCCTAGGAAAAAAGTCAGAGAAAAACTGTCAAAATACAACATATCTGGTGGACTAAAATTGTGTCTGATTTTTCAAGTAAAAAATTTAGAGCTGATAAAACTGGTGTTCAAAATGTTTGAAAAAAATATTGTCCTGTTTTGTTTATAGAAAACCTGTATTTGGTGATGTTTGCAATTGACAGCCTTTTAAGGGAGGAAAATAAACTCAAATAAACCCTCACAGATTTACATAAAGTACTTCCAGGTTACATTTCTACCTTGCTGGTTTGGCTAGCTTTTCTTGTAGATGATGATACAGGTGAATCTGATGACTAATGTTATTTTCCTACTTCTATCCAGCCAAGAGCTTTCCCAGACTTTGGTCTTGTCCACTTCCTCCAGTAAGAGACACATAAAAGGATTGAGAGAGAGAGGCCAAATGATGAGGTGTTTAGTTTGTAGGAGATCGCAGTTTGTGGTCTATCCTTATAGGATTTAAAGCACAAATATGGTATCTGCTGAAGTGCCTTTGAGCTGCCACAGATTCCTGTGTGAGCAAAAAAGGGTTCTGCTGTGAAAGCAGGAGATAGTCTAGCACAGGTGTCCTTGCAGAGGTGCTCTGCTGCTTATAACACAGTTCCAAAACTCAGTGTTATCCCTGTCCTTTTGAACCCAGAGGCAGAAAAGTCAGTGTTCACAAATACTCTATGCAACTGTAAACAGTAATTTTGTTCTAACTTAGGGAATGTGCACAAGGTATCAATCTCTAACACAGTCTTATGCAATGAAAACTGAAGAATCATGAGAAGTTCTCCATGCAAAAACTATGTATATATAATTCCAAGACATATCTATTGATAAGGACAAACTTGGGCCTCAGCTGAACTTCAAAGTATCAAGTCCTGTTTTAGTAAAAAGGGAAGTATACATCCATGAATGTCAAAGGCCCATTTTTTAACAAAATATCTGTTACATAGAAACACCTGGGAAGAAGGATTTATCAAGAACTGGGAGGAAACTGGAGAATCTGCATCTTTGAATTGTATTCCAATGAATTAACAAGATAGAAAATGGAGTCTGGATGGTGTGATTTTTCTAAATGTTCACCTAAACTTCAGTATGAGACTCTCAAACCCAGATGCGCTGATCTCTGGGATATTGAAGTTGCACCCACCTTTGCATTGTAGTTGATGTTATGGGTGTTCTGGTGGAGTGAATCTCTCAGTCATCCTCACCATACTTTAGTGCACATTGTGAAACTCTCAAAGTATGCAATCTGAGCACTTTCAGGTGAAACCAAACTTTATGCAGAGATCCAGGAGCATACCCATCACATTGCTGCCACTAATGAGCCCTCAGCAGCGAGGTCCAGGCAATAGCCAGGACAAAGTAAACCCCTGAAATATGTTAAATGTAGTTGTGAGGGATTTTTAGCAGCTGTAAACCCATGAAATGCACTAGGTGATCATATTGACTTAGTCTGGGTGAACCTCTTCTGTGTCTGACCATGCATAGTGAGAAAGGGCTGGCTTTGGTTCCTAATTCAGGTTTAAAAAATTACAAATGTGTGAATATTGAGTGGAGAGAGGCATTTCGCTGCACCTCAGGCTTAGAGACATCTTTGTAGCTACAGAATTAAGATGCACCACACCTTTCATCATAGGTGAAGCAGCTGTATTAGTGTCCTGAGTTTTATGGTTCCCATTTTTAAGTAATGGATTGACCACACATGATATAAACAGCTGAAGTACTTGATTCAGCATGGGGGATGCCACAAAATGCTAAGTACCTAAAACTTGACATTTTAGTTAGCAGTTAATACTTCTAAGTACCAACAACAGAACAAGGTGCACTCTGCGTTTTCAGATGGCACTCACAAAGTTTTGTTCTAAGAAGACTAGACTTCATTTAAAGTACTTGAAAAAATGAGCTAGCATCACTTGTAATACCTTGCATTTGCCAGAGTCTAAGAGCATACATGTAAACAGTGACTGTAAGTCAACTGATACTGTTAGCCCATGTTTACTTGCTTGTATATCTGTATGTCTGCATAGGTATGCAAGTTAGACAACTATGGTTACAATGTCTTGCTGCCCAGTATCACCGGTTGTTTTGTTGCAGGAGGCGTTTGTAAAAATAAGACAGATGAGACAAGAGCCCCAAAAGCTAATGACTAACACAAGCCCATGTTTTTGCTACTGGAGTAGTACACACTACCTAACTGCTTTTTAAGTATATGAAATAGTCATTCTGATCTGAACTCAAAGCCATCGTCCCATAAACACCCAAAGATGCAGCAAGACATTTCAGTGGTAAACTGAATGTAGATTTCCCTAAGTTACAGCAGACCATGAAATAACCACTCTGTTTTTCCTTCCCCAGAGAGTTTAAAAACAAGGTATTTTTTCTTCACTTTAAATTAAGAAGTTGAAGTAGGAAAATCAGAACCCAGCTTAATGACAAAATAGGCTCAATTTGTTTCCTCCTGTGTCTGTGTCTAACTCTAAATGTGGGGTGTTATCACTGTCAGAAGCAGCCACTGCCTGGGAAAACAGGCTGCTAACTTCAGAAAGTGCAGTTAGTTTGAAGAATGGAGCTGAAAGGTAAAATAACTGAACAGAATTAGTTCTGTTCTCTCTCAGACCAGGACATTTTGCCTCCTGAGAAGCTGAGCATATGCAGGATAGAAAGGATAGGTATTCCTGTTCAGTGAGACTGGGGTAGCATGGTGAGTTGGGGCAAAACCCCTTTTCTGGCCTGAAAATTCTCTTCAAGTTGGAATCTTCTAATTTGTTGGCCAAAATGCTTTAATGACATCTCATCTCAATGGGAGAATCTGAGAGCTGCTACCTTGAGCACTTTTTTCTAAGTCAGTCACATAGCATGCAAACAGCCCAGAAACCAGGTATATCCTTAGCAGCAGCCGGAAGCTGGACATCAATACAGGTAATAATGACCCAATTTTCAGAGCGTGAGTTCCCTTCCTCTGTGATACTCATTAAAAAATCACAGTTTTTATTTTCTACAAAAAGCAGCAGTGGGAAAAGTGATCGTATAAATCCATTTAAATCTTCACAAATACTATTTGACTCCTTCATTGATCATCTCTGAGTCACTGTTTTCCTAGAGAGGGGTTAGGTTGTCTTCCCGTCAGTATTCACATTGTCTGCTCTTCATCAACAAAGCTCTAAACACTGACTACGAAATTGCAGCATCTCTTCCTGCTGTTGAGAATTATGCAAGAACATGCCACCCCACAGCCACCGCACAAAATATTACCTTACTGTTAGGTCACCTATTCCTCTGACAAAGATGATTTAGGGGTGATTCCAGACATACAGAGGAAGAGTGATTTGGAGGTCAGATTGTGCTATCAGCAAGAGAGGCTGGAATTCAAATTTGATGGGCTGAATGCATGTTCAGAAATGCCATGGTTTTCTGCCTTTATTATTTTGTAAACATAGTTGTCAAAATCTATAATATAGAGACCAGAAGATGAGCCTCAAATCAAATGATTGCAGCATCTTCCTTTATAGTGTGACTTGGATTTTTGCTCATTTTTGGTATGCTGAATTTAAGAAGACACATAAATCCTGTTTTTTCTTCAGTTTTGTTTTACTGTGTCCTGGTTTTGAAGTCAGATACTCAAAATCAACATCAGTTCTATAAAGATACATGCACACACAAAAGAGGAAAGAAGCAGGCAGTGGAGTCTGGAATGTCTTCAATCAAGCTATAAATTTACATTGTTAAGAAGAGCCAAACCACAGTCACTGCTGATTTAAAGGAACTCTTGTACTTAGTGATCATCTTCATGAAGTAGAATGCATGGAAAACAAACATTAAGATTTATAAACAGAAAGAAAATAAATGGTGCCTAGTGTTGGTCACCACCAATTCATTTATAGACTGTGCCACTCAAACCATCTGCCGTTAGAACAAAAAAGCACAGAAGTCCTTTGAAATTGCAACTTTTATTACAGACTATGAAAATATCCCAGACAAAGTGAAATTGAGACCCCTTGTCTTCATGTGTATGTATATGCATACACATGTGCTTTCTTGTTGACGTGTTATTACAGAGGTGAACTTTCTGCAGTCATTCGACTACTCTTTACACCAGCTATTTTGAGACCTAGAGTAAACCAAGCAACAGTCTGCAAACCTTACACAGAAGGTCATCACGAACATTCAGTCCTCTAAAGAGTATTTGAATTTAAGTGTTGCATATGACTTCTGTCTGACCTTAACAGTTCACTGTTACTCCTGAAGGTGCTCTTCACTTCTAAAAAAAGTCCCTGAAGAGTTGTCTAGAAAACACTGAAAACAGTAATCGCATCAGGGTGCCTGTGATCCTGGTAAGAGTAAGTTATTGAGAGGTGTCATTTGGGTAGAGCTAACATCTGTCACTGTTTCTATACACTTTTTTATATAGAATAGAATGGGGCATAATTTTGCAGTGAAAGGTATTATATATTTCACTGTTGTTATATTATTTTTTAGTGAATATCGCAAAGGAAAAAAAAAAAGAGCCTCCTGAGCCAGGCCTTCAGTCAAAAATGATATCAAAAAATGTCCTTTGACTTCAGAACAGTGTTATACAAGCTCCTACACCAAGTCATTTTGACCAAATTATTAATTCTGTAAGAATTTTTTAATGTAT
>WUAM01000323.1:9523525-9544507 GCA_024336885.1 Actenoides hombroni
CCGACCCATTGACAACCACTCTTTGGGAGCGGCCATCAAGCCAGTTCTTTATCCACTGAATTGTCCATCCATCAAATTCATATTTCACCAGCTTGGAGACCAGAATGTCATGTGGGATGATGCAATGCAAATAATTAAAAAACAGAGGACAAACTAAAATAAAATTTTTATTTGCCATGAAACCATAAAGTTAACCAGTAGCTGATTCACAAGGTATACTTACATTACTGAGTGATGTACTACAAACAGGGAAGAAGTGAGTTTTAGTTCACTGTGATCTGTTGCGGCTCTAGGACTGTATGTCCACTTCGTGTCTCTACTAGCATTGAAGTTCTCACAAGTTGCTGGTACTAGATCCTCACCTTCCATGCAAAGAACATGAATTGCAAAAGGACCCTACATCCACAACAAGGGTGATACTCACTCTAAGTGCTATCCTACTCAGTGTCTGAAACCATGGGTCCAAAATGAAGGAAAGCACTTTGAGATTGGCAGTAGTGCATATCTCAAGGGACATATCTCAAGACTTCATGTACAGACATAAAGCAAATAAGAACCAAGAAGAGGAACCCCTCCTATGCACTGAGCAGCTAATGTAGATGCATCCACTATATCTGTCACCTACAACAGGAACTGTTTGTCCTGCACATAGAGACTACAGCATAGTGTTGGATGGATGTGCTGTCAGAAGGTATTGTACTGTACTGTGAGCATGGCCTAAAGATGTTATATTTAGGGCTTTCTAGAGACTACAAACTCTAAATCATTTGTGGTTTTAAGAGATCAGGAAAAAAAAAAAAAAAAAAGCTGTTGGATTGGCCTACATGTAGTTGCAGATTAAAGGGTGCCTTAGTTGCAGGGGTTTGGCCTTGCTGATGTGTCGAGATTCAGTGCTAGATCTAGTATCAATTCTCTGAAAACCGTAATTATAGTATGGATGCATTCTGTCAGTCTGTATGTCCCCTGGGGAAATTTTGACACTAAATTGTTCCTGCAGTTGTCCTTCACTGAAATTTCTCTCACACAGTTCTGTCTGAGGCTTGGTGTAATAGGATGCTCATTAGAATCCTTTCTCCTTCCCTCCTGGCTGATCAATTTTCAGCCATACTGGAGATATTCTTCCTCTATTTCCTGTGCCAGTTTTATCTAATCATTTTATAAATTAAAATATTTTTCTAACCAATGTCAAATGCTCCTTTTTTTTTCCAGACACACAACACAAAATTCTTTCTTGACATTTTTCTGCTCACAGTAAGCTTCAAGTTATTCTCAGCACTTTTGCAGGGTGATGCAATTTGAAGCCTGTAGAAAACAAACTGCCACTGGGCTCACACCAAACTACATCTTTTTGTTGTCAGAAACCAAGATCATTCCAACTGTCATACATTTCAGTACAATATGTAACAAATTTCGTTTTGTTAATATTTGCACTTTATCTGGGTGCAAAGAAATCATTAAGTCCCTAATTAACTTATCTGATGGAAGTCAGCACAGCCTAATTAGGAATTATCAGGTTAATTCCTGGTTTTTTTCTTTTTCAATGTCAATGGGATTACTTTTGGAATGTTGTAATATGCTCTGTGAATAATGGTGACATGATCAGGTCATCGTCGGTAGAATATTTATGTCAGAGACCTCTGATAATGCCAAATGTCACATAGATTTGTCTTTTAATCTGCTACAACACCAATTACATCAAAAGGACCACACTTGCACAAGCACAAAGGAAGAGCTACGTTCTGAATTCATATAGCTGAAGTAAATTTCATTTTTATGGTTTTAATCTTGGTAAGGAAAAGATGACAAGGGACTAATTTTTTTTGTTGTATATTGAACAATAAAATTAAAGTCTAATGAAGAACAATCAACCCATATAATAGTATCAAATAGTTTAAAAATTTAACATCTTCTTTTTATGCATCAAGTATAACTCCACTTAAAAATGGGCTTTTCTAACATAACACCAACATAAGTCAGTCTCTTGGTTACACAAGTACATCAGGGAGAGGAACAATGTGTTGCAGAAAACTTTTGCAGACAGAACAGTTTTTATCATCTTGGTAGTCAATCCAACTAATGAAAAAGTAAATACAAATAAAATGCTGTTGATGTGTGAAACCATAATATTACTAGCATATTACAAACATGTTTTAAATTTAAAAACCCACACTTCAAGTGACTACAAACATGCTTTGCTCAGAGCAATTGTTCACTTGTCTGGAACTCAATCTTTTTCATATCTTTCTTTAGTCCATCATGTATCATAAAGGAGAATCCATCTTACTTGTTATTTTCATTGCTCCTTTAACAAAAGAATCTTCCACTGGAAATCTGACACTTGGAGCAGTAGAGAGAGGCAGTTAAAGAGTGAAAGTAATTACAGGAGGAGAAAAAATTCTTGCACATACTGCTAAATGTAGAGACACTACTTACAACAATGCAGAAGCTAATGCATTTTGAAAACAGCCACCCAAATACTTCTCACACTTTGACCCAGTGTAATTACCCTGAAAATTATTACAGAATAAAGAATTTTGATACTGAGTTGTGAGAGGCATTCATGAAAACCTATGTTCTCTACTCCAATTGAAGTTCCATTTCCTGCCAGATGAACCATGAAGTGGTAACAGCTTGGGGTAACATTTGATATGAGAGCTCTCCTAGAAACAGGGCTTTGAGAAAGAGTGAGAACCAGAGACTAAAAGAGAGGAGTATACAATGAGAACTAATATAATAAAGGACATATTTTGTTGGAAGATTTAAAAAAATATTTAAAAGGAGTTAACATATTACACAAATCAAGCTGATTGATTGCATTTGCAGTGCAGTTAAGAGATTTGAAGAGTGCCAGATCAGTATTCTCAATCTATAATGGCCATGATAACTCATCATATTTGCTTTCCTACTTGTAATCATATTTTATTTTCTTTACCAGAATTCTACAAGTAATTGCTGGTGGCATATAGACTAAGTCACAGATGTTAGAACAAAAGATAAAACAAGTACACTGAATGTACATTTCGCATTTACACCCAACAAAGGTTGTCAGCTGTTCGTTCTTTGCAGCTGCTTAAAGGTCTTGCTGTCCTCTCCCACTGGAATGACTATCTGTTGAGAGACTGCAGTGAAACAGTGCTCTTGTTAATTATTTCATTATGTTTAATTGTAGTTAACAGTAAGCATAACAATGAGAAAATATGTGGTATTAGCTGTATGAAGTGTTTTTCCCAAGTTCAGTTTTCATGATGTTGGCAAAAGATTTCTACTTTGAAAAACTAGTCTTAAAAATGTCTATTTGTCACATCTACCCATCAGAATCTACAGGAGGATGACTTTAGTTTATCCAGTTGTGGCTAGGGCTAAGTGGAGCCCTTCCTTCCCATCTGTACCTAAGAGGCAATTTCCAATGCTGTTTTTATGATTTGAAATTACACTAAGTAGACATATTAAAATATAAATTACTTGGCTGATAGTCAGGAAACAATCCAGAATGTATGTTCCCAGGACATCCCCTGATAGTCATTAATCATCAAAATGTAGTCTTTTACTTAATGGTCACCAAGTTCAACAGAAGCACTTCAATGCATTGCCCAGTAACTTTCTACAGCAGTTGTCCCTCCCATCAGGGCTCCCACAGACTAAGCAAGGATTTCCATCCCAGTGGATTATCTGTGGAGAGACCCCAGTACAGAGATGGTCAAGCACCACGACAGAGCTGTCCCCAGATCTACATGTCAGGTTCATATCCTTGCTGTTCTGGCCTGGTGGAAATCATCCTAGAAACAGCATAGCACCAACTAAGTATTCCTGTCAAATATGATACTGATGTGATGTGTGGTGATGAGAGTGTGGCTGTGTTAGTAACTTCACCATCCTGTTCACAGTATTTCTGTTCACAGTATAGCAGTTCAAGAAGAACTCTGTCTTACAAGTGAGTTCAGATTTCCACAATTCAGAGGTAGCTCTTGAGTCCCTATCAATGATTCATCGGCCAGACATATCTGCTTGTCTTGTCTAGTAACAATTTTCTTCTGGGATTAGTAATTAACAAAGCACCTTCTAGAAAAAGAAGTACCTTGAGTGTTGAATCTTGCCTCGCTTTGTACTTGGGGATTAAGTTACAACCAGAATTGTATCTTCAGTCGTGGCACTGAAGACTTCCATTTAAATTAAGTCAATAGGAGATTTAACAGGGCTTCAGGGCTAGACCCATAAACAATATGACAAGCAATTTAGAAATCAATCTTAGTTTACCCCTGAAAACTGTCACTTTAAAATCAGCAGTCTCAAGTGAAGGATAGGTTTTAAATTCAAAGTTTATATTAAACTTTCATAATAAAACATTAGACAGGCAGCAATGAACATTGATTTACAGTTTCACGATAGCACCACTATCAGAATACTGAACTAAAACCCCTTATACAATAGTCAATAATTTAACTGAGAATAGACTGGCAGTAGAAAAGAGCTGGACTGATTATGTGACATCCTAGATTGCTTATACTGTGACAGAAAGCCTGTAAATAAGTTTGTAGAGCCATAAACTAGGAAATTCAAGGTTTCCCTGATCTTTGATACAAAGTTTAATAGTAGCAAGTTCCGAAGCTTTTTCTTGGTCACTCAGTGACTCCTATTGTAATATGAAATGAATACTGATTGATGAGGTTTGCAGTGAAATCATATGGTGTCAAAATAAGGAAAACATATCTACGCTAGAATGGAATACTGAAAAACTGATTTTCAGCTGGATACTGATAGTGTGACACAAATTACATCAATCTTTTGGCATTCATGGATAGGTGATGGAGAGGGCTGGGGAACTTTAGATGTTCGGTTCCTCTTGAAAGAGCATTAAAATTGCATGATTAACAACTCATTCTGAGATATTTTCTTTGAGGATTTCCTTTCCTTTTCAGCTTTTGGTTTTTTTAGCCCTACAGAATTTCAGTAACTTCCAGACTAGATGTGCTTATTAATTTGTGTGATGTTGCAAATTCTTCTTACACAATATTTGCCAGAATGTATAAGGGGAAAAAATAGTTATATTTTTTTCAAGTATCTAGAGTGATTTCTTCTTTCACTAGGCACATTTCACCCATTTTTCCATCAGTATAGTCTTCATGCACAGATTTAGAAATTTAATGTGTTGCTGGTGTTGCTGTTGTTTTTCATTGTTTGACAAATATGTTGTTTGAACACATTTCAACATTTTGGTATTCAGAAATTATTTTCATCTCACATGTTTGTCAGCTACTGTATGTGCAACATGTTAAACCGATTAATAAGACATATTTGAAACGAATGAGAAACACTGGTTTAAGACACATAAATATGTGCTTAATAGTCAGGTAAATTTGAATGAATATAGTATATCTCGACATAAATATTTGGCAGACAGGCTGTGGCCTGACTACTTTGAACTTTCAGTCTAAGAAAAATATATAACCTATCTAAAATATTTTGTTTCTAAAAATATAGAGTGAGTTAACCTTGGCCAGCTGCAAGACATCGACCCAGCCACTCACACACTCCCCCTCTCTTGGGGGAGAAAATAGGATAGGATGTAAGAGCTTGTGGACCAGGATGAAGGCAGGAATACCACTCACTCAACTACAATGATGGGTGAAACAGACTAGACCTGGTGAAAAATAATTTAATTTATTGTCAATTACAGAGTTGGATAGTGAGGACAAGACAAAAACTAAACTGAATTCCTCCTACCATCCCCCCCCTTTCCCCTAGATCAACCTCACTTCTTCATTCCCAACTCCTCTACTTCCTCCCCCTTGAGTGGCACAGGACAGATGAGGAATGGGGGGTTGTGGTCTATCCATAACTGTTCCGCTCTGCTGATCCTTCCTTCTCACACTTTTCCTTTGCTTCAACATGTGTCCTTCTCATGGGCTATAGTTCCCTTCAGGTAGGAAATATCCACCTGCTCTGACATGGAGGCCTCCATGGGCTGCAGTGTGGATACCTGCTCCATCTTGGTCTCCTCCATGGTCTGCAGGCAAATACCTACTCCATGATCATGTCTCCACAGGCTGCAGGGGAATCTCTGCTCCAGTACCTGGAGTACCTCTTCTGCCTCCTGCTCTGATGACGTTGGTGCTCAGAGGGCCACACCTGCAGCTCCCTGCTACCAAAACTTTGCCACAGACATCCAATAAAAGATAATATTCACCTTCAGGATAAACTGAGGGCTAGGAGTGCACTGACCATCCTGCTCTTCAGAAACCCTGACCAAGATCCTTTTGAGTGCTTGGAATGGTAGACTGAGAGCTAACTTCACCATGCTGTTTACAGTTGTGATGAACACCTGTCTGATGCTTGATGACTGTGAATAAAAACTCACTTTAGAGAATGAAGGCAACTATGAGAATGATGTTTTAGATGCATGGTTGCTTCTTTTCTATTTTTTTTTCACCACCTGGTCAGATAAGTGTAACTCAAGTGAGGAAGTGGTTGCCATCAAGTAAAGAAAAAAATGGAACCACTGCATGATACTGGGAAGATTCAGACATGTGAAAATGCTAGAACAGTTTTAACTTCCTCATTTCTGAGACAGCTGAAGCAGATATTCCTGAGGCAACACTGCCGGAGAGAAACAGAAGCTATTGTAATAATCTCAGCTATGTTTTGCATGTTAGAGCCTGGTCTTTAGACAGAGAATTTGGGTAACATAGTCTAGTAGTGCAATGTTGATTATACTGGTACATAACAGAAAGAGCATCAATACAGGCACAGGACAACTTGCATCTCTTGCATGCTTAGACCAGAGTAGGTTTCAGGAGATGTCCAAACACATTCATTGTTTGTCATATCTAGTCATACAAATTTGGTGCTTCTGCAGCTGTTAGAACATAATAAACTGTGTTACCTATAATGCAATTTTTTAAGTGTTCCTTTATTGACTTCAATTTTATTTCCAGTAATCATTAAATCATTTATTCTAGTCTAGGAACCCATATCCATGAGCAATATTAATAAAAAGAAAAGAAGAAAATGATTTCCATAGAAAAATCTTGTTAAGAAAATTTTAAAAATGTGATTGGAAAAAAAATCAAACCTTTTTACCATGCAACTGTTTTTCTCACTTTATTCTCAGTTGTACAAAATTATTTGTTAAACTGCTCCGTTCAGCTTTGTTTCTGACAGTTTTTCTGTACCCTTCACTGCTGTCCCATGCTCTGCCCTTTCCCAGAGGTGCTATCATCTTGGTCAAAGTGCTCAGCCATGTCCTGTGGTGGGGTCAGTTAGATCCAGCTAGAACTGGCCATGTCTGACATGGGGCAACCCTGGCCTTTCCTCACAGAAGCCACCCCAAAGCTCCCATTGCCAGCACCTGGTCATGGACACCCAGCACAATGACCTGTGGACACCAAAATGCCAGGAGGCACCTGCAGACTGGCTGGGTACTCCCCCAGTGATTTCTTCAATTACGATGGATAGCTTACCTGTGAAGACTGGGCAGTGCCACACAAATTATGATGAATTTCTGAGCATGCTGGTCCAGCAACAGATACCCATACAGCAACTAGGGCTCATAGTTATCATATTCTCCCCATCAAAGCAGGATGCCTCTTTTTTACCACTTTATCTTTCAGTAGGATGTTACACATACACGGTGAGGTGTTACATTTTATCCAACCAGTGCTTTCTTCTATCAGAAGAGCAGCTCACAACAACTCCAAACATGCGAAAGCACCTTTTCTGATGAAAATACATTAATGAGATGATTTAATATGACAGAATGGGGACATCTTATCTGTCTGATAAAGACTGATTATAGCTGCTTCAGACTGTTCCTACTGAAAAATTGCAATATGAGATTTTAGATAAGCCCACATATAAGAAATCACTTACTTCTCTGTTCTAATGGAAAGTGAACATGAGGGATCAATTACTCCTGGTAATACAGAAACGTGTTAGCCTTTGAAGAATCTACATTGACCCCCCTTTTCCTTGTTAATTAATTGTGTGCTTTCTTAGAATTTATTTATACAACTATCAAGTCACACTTTTTTCCAGTAACATCTCAATATTTAGAGATAAGTATCAAAATAGAATAAAGACTTGAAGATGGTTTAACAGATTAATATTTCATTTCCTTCTCATGCTCACAGTTATTGCAGAAAACAATCAAAACAATTATTGTTGTTTAACAAAAAGTACTATAACGCTCAATAAATAAGCTAGATAAAATAATATAGCACTCAAAACAGGAGAACGTAATGTTTTCATTGAAATGTCAGGACCCTTTTTAAATGCTGGAAAAAAAAAAACTATCTTGGAACTCTTGGGTCATCAATTTTCTTGCTTCCTTGATTCTCACAAGCTTTGTCTTGAGCCTCCATTTGGGAAAGCATTTAAACACTTCCTTTGCGGTTAATTTTTCAATCACTTTTAACCCATAAAAGACAATAGATCTAGTGCAAATACTGCAAGGTGTAAGAGTACCTAGGTATTCTCTGGAGTATCTGATCACAAACATTCATAAAAAAAAGGAGAAATGTACAGAGAACCTGGATTTTCTGCTTATGAAGTCTAGACACCATCAGTTTCAGACACCCCTGGGTGACAATCCCCATCATATATGTTTCAATTTCCATTTTACAAGCAGCGAGGTAATGTAACTCAATGACTGCAGCTGAGGACTGCGTTGGGAACTGTCTATTCTCTAGCACGTAAAAATGTTTCCTTAATTTTCATTGCTAAAAAGGAGATGGGGAGAAAGCAGTCAGGAATTATTTTGTATGCATAGTAAATATACAAAGCAGATATTTTAACTACTCTCTAGATGACAGCTGAACTACAAAAACAAGTCCATTAAATACATAAATTAGAAAGACAATTTCATTGCCAACCTCTTTCTCCTCTGACCATCATTTTCTTCCTCATTTATTTTAATTCTTCTATAAATGGCAGTCAGTCTTGAGAAATCTTGAGAAATCCCATAGACAAAAATTTATTCACCTGTGCCCCAAAGGAAGAGTATTTTCTTTGTCTCTCCATGTGTCATGCCACCCCTCCTCACTCCCCAGGTAAATATACAACTTTTGCAATTATACCAAAGTTAAGAGGGCAACTTGCCTATTAGGAGGAAGGGAAATTACGCTTGCATACTTTTATCACAGAGCTCATGACTGAATATTTAATAGTTACAAAAACATCACTAGTTAAAAATGTCAGGGAAAAAAAAAAGAAAAGCACAATTACAGAGTCCAAAATCAGTGGGGAAATACGTATCACAGCATGCATAATGGAAATATATATCATAAAGTAATCATAGAAGAACTTTGGGTCATGGGAAATTCTTCCTACTTGTTCTAGACAACTGTAATGCTTTCTGTCCTCTTCAGAGATGCACATGAAAGGCAGATTTGCCCCAAACTTATACTGTTTAGATAGACTCGTATTGCTCAAAAAGCTTAGTCACCAAACCAAGCATGCCTTACATGCCAAGCACTGTACCTTGCACCCCCAGGCTTGCTGCCAGAGATCCTATAGACTGACTGCTGGCATCCTTTTAGGGTGTGATGCATGGCATGAAAACTGCTCTCCATGCTATCACTTTGGCTTTTAGAGTGACCTCAGGGTCACTGTCAGCAAGCAGTTTTTACATTCCCTAGGAAACTTATGAAAACTATTTCAAGGAACCAGACAAAAGCACATTGAAACACAATTGACTACTACACGTGATAATTAATAAGAGCACAGGGACCTGGGTAAAGTTTCAATTTCAGACAATTTCAGAACAGTTGTATCTTCAAGGTGGAGCGTTTAGGAGACAGCTGTAACCAAATACGTACTTCATCACTACGGAAAGAGGAAGGCTCTCTTCACATTTCTCACCCTCTAAGCTTCTGCTGCTTATGCTAAGCTCATCTGATCACACTGTAAGCTAATTCAAATATAGTTGAGTAACAAGCAGGGCAGGGACATGAACTGGCTCATGTGCAACCACGTGAGAGTCCAAGCTGACATGAAGGAAGGAATATGTGGCTGAAAGCAGAGGCAGTAGAAAGCAAGTGCAGTGAAGAATAAAGGCAGGGAAAAAGGAGGGAGAATATGTGAGGAGAGTGTCTGCTAGCTGTTCAAATGCTTCATCTGTCTCATGAAACCATGCCTATAAGGTGGTTCCTATAGTATGTTTCACTGCATCTTGGGTGATGTGTAATTCCAATAATTCCAGAACTGTGGCAGTTTTAGTCTACAGGTATGTTTTAAAGCCCAGACATTTATAAATATTTGACAATATTTCCTTTATTCTTTTGGTTTGGAAATCAAACCTAAAAGATTAACAGGATTAATTTTTACATTGTTTCAGTTTTCTCTAAACATTTTTTTCTTCCATGCCTGCTGGATTTTGTTGCAGTACCCAGTGGCAAAGAGCCATACACCATGTAAATTTAATCTGGTGTTTGCTTGCTTGATAGCATCCTGCTACTTCCTCCCAGAGCTACCAGGCAATTTGACTTGAGACACAGAGGCCAGAGACATAGCATCCTACCTTCTTGAACCATAGTGTCTTCAAACCTGCCTTACCTATGATCCCAATGTCTATGAAGAATCCAGAGAAATAAACCTTTGGGGCTGGCAAAAAGAGGAATGTAAATCAAACAATCCCCATTTTCCTTCTGCATTATCAATGCAGAAATGCAGTGCATTGTTTTTCTTCACATTC
Organism: Actenoides hombroni; assembly: GCA_024336885.1. Lineage (NCBI taxonomy): Eukaryota > Metazoa > Chordata > Aves > Coraciiformes > Alcedinidae > Actenoides > Actenoides hombroni. The sequence continues at coordinate 9,534,213 of WUAM01000323.1, forward strand.
TTCCTGATTTCTCCCCTTCTTTATGTTTATTTGCAGTCCAAATATGGAAACATTGGCATAGAAGAAAACTTGCTTGGATCCCAGCGTTTTTTTGATCCTATCTTCAACTTACATTAATACAGATGCAAACTTGATTTTTCCCTGTTGGACCATTGGGAATCAGGATGGCTGATTTGGCTGTTTGCAGGAGATGCAATCCTTTCTCTATACGAAAAAAAAAAGCTAATGAAAACATAAAATATTCATATTGCATCCCTAATTGTATAGTAAAGCAAAACATGTGCAGTTAGAGTTGAAAACCTCTAGCCTAATTAGCAGTAGCCTAATAAATGCTTAAGTGAAACCTAAAATGTTTAGTACTACTACTAAATTTCTATGTCCTAATCCCGTTGTATTAATGATGACACTAATAAGGTAATGTTAAAAAAATACCAACCATATATGCAAATATTTATTCTTTTTGCAAATATCAAAATATTAACTAAGGGGAACCTTTGGGGGTTTGTAGCCAAAGATAGACTTGTTCCATTATTATTTCTGCTATGCATTCTTTGGTGGTGGTGTTTATATGTGGAGGGTTTTTTTGTTGTTTTTGTTTGTTGTTGTTGTTGTTGTTGTTATTTTTTGGATTGGTTTTGTGGGGTTTTTTTAGGTATTATTATCTATATTACAGAAACATGGTAAAGTATACAGTTGGAAAAGTCTATTTCAGCTTTTAATTTACTCTGTAGTCCCAGGAAAATAATCCCAAATTTATCCTGTGAATCTAATTGAAAAAACAGCCTTTGAACAAAGTAATCATGAAATGTTTTCCTTTTCTTTTTCAAGAGTATGGAATATCAGCATCTGGTTTCCGGGAAATGCTTCTTCTGTGAGAGATAGGAAGGCAGGGAACAAAGCAACCCTCTGTTAGCAACAGTTTCCGTGGAAAAGCCAGCAGTGTAAAACTGAAAATATGCTTATCCATTTTCTCAAAGGTTACTCATGGTTTTGGATCAAGAAAAACATCTTGTAGCAACAACGTGAAGTGACTTCTACCTTTTAAATATCATAGACAGCAAGATGAACGAACAAGTGTTGGGTTTGTTTTTCTTTTCCCATTCACTAATTTAACCCCTGTTTGAGCAAAGATTGGATATACACTTGCCCTGTGGTCAGAGTTTTCTACAAATGCCTATTATAATGATTCTTTTCTCTTTCTGAAAAGTTGCTGGTATCAACATAATTCTAGACAAAAAGGATTTGATGTAACAGGCAATAATATCATTTCTTTTAATTTTAATGTTTCAATGTAAATGTTTCACAAATATACAAGCTAATTGTCTCAATTGCTTATCATTAAAATCAACAATACTGATATTATGATGTCATGGAGGTAGTATTTTCTTTTCTGTTATTCTGGGGCACTTTTTTAGTTCATGTTGAAGGGTTAATGTATGACTGTAACAAGTCAAATGTTAGCACACTTTGGAACTGTTGACATTTCCCTTCCTTTTCTGCTCTTATACAAACTGCAAGCTTTAATTATGCAATCAGAGTAAGTTGATTGAAATTTAATATTGTCAATTAATTGACATTCCTTTCCAACTTGTTTCACTTTTTCTTGTGCTGTGGAAAACAGCATCCCAGTGTTGAATTATTTATTTGTAATCAGCAATTGTTTGACATGGAAATGGTGTACGACTTTATCTAAATGAACAAAGAACAGATTGATGAGGAAGTACATTTACGTAATGAACATTTAATCTATACTTTTGAGAAATGCTTTAGGATTACTTTATCTAAAACTCACAGTGAGCATGACACTCACACATTTTTTTTTTCCATTGCTTTAAAGTCTGGGTAACATTCTGCGTCACTTGCACATTAAATTGAAAACAAAATGTTGACTTTTCTCTCACTAGAATTTCCAAAGGTGTTTTCCCTCCTTCCTCTTTGTCACAGAACCTACATGCATATTAGATTTGAAGCTTTACATACCATAGATAAACACTGAATTCCACTACAGGACAAAGTACTGAATTCAATACACACATAATCCTCTGTGGGACAACTATTTTATGATAGATTGTTAACAGAGGTCACATTTCACAGAAGTGCCTTTTCAGTTAGTTTCAGAATGAATAACAATGTTTGGGGATTGTTAGTCTTAATCTTTTGCACATTTATGCAATGATGATATCCCATAACAAAGAAAAAAAGGATTATAAAAAGAAGCTACTATACAGTAATCAAGTTGGAGCCACTAGGAGAGCTCTAATGAAAGCAGAAGTTAATATTCCTGCTATAATTAAAATTCATACCAACTTCAGTGACAGTTTTGCTTCTGAGGCTTAATCAGATTAGAAGGTCATGCATGAGTCATATGATAAAGTGCCCTTGGATGTTTAATTGTTTAAAGGTTCTTACTCCATGTGAAGTTAATGTTCATTCATTGCAGATGAACAGGAAGAAGAAGGTTATGAGACACACATAAAAATGTGTTTAAAATGTACCTGGAGATTTACTGTATGCTCCACTGAGTCCTATGTGTGGACCAGTCTGTGGGACTCTCAGAAGCCAGGAAAACCTCAGTAAGAAGGTGCTACCTTCACTCATGACAGCTCTGCACCAGGGTGACAGCAGTCCTGGTCAGGGAAACAAGAAAGGATTCTCCAAAAGAATCATTAGGAAGGTGTTTAGAACATTAATGCAGGATGCAGCTGAACCAAGGCGATGCCTGCCTCAGTGGGGTGACAAGGGTGGTAGGATTGGAAGAGGCATGTTCTAGGTAAACTACCAAACCAGTGGACAAGGTCTCTCTGTTCCATTCTGTGAGGTTCAAGACCTTGCAAATAAAGATTTAAAACAAGGTAAATCTGTTTCCATCTCAAAGTGGCTTTTATTCTCTACTGGCTATAAAAGTGGCCTAATGTGATGACTTCATGTTCAGGTGTAAACATTTAGACTTCTACATGTGGTATTATAAATCCCACAGAAAGTCTTAATAAATCTGAATCTTCCTGAGGGAAAAAGAATGTTGAACAGTTACTGTGCAGTTCAAATTGACTGGGGCTGTTCCTTACGTTCTTCATCTCTTTGTGACTGTGAAGAGCAGTCACTCCACTTCTGGTAGTGGGGCTATCTTGATCTCAAAAGGAAATACATCACCTCATGCATACAAAAGTCACATGTGTCTACAATATTGTTCATCTAACTGAGTCTTTCTACCATTTACTGTCATGACTGGGTCTCTCTTTTTCATCATTTTCAGCTGATAGGACCCAAAATGATAAAAAATATTACTGATGGCTATTGTTAACTGTAATCTCAATACTGCTTTCCTAGTCCTAAAGATCATCTGCTTTTTAAGCTGCTCCCAGCTTTATGTCATCAATCGCATACTCTTACTTTTGAGCTGAAGAATTGACAGCTACAATCACATGGCACTCTGCGTCTATGTGCATACAGGCACATATGCCCCAAACCTATTAGGAAACCATACTTTTTTTTTTTTTTTAAAAGACCTATCTAGAAACTAATTCCTTCAGAAGGCTGTCTCCCTTTCATTATTCACTGTACAAAAATATATGCTTTTCTCATCGATCTAAATGTCTTTGCTTTATCCACACAGCTTCAATCAAATTGCAACTCACTGTTTCAGTTAACAGTACATATTCATTCCTTGACTTCACAATGCTTAGTATAAGTTTTGCAATTAGCTTAGTGGGGCCTAAAGAAGCACTTAAGGAGGAAAGAACCACTCCCAGTTCTTCTACCTAGTAATGTTCTACATTGCACTACAAATTTTACAGCAAAATGAAGCGCATATACTTCAAAAGATAATTATATCATATGTGAATGCAAGAAGCAGTAAAACAATGTAATACTGTGTATTTTCACATGACATTTGTCCAGCTACCAACAGGGCATAAACTTTATTTTAAAGATAAATTTCTAAATAACTGAAAAATATCTAATATATAATTAACATATGTTAATAAATAACTATATTTAAATAGGTGACTGCAGAATTCAACAGGTAGCTTTATCATTTGTAGCCGCAGACAGCAAGTGAATATAATACGTTTTACTAAGGTGTTCATAATCATCCATGGCACATACCATATACACCTGTAACATGCTTGAAACTTTTATTAATAATTAATTAACCCTAAATAAATGGTGTATGAATTTACCTTTAGTGTAAAGTACCACCCCAAGGCTGATGATGACCATGAAGAATCAAATATGAATCCTGCAACAGATTTTCCTGTGTTAATCCAAATTTCCTATTAAGAAAATGACTATTTTAATTGCAAGTTAGGTAAAACAATAGTAAGCCTTTGTTATTTCAACAATGTCTCCTTCAGGATTTGAAGATAATGATGATATTTTCATTTACAGCCAGCTGCTTCCCTGAGATTGCTGTGATAGAAAATTTGCTTCTTTATGCAGGTGAGCATCCATAATCAACAATAGCAGTCTGTAGATGTCATACTGATCTTAAATAATTCTGAATATCAGTGTTTAGAAATTACAGCTGCATATTTTTGTCATTAATCCAGTAAAAGAACAGTGAAGTGGATTGTTGGGGTTGAAGATACTTCATTAAAGAAGGCTATTCAAGGTTCTTTATCAAAGTTTTATCTTTCATGTTAAAAAATAAATCACAGGTACCTTAAGTAGTTTGAGGTGACTGGTTTCCTTCAGTGACTGGTATCACCTGCCTTGAGGAGCTGACTATCCTTCAGTCTCAGTTTTTGATGCTTGACTTTACAGTCCCAGCTGCCACTCTACACCTCATCCATTTTAAGAAATGAGACACCTCTGTGGTATGTACCTGCTTCATATTAAACCAGAGTTCAGGATCTTGGAATTCATTTTTCCTAATATTCTTGCATACTTAAATGACAAAAGGTTTCTCAGGTTCTCCCTACACACCGTCCTATACCAAGGAAGAGTAATAGTATTCATCCAGAATCACCCTCGAGGCTTTTGCCATGGTGATGGAAAACAGCTGTTCGAGTCCTGAAGTCTCTGGAGGCAAGCATACTTATTTATTTAAAAGGTATCTTGATTGCAGAAGAGTCAGAAAGACTGCTATAGCTGATCAAATAAAGTGAAAATGATTTGTTGAATAATTTATTTGACAAATAGGGCAAAATCTGGCAAATATATTGTTCATCAAATAGTGCTTGCACAACTGAATTGAAAAAAACCAACCCTTAAGAGTCATATGCCAACATATGAAAAAAAATCTGTTTCTAGGTCAGATTGAAAAGGACTTAAAGGAATTTGCTTTAAGGGACCGAGGGACAGATTAGCATTTAAGTTTATCAGTGTTATCCTCAAATTCTCTTTCAAAACTCTAGATAGTGAAAGTATATAAATATCCTAGTTTACATCAGTATATTCCCTAAGCAACTAATCTTTTTCTACATTTGTCTGGAACTAGTTCACTTTTATCAGATCTAAACAGTTTTGTAGAATCTGTAGACAAGGTTTTCCATGCTTATTCATGTTGAGGAGCCTCCTCTTAGGACATGCTTACTAATTTCCTGTGGGGGTAGGGTCAAATATCTTGAGGGCCTCTACTTTTATTCAAAGCCCTAGGGATGGAAAGGTGACCCCTTTTACACAGTAACCTCATAGTTTAGGGATACAGGAGAGAGAACATCAGTTCTTTCTTTCTGGGGAGTTAAATAAACCACTTATATCCTACTTTCCATGAAAGGGTCTTTAACTACTCTTGATTTTGCCAGATTGGCAATGAAATAAGTAACAGTAAAACTCTCCTTTTAGTCTTGAGAGGAGAAGACTGAGAGGGGACCTTATCAATGTCTATAAATATCTGAAAGGTGGGTGTCAAATGGAAGGAGCCAATCTCTTTTCTGTAGTGCTCAGCAATAAGACAAGGAACAATGAGTATAAACTTGAGCATAGATGGTTCCACCTCAACATGAGGAGGAACTTCTTTACTGTGAGGGTGACAGAGCACTCGAACAGGCTGCCCAGAGAGGTTGTGGAGGCACCTTCACTAGAAACTTTCAAAACCCGTCTGGATACATTCCTGTGCGACATGCCCTAGGTGATCCTTCTTTGGCAGGTGGGTTGGACTCGATGCTCTCTAGAGGTGCCTTCCAACCCCAAACATTTTAGGACTCTATGAAAACTACACAATCATTAAAACTGCTCCTTAGCCTTAGTTTTCCACATTGTGAATAGGCTGAAAATCTACCCTGTAAATGTCCAGACAGGAGCAGATGCTGCTGTGATCCAAGAGAGGGTCAGAAAACAGAGTGACATGACTGTGGTGTAGAAATGCAAGCAGTAGCTACTTGTGCTTACGTTTTTCTCTCCCTCTTTCCGTCAACACTGTTCTCCTCCCTCCCAAGTAAATCTATGACTGGTTAAGGTTGCTTCTTTGCCAGAACAGGTAAAACCAGTCTAGCTTTTCACTGTGGTGAAATTCCACACTTTCTGTTGACAATTCATCTGCAATTGAAAAATATAGCTGAAAAAACAGTGTGTTTGTTAGCACAACCTTTGTTAGATAGAGCTGGACTGGACATCTCAGGTATCTGATGGAGGGAACATTAAAAGCTATGAGGTTTTTTCATCCAAAGGTCAATAAAATGATAAACCTCTTTGTACAGTTCATTGCTTCAGATAGGGAAGGCCCTTGTTTCCTAGCTTGTCCAAGAGGGGCACTTTGAACATTACAGGGAAAGAAGAACATGACTTCCTTTTGTGGTTCGTGTGGCTTTTTCTGGGCATCATCTTGTGGGACATAATCTTGCCATGGGTTACTTCTGGTGATACATACAGGAGTGTCAGGCAACACTGTTAGTTTTCTGTGTTTACTTCTCTAAGATGGAGGAGTCAGTAAAGTGTTTTTTGTAACTGTAGTACATAGCTATGTAATTAAAACCACGAAAGCAAGATGAGTCCTTAAACTAATTTGCCTGATGCATCAGTCTTACTTTGAAAGGGAGACTAACGTTTGTTTCAAGCAGCATGGTGGCTGTTTAGTTCTCTTTTGCCATCAGTTGAGATACAGGTGTTACAACTCCCCAGGGCTCACTTGCAAGACCTATGTCGTGTAAATCGCTGTATGTAAATACATACTTTTTTCTGTTATCTGTGTCTGGAATTAAGATTAGTATCTCAGATTATTTAAAGGAATAAGTGACACATTGGTTTACATTCAGCACAGGGCTCTTATACCATAAGCAATGTAAGAAATGGAGGATGGATACTTGGAGCTCCCTACCTTGGAGCAGACATCTGTGCAGTCATCAGGAGGGAAAGCTTGCCATACTTACAGACACATCTAGTAGAAGATTTTCTTATAAAGGAATATATATCAGGCAACAGCAGATCAGTTGACGAAACTTCTTGAGCAATGTTTGACTTCTCAAATTCATCTGTGGTTTAGTTGAGGATTCCAGCCGAAGATAGTTACTTTTGCAGTCACTGGAGGCTGAAAACTGGGATTAAATGATTAATAACTTTCTTTTGTCACTCAGCTAGATGATTCATATTAATTACACCAATGCAGATTTGCATACAGACCAGGTTTACATAGTGATTTGATAAAGGTATAGCACATATTTACTTTAAGGGAGGATTGCAGCAAGTGTAGCTGTGTGTTCTCTCCTTTCTTTCCTTCTTCCTATCATATTGTTCTGCCTATCTTTCCACACAAATGATATATTTTTCAGTCCCACTTCCTCACTTTCTAAGCTTGTATGAATGCTTAGAAAATATGCACTTCTAAAACAGAATCCAGAATCTGCTGCATTTCTATTAACCATTCACTTCATTATCTAATGTGGCATGGACCAAGGGCAGGAGAAAGGGATAAGAGTGAATACTATTGGCAGAGATGGTCAGTTATTCATTGTGAATAATTAATTCAATTAATTTGTTCAAATAAATTATTTCCATATTTTTCATTATGCCACAAACTTGTAGCACCATGCATGAAATATTAAAACATGTCAGCAAAGCCACCATAGAAAGCTATAAAAAGTGGAACTATAGATTAACAGTTAAAGAGACCCTATAGCCCAATAAAAAAAAACAAAAACAAACAGACATTTCTTAGGAAACACCAGAAGAAAAGTCCCCAGCTTAATCTCCCTTTAGCCAAATTGCTTTCTGTCCTGGCCCCCAGATTGAAGATAACTCTCTTAATACTATTTTAAGCACTGGTAAAACCAGTAATTTATTCTGGGTCCAGTGAAAAGAATCATATGATTAGTTGTTTTTCATATTTGAAGTTCTTTTCATTCAGAGTCAGGAGTTTTATCTACAGAGGTGACAACTGCATTTCAAGTACTTGATCACACCACTTAGACTGCATGCACGCCTTCACCTAACAGTCTTCCTCTGTACCTTTCAATATGACACCATTACTGTGAGGTACCAAAACAGAGGCCCAGATTCAGGTTCTCCTGTGGTTTTGCCCAGTCCAATATTGTTCTTACCCTAGAAAAAAAAAAATGTCCAATCAACCTTTATCTGTTTCTGCATGACAGATTGCAGGTAGTTGAAAAGCAGTCAAAGTGATGAGAGCCATCACAGCATCAACGTGTTGATGATCCTGAAACAGTAACACCCTGAGAAGATCCAGAGATATGTGCCTATGTTGCTGCAGTAAAATGGCTACATAATTTTTGGACTGATGTCACATTGCCCAGGTCCTGCTGGCTCAGAGCCTGCATAAAATGCGATTCTGTCTGTCTACAATATCCCATGCAGATGTGCCCTTTGACTGACTTTTTTCCCTAGATTAACGTCAGTGTAATTTCCTCTATCACAGGCTTCAGTGGGCTGGAGTTTTCAGAGTATCTGTTACCTTTGTTTCTAGCTCCTTTAAAATCTGATTTTGGTGCCAACTCTTCTGATATACCAGAGACTCATTTTCTCCTGCTTTACCATTTTTAATTAAAATATAAGTATTATTAAAGAAATGTACTAGTAAATTCTAGTAATGGCACTCCTTATGTGGCATATGTAGCCTCCATATGTATCCTAAAAATGGTTTGTTTTGACTAAAGTATGTGTTCACACAACTATCAGATGCCATTTTTACCTATAAAACACAGCTCTTTTAGCATACATCTCTCTATCTTTCCTTAGCTGTCAGTGCAAACTGTGGAAGTGATTCAGGACATAGAATGGGAACCTTTGCTCATTCAGTCTGCTTATGCCTAGCAAGAGAGTCTACAATGGACTTTTATTTTTCTCAGTAACAGAAGCTCTCCAGCATTATTAACTTCCTCAAATTTTAAGTTCTGTTTTCAGGTTTCCGAGATTCTCTTTTTCCTGAATCATCACTATCTCTTCTACTTTCATCAGACACATACATGCAGGGTGTTGAATAAAATGGAAGTTCTCTATTAAAGTGAGGATACCTCACATGTCTGATTCAGTCTGTTTCATGTCATAGTCATGCAACAGAAAGGAAAACAAAAGAAAAGAATTATCTATTACTGAATATCTTAACTTGAAGTTAATAACAATTATTTCTTAATTCTGTTAAGTGCTGTCTGTAAGTTTATTCAACATGATCACATTTCTAATGTTACCATTACTTTTCTATTTATATTTAGTCTTGACTAGCTTATGAAAACTACACCAGAAAAAAAAGCATCAAAAGAATTCAAAATGATCAAACTAGTAATATAAATTTGTAACAGGTTAGAGATTTTCCTTAATATACTCAGTTCTTTATTTCTATTTATTTCATGTTTTGGGGACATAAAAGTTACTTGATCTGATAATATGTCATGGAAACAGGAAATAAATGTAAAGTCACTAATTTTATAATTCATTTAAACATACAGCTCGAGCAGCTATCTCCCAAATCAAGCAGCCTGCTAAAACATGTATCATATGTTTACTCGTGTGGTGGGTTGACCCTGGCTGGGCACCAGGTGCCCACCAAGCCCTTTTATCACTCCCCACAACCTCCGTCAGCATGGCACGTAGGGAGAGAATAAGATGAAAAGAGCCACGGGTTATGATAGATAAGATTATTCTCTACTTCCCGTCCACAGGCGATGTCAGGCCGAGTCCAGGAAACAGGGCTCCAGAACATGTATCAGTTGCTCAGAGGACAAGCCAAATGCCCCCCCATCCTCCTCCTGCCCTCTCCCTTTATAGTTGAGCTGATGTCATATGGTATGAAATATCCCACTGGTCAGCTCTGAGGAGCCTCCCTCCCCGCCCCATCTTGCCCCCCAGCCTCTGGTGCCGTGTGAGCACTGGCAGTCATAACACGGGTGTGTTATCAACACCCTCCA
>WUAM01000323.1:9544607-9570600 GCA_024336885.1 Actenoides hombroni
TTATCAACACCCTCCAGCTCCCAGTACCGCAGCATGAGGGCTGGATGGGGAAAAGCAGTTCAGCCAGACCCACTACAACTTGGGACATTAATTTTTCAGATCCTGCAAGAGAAGAAAGTTCAAAAAGTCATATTCCCATCAAAGACTTCAATACCTTTATACATAGCTACAGACAAGCAGGTGATAACCTGTTGGTTTCCAGATTGTGTTATTTGTGCACATATTTGTGTACATATTTCTGAGTCTCTCTGGCTGTTGCAAAATTTACCTGTTGGGATGTGCTGTCTGCCCTACAGTTCATATCCTTGGAGACCAAGAAATTGGTATGGGAATTGCTTTATTTCCACATCTTCCTCTAAGATGGAACTGACATGTTATTTGCTGTTGCAACATACAGATCATCTATGTTTTAATTTCCTTCCCACCACTTCATGTATGAGTTTGGTATTCATCTTCATTATAATATTTCTTACCATAGGCACTAACACTTTATTTTTAATGTTTGTACAGGGACACTTGCAGAGGATTTTTTTATATTAGAAATTAAAACATTAACAGATTTTATTGCTAGAGTTACATCTGTGGACTGGAGTCTTTGTTTCTAGAAAATTGATGATGTATTGATAGATCAACACTATTATGACTAAAGACTATTAGTTTAGGATACACTTAGCGAATACATTAAGTAGATGTAACTGGAGACAACATTACAAATGAGTAATTGTTCTTAAAAATAATACTAAAATGCTTTCAAATCTCACACTTTATTAATTGTTTTTTAAAAAAAACTCTCAGTTTCCATGTAAGGACCTTATTAAGGTGGTCATTTATTCCAGAGTGCTTAGCACCTCACAGCTGGTAAAGAGAGTATTTCTGAAATTCTCATAGTTCATTTAGATGCCTAAATGGAATCTCAGCATTTAGGAAAATCTGGCTACTATTCAGGGCTTAAAGAGGAGTTGATAGGTAATAAAACCAAAAAAGTTGCTAAAGTACCAGTGATAGGTTATTCAACAACTCGCATCTTATAATTTTGAACTACTATAATAATTTTTTGTCCAAGCTGCATAATAGACTTCTTTACAGCTCATTTACTATCTGCATTATATACTGAAAGACCCTGAAAACATCCTTGAATGTACTGTGGTGTGACAGTGGAAATCTGACCCTGTCAATCATACACTTTTGGTTTATACCAGCTGACAATACAAATGCAAACCATTGTAGCTTTCCACAGGCTTTGTAAGCATTTTAATTAGAATAACAGAATTTATGAGCTAACTACTTAGACCAGAGTCAGTAAAATAGTGAGTTTCATCCCTCACTTCTTTGATCTAAAATAACACTTCCTTGTAATGCTTGATAACCTGGAAAAACAAACTCTCCTCATGAACACCACAAGCAAGTCCAGCAGGTTTTTTTCCAAAAGGTTAACAAAGAGAAGAATATCCACAGGACACAGTGAAGGATACCGATTGTCCTGGTGGGAGAAAGGAGGAAGGATCAGTAAAATCAGTCCCTAAAAAGCAGTTGATAATTAAGGAAAAGTGCCTTAAATCACACAGTAGGATGGCGGATTTTTTATGTTTTTATGTGTAAGAAAGGACTCTTGTTTCAGAGAAAAGGCAAGTCTAAAAGACAAAACCAACATAACTCTTTTTCTTCAGGCCAAGTAATATTAAGAGGCTTCCCTGAATTCTTCTCTCTAATTTGGGTGGTACAGAAATAGTTGGTCAGTACAGTAAGATTATGTGAGTGTATAAAGGAGTGACATCCACAAAGATCTTTTCAAAATATTCCTTTCTGCCAAAGGGGAATAGTGTCAAAGTGAAGAAAAGCTGCAAAAAGAAGGAATACTACTAAAGTGAAGGAATCTTTTTTAAAAAAATTTAGCACCTCGATGGACATTAGATTACTTACTGAGGTAGGTGGGTTGATTCAGGACAACTTGCCAGCATTTAATTCCTCAGATATATTTATAAAGTGGCATACTTATGAAATCAATTTCTTCACTAGTAAAGCCCTTCCCTGCTTTTCCTGACACTGACAGTCTTGCTCAGAACAACATTTTGACAGAGTTTGACACAGAAAAACTTGTGTTGCTATGAGTGTTTATGGGCCAAAATCATTAACTTACACTTGACTTTAAAATACTTCTCAAAAACCAAGTAAATAAATCAGCCCACATCATCTGGGTCAGTACAGAGCTGTGCAGAGTTGTGTCTGGTAGAGTAGAATGATTTCTTGAAATAGTCTTTATAAGAAAGGAAAAAAATTCTATAAATAATTCCTAAGGGTGAAGTTATACAAGACAGCTAAGTCAATCACTACCAAAAGAAAAGGTTCTGCTCCTGCTTTCCTTTCATCTTTTTTTTCTGGCCTTTTTTTTTTACGTAGCCAATTTGACTCAATAATACAGCAGCTATATACTTTTTTTTTTTTCAGGGAGTAAGAAGAGAAAGGATTTTTTTTTTAGTTGGTTTTTTTTTTTTTTTTACTCTTTTCAAGAGAAATTCACTCATCATTAAGCTCCAGGGATCATAAAAGGGAAGAAAGCAGAAGAGAAGATACCTGCCCTACATTTCATATAACTGCACCCTAAGTATCCCTGTGGATATCACAGGCATCAGTTTGCAGTACTGTATGGTCCTGACACCTTATATGTAACAGACCTCTGAACTCATTTCCCTGAATAACCAATTGTAAACACCTCTACTCCCCACCACATCACACTTTCCCTAGAATAGGTGATGTCTGCAATGTCATCCTTGTGTATTTTCTCTTTTAGTGAGAAAAAAGGGTATGATCCCCTCACTAAACCATTTGCTTTGATCAAAGATATGAAAATATGTCCTTCATTATGTGATCTCAGCCTGTGCTAATTGCAGGCATCTTCCTGACTCCTCCTTAAGGATACACCAATTAATTAATTAGTCAAGCTAGGGAAGGGAAAAGGATAGTGCTTTGGTTGGAGATTACTAATGTGCCAGATAAGTGTAGTTCTCAACTGAGAAAATAGTAAGGTGGAGTAGAATGAAGAGCTCTGGCATTTGTTTTCAACAGGTTTGCACACATTTTCTCTACAGTTATAGTAAATATGTTTTTGAAATTCATTTGTGTAAAATAATGTTGGTTTTTTCCATAGCTTGATAGAACCACCTAGAACTTGATCTGACTCTCATGCAAAGCCATGATTAACCTTAACTGGTGGTGGAAACCGATTATAGATTCTGTCTCAGTGGTGACACATCCAATTGCTTTCAGAAGAGATAGGATTTATAGACCCCTGAGCCTGAATCTTTGTTTACAACTGATGGGAAACAGCATCTGAGAGAATCTTATTCCTACAAGGGGGTGTAAAGTTAAAACTGTCAAGGGCCTACATGGGCAGCTACAGCCATTTCAAAAAGATAGAAGAGACGAAAGAAAATATGCTCCAAGTTTGTGGTTTCATCATTGGATTAAGTAGTTATAAAACTGGGCTGCTGCCACAAATAATGTTTCTCCTCCCTTTTTGAGCTCTTACACTTGTACAGCTACCAAGTCAGATCAGCTCTCTGCCTCAGGTGAAAAACAAGGGATTTATTTATCTGCAGTCAGCTCTCTGCCACTTTGACTCACTGAGAAGCCACACAAACACAGTGCTGATGCAAGTGATGATTGTGAAAACTACCCTAAGGGAATATGATGGAGTTTCAGAAGGTCAGAAACTCTCAATATTATTGTCCAACACAAATAGGTAATGTGGTCCCTCCTCTCAGGATAGTACTGGTTTGTTTCTCTAAGGAGGTTTATAGCCTCATCTAACTCATCTTAGGGATTTTAATTTCTTTGCATCATTTTGAAATATCTATATTGTGATTTGTTTTAATAGCAAGTTCATAAAGCATGTTTATGATTCTTAAGGATTTTTTTAAGTTTTCCCACCTGCTGTGCATAGTTTAAGAATTCTGGATAATCCAGAAGCCATTCAACTAGCAATCTGAGATATTTATTTAGTCCTATACCTTTCTTCATTGAGTCCTGGATTTTGTGATGTACTGTAGCACATTTGTCTCAATATAGTGTCACTCACTTCAGCAGGCCACAGAATAATTTGCCAGCCTGGAGGAATCATGTGCAGGAGAAAGATACCATAAATATTGCTATGCTACTGACCTTCACAGAGCCAGGACAATGTTTTTGAAAAACATTGAGACTTCCCAATGTACCAATGCCTATGAACTGCAACAACATGGAAAGTCCTTAATGGACAGTTTATGTAAAAAATAACCTAATAATTACATTAATTAGCAATTTTGACCAGGTTTCTGGCAACTTTAATTACTTATGGATGCCAATAGGTTCAATGAATTATTATGGATGTCAATGACTAGCCCAATTAAAGAATGCTTTACAATTTTGCCTATTTTTTTCTTTTTAATTTGACCACTCTCTTCCCTTTGCTGTACACAAAGAATTTGTGTTGAAAAGGTTTTGATGAAAGCATCTACCACTAACTAAATGTTCCTCCTTAGATACTAACTTACTTATTCAAGGAAATGGAATAAACCAGTTCTAATGCCACAGGGTAATGATAGGGAAAGCAGAATTTGAATAAATTTCCCAGTTAACTAGGAGTCATGGAAGATAATCCTAGAGAGACATCTTCACAGAAACTGAGTAAGCTCATGCAACTCAGAGGATGTCAAGCTACTTTCTCAAAGGTTCTTAATTGATTAAGATAGCCTTAGTATAATTAACTTTACAAATCCAGCTATTGCCATGTTCTATTTGATATGCTACTAGCCTTTTAAATTTGTTTCTTACAACAAATTTACTTGCTTTTCTCTCACGTGTCTTTGTTCAAGAAATCCTTCAGCTTCCTTCTGTCTATCTGAGGCTATGAAGAGGTTAAAAGTCTGCCTAGATATTTTAGGTTAACCTAAGTCAATAATTATGTTTCACTGCTGTTGTGGCATGGAAAACCAAAAGGATCAGACTCCTGCTGCACTCACAAGCCAGTTCTGTTGATAATTCATTTGTCTGAAGTTTTCTCATCTCTGAACTCTTTTTCATCTGCTAGTGACTTCAATCTTGAGGCACTCAGATCCATATGAAAACTCCAAGACTTACTATGCCTATAGTAGGAAAGGTCACTTCTGGTATTTCCAACTTGCCTTAAACTTGGCCCTAGTATACCATAGGAAAACACAGTGATGTAGAGACTTAGAGACATTTCCCCGGCCACTATGACCCTAGGCCTTCTACTACTATTTTGTTTTCCTCTCTAAGTGTACCTCAGTGTATTTTCTCCCATTCCCAACTAATTTATGATCTGGAAATACTACAGGGACTTTATTTTTTAATATGAGAATGAGTTTACAAAGTAGATTTTGGTTGTCACTATAGAAACAAGCAGTTCTTTAACAGAGGTTGAGAAGCAGTTGTTATTTCATAGTTATTAGTTGAGAAATATTTGAAACAGAGAAACAAGAAGCTCCAGTACAGCTTAAGAATATACTGTCTCATTCCATTCATTAGTACAGAGTGGTGCCAAAAAACTGGCATCTCAAGGCAGTATTATCCTTCCAAGGGCATAGCTGTAGAACAACAGTATGCAAATAATAATGGAAAAATAAGTTGGTTTTAATTAGCACAACATGGACTGCAAATATCATTAATGAACTATGTTTAATTTGCTAATTCAAACTTCCAACATAACAGAAACTTACTTCTAATTCTTAACTGAATTCCCAAAAACCTACTTGTAGGCCAGAGGGTAAAAGAAAAAGGTTTTCTCTGCTTCAGGTGCAGCCATTTCAGGATGAGACTGGTGGACAAACTGAGAGTTTTGTCCTGTCAGTTCACCTTTTCCATCCCAACTCAGTAAAGGCCTATGCTGAAGTATTGTCTGGCCTTAACATACGACTATCCCAGTGGAAGGTTTCTATGGTAAACTTTATGATATGAGGCTATGGATATAGATAACCCCCTAAATGACCATTGAATTCAGTAATTTAGAGACATTTGAGGTAGCTCCAGATGACCCAGAATTGTTCTTTGACATAGGGTAGTGCCATGAAGAGGTAGGTCCAAAAACAGTATGTGTAATGCTGTGTCTGAGTTAAATAGTATGGATCTTATTTTGTCTCTACCTAGAAATCCTCAAAAACCACAAGACCTTCAAAAGAGAAGAAAAAGAATTGTGATTTGTCCAGCTGAAGAAGCTAAAGCTATAAGAGGAATAATTTGAGTAGAACAAAATTAATAAAACATAGTTTCCAACTGATTTGTATCTCATGGTTGGCAGTGATCTGATTGGAGCTCTCTTCATGTGGGTGGACAAAACCTGAGTCTCTCTCCCACCCTTATATTTAGTCATATATAACAAATGGAGATCTCACAATTTTCATCTGTAGGAAAAAATCTACAGACTGTGTCTTTCCTTTTCTCAGTTGTCTATTTTCTCAGTGTTTGGAAGCACGCAGTTGTCTTCAAGATTCCTACCACTCCGTCAAATTTATTTGAGTCAGCTACTACTTTAAGTGGTTTATTTGGTTTAATTTTTGGCTTTTTTTTGGTGGTGGGGAGAAGACACAGGTGAGCATTTGCTTACATAGTATATTTGCATAAACTGCATCTTCTTTGGACATAGAGCATTTCTTAGGACATAGCTCCATTTTCTACAAAATATGCCTTCTACTCTGAATGTTCATGACTGTTTTAAGGTAGTGAGCACAACATCAGTATATACAATCATCCGAACAGTGAGCAAGTCACATCTAAACATTAATACATATCTTAAATTCCTAGTTATTATGATAATAAGTTCAAATGGATCAGTATAAGCAAATAAGCATAAGCAGACATGATAATGTGAGTTCAAGCTAAGCTGTTCAAAGATTATGGACCTGTAATTAGAGGAAACAAGTTACAGACTGGCATTCACACCAGAACCATGGGAAAACAGAAAATTGATGCCATTCAGAAAAATAATCAGAAATGAAGCAGGTAAAGCCTTGATAAAATTTGAGTTAAATTAATGTATTTAATGCAGTAGACCCACTTAGTTTGATACTGCAACACCAATGCAGTCCTTTTATAACCATTAGAAGTTTTTTGATTGGTATGAAATGTATAAACAATAATAATTGTCTGTCACGTTCCTCTTAATGAAGCAGATAATTCAGCTACACATTCCTTTTTTTTTTTTTTTTTTTTTTTTTCCTGCTTGTGCCCTGAGATCGAACCAGAAAAAAAAAGAGATTTGAGAAAATCTTCAGTCAGAAATCTGGGCCAAATTTCCTCTCACAGGATCTTAAAAGGTCCCTGAGACTTTTTAAGCAAATCAAGCACTACCAAGCCATTCTCAATGATTGTATCTTATTTTTGGGTTATCTAGAGCCCTTAAGCATCTTGGATTTATGAACATGTTCAAGGACTGTCCAGAGTCTTATGGAACCTCAGTTGTTAGGCACTGCTGAATTGTGAGATACAACCCTTAAACAACTATGTGTGTCTTCAAATTATTTTAGGACTTTAATCTACACCACTGAAAATAATGGAAAATTCACCAATTTTATTTTCTGCTTATATTTATTAACACACACTGCTGGATTTTATTTATGCTACAGTAGAATTTCTCTTCAGATGCTTATTATTAAACACTTCAGGCAAGGAAGACTTATAATAATGGGAAAATAATATAGCTTCCTTTCAAGCTGAAATTTGAAACTTGATGAAAAAAACAATTTGTGAGGAACCAATACAGAAAATTTCTTGCATCTTCTGGCAAAACACAAAAATAACTGAAATGTTACTGCAAAGTAACTTATTTGACCTGAACCTGACAATGAAATCCCATATTAAGTTAACTTATCTTAATTATAAGATCAAAATCCCCAAAAATTTTTGATATAAACTTTCAAAATTAAGTGCTTAGTTTAATAATATGGAAATTAAATCACTAGTCTGATATGGAAACACAGGCCCTCACTTTATTAAAGCAACTGGTCAGGAATCTTCCATGAAGATTAAGCTGCACATTGAAAAGGTGAGACTGACAGAGAACTCTGCAAGCTATTTGTCAGAGAAAAAGCGAGATCTCCTGAACCTTCCTGGTAGAATGATCTAGAAAGGCTTTGTACATAGACCAAACCTCAACACACCCATAATCCTAAAGACATGAAGAAGATATATAGGACTAGGTACCATCTAGCCAAGGTCCTTTCCTCTAGACATTTCATCCTGTACTAGAATCTGCTATCAGTTATTGCAGGCTTTCTATTTTCATTTTAGCCACACTCTTTGATGTGTTTGTGGGTGATAAGGCAGGGAGCAAAAGAGGAAATAGAATCACAGAATCACAAAATGGTAGGTGTTGGAAAGGACCTCTGGAGATCATGTTGTTCAACACTTCTGACAAAGCAGGATCACCTAGGGCAGCGCACAGGAACATATCCAGGTGGGTTTTGAAAGTATCCAGAGAAGAAGACTCCACAGCCTCTCTGGGCAGCCTGTTCCGACTCCGTCACCCTCACAGAAGTTTTTCCTTATTTGAGGTGGAACTTCCTGTGTTCAAGTTTGTGCCTGTTGTCCCTTCTCTTGTTACTGGACACCACTCTTGAAATCCACACTTCAAATATTTATAAACATTGATAAGATCCCCATTCAGCCTTCTCTCCTCCGGGCTAAACAGACCCTGGTCCCTCAGCCTTTCCTCATGAGGGACATTCCAGTCCCTTTATCATCCTTGTAGCCCTCCATTGGACTCTCTCCAGAACTGGGGAGCCTGGAACTGGACACAGTACTCCAGATGTGGTCTCACCAGGGCAGAGTAGAGGGGGAGGAGAACCTCCCTCGACCTCAACCCTCGATACACTCTTCTTAATGCAGCCCAGGATACCACAGGCCTTCTGGCCACAAGGGCACATTGCTGTCTCATGGTTACTTGATTGTTTACCAGGACTCTGAGGTTATTCTCCATGTAGCTGCTTTCCAGCAGGTTAAGCCCTAACCTGTACTGGTGCATGGTGTTATTCCTCCCCAGGTTCCTGTTGAATTTCATGAGGTTCACCTCTGTCCAACTCTCCAGTCTGTGTCCAGGTCTTGCTGAATGGCAGCACAGCCTTCTGGTGTGTCAGCCACTCCTCCCATCAACAAACTTACTGAGGATACGCTCTGTATCTTCATTCAGGTCATTGATGAATATGTTGAACAAGACTGGACCCAGAACTGACCCCTGGGGAACACCACTAAC
The DNA here is from genome assembly GCA_024336885.1 of Actenoides hombroni. NCBI lineage: Eukaryota > Metazoa > Chordata > Aves > Coraciiformes > Alcedinidae > Actenoides > Actenoides hombroni. Next base: position 9,553,849 of record WUAM01000323.1, read on the forward strand.
AACAGGACTCCACCTAGACACTGTACCGCTGATCAGAACCCTCTGAACTCTATTGCTTAGCCAGTTGTCTATACAACTCATGGTCTACTCATCTAACCCACACTTCCTGAGCTTATCTATGAGGATGTTATGGGCAAGAGTGTGAAAATCCTTGCTGAAGTCAAGGTAGACAACATCCTCTCTTCATCTACCCAGCTTGTCACATGGTCGTAGAAAGCTATCAAATTAGTTAGGCATGATTTCCGCTTGATGAATCCATGCTGACTACTCCTGATAACTTTCTTCTTCTCCATGTACCTAGAGATGACCTCCAGCATGACCTGTTCCATGACCTTTCCAGGGTTGGAGGTGAGGCTGACTGGTCTGTAATTTCCTGGGCCCTTCTTCTTGCCCTTTTTGAAGACTGAAGACTGGCTTTCCTCCAGTCCAAAAATAGATAGATACATTCTTTATTCCTTATTATGCATAGAACTTTGCTCTCCACAAAAAATATGCTGCAAAATATAAGCTCTGCCAAGACAAATAACTGTCTTCTAGCATATAAGAGTTCCCAAGGCAGAGTGGTAAAGCTAGTGGCCTAAGATCTGCTTCATTATCTTAGTGTCACCTCTGTAGCCTTGGGCATGTGAGTGATCACTAAATAAAATTAATTATTTAAAATGTATTGTTCACAAACTGTAAACTTGTTTAAGGAGCTCTCTGAAGATAGTAGAATGAGAGTCAAGTTACATCTATATCAAAAGGACTGTAATAAAAAAGAAATATATATTATGTCAGTTAATATAGAACCCGGGACTATGGCAACTTGATGTGGGCAAGGCCTTTGAAAACAAATGCAAAACAAATAACAACTGCCATAATTAACAAGTCCCTTATCTGGGATTCCCGAAAACAATTAGTGGATTCCACACCTACAAAAGGAAATTTAGCACTTAAATTGAAGTTCGATTTGTGTGACTAAGTCATGATACTTTTGCTTCACTCTACAGTTACACTTGCGACAAACATTCTTACTTTCCTGCTGTACACACTCCATGGAACTAAGACAGTGATTCAATTAGTACTAATGATGAGTAATAAGCTACAGCTTATTTTCCAAGATGACTTACCTCTTTTATGTGGTGATGAAGAAGAGCTTTAATTTTGTCACTGTCATTACCAAGGTTTCAACAACAACAACAAAAGCACAACAAGAAACTTACTTTTATAATCGATATAATCTTTTAAGGTACCTGGGTTGGCACATTTGACTTCAATGGATATGAAGTAAAAACAAAGCTGTATTATATAGGCTTCAAATATCCCAGTGTGTTGAAGGCTGAAGTTCTGCTTGACTAACTTGATATCCTTCTGCAATATGGTCACCCATTTAGTGGAAGAGGGAAAGGCTGTGGATGTTGTCTATCTGGACTTCAGTAAAGCCTTTAACACTGTATCTCACAGCATTCTCCTGGAGAAACTGGCTGCTCGTGGCCTGGATGGGCATACACTTTGATGGGTAAAAAACTGTCTGGAGAGCTAAGCCCAAAGAGTGGTGTTAAATGGAGCTAAATCCAGTCGGTGGCTGGTTATGAGCAGTGTCCCCCAGGGCTCAGTACTGGGGCCAGTTCTGTTTAATATCTTTATCAATTATCTGGATAAGGGGACTGAGTGCAACCTTAGCAAGTTTGCAGACACCAAGATGGGTAGAAGGGTTGATCTGCTGGAGGGTAGGGAGGCTCTGCAGAGGGATCTAGACAGGCTAGGTTGATGGGATAAGACCAATTGTATGAGTTTCAACAAGGCCAAATGCCAGGTTCTGCACTTTGGCCACAACACCCCTGGCAGCGCTACAGACTTGGGGAGGAGGGTCTGGAAAACTGCTCAGCAGAGAGGGACCTGGGGTTGTTGGTTGACAGATGGCTCAACATGAGCCAGCAGTGTGCCCAGGCAGCCAAGAAGGCTAATGACATCCTGGCCTGTATCAGGAATGGTGTGGCCAGTAGGACCAGGGAAGTGATTTTATCCTCGTACTCAGCACTGGTGAAGCTGCATCTCAGGTGCTGTGTTTAGGTTTGGGCCCCTCACTACAAGGACATTGAGGCACCAGAGCATGTCCAAAGAAGGGCGACAAAGCTGGTGAAGGGCCTGGAGCACATGTATTATGAGGAGTGGCTGAGAGAGTTGGGGTTATTTAGCCTGGAGAAAAGGAGGCTCAGGGGAGACCTTATCGCTCTCTACAACTACCTGAAAGGAGGTGGTAGTAAGGTGGGGGTTAGTCTGTTCTCCCAAGTAACAAGTGGTAGGACAAGAGGAAATGGCTTTAAGTTGCACCAAGGGAAGTTTAGATTAGATATCAGGAAAAAATTCTTTACTGAACGGGTTATCAGGCATTGGAACGGCTTGTCCACGGAAGTGGTGGAGTCCCCATCCCTGAAGTTATTTAAGAATCACATAGATGTAATGCTTAGGGGTATGGTTTAGTCAAGGTCTTCTCAGTGTTAGGTTAATGATTGGACTAGATGATCTTAAAGGTCTTTCACAATATAGGACATTCTGTGATTCTGAGATTTGTTTTTTGTACTCTTGAAAGTCTATAACGTACGTCCTAAAACTAAATATCATAAATTATTTTTAAGATCAATGAATTTATTAAGAAATGCTTTAACAGCTAGTAAAAGTAAGCAAAATCTGCAAAGCTATTGAGGTTTATAAGCATTTAAGACCAGTTGGTGGGGCCTGATATGATTCATCCCAGGGTACTGAGAGAGGTGGCCAATGTAATTGTGAGATCTCAGTTATTTACCAATGGTATTGGGAATCTAGAGAGGTCCCAGTCAACTAGAAGCTAGAAAATGTTATTCCACATTTCAGGAGGGGAAAGAAAGAAGACCCTAATAATTACAGGCCTGACAGTCTTACTTCAGTGCCTGGTAAAATTATAGAGAAGATTATTCTGGTAGTTACTGAAAAAGAAGTTGAAAGACAATGCAGTCATGGCTCAAAGGCAGTGTGGATTCATGAAGGTAGTCATGCCTTACTTATCCTTTGATGACAAAGTTACCTGACTAGGGGATGAAGGGAAGGCACTGGATGTGGAGGTTTTGGATTTTAGCAAAGCTTTTGATACTGTCTCTCACAGTATCCTCCTGGATAAAATGTTCAGCATACATCTAGACATGCACACATTATGATGGGTGAACAATGGTTTGAAGGGTCAGGCTCAAAGAGTTTGTAGTAAATGGAGTAATAACTGAATGATGGCCAGTCACTAGAGGGATTCCAGAGGGTTCAATTTCAGGGCCCTTTAGTTCTCTTCAAAGTTTTTATCAATGACCTGGTCACGGGCACTGAGTGCACACTAATTAAGCTTTCCTACAATACTAAATAGAAGGAGCTGTTGATTCCCTTGAGTGTAGAGAGGCCTTACTGAAAGATCTTTATAGATTAGAGTACCAACTATGTGAAATTTATCAAAGACACATGCCATATTCTGCACCTAGAACAGTGCAATCCTGGATGTGTGTATAGAATGGGGGATAAGAGACTGCAGTGCAGCCCTGCAGAAAGTGATATGGGGATTTTGGTTGACAGTAAACTCAATATGAGTAAACTCTGGCAGCCAAAAGGGACAATTATACACTGGAGTGCATTAAGTATAATGTAGCTAACCAATGGAAAGAAGTTATAGTCGCACGATACTCAGCATTGTCGCAGCCTCAATTCAAGTACTGGGGCTCCACAATGTAAGAAGGGCATAGAAATATTAGAATGTGACCAAAGGAGGGCAACAAAGATGGTGAAAGGACTAGAGGGCAAGACTTATAAGGACTGAATGAGGATACTTTGTTCAGCTTAGAAAAGAGAATACTGAAGGGTGATGTCATTGCTGTCTACAACTTCATAACAATGGGGAGCAGAGAAGGAGATGGTCATCTTTCATTCTGGTGTCCATTGATAGGATGCAAGGGAATGGCTTAAAGAGTTGCATTGGTGGAAATTCAGTTCAGATATTAGGAAAAAGTTCTTAACTGAGAGAGTCATCAGTTGTTGGAACAGTCTCCTCAGGGAAGCGCTCATGACCCAAAGCCTGTTGGTGTTCAAGTCATGTTTGTACAATGCTCTTAGGTATATGGTTAACTTTTAGGTTGTCCTGTGTGGAATCACAAGTTCGACTCGATGATATTCTTGGTTCCCTTCCAAATCAGGATATTCTGATTCTGTGATTCTAATGGGAGTCTGCACATTTCAGGACACAGTACTTTTTAATTGTTTTTTCTTCTCAAATTTTATTTTCTGGGATGCTGTTGATGTAGGAAAGACTCTATAGATTTTCTGACTCTAGAGGAAGAAAATCTTCCTGCAAATATGCTGTCTTAATGAAAGGAGAATTAAGACAGAGGAAGAAATGCAAAAGACCAAGTTCTTGATCCAGAAAGGGAAAGCATTTTCTTTCTACCAGACACATAGAGAAGAAAGAACAAACTCATTGCCTAGTGGAGGCAGCATCAAAAATATAGAAAAAGCTGAATGCAGTTGGCAACTCTTTCTGGCAGGTCATGTGGATTTCTCTTGGTTAATTTTATTTACAGGGTTATTAGGCACCTGCAGGGATTTAACCCTTCCCACATGATGAACAAGCTTTTAATGGGGCAGGGAAAGTTCACTGATACATCACTAGCCACATCCCAGGAACTGATATTTTTTGTGTTCCAGAGTCACAAACTATTTAGTCAGTAACCACAGGAATCTAGAAAACTCTTGCTCAGATGCAGGTAATAGACATTCAAAAAGCACAAGACTTATTAGTACAAGTATTCACTCATATGGTATATTAAATAGTCCAGAAATTTGTCCAGTCAAAATTTAAAAGTGAGAGACAGATCTTCCCCAGCTTCTTGAGAGAGAGAGAGTTTCACACTCTGGTAGGTAACAGGGACATGGAACATACATTTTAAAGCAGAGAACTTATGGCATGCACTCAACTCAACACTGTAGCTTTCCAGAATTTTACTTGTATATTTGACTTTAGTTCAGGACCATTTTTCATTGCTATAAAGCCTTCTTTATGTTAAATAATCTGTATTTTGTCATGGTGTTTACAACTTTTAAATATTAGTAAATTCTTTCCATGTTCTGTCTTGATTATGATTTAAACATGCTAAATATATTACTTAGCTCTTTCAGTCTTTCCTCATGTATCATTCCCTCTAACTTGCGTAACTTTTTTTTATTTTCCTTCCAATTTGTCAATATCCCTCATGAGTGGAGAGCCAGAACCAATTGTCCTGGTTTAAATGTGTGTTCTAAACAGTTACATATCCAAGTACTATTAACTGATTTATCTAGGTGATCTAGGTACAATGCTGTTTGTCATGAAAGGATGGCAAGTGGGTCAAAATGCTCGCCTGGGCCTCAAAAGATAACGGCTTATTTCTTCGAAAAAACAGAGATGGCCTCTGTCATTTTAGGCAAATTATTTAGGGCTAAGTGCAAACAAAATCCTTAAGGCAGACAAGCATTGTGCATTGTTGGGCCGGGCAGTGACCACTGAGTATACCAAGGGGCTACACAACAGCATGAAGAGTTCCATGTTTGGGTTCTGGCTTGGGATAATTGTTCTATTCAGGCTAATTGACTATGTTTCTATGTTTGTAATTTGCCTATGTCAGGTGAATTAGCACAGCCTCTGCGATGTGCTAAGTTGGCTATTTGCTGGGTTGATTCATCTCCAGAAGGTCCAGGGCCACACTCAGTGAGCATGTTGCTCGCTATTTTAGAGCTATTACAGTCTCACTATACCTATGTGAATATGATGGCTCAGTTTTCCTGTGGTTTCGGAAACTAAGATGAGAATCTGATCTCCAATTAGATGCAAGGTAATGGTCTATTTTTGGCACCAGCCCTGGGATCTCTACAACACAGTGCTGTGAATTACACAAACATGACCCGTCTAAAAGGTTGCAGCTACAAGGTTCAGGTACTTAGTAACACTCCTAGGCTTTGTTCCCCTATTCTCTAGGCATGCAGTTTACCACAATCCATTCCATGTTGGATGTGTGTGTGGAATAGGTTGTCATTTAAGAGGAAACACAAAGCATAATGCATATCTGAAACCATGTGCCTCTCTAGGACTGACGTTCAGTTCAGGAAATACCACATCATTCTACCTAGAATTCACTGCCATGAATGCCGCTTCTTTTTGTAGGTATCTACAACAATTCTTTTGAAGAAATGTCCTTTCATAATAACAGCCAAGTAGTTAGCCCATTTACTTAGGAAAAGAGAAACACAAGAAAGGGTCCTTATCAGGATTCAACTTCAAGCATGTAAGAATGACTAAGATATGAGGCCAGTCACCTTAAGCTTCCTGTGTAGTTGTTGCAAAAAGACAAGTTCTCCAGGGTATTATTCAGAGCAGGATTTAACTTTGAGAGGCAAGTAAATTATAAAATTTAGAACAATTGAATAACCCTGAGTAACCTTGAAAAGTGAATGCAGTTGCTTGGCTTGAAGAGTTCGCAGTAAACAGTATGGCAGATGTTTAATGGGCACCCAAGACCTCCTCCAGCCCCTTAAATAAACACTATTCAATACAGTCAAGTATTGGAAGAGTACTGGTGGAGTTTGTATAACTCCATGACATGAGAACAGTTCAGAGTCCAAGACCTAGATTCATACAGGAGAGCAGAAATTATAACAATGTGGTCTATAAGCATCTCAGCTAAATTCTGAATCCATTTCTCACACTGAAACAAAGTTCTGAACAGTCTTTGGCACTGAATCTGATCTGGGTAATGGTCTCCCATTACCAAAGATGGACAAATGTGTTATGACTTTGAACAAGGTAGACATCCAGCATATAGATGGGCTCATTACTGGGGGGTAGACTTGACCATGGACACTATTGCACAAGTCATCCATGAACTTGAAACATGCATCGCAATTAAACAAGCCAGTTAAAACCTCTGTGATATGGAAGGTCTTGGCTGAATGTACACATGGGGAGGCCTGGCAAATTGATTATTTCTCACTTCCATGAACACACCAAGGTAAATGCCATGTGCTTACTATGGTGGAAGCCACTACTGGATAATAGCTGAAAACATATGCTGTGCCCCATGCCACTGCCTGCAGCACTGTTCTGGGCCTTGAAAAACAGATCTTGTGGAGACATGGCCACAGAGAACTGACATTCTGATCTGGCCTACAATCTGCCTATACAAAAAGGGTATTTACTGAACAAGTTGGAAGCGGCAAAGTGAGTCTACACCAAAACAATATTTTGCATCACATATCTAAAGAATTTGAAGTCTATAAGCCTTATACACAGATTAACAGTGTAGTTAAATGCAGAGTTCTGGTAGGTGAAGAGGGAGGTCATCAAGATCTCAGGAACTTCAACTCATTTTAGGTCACTGCTGCTGCATTTAACATTTTGAGAGATGATTCCTTTCTTAGGGATTCTTGGTTAAAGAGGTTAAGCAGTTGTAAATGTAGATGTCTATTAAATTTATTTAGAATTATACTTTATTTTAATACTCAGGGTAATGGAGAATGTTTGTTTCCAGAATCAAATATATTTTGCATATTTTATTCTCTATATTCATACCCACAATTTTTCTTCAGTCTCTTTCTGACTCTGACTGTCCTTTTTATGGCCATTAAATTTGAACTCCCTTCTGCAGTTGTGTCAAGACTAATTTTTAGTACTAGTTAAAGCACTCAGCGAAGAAGTTCTGTCTACAGAGAGTTGATTGAAGTTTGGTTTCCTTGCCAGTGAAAATGTTCCCACTATTAAGTTAGGGAAGCCTAGAAGAGAGACAAGGTAGGAAACAGAGCTGATGCCTTGCATTAATTCATTATAATCACTTCAGGTCAAGCGAGTATCACTTTTAACGTGATTACTACTAGTCCTTTCTTGGTTCTCATTTCTAATCTTCATGTATCTGATTTGCAGAGCTCTCATATAGTTGAATGTTCTGGAGATTTTGAGGCACCTTTGTGTTATGGCATGAAACCCTTCAAGGGACGGTTAGGAAGTCTAAAACTCCATGATTTCCTATGCTGTTTCTCTCTCAAACCTGGAGTAATTTACTTTCCCTTATTGGTTTTCAATATTGCTCCTTTATATTCCTCTCTCACTTCATGCATATACATAATATATATGTGTGTACATGTACAAACTCACTTATTTTCTCTCTTTGATGAAGCTTAATTTCCTTAACTGCTTTTTGTCTATCTTACATTTTTATGTTATCTTATGCCATTATTTTATATAAATATCTCCCTGAAACAGCTTAACCAATACTCATTTGTGAGTTTCATTAACATGCCATTAGTCCCCTTTCCAGATCATTAACAAAGATGTTAGCTACTACAGGACTTAACATTGATTCCTTTCCATATTAATTTGCTTACTCCCATTCAATACAATGCCATTTCCCATTAATATTCATTAACAGACCTTCAAAACACTTCTTTAATCCACATTTTTACATGGATTGTTTGGAATTAAATTTAGAATAAGGATTTTTGCTTGTTTACTTCTTCCTCATGCAATATTGAACAATTGCCTAATAACAAAGACTATTTCCTAATATCAAAGCCTATTTCACATGTTGCATTTGTTCTGTCTCATAATATGTATCCCCCTTAGGTAGGGCCAGTTGTACAAAAGATGCTATAACAGATCACAGAATCATAGAATGGTTGAGGTTGGAAGATATCTCTGAGGGCTATCATGTCCAATTCCCCTGCTCAAGCAGGGCCACCAACAGCAGATTCCCCAGGACCATATCCATATGGATTTTTAATATCTTCAAGGATGGAGATGCCACAACTTCTCCAGGCAATCTTTGCCAGTGGTCAATCGTCTTCACCATAAAAAAGTGTTTCCTTATGTTCAGGCAGAATCTCCCCTATTTCAATTTCTGCCCATTGACTCTGGTCCTCTTGCTGGACACCACCAAAAAGAGCCTGGCTTCATCTTCTTTACCTCCACTAAATTACTTATATACATTGATAATATCCTCCCTAAGACTTTTCTTCTGTAGGCTGAACAAGCCCAGCTCTCTCAGCTTATCCTCATATAAGAGATGCTCCAGTCTCTTTCACTGGACTCTCTCTAGTGTGTCCATGCCTTTCTTCTACTGGGTAGTCCAGAACTGGACACAGTACTCTAGTTGTGGCCCCACAGGGGAATGAAAGGGAAGAATCACCCCCCTCAACTTGATGGCAATACTCCTCCTCATGTAGCTGAGCCTACTGTTAGTCTTCTCTGTTGTAAAGACACATTACTGGCTCATGTTCAACTTGGTATTCACTAGGACACCAAGATCCTTTCTGCAAAGCTACTTCCCATACTGTTGGTCCCTGTGTGTACTGGTGCATGGGATTATTTCTCCAGCCTATTGAGGTCCCTCTGGATGGCAGCACAACTTTCTGGTTGTGTTAGCCACTACTTTCATCAAACCTGCTGAGGGTACACTCTGCCCCATGATCCATATTATTAATGATGTTGTTGAACAGCATTGGTACCAGTATTGACCTTAGGATACACCACAAATTACTGGTCACCAAAAAAACTGTGTGACACTGATCACCACCATCTGGGCCCAGTTATTCAGCCACTTTTCATTACACCTCACTCACCACTCATCCAACTCCAAATTCTCTCATTGTCTCTATGAGGATGTTATAGAAGACAGCATCAAAAGCCATTGTCACAATGTTCACTGCTCTCCCCTCATCTACCAAACCAGTCAGTTCGTCATAGAAGGTTCTCAAATTGTTAAAGAATGACTTCTCCTTTGTGAACCCATGTTGACTACACCCAACCAAACTTCTTGTTCTACATGTGCCTGGTAAAAGTTTTCTAGCATTAGTTGCCCTATCACCTTTCCAGGGATTGAGGTGAGGATGACTGGCCTGTAGTTTCATGGATCCTCCTTCTTACCTTTTTTGAAAACAGCAGTGACCTTTGCTTTCCTCTAGTCCTGAGGCACCTCCTCCAATCACTATGATCATTCAAAGATTATTGATAGTGGCCTCACAATGGCGGCATCCAACTCCCTCAGCATTCATGGGTAAAATCCTGTCAGGACCTATGGACTTAAATATGTCTAGTTTGATTAAATATTCTTAATTTGATGGTTTTCCACCAAAGGTCTCTGTTTCTCCAGACTATCCCTCCAGACTCTGGGGTTTGAGATGCCTGCAGGCTGATCTTGCTAGTAAAAACTTAAGTGAAGAAAACATTCAGTACCTCAGCCATGCCCACATCTTCAGGTCTCTTGCCCCATTCAGCAATGAGCTCACATTTTTCCTAGTCTTGTTTTTGTCATTTATGCACTGACAGAAACCCTCCTTGTCACCTCTGACATACCTTGCCAGATTCAGTGCCATGTGGGCTTTGGCTTTCCTAACCACGTCTCTACATGCTCAGACAGTGTCTTTATATTCCTTACAAGTTATCTGCCCCCACCTTCTGTATAGATCCTGTTAATTTTGAGATTTGCTAGCAGCAGCTTGTTCACCCAACCAGCCCTCCTGACATTTTTGCCTGAAAAATATAAAGCAATATTTCATAACTAAAAAAACAATTATTTTTTAAAATCTGTTTGATATAAATAAAGACTACTTTCTGCTGACATCTTTGGCTTTTGAAACTTTTAATGATTTGGGTAATTTTTCTGTAAGAGAAACAAGCCTTTATAATGAATTTCCAGTAGATGTTGATCCATATCCCGGTTTTGAATGTAGGCTTATCATTGTTCAGGAAGATGTGCTTGTTAACTACTATGTGATGTATCCAGTGAAGACTGAACAAGTGACATGCTATAGCCTATGTTCTACCCCAGATCAGTGCATGCCAGCCCTCAATTCCAACTGGAGAATTCTTAAATAAGAGTCTGTTTAGATTTAATATTTTAATTCTGAGGAAAAATTTAGACCTACTGTCTGTTAAGAAAAATATCAGTAGTAGGAAGGATGTTTCACTGTGTTTTGTTAATGTTTTTCACATTTTTCATAATCTTTGGCATAATAAAGTGACACTATGTGATTTATACAGTCCTCAGCTGAGTTAACAGCTAACTCTACTTCTTCTGGCAGAGCATTTTAACTAAAATAGGTAAAGTCTTTGATGAAGTCTCACTAAACAACATTTTCATTACATAACAGGATTTTGCTAACTACTCAGATAATTCTGTGTGCTTCTGGTAAACTTCAATTTACCTTACACTTAAAGTAAATGTTCGAAGAAGGCAATATTATTTGTATTTTATTTTGTGTGTATGCACATATAAATTGTGCAGAAAGTAAAACATAAAAGGTGGAGTTATATTTTAGCATGAATTTATGCAGCAAAAAGAAACATGAGAATAAACAGGAAAAATGAAAAGCTAAAAAACCCTTTTTTTACAAGCTCCTATAGAGAGAGGCTCTTATAGACAGGCTTACTTCATTTGTCAGGTCATTCTCAGCATTACTGTAATCTCAAAGGTCTGTGGTGTCATGATGTAGAGTCTCTCTAAGGGCACTTTTCCTCTATAGTCACTTCATCAGCTAGCAGTTTGTGCCACTGCTCCAAGCTTGTTTTAAATAAGTGAAACCTTAGTGCCATGAAGCTGTACTGTTATTAGCACTGGGCCAGCCGGTTTGGGCATGGGTTCCCACATTGCAGTTACAGTGGAGTTTGTATTTTGGGTATCTCCCCACAATGGGAGTTGCAGTGACTTTGAAGAGCTGGATATGGTTTCTCTTGCTCAGCCAATTGGCTGCAGCTGATGACTTGATTATAGAATAAAGTTATCCTCAGGAAATGGACATACTGGGTAAAAGCAAAACCAGCTCCTTCTTCTAGTAGTGGAAGGGTGGAAGCTGAAGCCAGAACAATTTATTTGAAATTAAAGTATGTGTATAAACAGTGATGATCACTTACCGCAACAGAGTACCAAGGATGCATAGTCTGCATCCCATTATGTGCATACCTAATGGTAGTGGATTCCTGTTTACAAAATATGAAGTATCGAGAAGTAAATGAGTGGTAGTGAAGACAGAAAATTTATTTGGGTTGTAAAAAGATGCTCTGATGGTTTCTCCCAATATGAATGCAAGTAAAAAGGTCTGCTAGAACAACTCAAACTTCTGCATTAGCAGTTCTGATTGAACGATCTCTGAAGAATTTTAAATAGTCATATATAAACATTAAACCAGTTAGATTTCCAGAATAATATCAGTCGGCTCCTGCAAAGATGCAGGAAGATATTCTTCTGGAAAAAAAACCAGTCCATTTTTAAATGCAATTTCAACTCCCTGCTGTGTCATGCTATACCCAGCAGAGCCTTTCTTTTCATAAAGATGTCTAGACATCTGCTAATGCTTATTGCTTTGATGACAACTTATTCCATATGTGTCCTGTCTCAGAAAAATTACACTGGCTGAAACTCTGGAATTTGTTCAGGTTTCTATCTTTCATATTATGTATGCTCTTATTTTGGACCTAACTACCTCCTGAACCTGTGAACCTTTTGAAATTCCAAAGACTAGTTATGCATAAACTTGCCCATTTTAATGTTTTGATTCCATTTTCCCCTGCACCTTTCTCACACCGGTTTCAGATAGAGGACATCGGAGCTGGAGGTATTTTTCTGATAACCCTTCTTTTCTGTCCGTACTGCCTTTCCCTCTTGCCCTCCTACATTCCCTCAGTTTGCTATGATACACCCGAATGGTCTGAAAACTGCAACATATTCCCTGATTATACCTCTGCCCTCATCTGCAGCTCTCTCTGTTGGCTGTATTTTCAAACAGGCCAGGCCAGGAGTTACTAAGCTTCATCTCTCCCTTCTCTCCCCCTCAACAAGCCAAGCAAACTTGATTGCTGAATTTATTTATAAGTCAACCATTTTATAGAGGACTCTGTGTTTATGCAGTGACAGCAAAGATGTAAAGTGAGCAACTGTTCCAAAAAGGCTTCAGTGGAAGCTTCTCAGCATTGTTTGATGCCCTGGAGAGGTTTCTGGTGCTAACATGACTCCAGCTCTCTGAGTAATGCTTTTCTTAGCGATATTGCCAAGTGTTAATTAAAAAAAGAAATGAGAGGTGGTTCTTTGACCTGGTTGTAGATCTGCAGTAGGATTGTGTTTCCAAAATAATTTTAAATTTTAAAGAAAAAAAGAGTGAGAAGCTGAAATCCTCATGTGTTTTAAAAGCATACTGTCATTTTATACATTTCGTATCATGTACTGAAAATGTCTTGAAAAGGCAAAAATAAAGGACAGGCATAACTCCTATGTCAATTAATACTTTTCACTGGATTTTAATTTGAGGACATTAGCCCCTTTTAATTGACCTTTAGACATATGATTAGACAGACAGTAATCTCTGCTGACCAGCGCATATATAATTAGCAAATAGCAAGGTGAGGTAGAACTGGTTTAATCTAATTTCATCCCTGAGACTTTATCACCATTTGGCCTAGTTCCCTTTATCCATCCAGAGATAACAACAGCTTTATTTGGCAGTGAATTAAAGAACCAAGTAGCTTTGCATTGTAATATAGGTCAAAGAAAAAGAACACATTTGGTATTAGGTTGCTTTACAAACAAACTGCTTGGAGATAGTTGGGGGTGATGTAGTTGCAAAGGACTCAAGAAGATTTTCAATCTGTAAAGAGTGCAAAAGTTTTGAAAGATTTTAATTGGACCCAGCCAGCCAGTCTTGTGGCAGTACATTGTGCTATTGAGCAGGAGATCAGAGTTTAAATTTCAAACCAGCTGGCAAGGACTTGGAGCAATGAGAAGACAGGATGTTTGGCCACTGTCTGTAGTGTTTCCCCTCATGATAATTTTCAATAATTCCTCCTATTTGATTCAGGAGAAAAAAAAGTGGATAAGAAGGAAAGTGACCCTTATTTCATCTCCTTCTGTTTCCACATGAACAGTAGCACTGCTAACACTTGTGAAAAAGTGAAATAGATTATATTGGAGATCTTCTCCTCCTCATATGATCTTGTGAATAGAAACAACCTGTTTTCTCACTTTCAAAAAGCATATATGCATTACATTATTAGATACCTACTGGTCACCCTGATTTGCCCCCCAATTTATTCAGTAAACAACTCAGAACTGATTGAATAATTTCCATGATTTTCAAGATTTGTAGTCATCTCTCCCTGTGGGCTACAACTGTGCTAACTCATCTGATGTTGCACTAGGTTATTTCAGGACGTGCTCCATCACATGGAACTAAAAATATCCCAGTGTCACATACAGCACTTAGCAGGTTTAATTAAAATTTTGAGCTATATAATTTCATTAAAAGTGAGTGGGTGCAGGTATTATTCATGAATAGTAGATAAGGTACAGTGCTGCAATTCCCACTAGTACAAGCTCTTGAGGTGTGCATTTCACCAGTGATTGTCTGTACTCAGCAATCTGCCCCAGACAAGAGTGCTGCAAGTGATATTTGGGCTTTCTAAATATGACACGTTGTTTACATGCTGATCTGCAGAAGTGTGTCAGAAAAATAGGGAAGGAGGGACTGTAGGTAAAGTAGGTTTGGAGGTCTTTTTCTTTTAATTTGATTGTTAACATAAATAATATTAAATTTCCTTCTGGAGTGGGGAGGGAGGGAATGGGAAATAATACTGTATTATCTTTGATCTGTTGCTGGAACAATTCTAACTAATGGGACTTACAGCAATGACTGTTAGAGAAAAACCTCTTACCCAATGGGAAAGCATTCTTTGCCTCTCCTTTCCTCAAATAATTTCTTGGAAACAATTATTCAGCTTGATAGGCAAGAGGCTGATCGCTGACTCAGGGCTTTGCTAGGGATATCTTGAGCATATGGCTCTTTGGAGATTAGTACTTTGCTGACTGACAGCCAGAAAATTACCTTGTGGCCTTAGCTGGAAGGGATGCGCTGAGCCCTTTACAGTCTCAAATGCTGTCTGGCACTCAGTGCTTTGTGTATGTATATGGATAAAAAGTAGAAATGTAGGTTTAAATTACAAGCACGAGCCATGTTGGGGATTCTGAGATTATATGGGACAACACTGCCCTTCCCCACATCCACGTGCACTAAAGAAAGTGATAGCAGCTTCCTAAGTTATACCTGAACAGCTAAATATTAACACCTCTTCTATGTCTGCACACGCACAATTGATTCTATGGATGGAAATTAGTGGGGCAGGAGGCTCTCTAACTCTGTTGAAGCAGCTGTGTAATGGAGTAGACAATGTTCTACAGGTATACCATGCATTGTAAGGAGGCAGTTCATTGTTGCATTGAAATCCCTTTAGAACAACTTTTAGGAAAAAAAAAAGAAGAGGGAGTACTTAAAGCTGCCTTCATGCATCTACACACGCTTTCATAGAGAACTAGTCTACAAAAAGGCTGACAGGATCGGAACAACAGAAACAAATTTAGAATTGAACTTTAATTTGTAATTACACTACTGAAACTGCAAAAACAAAAAAGTTAACTGAAATGCACTCTAGTCAGACAGGAATAGTGATGCCATTTTTGGAATTCAAGGAAACTTATTATGATTGATTTTCCTTTTTCAAGAAATTATGATTAATTTGGCTAAGTCTGATATCTTGATGACCTCTGATATCTTAGTGTAATCTTTACTCTCATATATTAAACAAAATTCATTTTGGAATATATAGAGAAAGATTTTGTAAATTTTTGTGTCAGGAATCTAAATCAACAATAATGCCAATAAAGCACTTGTTCTTTCAGACTTTACTTCTACTGGTTTTGAGAATTAGGAAGCAAAAGAGTTTAGCACCTGTTAGCTTCTGACAAGTTATTAATCATTATACTGCTAGATTTCAGTATTAGGGTCTTCAATCAGAATAAGCAGGTAGATTCGGGTTGATACTTTTGATACCATGCACACATAATCAAAGCTTCTTACATTTTACTGTGCAAATACAGTGTTAAAAACCACTCAGCAAACAGCACGTTTAGAAAAATGACAGATATATGGCAGTAATAGATCTTAGTATTTTTCTCCAACAAAATGGCACATTTCTGGTTTATATGAAAATGTCATCTGTAGATGTAGATAAATTTAGGATATTGAAATCCTCAGTGACTGAGGACAAAGAAAACTATGTCACAGTCAGACTTGCCTTAAAAAGCTAAGAAACATGTCTGATAATCTGAATATCTAGGTTCTTTCCCTTGGAGTCTGTCAGACAACATGAATAGTACTGCTGCGGCAATTCATGTGAGTAAAATTTTAAATATGATTTTAAGAAAAAATGTAAATATATATAATATATACAAGTATCTAATCACGATGAAAAGAATTGACCCTTCCAAGCATATCTTCAATTTTTAAGTTGAAGTCACTTTGGACACATTTTTATCTCCCTCTTTTGCTAACATTCAACTAATGACAGTTCCTTGAATGATTCCAGGAAAGTAATTTTGAGCCCGGAGATTTTAATCAAAGAACAAAATATCCTTCATGATATTATAAATGTCTAACTTTAGGGATGGGGTTCATCTTCCAGGCTAAGAGACACAGAGAATAGCCACAGACATCTTAAGTCATTTGAGATGGCTTATGTCATCACACTGTGCTTCCAGTTTCTACTCCTGTAAATCCTATAAGAAATAAATCATTAATCTAATTCCTCAAGTTTGTTTACAAGATTACTTAGCTTTTATTAAGCACTAATTTTGAAGATTACTTGCACAGAAAAAGTTGGCTACTCTGTTTATCCTCTCTCTATATTTTTACTTAAAT
>WUAM01000323.1:9570610-9586694 GCA_024336885.1 Actenoides hombroni
ATATCTATATGTTTATGTTTATCCTCTCTATATATGTTTATAATTGAGAATTGAGTAAATTTTAGCCTTGTGTTTTTGCACAGCTTGAGAACAAGGCAAGGATGTAACACATGTACCCTTCTGAATTCAGCATTTGGTCCTAGAAGTCTGCAGATCTGTAGCTTCATGCTCTAGTCCACAAAGTGACCAGGCACTCTTCAGGGATGTACAGCCCCAGTCCAGTGAGACACTGTGGTGTCCATGGTCTGCCTCTTGGCCCCTAAAACTGAAGCTCTGAACTGTCTCCAAAATAGGGTTGAGTCTCAGCAATGCAATTTAGACCTACCTTTTTCTCCCCAGAATTATTCATACAGATCTATTTGTTATGAATCAGCCTCAAAACACAGTAAGTTTCTACATGATTATTCAGATTACTCAAAAATAAAGCTTATTTTATTAGGAAATAGATGTTATTTTACTTCAGTCATGCAGTGGGAAGGAGAACATAGTTATATGATATAAAGGGGATACAGCCATTTCATGAGGAATTTTGAAATGATCCTGAGAGAAAGAAAGTGTAAAAAAGGCCTTGTATTGAAATGTATATTTTAACTGGATATATTGAGCTGGTTAAAGCATAGATTTTTAGAAATGGCTGGCAAGGCATGCTGCCTTTTAGATGCTCAGCTACCAAATCCTAAGTTGGGCTCTGGAAAATCTTCAGTCTTTTCAAAATTGTATACAAAATAATTTTTTCAATATTTCTTTAGCCCATGTGATACCTAAATTGTCCCTATACCTGCTGTACACCTGCACTTCACAGGTAGCCAAAATGTGCCTACAGTGCTGATGTATTTTGGTTGCAGGATGAATGCGTGTCATTATAGGATTTCTAGATTTCTACATCTGTTTCTACAATTGGCTGAATTCAAATCTTGTCAAGTAGTTCAAAATACAAGTGAAACAAAAAAAGTTATTTTGTTTTCTAAGTAATCTCAGAAAAACATCACAAAAATAAAGAAGAGCTGAAAGCTTTGGATTCAGAGTCTCAGAGGAAGGAAAATTGTTTTAGATGTATGATCAAGTCAAATCTGGAGTACACTGTCATTGCTGAGTGAATTTTCCTACCAGCTTTAAATTGACTCGAACCCGTGAGTGGCATTATTGTTCGTGATACTCATATGTATATCAAAAAAAAAAAAAAAGAGAGAAAAAGAAAGAAAGAAAAGGTTAAATAATAATATGATATGATGAATAAAAAATGCAGTCAACTTTGTAGAAAAGAAGATAGTCATTGACCTGAGCAGTCAATGTTGCTCATTTTTTCCAGGTAAGCCTCTGTCATCCTTTTAATTATAAAGTTCACTGATTCCAACAACTACTCTTGGAGCCAGTGCTGCTCTCTGAAATATGTCACATCACTTGAAGATGTTCAGCATAGATAATTAACAGGTGACCTTTAAAGTTCTCTAAAACTGTTCTAATTTATTTTAAAGGAAAAAGTAATACCACATGTGTAAGTCATCCATGCATCAAACCCAATCATCTAAAGTAAATTCCAGTTCACCTCTAAGTATCAAAAGCTTTAAGCCTATTTACAGCTTGGATTTACTAATATTTAGAGAAAAAAAAAAAACAGTTTAGCAAATCCTGTCTGAAGTTACAAATCACATAACACAATGTTTGCCTTCTAAATGTCATATTGAAGGAAGCTTCTCCAGCAGAGCAGAGCATGGTGTGGTGGTTGAATCCAATTTCTTAAGAATCCTTGGGAACCAGGTTAGAGAAAGAGGTGCAGTGCACTAATTTTCATGTTTAAAGCACACATTTCTGTAAATACTTGTTTGCTTTCCCTTTAACCATAACCTTTGATGTGACTAAATGTCCTGAAGAATTAGTTATTTGGATTGCACTGCATGTGTCCTCTTCATTATTTAAGATACACAACATGCTGAGGAAAAGAAATTTGCTTTTATTACCTGTTTTTCAACCAGTGCTTTAGTTTTATATATTTTCCTCTTCAGCAAATTGTAATAGAAGTACAAAAATGAATGTAATAACCAGGTAGTATCTGTTATCAAATGAAAACAAAAATTAAAAACCCAAAACATTGTATAAGGCTATTTCTCCTCTTTTCCTCTCATACATATTAAAACAGTCAACATACAAATACAAATACTTAAAGACATGGGCTTGTTTTATAAACCCTAAACAACTCAAGAAACAGTTCCATATATTGTGCCTATATCTTAATTATTAAAGATCCAAAGTGAGTTTGAATGTCATAGGCTGGAAGACATACTCTTCCATATAAGACAGTTTACATACTTTAAAAATAAAGAAGATATGAAATGCTGTAAATCAGCTTGTGCTTGCTGATAAAGGTGTCTTTGTGAAGGTGGATCCTGTGCCAGAGAAGAACAAAGAAAATTAAATGCCTGTTATTAATGCTACCTGGATCTACTGTCTTTTGCTTCCTTCACACTACCTGCACCTCAGACAAGAAGGTGAAGCAGTTCTGTATATAACTGTGGTGCAAAAGAGTAGATGGCAAAAAACCCACAGCTTTGCTGTAGACTGTGTAATTTTATATATATTTTTTTCTAGTTCATATTGTATTCAACTATGACATGATTGAATGCAGCTATGACATTTGAATGTATAAGAGAGAGTGAAGTTAAAAATGTTGTATAGCTATTAATGTTCTTCAAGTATTTTTAAGTGATTAAAATTGCATGGAAAACAGTATTAAATATAAAACTAAGCTACAGTAAACATGAGGTACATACACCCAGTTGAATATGGCATGGGGATGGATTGGTTAACACTTAACATGTGTACATCTGTTGTTAATAAAATTCTATGTAGTCCTGATCAAAAGCCCTAAGGAATGAACTGGAGTCCCCACTTGGCTTTGGAAGACTGGCTAAGTCCTTCCAGTGACCATGCTGGGTCCTGAGCACCCTCGGGCACTGTTCTGCAAAGGGCGTCCCCTCAGGGCGTTAAATTAGTTCTTTGCATAGCCTGCACTGTACAGCCTGAGCTGTGCATTTCACACATGCTTAACTTTGATCTGAACAGCAACAGGATTACTCATCTGCTCTGAAGGTAAGCAAACTCAAAGCCCTTTGCTTGGATCTCCCGTGTGGGTGCTGACTGGAAGGTCAGTTTGAGTTTAGTCAGGAGCTCTTTGTTTATCCACTTTTGATTTCCTGTGTGGATATGGACTGTTCTTGAGCTTGGAGGAAGTGGTCCTTGATAAAGACCAGCTCTCCTGGAGCCCACATCTCTTCAGCACTGTCTCTCACAGGATTCTTCCAGGCAAATCCACAAACAGTCAGAAGTCTGCTCTCACAAAATCACATATCAAAGTGAATTATTGTGGTGAATAACCACCTTCTTTTTGTATATACACTGTCATTTCTATGAGGATGGACCATAACTGAAGCTTGTATAGATTTAAAGCTACTCTAAGCTGACTTGTCTTCTAATGGAGACACAATGACTTGTGTTATTTGGGCAAAAGCAACAAGTTAATGGGTTACTGGGAAGGCCTCTTTTTCCACAGTAAGCACCTATTTTGGATTTTGATTTCTTCAAACCTCTTCATTCTGAAATGCAGCTGATGACATGGTTAAAATATTATCTGTGTATGATGTAAAACACTTGAGCACTTGCTTCACAAATGCTGGAAGTCCTGATGGTTCATGGAAAATATGAGCATATACTTATGAGAAAAGCTATACTGTCAGAGTACCTGTGTAGAGCTGTTTTTTCTACAATTTCTCACAAGGTGTAGATAATGATGATAATTCTTTCTAGATGATGATTATTATTATTCTATGATATATCCTGATCTCTATGATACACCATCAATAGAATTACCTATCACTATTATGGTCTATCATAGTTATCATCATGCCTTATTGACCTGTTTGGTAGTAGACATCCAGAAAAAAAAAGATTTCCAGGCCCCATTAGCAACTAGTAGTGTACTAGTTGAACATGCAATATTCCTACACACTAACAAGGTGTGTGCTGGGACGTCTTGAACTGCTGTGTTTACTTTACACACTGTGCTTTAGTAAATATTTAGGAAAAATGTATGTGTTACACTTAGAGCTGATGTTCAGATGTTTAGTATTCACTAAATGATACCTATCACTTCACTATCTTGGCTGGATGATTTGATGCAATATAACCTTGTGCAAAATAAGGAAAAAACATTTCAACACAGTGCTTTAAGATTTAGGTAAAGTATATTCAAATGTTGCATACTTAGATCTTTCTTCCTACTATACTAGTGATGTCAGTTTTAATTTCCTTTCAGAGAACCAATATTTCTGGTTCATAAAGTGCCAAACACATTCTCAGTCCTAAACAAGTTCTAAAATACATGACGCCAATGTAAGCAGTACGAATGATACCCATAAAAACAAATTAGAAGGGTTTTAATGAAAACCTCTCCATACATTTCAGCATCTAAGAGCCTTCCTAAGAATTAAATTTGCAAAACAAATTCTCTAGTCTCAGTTTTCAGAAGACTTAATTATCAACTAGCAGACCAATGTCTCACCACATGCAAAATGTAGGAAAGTTACAAAACAACATTTATGATCTAGGTTAAATATCATAGCTTATGATAATATGGTATATTCTGTGGAAGTAACAATTTACAATGCTCTTTTTTCAGATGTATAAATATCAGCCGCATTTTTTGGGATTGGGTCATTTTTTGTTCAACAAAAATAGCAAAATTTATCACAGAAATTCAGAAGATATTTGTATTTTACTCCATGCTGTATGTTTTCAACAGAAGGCCTCAATAACAGTTGTACCAACTCAAACCAGAGGGCCGTTTAGTGTAGTATCTTGTATCACTAAGGTAGACTAATGGATGTTCAAGAGAAATATAGAAACCAGCACAAGTGCATAGAAGGAACTTAGTCCTTTTACACTCCAGACAACAATGGTGTAAGAGCTTCCTGAGCTGGTGACTGCTTGAAGACCATCATCTTCAATTGACATCAGTGGACCTGTTACCTTGAATGTGTCCATTTTTTTTCTGAATCCCCTTGTATTTTCTACCTTATTAACATCTCGTGGCAAGAAAATTAGTAATTTCATTATTAATTAGATGAAAAAGATATTTTCATTGTATTAAAATTTTCAGCCTGATGATATCGGATACACTTAAGATTGAGAGGAGAAGCATGTATGTTTGTTTACTATTAATTTCTTCTTTTTATAGCCTCAGACATCTTTTTAGTAATCTGAAAAACTCTAGTTGATTTGTCCTCCATTCATAAGGAAGCTTGTCATGTGTTTGAAAAAGAGGTTGGTTATTTTTAGTTCAGCAAGTTGCTCATCAAAATAATTTCAGCCTGACTTCCTCAGATTTTACATCTAATTTGCCAGCGTTTCTTCTTTCATTTCTTTTTAAAACTGACACAATTTATAATTTCTAGTGTCCTTGTTTTTAGTAGCATCTGTTAGTTTGCCATTAAACTCTGACGATTTTCATGTTTGTTTCCTTACATTTTGATGTTTTAATTTTTTTCAGTCAGGGATATACATGAACACTGAAGCACTAATGTGTTAACAGTAAGTTGTCTAACTTTCACTCTTTTAGCTGCTACTTTTAATGTCTTTGTTATTAACAGTCTCATTTTATTATCATTCTCTTTTATTGAAGGTAAACAATACTATGTGCATTTTTATGTGACTGCTTTCATCCAAACAAGATGACACCTTATACTCACTATACTCACTATGGAAGGGTTCTTTAATAGCTACAACTAGAACTGTGCCCCTGCACTGCCTAGAATAATATCAAGGATTACTCTGTTCTTAAAAGTTTTCTGAGTATTTTCTCCAAGTAACAACTGGTTTTTGTTATTCAAAACCATGGTCTCTGCATTATGCCTCTATCTTGTTTACTTAGGTAAATGACTTACCTAAAAGACCGAATTTACTAGTGCTGTTCCTTTACAGTTTTGCTAATCCCTCTTGACTTTTTGTGGTCCTAACTACTGAGTCAGATTGCCAGTTGTTTGATTCTCTGAACATTTCCTATTTAGACATGAAAGTTCAATTAATTTAAACTGGATAGTGCACTTTCACAGTACTAACCTATTTAATTAAATGATCCTATTTTTAGTATGTACTATCCTCTAGAATGATATAAAAAAGAAGTAGATGTATGTTCATGTCAATTGATCTACAGTTTCTATATGGAACTTCCCTGTTAAGAGGCAATCCCAGACTGGATTGCAATGTGCATAGGTACCATGAAGGCCATCCTTCTGATGCCTATCCAGTCAGAGCTGCCTTCTGGTACTTAAGGAATCTGGAAATGGCAAGTCTAATGCTGTGCTTCGCCACCCAATGATCCGTCACCCATAGGAGAAGGTTCAAAGACCAGTACAGGTAGAAATGGTTCTTCAACTGTGATGTCTGGGAGACAACATACAGATTGTAGGGGATCTAAAGCACCAACCATGACATACTGAGTATCCATGTACTATAACGAGGGTTTTGGTTCTTTGCTTCCGTCTTTACTTAATAAATTGCAAATGAATATAATTAGATCATGAAAGGATCAAACATACACTTCTGATATTCCACACAATCATTTGGTGTACATTTATAAACAGAGGGTCCAGAGATGCTTTCTCCTGTGTGCATATGGAAAAGCACACCTCATCCTATCTTACAATCTACATTAAAAGTTTACAGAACACCAAAGTGTTTTTTATGCTCAAAGCTGGTTCCTTTATGAGGGACAGAAAGAGAAATTGTTTTGTCATAAGGTGAAACCAAAACAAAAGTTCCTTCTCAGTATATTTTATTTCTTCCTTTGTAATTTTCAGACACGTTGAGTAGTTTCTAGCATTCTTCTGTGCATTTTGTTTGTTTGTTTTTCTCCTTCCCCACTTCCTTTAAAGGATTTGACCTACAGTACTGTAATGGAAGAAAAAGAAAAGAGTATTTACACAAATCTGGTGGCCAATAATATGTTGCAGCAAAAATGTTTTACGATGATGAAGCCAAAGCAATCTACTTTCTGGGTGTTCTGTCTTCCCTTTCCATAACCCAACACTTAGAATCGTATTGAAAAGTCTGGACCTTCCTGACTCACAGATGCCAGTTTTCAGGCACACCCATAGGTTTCTAAAGTCTCATTTGTATGCTAGACAAATTACCTGGTTTGAGGTAATCATGTATAACTTTCAGTGTTGATCAGGGTGCCAGACTGAATGTGGAGTTACCCAAAACTAAATCAGTGTAAATGATTCAAGAAAAGGACCAAGTGATTCTCACCACTAGAACACATAATCACCAATTCATCTGTAATATGCATAATTATGAGCATTTTAGAAGACCAGGGTGTTTTTTTTCTATTTACATTTTAACATACACAAAAATGGAATGCAGTTCTATGTATTATTTGTAATAGTATGCAATATTTAAAATAGTGTTTGTATATGTATTGCAGATTATTTTATCACTTGGTATACTTCTTTCACTGTTTGTTGGAGGTTTTTTTGTGAGGTCCTTCATCACTCGTGGCTAGGTTAAAGCACACAAGTCATAGTGCACACTTGATTTTCAGACTAATTTTTTTAATTGTTTGTATAGTTTCTATTCTCTGTTGACTAAGTTTTGTTCATACTTTCAAAAAGCATCATCTGCCCAGCGTTGCAAAGACCTAATTTCAAAGCAGAGGCGTATGGGCTGAGCCCTGGAATGCTGGTGTGGCTGGTTGGTGCTCTAGCCAGAATTTTGACTGTTTGCTGACAGCTGAGGTGACTACGAGTCCACTCCACGTGAAAGAGGTCTTCTCATATTTCTTAGAGAAGAGAATATAGCACTTATGTGCATGTCTTTAATGATACTCTTCTGAAAAAGAAGAGAACTTATGTTGGGTAAGACAACAATGTACAGACTACACAAATGTATTATTTATGAGCAACGTTCAGTAGTGCTCTCCTTTGGGAAACACACAGACAAACACGTTCCAGGCCCTTAGGAGTTTACATGTCTAATAGCAGACCTGACAAAACCAGTGGGAGCTGCAAACAATAGATGGAGAAATGAGAAAACAGACAGATTTAGTTTTCAGATCAAAGGTAAATTAAGTGGTTTGTCATGTGTGTCCTTCCAAAATATTTCCCCACTCTGCTAAATAATCCACTTCAAGACAGTAGAATTTCCTCACACGGCAAAAAAAACCCTCTGAATTACTTTCACAAACACTTCATCTTTTTTAGTCTCCAGTTTGCACCACGTCTAGGTCCTCCCCTGCATGCCTTTCTGCACTTCCCACCCTGCCTTGGATTTCACATCCCATGAAGACAAATTCTCTGTGGCTCCCTAGATATCCCCAGGGCTAACATCACATGCATAAAAGAAAAGATATGACTCAGAGGAATGATCATATCTAATCTCAGTGAATTCGGATGCCTGAATTCTTCTATATTAAGATATGTCAAAAGACCCAATGGCAGTTGAAGAGCACGGAGGTTTTGGAAACTTGTTGCCATGTTTAAGGTTCAGGATAGCTGAACTTTCAAGGTTCTTATTTCTTCTAGAATTAATAATACTTATAATCTAACCTAAATATGACCATTTTGATGGCAAAATTGTATAGATGGTTGTTAAACCTTTAAAATGTGTAAAAGTGAGCTAGATACACTAGAACAGAGATTTCTTAATATTGTTTTCATAGTAAACAGGGAACATTTTATGGAAAATTATGTCTAATTTTAACCCTAGTGATGAGTCTTCAGATGTCACTGATGAACCAGAAAGCTTATAATGCTATCAAAGCCCCATTAATAAATTTGCAGTACAAATGCAATGTCTCTTAAGCTCCACATAGCATCTGAAAGACAAAGACACGTCCCTTAGTTTATCCACAGCTGCAAGAATAGACATTACATATTCTAGAATTCAGCTACTGATCTGTATTAAAGGTAACTACATAACAATAACATCCAAAACCTGATCTTTGTTTTACCCTCACTTTCAGTGGAACACAAATTATTTATATTTTTTAAATCTAGGCCTCAATAAGCATTCTACAGACATTCCACAGAAAACATTGCAAAAAACACAGTTGACTCCGCTGTGTCTTCTGAGCAGTGCTGTGATGGAGAAAATTACTATTGTTTTTGTGCTGAGAGATTGTTGATCATAACTGTTTTCTGAATCACTTGACACTATGGACTTTTGCTGAGACCATGAAGTGACCAGCCTCAAGCCCTCCGTTCTCTGTATATACTGACAACATTCTCACATTCAAGTTTATGTGCATGACAATAGTGGCCACAAGTAGAGAAAAAAAAATAATCTTAAAAACACATTTTTGAAGCAGGTGTTTTAAGTACAGGAAATTAGAGAAGGATAAAAATTGCTTACAACTATGGAAATTTGTATCTAGTCATTCAAACAGAGACCGTGAGATGAGTGTCCAGAAAGTATATAGCATTTTTACACAGATAACTTAAGATTTAGGCCAAGTGAAATAGCAAGCAGTGGCACTAATATATCTTTTTATTTCATTGGAAAGGCTTTGATTTTCAAAATGTTTTTCTTTATGGGCAGAAATAGTTTATAGCTGTGTCAGCACTAAAGTGTTGGACAGGTAGGATGATAATCGCCCTTTCTTAAGGCTCAGGTCAGAAAAAAACGGAGAACCAATTCTAATTTGTCTTTTTGTCCCAGTGCAATCCCTGGACTGCCAAACAGCAGAGAAAGAGTCATCGGCTGCACCACAGGTTCTTCTACACCTGAGGCTTTTAAGATTAAAAACACTGATACTCTGAATGTAGTCTGAGCAGGTATATGAGAGGGGGATTTCCTTCACATTCTCCTTCATTTTCTCCTTCAAACTACAGCTGCTAAAATTTAGCTTATGGTTTATGCAGTAGAACACTACCTTGTATTGAACTCTCATCTTATATAAATGATGAGCTTGAGTCTTCCTATTATGAAGCCTTATTTTGTTTATAACCTTGCCAGATTTTGACTGCTTATGCTGAATGTTTCAGTGATGGAAAATTTTACCAAAAATATTCCAGTTATTTCTCACAGTAACGTTCAAGAAAGAAAATGCTGCCAGTTTCTCCTAGACAGTAAAGTAATATACGTAAGGCTTAGCTGATGAAAGAAAGCTGTGAGACTCAGGCAGAAGGAAGCCAATGTAAGATAATTTTTTTGTTGCTACTCCATTTATTGCCTACTAATTCAATACTTATTTATTTCCAGAGAGAGAAGCAATCACTTAACATGTGGGAGACAGTCACATTCCACTTTGGAAATCTGTGCAAGAATATACTCAAAAGTACCCAACTTTGCTTCTCTTGAAAGTCTCTGTTCATACAAACTCCATATCTTCTTGCTAGTAAAAGTCTCAGAGCTGTCTGTCTTCATGAACATGAAGGATGAAAATTAATATCGAGAACACCGTCAGCAACTACCCTGTAGGAAACTCTTGGTGCTTCTTCTGAGACCTCATTTTTTTCTCTCCCTTCAGTGTTCTGCCCTCCTAATCTACAGAATCACCACAAAAGAAAGTATATGACTCAAATATAAAAGATCAAATATTATCAAAAGAAAAGGTACAGAGAGGGGTGTTGAAGACTGAACTGGAGAAAGCATGAATGAGTTAAATCATAATGCAGAAATTTGAGTGATGGAAACAGGAAGAACAAAATATGTGGAAGCTTCAGATGAAGAAATCAGAAGGGAAATGGGATCATGTACAGAAGCTGAGGTCAGAGTAGAAACATAAAGGAAAAAAGGGGGACTAGGGAGTGCACAGTAAAGACATCACACTGGATGACAGTTTGTGGAATTGGAGAGCAACAGAATTAAGTTAATCAGAAATCACATTTCATTAAATGAGCCATTTAGTTATGTAACAAGCTTCAAAAATCATATCTTACATTTTCTGCAAGTTGTTTGCCTTATTTAGTAATTTGTTTTGTTTTCCTATTTCTTTACTGTGGTATGTTAATTTCAGGTTTGGGGAAAGCAAATAATGTAACTTATTATTTGTTTCCTTCTGTCATGTCCCCCTCCCTCCCTTGACTGCTTATAATGAGATCGACTAAAACTATATAACATGGATATGCTTAAAGCTTTTTGTTAAACTACTCTGTTTACAACGTTTCTTGTGAACTTGCACACTGCTGTTGAAATTTGGTGAGTATTGAGAGTTATTTGGAGTAAAATTCTACTCTATCATGATGTTATTAAATTAGAAATAGGCTTCAAAAATGATGAACTAATATCACATGTACAAGATGACAAGCCTTGAGTGAAATAGTTGTGTAGGAGGTTCTTTTTAAAATGTGAATGTGCTAGTCTTACCCCATGAAAACTACAGCATACTGGATATTTTTTTGTTAAATTATGCAACACTTTTTCAAGATACAGACATTTGGGAGTCAGTTCTTATACACAAGTCTTAGGCAAATACTTGTGACACCATCCTGCAAAGGAAACTTTGTAGAAATTATTTAAAATCCATTTACTGTATAATGAAACTTTACATGGGAGAATTTTTCGATCTTTCCCTAAAAAATAGGCTATATAGAGGTGGTGTTAAGGTGCATGTGCCATTCCCATATTGGTAGCTTTAAGAGAGTCTGAAGGTATTTACAATTTCTGACATTGAGGCCCAATTTTAACGCCACTTCCTTTAGCTTTTGTTCTGATTCCCAGGATTTACAGACTTTCAGAAAGGGAAAAGACTTCCTACGTGTAAGAGATTTTAGATAAGGATGCAACTGTCTTCATTCTTTGCATTTTTTGGTCTGTATTTCCTGTTAATGTGATTTGAATAAGCCATTACATTGAAATCTGGTCCATCGTCATGCAAATCAGTTCATGAGCGTGGATGCCTCTGTCTTTGGGGGAATTGCCTGGGGAGTAAAGCTGGTCTGCTGCTTGGTTGCACAAGTGGTCTGCATAGGATGCTTTGTGCTCATTTCTGGGGTTCTATTTGCACTACATTGGAAGAAGATTTCAGGCAAATAGGACATTTAATGAAAATAAAGAAAGCCTTTTACAAGTATTGAAATGATAGAAATATTTTGTTTTCTAGGTGCAGCCTGCAAACATGCAGTTTGAGATTTTCTAAAAAATGCCTGGGAAAATATCACTTGGAACTTGATGAAAATATTCCCAAATGCTCATTGTGTTTTGATCAGTTTAAAACTGTGTTTTAACTGTTAAATCTCTTTATCTGTGAAATTTTATGCACAATTAAACTTGAGTCACAGTAATCATGAACTCAAGAAAAAATTACTTATTTTTCAAAGTCATGCGACTTGTTGATGCTCTCTAAGTGTAATGAACTTAAGAGAGAATAATTTTTTCAGCTACCACTTCTTCACACACTGGCACTGATGTCAGTTTAAGTGCCTGACCTCTGTGTGTTACATTTGCTTCACTGCTCTGTAGGGATACCTTTTGAAGGTATTTCTTCAGGAAACTCTATGCCAGGCAAAGAACAATTCCTATTCTACTGAAAGGAGACATTCCTGATACAACAATACTGTAGGGCTCGATGTGCAGGGTGACCCTCACAACTGCTGCATACCACAGTTTGTCTGTAAACAGTGGAGATGTGGGATGAATGGAAAGACTTGCCAAATTTGTTGAGGTAAGGGTTGCTGGAAACAAACAGGAATAGATATAAATGCCTAGGTATGTGAACACCTACAACAACAATTATCTGCTCCCTCCCAGGTTTATCACGTTGAGTTCCCACATTATAATGCTCTTAGTTTTGGGAGAAAGCCAGGTATCAAATTCTGTTATAGAGAGGAAAGAAAAAGACCAAACCAATTAGTGTTTGAGATATTGCGTCAAAAATGGTCCAATGTCATTTTATCTAAAGATACACGGCCAAATTCTACACAGCATAAACCTGACCTCAGCTTCCTTTTCTTTTAAAGGCAAAGCATACAACTGCAACTGCCTATGCAGACATGTAAGCTGTCGGAATGAACAGCTTTGGGAGTGAAATCATGGCCACATTGAAGCAAATATGAACTTTATTTTTAAAAAGTCTCTTGAAGACAGCACAGATCATTGTTATACCAGAAAACCTTAAAAATACTATATGTACCAGGAAAATCCATCTTTTAAGTACAGATACTTGACATTCAGTTATTTTACCAGATCTAAATGGCTGTAAAATGACCTTTATGGCGTCATGACAAAACCAATTCTTCTACTATACACTATAAAATTAAGAAGTCAGAGAAAAAACAAGCAATAAACTCTTGCAGCACTCAGTTATAATCCTTTATAAATACAAATGTCACTTTCTCTATTTCTAAATAAAAACAGATTCTTTCTAAAGCTCCAACCTTGATGCACGTTCTTTTCAGATTTCCTTTTGATAATTATGAAGCACCCTAGAAAACCTGTGATTTCCAAACTATTTTACACAAGAAGCATTCTGACACCATAATGATGGCAATAGCACGAAAACCTCAAGATAAATAGATCATTGTTTGTTTTCTTCCTCAGTTTCCTATTTGTGTTCCTTGTGGGAATTTTATGTCATTAAAAACAGAGCAAGGCATAAGAGGCATAAAAACACTAGTGGGATTTTTTGTTGCATATCCTTTTCAATAAACAAGAAAATTATTTTTGCCTAAAGAATTGTGTTGCCTAAATATTTGTTTCATATTTCTCTTATGTCTAGTGCCTGCATTTTCTGAATACTTAATTTTCTGTCTCTTACACACTTATCTTGTGGTAGCAGCAAGTCAAAAAGCAATCCAAACCTAGTGTCTGAACTGTTACGGAGCCAAGACTGCTAGTGTGAGTTCACAGCACTCAGATGAATGTCAGGAGTCCATCCAGCAAAACTTCTGTGCATCCAAAAAATAATTGTGATAAGTAACAGTAGCCTCTGAATCATGAATCCACTTTCAGTTAAGTATATTTTTCTGTGGTGCGGACAGTGGCTTTGCATGATCTCCAGATCTTAGAAAAAAGCACTACTGTACACGGATCTCATGAGAAGATCAAGCACAAGAAGAGGCTATTTGGTCTTGCACATACTTTTCCTCAGTTTCCCATTGCCTTCTGCTGCAGGAAGTACTCATATTCAAATCAACAGGACTTCATGTTTAAAGACAGGCACGTGCACTAAGGCTTTCTGAGCTTGAGGCCATCCCTTAAATTTTTATTAAATAAGAGGAGCTTGTAATCTGATGTTAAATAGTGGTCCAGACCTCAAGAACTACTCCACTTTTATTCTCTTTTCAATGTAATTCTGACAACCCTAGGTTTGGCAAGGCTGAATTTTCTGAGAAAAAATTCCTGTGCAGTATGTCAAAGCTGGTATGGCCACTAGTTCCGCTAAGAACACAGATGATGGCCATGCAGGCAAGAGCAGTAAATCAGTTGCAGATTAAAGCCAGGTTCACTTATGTGGCATGTAAAACCTGTTCCTAATGCAAATGGGTAGGAAAAATGCCCACCATATGACACAACTAAATAACAAAAGTTATTCCTCAGTGACAATTACTGCAACACAATTTATCAGTAATACAAGGTATGCAATACCCTCGCTGGACTGTAATCTGATTTCAAATGCTTTTGCATTATAACTTGTAAAATGACTATACAGTGTATTAATTTCTATTATTTCTTTTTCTGCTTAATGCAATGGGTTTGTTTTGGTTTGTTTTTTAAATGATAAGAAATTTTTTCCAATGAGCAACTTGTTACTCATAATGTTTATGAACAGAAGACATGCTTAATTAAAATCAGTGTCAAGAATAACTAATATTCATTAGTACTTTGAAGATCACAAAATATAAATATATCAAAATATTAAATATATGTTTATTTGTGTAAATATTTTATAAGCAAGTTTCTGCTCCCACCCACCTTTTTTCATCTTTGCTGCTGATAGTTTCAAAATCAATTTAAAGTACTTTTTGCATCTGAATAAATTGCCTCAGACCTGTCATTTGAATAATTCATAACTTCCTACTAAAACTAAATTTTTTTATTTAAATCATATAATGAAAAAAAGCATTTAAAGTGGGTGGAGGCTGTCCTGCAAATTGCTGGAACAAATTTCTTATCCTGATATATGTTTCCAGTGCTTTGGTCAATACTTTCAGCTGGCAGCACCATACGAACATGTCATCCCTCCCTAGTCCCTGCTTCTTGCAGTCACTCTGCAGTGAAGACACTTGTTCTTTTCAGACATACTCTATGTTCATTCTCCAGCTCACTTGCATATGAATGAGAGTATTTCACAACACTACTAATAGCCCACACGCACTTTGGGTGTCTGTCTCCTTCATTGAAACAAACAAATAAAACCCTTCACTTGGATGTAGTCATTCCAAAACCAAGACAGACTGTGGGAAGCGGAAGTACTAGAGAAAGCAGATGAGTATTACATTTGTTCAGGTTAAATGTCGGGGGTCTGACAGGAGTGTGAGAGCAAATGGAAACCACGAGAAACAAGCTTCTACTAAAGAGTGTTTCTTCTTGCTCATGTACAGAAAACTGCAGCTTTCTTAGGATAATAGAGAGATACCATAGTATGTAGGTTCAAAACAAGAGCATAGAAAAGAAATTTCAATTTCTTGTGCTAAAAAAAACAACCAAGCAAACCTCTCCCACCATTGTACAAACCTCACTACATATCATTCATGACTAGATCCATCCCCTTGAACATCGCCTTTTCCTCTCCTTTCTCCCTACTCCTCATGGGGATCCAGCACCTGGGGACCTCTCCCTTCGGCAGCAGATCTGTCAGGCTTACATGGGAAACAGAATAGGATATGGGAGGACCACAAACAGGTGCTTTCTCTGAAAGTTTGAATAGACCCTGTGAGTCTTACTTCCCGATGAGTGAATTGCAATCAGATCTCGGTTTCATAATCCAAACAGCAGCTTACGTAACAGCAATGCAGTCCACGGTGGTGGACTGAGGTCTTATGTCTTATAGTAATGGGAGATATAACATGTTATCTTATCAAAAGATTAGCACAGAGATTCCTCCTCCTGCCCTCCGCCGCCGCCCTCCCCCCCCCCCCCCCCTCCCCCGCGC
>WUAM01000323.1:9595404-9638689 GCA_024336885.1 Actenoides hombroni
GTCGATTCAGGTTAGACATTAGGAAGAAGTTCTTCACCATGAGGGTGGTGAGACACTGGAACAGGTTGCCCAGAGAGTTGGTGGAGGCTCCATCCTTGGAAGTTTTTAAGCCCAGGCTGGATGGGGCTCTGAGCAAGTTGATCTAGTGGGAGGTGTGCCTGCCCATGGCAGGGGGGTTGGAACTAGGTGATCTTTAAGGTCCCTTCCAACCATGACAATTCTATGATTCTATATATATGTACTATTAAATGACTGTAAAACTGGCACTAATTGTTAATTCTCTCTATGTGATCTGTCAAGAGTTGAGCTGTTTCAGGATACCAACCCAAGCATTTCTTTGGTAGTCCTACCTACAAAACTCTATGTTGGGAGTATTTGTGAAGCAAACTTCCAGATTATGCTGTGGTAAAGATGCTAGGGATGCTGCTGCTGGCAAATGCCCTTCCGTTTAGCAGAACAGAGTGCAGTATGCAGCAAATTAGGTCCCATTCATCCCTCCCCTTGCCAAAGGGGATTTAAATTCCCTTCCTATATGAATGGTATGAGATTGATATTTTGGCTGGGGCAAGCCACTTCAGTGACATTTGCAAACTGAGGTATTGCATACAAACAAGGATAATAATAATTTTGCATTACTTTAGACATGTTCTTATACTTAGTAGTTAAAAAGTACTTTTCAAAGATGTTACTGTCTTATTGCTGGACTAAGGGCCACAAGTACGCACAGGACACTTTTCTAGCCAGTATCAGGATCAGAAGTAACATGACACTTTCCTGTTCTCACCTGATACAAAGAAGCTAGACACCGAGCCCTGTGAGAAACAGCTCCCTCTGGACTGGGTGATGTGCACCCCGGCATTGCTTTCACTGTCTCTAAGTGAGGACTGCTCTGTCAGCAGACTATAGGGAGGCATCCCTCAGTACTCTAAGGATATCTCTCCCTTTCAGCTTGCACAAAGCTTCTGTGATGATCTGTTGTTGATTTCACTGTGCCCTACACTTCTTGGACTTGTGTTTTCTGAAATAAGAAGCTATGGAAAGAAAATTTTGCAATAGCACACAGAGGGGAGACTGGACAAGGGCTTTTGTCCTGTTGTTTCCCATGTCATTTATCGTGCTGTTTGCCTAGCTTCGTCTCTAAAGAGCTGACTGCCATCTGAGAGTCTACATCTCTAAATGGGTGAAAAGTAGATCCTATTCTATATGAAAAGTCTGTTTACAAAGTGTTAAGAAATTACAAATAACTTATTTCAGAGGCTACATTGTAGAGAGCTTAAGACACTGGGTAACTAGTCATGAAAAGTTTTTTAGAGAGTAGTGAAGACTCGAAATTCTCTTCTGTGTTATACTTCTGAGTTTCAATATTGTTTCTTTCAAAATCTCTATCTTAAGACTTTGAAAATATTTCATTTTACTGATGTTTAACATTTTCTTTTGAGTGTGAAAATTTTAAAGTGCACCATTGCTGTTGTGCGATTTATTTTCCTAATAGAAACCTATAGTTCCCTTAAAAGGAAAATCTAAATCTTTCATTCCAAGAAGGTTGAAATAAAAATAATTTTCTAACCTGTGCTTGCACATGTTTAGTTCTCCACTGAGCTACATGAGGAAGATAATGCCTTATTAGACTTAAGTTTATAGTGCTAAAATTTTCCCATTGCAAGCACATGCAGGAATCCTCTTGTAGAAAATAGCAGATTTGCAAAGGCAGCTGAAGGATATAGCTCTACAAATTTCATTAATGATGGAAGTCATATAGCAAAATAGTTCTAGACAGCTTTGGGCATTTCAAGCAATGTGTGTGTTTTTAAAAGCCAGATTTTGCCCCACTGAGTTAAACTAAAGAATGTGCAGGTGACTCTGAATACCATAAGAGACTGATAAAACAAAGAGACAGAGCTGTCAAGGATGACAGACAGTAGGAAGGCTATTTCAGAGCCTATTTTAGAATATATCTATAATGATCTGATTCTTCAGATCTTCTTCAATCATCTGAAGAACTTAAAGAAACCTTTCTAATCTCTCTCGACAGTCAGAAAATGAACAAAACAAAATTTCTTCTCCTCAACCTCCAATAAATACATTAACAATGACTTCTTAAGATCAAATGGTAAAAGTCAAAAAATACGAGATGGTCTTGAGAAAAATGGTGATATAATCAAAAGATCACAGACTGCCACTTCTTCTTCCTTCTGAAAAAATTGAGTTAACTATCTTCACTGACCTTGTTTGCATGTTTTTCTATAAAGGTATGCCAAATTATGTGAAGGTCTTTTATACAGTCAGAGACACTGAGTAGCTGTTAGTTCAGAGGTGCTGTAGATGAGGCTGGATATCCACTGCTACAAACACAACTCTTGTCAAGCTGCAACACACCATCCTGGATCCCGTCTCCAGGAGTGTATGAAGAGCACAAAAAATTAGGAAATCTTTTTTTCACAAAATATTAGACAATATTTAGGGTGTCTTCACTCTTGCCTTCAGTTTTGTCCTATGTAAATTCTAGGAAGTCATCATGTGCAATAGGGCCAAGTGTTTTTTACTGGATAAATGATGGCCAGAAGTGGTGAAATTTTGTTCATTATTAGAAAGGCAGAGCCGCAGCATTAATGGTTATTCATAAAACCCTTTAAGGTTATAAGCAGAATCCTACTCGGACAAATACATCTCCAAGGTGTGATGATGTGCATGTTACTATCTCCAGTACAGGTACATTACTCAGTCAACACATTGAAAAACAGGAAAAGATTTTTAAAAGGTTCCTATCTACGCAAAAGTATAATACATCTTAAAGAGCCACGTGAAACAGCAACTGGTAAACAAAAGTTCTCTTCAAAGGCTGGTGTTTGCATAGCAGGTCATTGCATTTTAGTAGAATTCTCACAGCTCAGACATGCATGCAATCAGTGAAAGAAGTTCCCATAAGAGATTATTGCAGGAAAAACTCATTCATGTATGCAACTGTTTGTTATCAATAGACAGCATGTACTGTAATTTATTTTGACGTGTTAGATTTGATTCACTGCTTTTGCTTATGTTTGCTTTAAACTGGATAATCAAATCTGGCCATGTATGAGCCAGACTTTCTGTGTTCATAAAAATAGGCATTGAGCATTCAGTGGCATTCCTCCAAAAGGAAGTACACAGCCTTTCTCTCCAACATGACCCTTCCACCTTACTTTTTCTTTCTCATAATCACAGATAGAAATTTTCTTTGGTAGTCTCAGCAAGTTTCACACCCTTCTCTAGTCAGACTAGAGAAAACAATAAGGTATATATCAATATTTTTGCCTCTTCACCTAAGGAAACAAAATGTATGCAATCATATTTGGTGTGTGTCTCTCCCTACCTAGGAGGAAGATAAAGTTAGTGATACAGTTTGATAGGTAAAGGTCTGAAGGACAATGAATTTCTTCCAACTACGAAGATAAATGGATAAGGACACTAAACATACCAGAACTTTCCATATATAGCCATGCTTGAGGGAAAAGCTGAGGTGCACGATTAGTACTATATCTTCATAACTGTCATAACTGAGGTGTCTGTCCCAACTGTCAAAGCTGGTAGTCAACAATGTAGAGTTTTGCAGGAAACCAAGTTTCATTGCTGTCAGTCCTCACAGAATCACAGGGAGCTAATATTTCGGTAACAGCTGTAGAAGTACAGTCTTATTTGTGGATTGCAAAACTGGTCCCTGGGAGGCTGCTCAGCATCTTACTTGCAACAGTGAAACAAACTGCTCCTTTTGGCATCCCAAAGCAGAAGAAGTGGTGGCAGAGAACAAGGACTGGTCTCTACAAATACTCTGATTAATGCAAAATATGATGTCTTGAAGAAATTTAATCCTTTTATCTTCTAAAGTATTTACAGCAGGCATTGAGAAAGAATGCTGCTTGCATTCTTTCTGGG
Source organism: Actenoides hombroni (assembly GCA_024336885.1). NCBI lineage: Eukaryota > Metazoa > Chordata > Aves > Coraciiformes > Alcedinidae > Actenoides > Actenoides hombroni. The sequence continues at coordinate 9,599,314 of WUAM01000323.1, forward strand.
GTTTTGACTAAAGGGTAACAACCTAAGTGTAGTCTCTATAAAGACAGACTTAGTCATTAAGATGGAGTCAGCAGCAAAACCCTCTAAGCTGGTTCTGTAATCACATTACAGGATCTCTACAGCAATGACTGAACCTGCTGCATGGGGGCCAGAGACTTTCCACCTGTCCCTGTGGGTCAGCTTTGTCTTTGTTTTACCCTGTCAGGATGTAAAATGCACAGATGAAACAGATCACCAGCTGTGTGCCAGGTGTCACTCAGGGAGCCTTTGATGTGAAAGTGTTACAAGACACAGCACATGCAAGCTAAGAATTAAGCTTTCCAGAGGGATAGCACTGTCTAGTTAACTGGAAACATGAGAGAGACCATGATGCTGGCTGTCCAACCAATTCACACTCACTGTAGTAAGTCACCTTATCTCAGTTTCCCTTCTCTGTAATGCAGGAATAATGGTAAAGACTCCCATATACCTCACAAGACTATTATTAGAACTAATTATTTTCTGATATCAAAGTGCACTAAAGATTTGACATTAAAAAAGAACTGGGTATAATTTTAAATGCATTTTTGTTTTATAAGTTGCATACATACACCTGGGACTGAGTATGTGCACCTACTTGCTAACAAACCAGTTCTAGTAAACATGCACCAGTATACCCTGAACAATACAACACCATATAGAAGCGCCATGGAGATAACAGCTGCATAAATTCCATCAGAAGGTGCTTCTGTGTTCCAAAACTTTATCAACTTCATCTGCTGAAGCTGGGAACAATATATGAAATGTAGAATTCCATTATTTTCTGTTATTACACATTCACTGAAATAAGAATATTTCATAATCTTATTTCTGGAATAAAAGCATATGATATAAATAAATGTATTTTCATTACCCTTTATTATTCTTGCCTAACTTTTACAACAAACCATAAGGATTTTGTTGTGGCTGTTTTACTATTTTTTAACTTGTTTGATTAGTTAAAGAAGCTATTAGTTTGGGGTTTTTTTCAATGACAGACAGTATTCATTATGAAAGTAGGGCAGGTGGACTAGGGATAATTAACACCTTGTCTTTATAAAACACTTTTCTTCAATAGTTCTTCCAGTTCTTTGTGAACAAATTCTTTGTGATATCCATTTTATAGATGAAGTAACTGAAGTATTTCGGAAGACTAAATGTAGGAGGGTAAGTAAATACGATGTATCTTAAGTGTCCTGAAGAAGTGTAAGCAGATGAAGCAAAAACGGACCAGAAGCCACGTTACTGGTACTGTTCACTATTTCACTGACTAGTAGCTGAAATCTGAGACTTTCAAAACTGATTTGCTTTGCCATGAGAAAGAAAATGATCGGGGTTTTTTCTTCATGTTTTTTTAAGGGATCGTATACATATGATGTATTTGATTAGTAGTGGCACTACATTGCATTTGGATAACTTTTCTATGAAGCCTTGGGTTTCTCTGTCCTCGCCTAAGCAACCAACAACTGTCCCATGTTTGTTCCTCTGCAAGGGCTCCCTGCAAGCTGCCTATGCTATCACTTACATAATGGGAACACCCATTTTTCAGTTTCATGCATTTCTTTAGACAAAGTGATCTTGTCAGGTGGCAGTGGTTTTTGGCTCCTGCTTATACAGCTGGCTTTACTACTCAGGGTAGTTGAATGCTTACTCCATCCATTTGTTTAATGAGATCTGTAATCAGCTTCAATTCCAACAGGCCATTAACACCCCTCCCACAGCAATACAGAGCCAAAATTGGGCAGGTTTGTTATGCCTGTTACAGCATGCAGTGAAGATACTTTCTGCGGGTTTTAAAATGTTTTTACTATAATCCATGTTCAGAATAACTACAGTAAGCCATCCTCCTTGCTATGGGAGCAACAAAAATTAGTAGCCAAAATTAGTAGTATTTTTTCTGCATGATTATGCCTTGAAGTGTATACCATTCTCCTAACTTCTGAATTTCATTTCATAAATATATCACAGAATCACAGAATGTCCAGGGTTGGAAGGGACTTGAAAAGATCATCTAGTCCAACCCCCCTGACAGAGCAGGATCACCTAGATCAGGTCACACAGGGAAGTGTCCAGGTGGATTTTAAATTTCTTCAGAGAAGGACACTCCACAACCTCCCTGGGCAGCCTGTTCCACTGTGCTGTCACCCTCAAATGTGAAACAGTTTCTCCTTATATTTACATGGCATCTCCTATATTCCAGCTTGCACCCGTTGCCCCTTGTGCTATCATTGGACATCACTGAGAAGAGCAACCTATCAAATATCAACCAAATAAAAGCACTACTGTGAATGGTTCCCAATTTTTTGTTGCTTACAAGAGAAAGATGCCAGGGATTAATAAGTATATAGGAACTACATCAACTTATAAAGTCCTCACTAAGTAAGTGGTGGACTAAAATATGTCATGAGCATCTATTCTTGTAATTACAGAATCACAGAATCACAGAATGTTCAGGGTTGGAAGGGACCTTGAAAGATCACCTAGTCCAACCCCCCTGTCAGAGCAGGACCACCTAGAGCAGGTCACACAGGAATGCATCCAAGTGGGTTGTAAATGTCTCCAGAGAAGGATACTCCGCAATCCCTCTGGGCAACCTGGTCCAGTGTTCCATGGCCCTCACAGTGAAAGAGCTTTTCCTTATGTTTTTGTGGAACCTCTCATGCTCCAGCTTACTCTCATTGCCCCTTGTCCTATCATCTGGCATAACAGAGAAGAATCTGTCTCCGTCTTCCAGACACTCACCCTTTACGTATTTATAAACATTAATGAGGTCACCCCTCAGTCTCCTCTAAACTAGAGACCCAGCTCCCTCAGCCTTTCCTCATAAGGGTGATGCTCCACTCCCTTAATCATCTTTGTGGCTCTGTGCTGGACTCTTTCAAGCAGTTCCCTGTCTTTCTTGAACTGAAGGGCCCAGAACCGAACACAGTACTCCAGATGAGGTCTCATCAGGGCAGAGTAGAGGGGGAGGAGAACCTCTCTTGACCTAGTAACCACACCCTTCTAATACACCCCAGGATGCCAGTGGCCTTTTTGGCCATGAGGGCACATTGTTGGCTCATGGTCATCCTGTTGTCCACCAGGACCCCCAGGTCCTTTTCCTAGATGCAAGACTCTACATTTTCCTTGTTGTATATCATTTGATTTCTCCCTGCCCAACTCTCCAGCCTGTCTAGGTCTTGCTGAATGGCAGCACAGCCTACTGGTGTGTCAGCCACTCCTCCCAGTTTTGTATCATCAGCAAACTTGCTGACAGTGCACTCTGTTCTCTCATCCAGGTCATTGATGTATATACTGCATAGTACTGGCCGCAGTACAGACCCCTGAGGGACTCCACTAAATACAGGTCGCCAGCTAGACTCTGCCCCATTGACCACAACTCTCTGACTTCTTTCCTTCAACCAGTTATTAATCCACCTCACTACCTGATCATCCAGACCACAATTATCTACCAGTATCTGTTTTTGTCCTTTTTCAGGACAAAATACTGGGCTGGATGGATCCTGCATGGCCTATCTCCTGTTCTTAGACAGGATATAGTTGTTACTTCAATACCTAAATTCCACCTGCTAAATGCACCTTTCATGTAACAACAGAGAACTGATGCCCCAGAGAAGAGAGCTGATATGTGAATGACACACACCTTCATTCTGTTGTGGGTTTTTTTCTTTCCTTTCTGGGAATGAAGAAGAGGCTGATAACATGATATCTGCTTATGGCTAAGACAAAAGAGGAGGAACATGATAGATATAAAAGTGCAGGATGTGGAGGAGTAGGAGATGTGTATTCCATAAGGTGATCTGTTCAGTAAACTGGGAAATGACTGCTTTTTTACACTCTAAAGGCCCTCATGTAGAAAAGTAACATTTAGATTCAGTATATTTTCATTAACTTCATCATGTCTAAGCATTTGTCTCTGAACTGTAACTGCAGAGACACAGTCTATAAACAAAGGTGACTACTGGAAAGGGCTTTGAATTTAGCAATGGACAGAGAAACGGTAGTGCATGCTCAAAGCCCAGCCCCCTGCCCAGCACTCCTCTCTTACCTGTATGTTGCACATCTGTATTTTACTGGTATGGTTATACAACACCTCTATACAGCTATTCTCTGAAAGTGAATGAGATCTATAAATAAGGGATAAAAATGGGCTTGCTTTCAGGGGATTTTCATCCTGATTTTATATCTATACTTTTGCATGATCTGGAATTGGAGCTGAGCCAGTCGGAACCCACCAGAAAAATGAACTGATTTTCAGCAACTGAACATCTGGGTTTTTACCTTAAGAAAAAAAATAAAAATAAAATAATAGACAAGTAAATGTTAATATGATGTAGGTGGTTTGAAAAGATGGGTAACAGAATACATTAATGAGCAAAATTTTTATAATTTTGTTGGTATGCAGGGTACAGAACAAGAATGCAAGTGTTCAGTCCAATTTTGATTTGGTAATTGCCAATATGACAAAAACTAGCATTAATTTTGTTCCTGATTTCAGACACTTCAATTAAAAGGCCAAGGACAGAAAGTTCATGAAGATGAAGCTCCACCTCTCACTCCCAAAAGTCTCCTCTCTTTGTGACACCTCATCTGGTTTGCTGGGAATGTACAAAACCCTTTGACTTCTCTGGCTAAGTCTGTACATCACCTAGGAGCTCAGTTTCCATTTCTCTCAACCTAATTCCTTTCCCAAGCTCTACATTTATTTTAAAACATGAACAAAGAATTCTGCCTGAAAGCATAAAGAAAAAAGTAGGTCAAGACATAGACTTACCTTGACATTCTCTCTTTAGCTCCATTGTGTAGTTGTAATTGTAGTGTCTTTTTTAAAAGAGTGCCCTGTTTGGGTTTTTTTCATTTTGGTTTGGTTTTTTTGCCACAGGTTGGATTGGAAATGACATGTAGTAACTCACTGCATTTTTCTGCATATTTGCTATTGTAATTATTTTATTGCACTTTAGGTTCTTTAGAGTCCATAATGTATGATGTGTGGGGCATTCATGGGAATATGATGCGGAAGTAAATTGGGTAGAGCTCACGTAAGTTCTGCTATATACTTTGGAAAGACCTATATAGACTTCAAGGCAATCATGTAGTTAATTTTCACCTACGAAACATAAAATTGCCTCCCCAGTGGCAGCAGGTAGGCTTTTATGTGGTCCTCATATAAAAAAGCAAGGAAATAAATTGATAAAAATTATGGATTTGAAAGAACTGCAAACTTATAGGGACTAGGAACACTTTCACAATGTATGTGTCTGCAGACTCTAGCACATGGTTTATAATTTTATCTGAGACTTATAGACATTGTCACAGTATGACTATAATCAGGAAATATAATTTTAAAAGTCATTAGTAGAGCAACCATACCACCTGTAACATCCTTTGTGTCCTTCTTATAGACCTAAGGCTGTTTAATGGAATGTTTTTAATTAGGGGAAAAAAAAAAAAAAAAAAAAAAGATTTACCAATTTAACTTGTTAATGCCAGAATTAGACAAAAAGAGAACATCATGTTTGTATATTAAGCATAGGAGGTTGGATACAATTTGTTGTTTCACAATTCTAGCTCTTCCCTCAAGCTTCCAGACATCACTTCCAAAACAAAATCTGGGCCTTGAGTTTTGTACTTCAGCAGCCACAAAAATAACTGTAGGTTATGTGACTCAAAAAGAAGATGTGCTTTTTAAGCAGTGCAGATGCTTGTTGCGCTGTTTAAAATATCTTATTGGCAAGACTGTACCAGTTTAACCATACAGAGTGGCAATGCCCCAAAAATACTAATCAGAAAAGGCAGAAAATTTACTTAAGTTGGATGTAGATGATTTGGGTTTATGTGATGCTGCCAAGCTATTTTTATCATTGTAGTCTAGGCCTTGGCCAAAAGTTAGGAACAAAATCTAAGCATGTGTAACTTCAAAGTTCTTTTACATTTGAACTAAACTTGAACTGTGTTGACATTTCCATGTCTGAGTTCAGAACCTAACAATTTAATGGCATTTTAAAACCTCTGCATATGCTTTTGTCTCTAAATAGCATAAGAAACAAAAAAATAAACAAAACAGAAGTCCAGACTGATGGATCAGGCTTTTGAGGAGCTCAAAGGGCACTCTAAAGAGATATTTTTCTGTTGTTGTATTTCCAGTAGCAGAAAAAATCTAACTATATATTTAGTTCATAACATTGTTAATAAATAACAAGGATCTGGTCTTAATTTCAGTGGGAGAATGTTGTAGTGAAGAACTATATCTTATTTTAAAACTTCACTTAGAAATACATTGATTGTTAACAGGGAAGCATTGTCTTGGTTTATAATAATGTGATATTGAGGATAATCTATTTACAAATGATTAATTCTGGTTCTGGTGACTTGCTTTATGTCTGTATGAACAGGCTATAAACTGCATTTGAACATTGGGTTTACCTGTTTTCTGTGGTATCACTTTAACTTCATCTTTGACTGAAAACATACAGGATTGGTCACAGGGCTAATGGGAAAACTTAAATTTTTGTGGTCCTCTATGACACGGACGCCCCTGAACAAAGAGTGATCACCTGATCAGGACCAGTTCTTTGTTTCAAGGCCGAACTATGAGAGGGAAATTACTAAGCAAGAGGACATTGACTCTGATACTTCAGTAGGGCTGGTCAGAAGCTGTGTCCTGACAGAACTGTATGCAGTTTCTAACAGAGAAGGATATTTTGTGAGAAAGATTAAAAATGCAGTGCAAGAAATAGCGCTTCTTTAGAAGCACTTTGTAAACTCCCTGCTAACAACCTGCTGACCATGAAGGCAACAGCAATTAGACTAGATTATCATTGAAGATGCTTTCCAACTGAAATATTTTATTTTATTTAGTAACTAAAATCTGACTGTGACCCATAACATACACTGATCTTTCCTTAACTGTTACCATATACTTCAATATACATGCCATTTAGTTAATGAGTCAAGTGCAACTGTGAAGAGATTTCTGGACATATAATAAATAACAAATATAAAAGCGTGGAATGGAAAGTTGCAAAATTTTGCTTCATATGCATGAGTTAGAGGGTCTCATTTGATGCTCATGAATATACAGTGTGCAAAAATTATAGGTTAAGGTCCAGATTCTACTGAAGAATTAACAACTTATTCAGACTAGTTTTTATCTCCTAACAGTATCTTATTACAAGAATAGGTGCTGGAGTCACTAGAGCTATTCTAGTCTTTAATGGTTTTATACTACATGATAATGAAACTAACAGCATGCTTCACAGTAATACTTTCATCATGTGTTCATTGACTATATATATTGTTGCTCAGTACAAAGATATCAAAGTTTTGCCCTTTCGGAGTACCCTTTTTAAACTGATTAGACATTTACACAGGAAAAAGAGAACTCACTTTGAATTAAGATAATAGAATATGACTCTCGTTACAGGAATAACCTCTTTAATCCTTCTTGTGATCTCCTCAAGGCTACAGTGTTGATAGGGGAGGGAACACATAAAGATTGCACTCATGTGGGAGAAACACATCTCACAATGTCGAAAGATCTTCTCTAAGTAGTGCTCCAGGATCCCTACAGAAAAAACACTGCTTATTCAAAATGCAAAGCTAACAGGCATAAACCTCACTACAGCCACTTGTCTTAGAATGGAGCAGAAGTGTTTACTTTTTTTTTTCTCTACTCTGAGGAGTAATTTATAACAACAATATTCATTCTACCTAAGCAGTCTCTGGCACCAGAGTATGCATATCAGCAATTGTAATACAGTCATTCACTATTGGCACTTCGGGCCAATAAAGTTTATTTCACTTAGAGTGCTGACATGGCTGTCTGCAAACAAGGCTCTGAGAACTAAGACAGCTGGAATGTCATTAAAGAATATTGACTTTCTCTCTTTTTCTTTATCGTTTTCCCTTTGGTGGAACTTTAGTGCATTTAAGAATGTTAGTCACCTCCCAAAACATTAAAGCAAAACTGGCAAAATCTATTTTATATTTTCCTCCATGTATATCCCAAGTAACATAAAACAGTGAAGAAGATTAAACTATGAAACAGATTTCAGAAGGAAAATAAAGGTTTTTTACATTGCCCAGATGGTTGTATCAGAGATATCCTAAAGGCTTTTTGTGAATTTAAAGCTATTAAATTAAAATTAAAGTAGGGAGGGGCTGATTACTAATAATTTAGTACCTTTAATAGGATCAATATGATTAATTTGTTATGTGTGCAGAGCTAATTCCTATTCTTTTGTGAATTGAAAACTTGAAGAATTGAACTAACAATTTGAAAGGAAAAGCATTTATAGGGATTAAGGAGAATTGATCGATTCTGTTTTAAGTTTAAGAAGGATTGATAATCTAAGAATAAATTTAGGGTGTTCTTTTACAGTTGTAGCATGTGCAACTTGAAGAAATTGCTAGTTCACTTTTTTACTACTAGAAATAATTTCTGAAAACAGACTTCACAGCTGATACACATTTGAGTTCTTAAAAAAGAAAACCACCCTTGCAGTAGCACCACCCCTCTGGTCTGATTCTGTGATACCCTGTAGATGGATTCCTAAGCAGTCCTGTCATGAAGGTGCATAGTTTAATACAGACCAGAGGAATATGGGAGGGTGAGTTCTAACCAAAGGTGGAAGAGTTTGAAAGAAGCTGATCTTTCCCTTTCCTCCTGAACTATCCAAATCATTGGGCAAAGTTCATCTCAAAGCAATAGTGTATGTCCTTCATAGAGGTTTCTGCCCTGGCTCAAACTCAATAGGAATAGCTCTGAAGAACAAACGACAGAGATAAAGATTTGCAAGGGCAGAAAGTAGCCACACTGTTGTTTAGTGAAAGGTGAAGGACCGAGTATAAATCTATGGTGTGGAAATACCAGACACTGCTACCAATGGTATTCCTATCCATCTGCTCCATCTACCACCTAAAGTGCTCTCATATGCTCAGCTCAGGTTCTTTGGTGTGAACCTTCCCCAAATGACAAAACCTTCAAACAGCATTCCTCTCTTCTTCTCTGGTGGCAGTCATCACAGTTACAGGGCAGGACTGGTTTCCTGGGCTTTCTCATTGATCTACATTTTCATGATCTTTGCATTAGCATTTCATGCCTTCAGGTCATTCCCTGTGGAACAGAATGCCTGTCTCTCAGATGATGTTGTGCATGAATTGTCTGCTATGTAATGATGGGAAACCATCTCTCTCTAGCATGGATTAAAAGGAAAGACAGAAATAGGGTATTTTATGCAAGAGAAAGAAAAACAAAATATAAATAAATAAATAAACAAACCACAAACAAAAACCCAACCAACCAAAAACCAAACCACAAAAAAAAAAAACCCAACAAAAACACACACACACACACACAAAAAACCAAAACCATGGAAAAAATGGTCCACATCCAAGAGAATCTAATGGTGAAACTGATATCTTGTGATATTTACAGCTATTAAGTAAAGAACAGAATATTATGTTTGGTTATAGGAAATACAAAAAACATGATTACCCAAATGACAATTTTTAGAGTATCCTAGAGTGGGTTCTATTTCATACAAAGGGGAAACAAAACTGAAGGATTCTTGCAAAATGTTTAAATAATTTTAAACAACTATAGTATACAATGCAGGGGAATTACAACCTGCAGAGTACAGCTTGAAGAGATGTCAGCATGGACTCCAGTACTTTATTCTAAGAACTGTATTACTCTGCTGTAATTAAAGTACATGTGTAAGATTTTAGTCCTGTCACTGCCAAAGGGCTGTGAAGCACAAATTATTTCCATTTTCTATTAATACCTGAACCCTGGAAGGAAATTTACACTAAGAGAAGTCCCTATTAACATGTTCAACTAGGGGTTTTTTTTTGTTTTTTTCGTTTGTTTGGGTTTTTTTCAGGAAGTTGGTTGCTGTTTTTTTAGGGTGTTTGTTTTGGGTTTTTTTAATAATTGCCAGATTTGTAGGAAGGAGTGGGCATTCAAACTGTTTTCTAAATCTTTATATGCTTTATTTGCTTGTGAGTACATCACTAGCACAAACATGCATATATATATATACATGTCCTTAAAAGCAGTAAAGCCTGTTTGGCTTGTAAAGTATGCAGAACAGCACTCTGGAGATTGGAACAGTTAGGTTCTTTTTCATGCAAAAGTAGTAAGTAAATAAGTTATTAGAAGAACTGGTATGGCCACTGCAAAATAAAGCTATTTTCACTGGATATAAAGCAATTTCTTTTCTAATTGATGTAGGATTGAGCTTAATAGATTTCCAAAACAAAAGAAAGTAGAGTTACAAGAATTCTTTATAATGGTGCTAAAAATCTGGTTTTAAACAAGGACAGCTATGATCCTTGAATTATTACCAAGAATAAGTAATCTTAATACACATGTATGTGCCTAATTTACTCCTTTGTACACAGGAATAAGATGTACAATCATTCTGCTTTTCACATACGCTTTGAAATTATATAAACAGTAACACCATGCAAGACAATGGAGAACCTAGGCCTCATATGTCCTCTGGAGACCAATAATTTTGAATTTAGGATAAAGATAAATATGAAGTCTTTTTTGACTTTGAAGTAACGAAAAACATGGTGATGGGGAATCCTGTTCAAGGTAATCTGATAATGAATAAATACCATCTATCAGAAGTACTAAGTCTCTTTTTTCAACATTATGGTTTTTATTTTATAGGCACAGAACATTCCTGTGCCACTTGCTGGTGATTTCACATAGGTTTGGGCTCATATTACATTATACATATACATTAAAATTTTTAAATGATTAAATAAAGAAATAGCCAGGAAAATTGGTAGGCTTTTAGTCAGGGTTAAAATTCAGAGCTAATTTTACACAAACCACTTATACTCCAAGATTGCTCTTACATTTCAGAGAGTTAATGTAATTTTAAAGTTGCAACACCCTTCCACAGTGTTTCTACTTTTTCTTCTGTACTCCATAGAAAACACTAATATATAATAACTTCAACCTTCAAAACTGAGCATTTTTCTTAGGTATTGAAACATTGACCAACAAATTAGGAGTATGACTATCAAGCCAAGTAAAAAGACAAAGCAGTAGCTTATTAGAAATTTTTTCTGCTAATTAAAGGGCCTCAGCTGCCCTTGTACTTCAGGAACCACAGCAGGTAGATTTTTAAATTTTAAAAAGCTTTATTAGAGCAAATAAATTTACCAACAGGAACAAATTGATTATTAAAAGAAGCTACCACCATCCCAAAGTCCTTGTGTTTCAAACAGAGAAAACTAAAAGTCTGAAATAAAACTGATGAAAAGTATTTCTGGCTACATCTCAAATGAAATACAACTTTCAGAGTCTGTAACAGCTTTGTAAGAAAATCCTGTTCAAGATTTTCCAATGGCTGCTGTTTGTCAATAGCAAAAAAAAAATGATCCCAATTGCAGGTTGTCCTAAATCCCAGTCAATTCAGAAAATGTTGACTTTCTTATTACTCTGGCTTTTGTTTGCTGTATTAAATATAATTGCAAAAACCTCTGGATTGCCATGCTTCTAGAAACTTTGTTTTAACTGATCTAGACTACAGATACAATTAGGAAAATCAAAGTGAGTCAGTGTCATTTTTAAAAAACGTATCGAAACTGGTCATAACCAAACTATGAAAAATGGAGAAAAAGTTGTATATGCCTCAGCACTCACAAAGGAACCTGTGGTAAACAATTCTTATCTTCCTGGAAAAATAACTTACTATTTTTAGCTGGTTCAGGAGTTTATACAAGGTTTCTTGCAAGGAAAATTATTGGATAAAGAGGAGGTACAGTGGTTTGAAAATGAGCCATAAAATGCACGATTTATAAGTGCAAGTTCAGTATGACTCCATCATATTGTAGTTCTCTTCTAGCACCTCATGCATATCCTTCAAATACCAAGCAGTACCTCCCAAACCTGTACACAGCTTGAAGACAGTCAGAGAACTCGTACACCACACAATGTGACAAGAGACAGGTGCAGGTGGCTGGAAGAGATCTGAAAGAAACAGGAGGGACAGCACTGCACCACCTGGAAATAGAGCAACAAGGGCTCTGCAGATCTGATGTCATCTCTTACTTATGAAGAATTTCTGCATATCCCTCTCCTCTTGGTTGTGACTGTTGTCTTAGACATGTGTCTTAGATACATGAAGATTTTCCTGTGCAACTCACAGGACAAGTAAAGTTGCATACCTCTCCTTGAAAGGTTCCCCATGTAACCCCAAATTCTTTTAAAGTTATGCCTTATTTCACCTCTTAGAAAGGGCCAACAGTAGACTGTTGGCCAATTTTGCTGTGTATTACACTGTGTGAGTAATTATGCAGAGGTACAATATATTTATCCTGGTAAAGAAATTACTAATTATCAGAAAGATTTAATTGCATTTCTTTTAAATCAATATAAAATACTAATTTTTTTCCTATTATCTCTACCTCACAGAATTCTTTAACTTTCAGTCTACTTTGGTGCCTTTTTCAATTAGTTTAGCAGAACTAATCAATAAATCAGTTCCATATATAGAATCAGCAAAGCAGGGCCTTCTAAATTACACTGCTAACTTAAGAACAGCCTTTTTCAGCTCATTAGACTCATTATAGAAAATTGTACTTGATTCACAGGCTTTATAAAATTTTTCTCAGATGACAGAATTTTTCTCTCTATCAAATTTAGCTTAATAGTAGGTTATTTAGAGATAAGTAAGGAAACAATCTCCGGCTTTCTACCAGAGGCTGATAAGCTAATTTGTTTCACTTAGCCCTGAGCGTGCTGAGAATGTCTTCACACTTTCTAAGGACCTGGGTTGTGATATGTAAACATAGCCCTGTGCTGAGTGAATCTCCAGCACCAAGCCCTCAGGGAGCACAGAAAACACACTGTATGCAACTGGAAAGGAGGCATACAGAGTAATTCCTCCAATCGTTGACCCTTCTTCCTGTTTTTAGATTCATTGTCTCCTGATAAGTAAGGAAGCTAATTACCTTGTCCAGCAACACTGGGCAGTCTTTGTCCATTCATTCTGATAAAGGAGTAAGAAGATGCTGCTCCTACACACCACAGTTATTTTTGCTTTTTACCCATTGTATTTTTATTGACTTAGTAACCTGCAAATCATTTCATGTCCTACAGCTATCCCACATAGTATGGTATGTACACATCCACGAGGCAAGAACATTTTTCACCATAAAATGATTGTTCCTGATAGAAATCTCCATTTGTAAAAATACCAAGCTCATGGAGGATGCATAATTTCCCAAAGAAGGAAGCTTTTTTTCAGTAATAGAATCTCAGAAAATGGCTCTAATTCTCCTGAAGGCAGGTCTTTTAATCTATCTAACTGTTACTGCAGAGCTGTAGAAAAGCAAGTATTTCTGGGTAACTTGACCAGAGGGAAAACAATTAGGCTACATTACTGAACTGTAGTAATACGTTTTCTTGGCAGCAGACATGCCTCTGTGGTTACCACAACATATAATGTACCCTCTTTAAAGACTAGAGGCTGGAAAAGCAAACAGTTCAGAAGTGTACAGTACCAAATCCCACACACTGAATACATGTTAGAAAACTGTGTTTCAGTTTGTGGATTCATAAGCATGTTTTACCTCATTTCACATATACTCAGACCTGCTGGTTCAGATACACTCTATTTGAGATCAAGCTTAGCTAAATCATTACTGAATTCCCCTAATTCATTGGCAAAATGATGGAAAGACAAGCAGTGAGGAAGTATGATGAAAATACCAGTGAAAAAAAGCAGGTATTATGGATATACAAGACACACAGTCTTGTAGCTTATAAATGCTTCTATGCCTAAATGCACATGCAATGCTCTTAGAACTTTATTAAGACTGAAACAACCATTGCTCAGAGTTTAGAAAAAAAGATAAATGTTTAACACTACCTACGCAACTCTAGTTCATCTTTCTTGTATATTTTTATTAGGACATTAACTTTAATTACATGACTATGTACTCTTGTTTTTAAAGGCCCTTTATTGCTTAATGCAAATGCTAGAAGATGGTTACTTATTTGAGAAACTATTTAAAATTCTGATTTAGGTTAATCAAGTGTAGTTATCAGTGGAAAAGCCTGACATCCCAGGCTTTATCTACTTCTAAGAATCCCTACCCTACACATAGGCAGGATATTAATTTCAAAGTGAATGCTTGTTATGGTGTTCGATACTAGAGATTAATGCTTGATTGCTTCACAAGCTTTCCTGAATTTGTTTCTGCAACACCCCTATTAATAATGTGCATTGTAATCTCCAATTGTAAATGTGAGAGCAGAGTAGAAGAGAAGGTCTAACTGAAAAAGGTGTTCAAAGGTCAGAGTATCTGTGGTACTTTAAGGTGCCCACTTGTGACATTTATTTAATTTTCCTGAGAAGCTGATTTTATACATCTGTTCATGTGTTTCAAGTTCAGGTTCCGGTAAGTTCAGTTGCAATTCTGAGGGTAGAGAATTTCTCATATGCCCTTATGTCTCATGCTGGACATGTAGGACATGAGGACATACAATTAGTGATGACCTCAGAAAAGTCTGGCTTGCATGACTTGCTTAGCATCACAAAGAAAGGGAAGAAATGAAATTTCTCAGAATCATATTCAAAGATCTCAATAAGGAAGTCCTGTCTTTTCTTTTTCATGCCTTATTCTGGTTACAAACAGCCTCTTAATAATTAGACCTGATTCACTCTTTGAGTATGCCTCTTATGCACTGAATGCATGAGGATATTTGGTGAAATGATCACATCACTAGAGACTGTATCATAATGCATATATATATAAGAAGGCTAAATTAATACTACCCTAATAATTTTATCCTGGAATTTTTAACTTCTGAGTACTATATATTTCAGGTTTGCGTTTTTTTCTTACATGTAGGTATGTATGTATGTGTGATTTCCTTTCAGCTGCAACCTGAAAGTAGAGACACTCCATCTCAGGGCATCACAGTGCGTCCCCATGCATCCTGAGCAGGCATCAACATCTTGAGCTAAAGTAGTAACTAAGAGAGATCATTTACAGGTTTTTATGCTCTGTGCACAAAAAATACATATGAATGTGAATGTTTTCCATATAAACTGCTTATAAATTTGAATGTTTCCCATATGAAGTGGAGATAGAAGAAATTTGCTGATAGGAAAAATCTGAAATTAAAAAAATCAATGGGCTATCTGGCATTATAGCTTCTATTCACCCCAGCTTTGAGTCATTTTGGATGGTCCTCTCCAATCATCCTATTGCCATTTCACCATCCTGGGCTCTTGTTCTCTTCTATTTTCCTCTTAGTCCCAACATGGCTTTCTTCCTACCTCTTCAAGCCTTTTGAAACTACTAAAACACACAAAAAAAACCCCTCTTCTGTTTTACTCTTCCTACCATCTCCTTTTCACAGACTGGTTTTACTGTCAGTTCCCACAGTACTTGGCCTGATACATTTCACCTACATTTTCCAAATGATCCTACTTCCAGCCTTCTATATTGTGTTCCAGTTTTACTCTTTGCCTCAGAAAGCTATCTCGTCTCAGTGGTCATTCTTTTCATCAAAGCAGATCCTCTGCTTCCTCAATTCATGTTATTTTTCTTGTAAGACCAATCTATACATTGTCTCTTCACTAGTTCATGGATGCAATTGCCCACACACCAGACTGCAGTCTCATTCTCCACAGCAAACGTCACGCAGCATCCAGTCTCATTGCGAGATTAGCCCAATTTTCTGTTTTCTGACTGTCAATCCTATTTCTTCTCCTCCCCAATCCCATTGTACTTATATTTATTTGTTAATACCGTCTTATTCCTCCCTCACTCTCCTGCCTTACGTTTCTCTTCATACTGTTTGGGGAAGAGCCTGATGGAGAGCCAGGGGCAGATTATTCAGACTACAGGATGGGCAGGTTTGCTTCCCGTGGTTGTGATGATAGGCTTGGTATTCCTTCTAGGACATTCACATAAGTATGATCTTATACAGGTTTTCTAGGTAATTAGTCAAAGTAAGCCCTGTAGAAGACAGATGCAGCTGTTATACAAGAATGACCTTACAAGGTAAAGAGTCTACTACAAAGTGAACAGTCTTGTTAAATAACAGAGGTGAAAGAAAGGGAGGAAAAGAAGACTTATTTACAGATCATGAGCTCTTCCTGTGCTGTATGATAGATAAGTTATGTAAAAATTCAGGTCAGGATGCAAGTACAATGTAATCTTGCCCTCTAAAAAAAATGAGGGTAAAAAATCTTCTAAGGTTTTATTGGTCTCAGAAACCATTCGTGGTGTTGCGTCAATACATGGCAAAAACATACATGAGTTTGCATGTGTCTGTCAGAGTGCAAGTGTGTTAGAGCTCTACTCTAAATGCTGGACTTAGTCCATGGTTATTCTCTGAAAGAAAATAGGGCTGGAGTCCCTGCACAGCAGATTTACCAGCCCAAAGGTCTCTAAGATTGCAACAGTGTCAAAAAGACTGAATGAGCAATGCTAAACAGGTTAATGTTCTAATAAAAGCAACTACTGTGTTCAATGGCTTTTTTGAGTTCTCACATTTGTCCTATTAACTCCAAACGGGCTTAAAACCCAGACAAATCTGTGCAGCCTTTCCTGAGGGTGGCAAAAGACACATCCCTGATGTAAAGTTTTTATTCCTTTTCCTTCAGATAACTTTTACTTTCATTCAAAGGAAAGATTTCTCTTGTTTAGTATGAACAAAGCAATATATTTTGCTCAAGCTTCATTTTCAGAAATATCCAAATCATTCTGACTTAAATTAAATCTATATAAAAATAATGTAATTCTGTCTTAGAAAGGCAAGCAGCTTCTGAAATGTCAGCTCAATTATTTAAAATGCAACAAAATTATAGGCGGCAGAACACAGAATCTTATAATGGGAACCTTAATAAAAGACTCTGTTACCACTTCCATCTCTAACACTGAAACTAACTTAGAGTGCTCTTTGAGAAAAAGTTTTTGAATTGTTTCTGCCTTTGTTTGTTTTTCTACTTTTTATCACCACTGAAGGGGAAAAAAAAGCAAACAACAAACAGAAAACACCTCCCTTCAGATTACAAGGAAGAAAAAGTGTTACAAACTGGACCACAACTAGTGAAAGCTGATCTGAAGAAATATTCAAGAACAATATCTGCCTGTCTGCATGGCTATAGAAAAGATCACCCTTTACAGAACAGGTTAGTCTTTGGAGTCTTTTCTAGTGAATCTACTCACACAAAACAATCAACAATAGCAGAATATCCATCATCAGCAAATTCACTCTTTCTTTTTTTTTTTTCGTAATGCATTTTCAATCAAAATATTTCAATGTTGAGTTAAATATGTAAGTAATTCCTGTTCCCATTCCATACAGGATATATTAGGGGGGGATGGACCAGTCAATGTTTCAATTTCTTTGTTTTTAATTCTAAAATATTGAAAGATAATTCTAAATGCTTCTGGAATCTCTTTCAATAATCTGCTATCTAAGATCTTGTCTACAATGGGATTTATTGAATGGCATAGCTCTATTCCTTTCATAGACTCATATATAAGTTTCCCCATTGTGCATCACCCCAACGAGGCTTGTATCCCAGCAAAACCACAGCTGTAAATCTCCTGTCAAACTTTTCAAAACGCTGTCTTGCCAGCATGTTCTTTCTATTATCATGCTCCTGTTCAGACCTTGTCATGGCCCAGGTTATGTGACCTGGTCAAACTCTAACAGCTGGATGTAAAACAGCTCAGTGGAGAGTGGAAAATCAAACAGTAGGAAAGATCTGAGGAATGCTGGGAAGCTACAGGTGGCAGAGCTCTCACAAGCCAATAACCTTGGAAGGATCCTTACACTCTATCTGTCTAAAACCTCTTTTATCAGTTTTGCTCAGGGATTAAATACTTTGTTTTGGAAAAATGAAAATCAAAGTGAGGTGGAAAATAAACCAATGTCATTTGGATGATTAGGACACATTTAAATGCTAGACTTTTTGTCTGCCCAATTTAAATACTTGCTTTCCCTCTCAAAATATATACGTGTGTATACACATGAACATATATACATATATCTGTATGCACGTACTTTTTTGTTTAAGTAAACCCTGATTTGCACACTGATAGCATAGTCAATTATTTCCAGTGAAAAGTGTTTGAATTCTTTCTCTCAATTGTAGCTATTTGCATGTGATCTAAAATCTCACAATATTTAATCTAGTTAGCCTCAAAACACTCCTTAAAGGGTGGGACTGCTCCTGTGGCTGCAGAACTAAAGCAAAGTGAGACACAGTCTAAAGTGATTTACAAAAGTAATGTCTCAGATGGAATAGGAACTGAAATAGGATGAGCAAGGACTTCAGACACTTCCTGTCTTTTGATATTAAAATAAAGGCACAATGAAATATATCTTTTAGCTTAAATATTAGTATATTCAATATCAAAAGGGATATTCTATCAATTAAAAAACCTATGATTCAAAGTGATTCTTAAGCCTTCACATTTTAAAAATCATAACAAATACATAGACATGTTTGCAAAAGCCCCTGAAAAAGTATATGAATTGTTTAAAGAATCTCTTTTGTTCTTTCAAAGACAGAGTTTTGATGGACTTTTTCCCAATTGCACCCCCAGATTCTCAAGCTCCTTCAAAATTCTGCTCCTCATTGCTTACATGCAAGTTCATTATTTTGAAACCTGGTCTCACTGTCTGTGCAAATCCATACCAATTACACTGTCCAAATTGTATTTCACTGACTCTGAGAATATCAGATGAAAAAATTAAACCTGGGTATTGCTGGAAAGGGCAACAGCCATAGTAAAAGCAGGAGCAAAAAGGAAATAAGGATGATAAGGAGTTTAAAAATAAGTTCCCAAATGTACACCTGATTTATATATTGTTTCCTGTAATGGCTGAAGGTTTAAATCACCTTACATCAGAGGTTAAAGATGTTGTCTGTTGTTACTTTTTTAAAAGGTCCAGAGGCTTATATCTCATCTTAGTTCTGGAAAGATGTGTGCATTTTTTATTGCTAGCAGCCACCTATGGACATTCTTCCATTCTGTTATAAGGGACTATGATCTAAAGAGCTGTACCTCAGAACATTTCCAATACTGTTTCAGTGGCTGCATGAAAGCTCTTTAACCAGACTTCAGGTTTTTCACCTTGCTTTTTCACCAGAGGCAAACTCAAGTACAGAGGATCAAAGAGAAAAACAGTATTCTTAGAGACTGGGACCTAAATGCCACCCAAGAGGGACAGGCCTGAAAATTAAATAGTCTTTTGCTAACAGATGGTCTTTCATGTGATAACTGAAACATATATTTTAAAACCTGCTTCCTCTGTTGAATTATTTCTGAGGTACATAAAACGTTTTACTTTACATTACTCTCAAAAGCACTAAAACACTTAAGGAAATAAATAATAATAATAATAATAATACAACAACAAAAAACCCATGTGACTGCATATTTATTTTTCTTTTCTTTGACTTCTGTCACAATCCAATTTCCCCATGCTTTTAATCTGCTACAAAAATACATTGTTATATTATCTACATATTTTAAGCATTTCTCTCCCAGTGTAAGATCTTTACAGAGAGTTTATTGCATACTTTTTCTTTATTCTATTCTGAATGAGAATACGTTATCTAAATAAGTCCTATTCTTTCATCCTACGTAGACCAAATTAGTTAGTCTCAGCCAACTGCTCAACAACCCAAAGGCCCAAAGTGAGGTTATCCATCTTGTGTGAAGTTATGCAGATATCTCTGCTGTCACCTGTCTAGTTCAGTGCGTACATGAGGTTGCCTAGGTAATTAGAATGAAAATCTGTGCTGCACTGACATAGCACACAGATCAATGTTCCTTTCTCAGCAAACCAGCAAACCCAGATGGCACAATGTCTTTGCCTTCACAGTGTCTGGGTGCGATTGAAACTTGGCACTCAGTTCAGACAAAAGAGAGATTATCAAGGGAGGGGTGGACAGCAAAAGAAGGAGGGGGAGGACGTGAGCAGCAAAAAGGAACAGCAGGATTTTTTTTTTTTTTTGCTCCTATAACCTTAACTATAGCTCCTCCTTACCAAAATTCATAATATAGAGTTGTGTCATTGTCACTGTTTAGGGTCAGGGCAGCCCCTTAGACCTAGTCATGTAGCTAATTGCTCTTTGGTTCTTCCAGAATCATCTGGGGTCAAAATTCACTCCTTTGTAAAGCACAGCTTTTTGCAAGATAAAAAACACACACACACACAAAATCAAACCAAACCAAGCCAAACCAAACCAAACCAAACCAAACCAAATCAAATCAAAATCAATCAACCAAACAAACAAACCAGCCACCACATAGGTTAATTTCATAAGTGTTTCAGCATGCAGCTCAACATGCTTATTCAAATCTGTACATACTGGGGTTGTAGCTACATGAGAGACAATCCTTTCCTGCATGTGTTAGGGCAGCAGGTCATTTTCAAATGTATCACTCACAAGAGTAATGTCCAGATACCAGACAAACAAGCACTTGGTTTGGAAGCAATGGTAGGTGCTACCCACATGTCCTGTCATATATCCAGGGCTGAGGTGATGGATGGACAGCATACTAATGAGAAGAAAATGTGTACTGCTCCTTTAATATAGTTCAGTATGAATTTCATAGTGGTAAAGGCTTTATACAATGTAAGCAAATCCTCTTGATTCTGTACTGAAAATAGCACATGTAGACGTATCGTTATCTCATATGAAGTGATTTTGGAGAAACATATTATCTAAGAAAAAGTGAGCTCATTCCTTTGGCCATTCTGAAGTGGCTAAAACCAGAGAAATTTCAGTTATCATGTCAATGAGTTTTAACTACTAATCTTTCTTCCCAGAAGCACTTACCCATTCAGACTTGACACTGTTGTAATGCCATCACATGGCTTGTATCCCGATATCTTGTGACTGTCATAAGCAGACAGGCTCCTGTCTGCTCATACTGTAGTGTTTAGAAGCATCCTGAGTGAACCATTTGCCTATGACATAGCTCACATCACTCCCATGCCTATCGATCAGTGAATGTTTTTCGTACATATCTCAGAGAAAAGTCCTCAGGGGAAGGGGTCTGAAACAAGACATTTCTGAATATTCAGTTAACTTTACTGAAACACTTTCTTTTCTGCAAATTATGAGCCAATTTTGAATCTCACCAATTAATATCCAATGTCATTAGTCACCAGGCAAAATCGAAATATGTCGATTCAACAAAAAGAAATGTGTCAATCTTATAATTCTGTACTCGAAATAGTTAAAAGAACTGTGTGGAATAACTGCAGATGGAGGGGCAAAACTAAAATATATCAGCATAGAATACTTCTTTTTCTAACTCCATACTCATCTTACATTTTTTCTACTTTTTTTTCTATTCTTCAGGTTAATTATCTCTCTCCTAGACCACTAATAAACAAAAAGGGATAAACCTCTACATCAGCAATATTTTTTCTGCTTTCTATAACTTTTAGCTCTATGTTTATTATGTAGAAGCACTAAAGCATGTTAATTTGTCTTGGAAAAAATGACATTCAGCAACCAAGAAAAATACATGGATAATGATGTGCATATATCTGCTTATTAATGCTCTGCACAAGCAGTATTTCTGGTAGCCTTATAGGAAAGTTAAGGTTGGTGTATACCAGTCTGAGGTACAGAGCACTTCCAATTTCATTAATTGACTACAAGGTCTACTTCTCCAGTCCCTCGTGGGAGTTCACGAGGACAAGCATCTGGCACAATGTTAATCATATTTGTTCTGACACACAGCAGTACGCTATTTCCCTTGGCAGATTACTTTCTATTACCCTATATAAAAATGGCTGACATCTTCAAAATGCTAATGAGAGATATATCAATTTTTATAAGAGCTTGGATGGCTTCCAAATATTTTTAAATGTACTCAACAGATTATGAAATATACTCAGTATATGGCTATAC
This sequence comes from Actenoides hombroni, assembly GCA_024336885.1. NCBI lineage: Eukaryota > Metazoa > Chordata > Aves > Coraciiformes > Alcedinidae > Actenoides > Actenoides hombroni. The sequence goes on from WUAM01000323.1 coordinate 9,621,264, forward strand.
ATGCAATTTGTTAATTTTCTTTATTGTTGCACACCTTGTAATCTATACTGGCAGAGATTAAATATGAGCAGATGAACAAAAGTCCCTAAAATATTGGTCTATTTGTACTTATTTTGCCTAACTGCTTTTTCTTCTTTGACCATTTTTTCATTCTAATTGAACAAAATATATTATCTTTACAGTACATACATCTGTTTGCACCACCAAAAAGTCTGGCCTGTTGCATTTTGAGCCAGAGGATGAAATTATGATTGCATTACAGAAATAAAAATCTAAACCAATTGGAATGTGGAAATACTTCTTCTTTCTCATTATCCTGTGAGGACAATGCTCTAAAAATACGGTTCTACCTATTATTTTAAAAATATTTTCCCAATAGAATAGGTCCCTTTTACGGTTAATATGGTTTAATCACAAGCTTTGTCATGACTAAGACACCAACATTCTCAACCGAGTATAATGAGACACACTCTCATATATTTACCTTACAAGATATAGACACTGGATTAGAGCTGTTATATACCTTTCCTTGAACAAAATTATCTACCTACACAAAAATATAACAACTGAAGGGTTCTTCTTCACTCATTCTAATCTGATTGATGTTAAAAAAAAAAGAATAAAATTAAGCACAGCAAAATGAGGAGGGAGAGAAAGAGGGAGGGAAGGCAGGAAGGTGGAAAAGCAAGAGAGAATGAAGGGAGGAGGGAAGGAAGGAATGTTAGGCAGGAAACAGGGAAGGAAAACCAAGCTGAGAACAGGTAGGGGCATGAATCAGGTGAGTTTCTGTAGGTTCTCATAGTTACTTTTGAATGATGATCAACGAATAAGAAACTGATCTATTTAATGCTGCTGTTAGCTGATAGAATTTATAATCCTATCTTGCAGTTCTGTTATTTACAGAATAAAGACCTTGATGACTGCAAGTGGAACCAAATTAATTTAATAAATCCAAGGTTACAGTTAAAAAATATAGAACTGAGTATCTTATTTCTCTGAAATACTGGACATGTAGCTGCTCCAAGGCGAGATCCAAAACTCATGAAAGTAAACAGAAAAATTCTTTCTGTTTTCAGACAATCAAGCTTACATTTTCAATAGTTTCACCTCTGTTTTTTTTTTCCTTAGCTATGTGTAGAAAATAAGAGCTCCTGCAAGAATCCATCTAGCCAATGGAGAGCACTGTAAACAGATAAAAGCATTATGATTTATATTATTGTGCAGAGGACCTGTGAGACATACAGATATTTGCAACATGGCCAAAAATGAGATGGGTTATTGCTTGTGGTAACATTAATTCTAGTGAGAAGTGGAGTTCTCTGCAGCAAAAGCAATCCTAACAGCTTCAACACTGTATTTTCTATGTCTCATGTTATGAACAAATCATAATTCAGGAAAAATAACTTTCTGATAGAAGGAGGTTCTTGCATGATTTGGAAGACAGTGAATATGCTTGGAAAGTCTATACCTTCTTGAATAAGCTTTAATTGTTATATACAGCTCTGGGAAGTGTTTTATATTCTTTATTCTTTGCAATAAGCCACAACAGTAATGTTGAAAGAATCACAAACCATGAAGTGCAAAGCACGCATGGCAGAAGATACGTTACTTTTAGCATAACAAATGAAAGATAAATGCAGAAAGCACAAAATGCTTAGCCAAGGTAATCACTGAGAACAACACCAACAAAATAATAGTTGTGCATGCAAAAGTATGCAGTAAACTAAAGAATTCAGGTCCTGAAAGTATCCTGTCCTTGACAGGTTACAAATTTTAGTTAAATTAGTTTCTTGTTGTATCTACAGTGGAATGACAATATTTTTGATTGCTTAAAATAAAAACTATTTAATTTCATTTCATTGATTTTATACATGCATTCTGAAAAGGATTTGTAATAGACAAAACTAGTCTGATATTTTCTAAAGGCTCAGCTGTAAATCTAAGGACCCTAACATACAAACATTGCTGGATTGAGGTACAGAGTTGTATACAGCCTTTTGTACTGGTGTCCCAGAGATTTCTACAAGAGCAACATCCCCAGAAAAAAAAAGAAACTGATGTGGGCACCTTAGCTATCACAGTTCATAACTCAGCATGTTAGCTCAAACTCACCTTCAGTGATGGCTTCAGCTATAGCTTCAGGCTGTGCTCAGCTATTGCTGTGGTGTGAACATGCTTTATGGACTCTGCTATGGGAGTAGGAAGTTAGGAGTGGTTAAAACTTTGCTCATGTTGGTAGGAGTCATGAAAACTCTCCTGTCAGGTTGATCAGTGCAGACAAAACCAATAGTTCTGTGAAGCAACCATTTCCTAGCATGATCATTGACACTTCAGCAGTTTTATTAAGTTATATTTTAATAAACAAAACATTTAGCTGTTCTCCCAATGCTGAGGAGATGAGGGAAAGCATCTGGTTTGGAAGGTCTCATAGGCACAAGAGCAGTGACTTGTCACAAGGGAAACTGTGCAGCTGCCAGCCTGGGAACATTCCCCTTGCACTTGTGCTATTGGGACACAGAAGTCACTGAGCAGCCTCTGGTCTGTGACATGAAGAGAAATACTATAAATGTCCTATGAATAGATATTAATAAGTAATAAAGAGTGGCTTCAGAACAGAAAGTGTTCATGACTAGAATCTGTAAAAGTAAGAGTAAGATGATGCGGATACATACCAAATCATAGACTTGGAACTGCATGAAGTTTCTTTCTGGTATGACAATTGGTAAAGTAGTATAAATTGGTCAGGGGTGTTCCCAATATTTTGCTAGAAACCTCAATCTTAATTTGTAGTTTAGATAACTTAAATCTGAATCGAGACATTAATGGACTTTTCCATTCCCAGAAACAAAAATAGAGCATGTCCATATTTGAGAAAGACCAATTAAAATATATTTATTTACAGTAGATAAAACAAAGCTTGATATAAAGATTTTTTGATGTGCTCACATGAAGGGTAAATAACCATAAAAATAACCTGAGATTCCAGTTCACTGAGAAGTCCTATGAAATAGATTTTGCACTTTCACCCAATAATCTCCAGATTTCAGGTAAATATTCATAACCAGCCACTGAAGCAATTTTAAAATATCATTCATGACACAAGGTTCTCTGAAAAGCTGAAGCAGTCTGAGATTAAATCAAGCAGCAAGCCCTTGAAGAACTGTTTATATTATGCTTCATAAAGTATGATTCTGATTCTAATAAGCATCTTGGTTCTATTGTAATATAAGTAGTCAATAACAATAATAATAATGAGCTATTACTGTATACAAAACTAATTGGTTTTAGTAATGGGATTATAACTGATTTAGGTATTAATTTTTGCTAATGCAGAGAAGATGCTTGCTATACAATTATGTTTTTAATCAGTTTTATTCTTTTCTCTTTTTTTGTGGACAAATTAGGCCAGACACACAAATCATTATAAAACCTTTATGACAAATACCACTTTGGCATTGCATTGCTAACTGTGACCATTGAAGGTGTAACACGCTTGGTAGAGCTATGCCAGGAGATGAGCAAATATAAACTGTTAGAAAAGTAACAGTAAGCTGTTGACCCTCATACTAAGTTCAACTAATTTACTGATAACTTGTTCTTAAACTCTGTACTTGATGAACAGAAAGCATTGCCTTGTTACAGTTGCGAGATAGATAAATTGCTGCAAAAACCAAACAAAGTCTGATAAGGGAAATCAGCTGAATCAGTGGTCAGTTAATTACCTGTGACGGAACCTCTTCCAGTTCATAACAGTATTGACATGTGGATGAAGTACTCAAGAATGAAAAATAGTTATCATGAGGATTAGATGGACAACTTTTGCACTATATATATTATTTAGTGAAGTAGTCTTCTCTGCATTGAATAAATTATTTAAAATAATTTGCTTCATATGCAAATGTACCTAATTAAATGCTGCTTATTAAGTAATGTATTTGAAGAATAGTAACAAGCATTAATTGGACAATTTGCTAAGGATTGTTCTTGCAAATATTTAAGAAGTTTGGGCTCTGGTCCTGCAAAAACTGCTCTTCACTAATGGCACGTATACTTATGTAGATTTCTAATGAAATTAGGTCTGAGATTATATCTATACTACTGTACTAAAGTAAGACTACAACTGTTCTCGTGCACCAAGGCACTTTAGCATGAAACGGTCAATTCTCATGCTACCAAACACACAGGCTCTATGACAGGGAAGCCACATGCAAAATACCATAGTCCTGGACTATGCCACTTCATGCACTGTGGCCAAGAAAGATTTGGATAAGGAAGAACTGTTATATTGTATACACGGTCTATATAGTGTATATACTAATGTCAGGGGATATCATATGTGGATCTTCTGAAGACGGAACATATATATTTTTAATATATTTCTGAGACACCATTGGTATATAGGATTTTAAGCTGTCACTTGAAATACATGCTGATGGAAACAAGTAGATATATCAAGGCAGTGTCTTTAGTCCTTGAGTATGATATGGGCATTCTAATCTTGTGGGGTTTAGAGCATTCCTTACTGTGTCAGTTATTAAGCCCTCCAAGGAGTGGGAAACTATGGCAGAATGCCTATAACCATGTGGATGAGTATGTGACATGATGACAAATGAACCAGTTGAACAAAGCATAAGGAGTCTGTGCTTCCTGGATGGGCTTTACTCATGGTTTTGTGCCTGGGGGCCCCTCTTGGACAACACTAAATAAATAAAAAGAATGCAAAGTTTAAGCAAAAACTTAAACTCAAAGGCTGGGCAGTAAGAGTTTATTCACCTCATTTTTTTCTTTTGTATTTCTCAGTTTCAAAGATCTGATATTTTGTTGGGGAATTATGTGATCATTAGACAGAGGTGTGCATGATAACACAGATTACACAAGAACAGTTTAAGTGTAGGACACCTACAAAAAGTATATCATGGTTGATGAATTTGGCAGAGAGTGTGTTTAAAAAAACCAACAAACTGGAGTATTCACATAGTAAGTACAGACTCTACAAAGGAATTTGATGCTAGTTAGTATTTTAAAAACTGAGAAATTGAAACTCAAATATGTGACTATCTTATGCTACTAGCTGCCATTCTAACATCAGGTCTAAGATTCAAATTCTTAACCCATGATTTTATCTGAAATATTATCAATATTTGTCAATGGATGTATAGAAATCTTATTTTGGAGAAGAAAGTTCAAATCCCATCTCTGCTTGACCCATTCCTTGGGAGAAATCAAAATCCCACTTTGCAAAGAGAGTGGTCAAATGAAAGAATTACGTTATTTTGTGTAATTTGTCTTATTCAAGTTGCTCCACTCTCCATAAATAATTGAATTTTTTAGGAAAATCTTCTAATTACTTTTTGTTTGTTGAAATTTATGTGCCCATAGGAAGAGTTTAGAGAAAGTACATGTAAAAACTTTTTTCACGCTGTTAGTTACAATACATTTCAGGCAAGAACTTCTGGTTCAGTGTCTACTTCAAATCAAACAGACTTTCTATTTTAATCTGAATCTCTCATCTGCTAGGTGCATACAAACTTTAATCACTTCTCTTTTCAGAAAGGATAGTGTCTTTACATTGTATAGAAACTGTGAAAAAGATCAGAGAAGAATGACTTCAATATTCTTGTTTTAAACAGGAAAGGCAGTTGTTTTTTCCTGCTAAAAGCAGAAAAAGTCAAATGCCCCAAAGTTCAAAAAATATTTCAGAATAAAGGGAAAGTATCTGCATTCTGCAAACCAAATAGAAAAAATATTTAAGGTCATTAGAGGTCTGTTCTTGTAGAAATCACCATTAAAAAATCTACTGACACAATGAAAGGTTTTTTTGATCATACTGACTTGCCTACCCCATGTTTTAAAATATTTTACTTCGTTCTAACCTATTTAGATTAAGCCATTAAAATTACCACCAAGTTTAGATAATCCTTGAGAAGGAATAAAATAAGGCTGTTTCAAACTTCTTAACTTACCTGCAGAAGCCTTTGCTGCTGTCCCACAATGTCTTTGTTAGCGTGACTCAGTGGGAGCCATGACTTATCACTGAATTAACATATCTTGTTCTTGCTGCTGCACTAGACATACAGTCCCAGATGTTCCATGAATAAAATAATTGCAGTGTCCCCTGAAAGTGTCAATTTTTATTTGTCACTTCTCTTCCTGAAGCTGCTGGGGCTCATTCCAACTCCCTTAAAGCTGGTTTTGTCAACTTTTTTGTCTAAGTGGTTTCTGTCCTGTAGGAGACCCAAGAACAGACAATGTAGCCCTTCAAAGAGTTTTTCATTTCAGATGAAGGGAGATCATCCCTGAACAGATTTTCAGTCAATACACTCTTTGCTATTTACATTTTAATGGTGGCTAAAGCCAAAGAATTGTTAAACACTTGATTCCATTAGTTACTGACATCCATTTTAGGATTTAGATCCTTTTACCTGAAGAATGCAGGGTGTGCCAAATGATAAATGTGTGAACTGTCCTTGAAGGTTCTGAGGCAGAGCTGTAAATTTTCCTTCTGTTCTTCTCTGTTTTACTCAATACTTTTCCTTTCATAACAGGTGAACTGAAAACAAATGCAATGCAAGCCCAGCTACAACATCCTGCAGAAGTCATAAAGAAGTCTGGCACTAAGTTATAAAGTAAAGATTGCTCTGAATAAAATATTCTCATCAGAACAGATTCATGTCATGCCATTAACTAACATAATTTTGTTTATGAGAAATTTTTCTCAGATTTCTGTCAGACTTGCTGTGAATTCTATAGAGGACTGTAATATCAAATTATATAGACATTCTCAATATGACGCCATAGATTTCAGTTGGCATGTTATTTTCTCTGTTCCAAAGAATTTAAAAGAATCATAAACAAGGTAAGACAGCAATAGCTAGGAAATCACATTACAGAATAATAAAAAGGTCTAAGTGGGACAGAACTCAGAAATTCAAAATATATGAGATGCTAATAGTCAGGAAATACGATTCTTAAGGATGAACACGAGAAGGAAAGAAAACAGGAGAACTTTTGACACCATAATGAAAATAGAAATCTATTGAATGGAATTTGCTTTAACAGTGTTCTAGAAGAAATTTTAATATAGTCATTTACATAAGGAGGATCTATTATTAGTGGTATAAGGATCTCCTAAGTGGAAAAGATAAAGTGCCTGCCTATGACAAGCTACAAGATAAGCTTTACTGTTGTTGTATTTGAGGAGGGGTGGGAAGTGTTAGAAAAAGCTTTCCACTTACAGAACTGTTGATTCTCAACTTCAGCTCACTAATTTAAATGTCACAGTTGAAGGTTTATCTCTAGCTGTATGAAAAGTGCAGGCACATACTTCAGGCAGGCATTTCACTTAATCTTCAACTTGTTTCTGTGTAATGATTAACCTGGGTAAAACTTTAAATAGTTATTGATCATTCCGTTACCTAAGCAGCTGATAGAGCAGAGGTTAAGTTTATGGAAAAGTAACAAAGTTTTGCCTGTTTTTATCCTTTAGATTCTGAGTTCTGAATACTTGGGACCAAATATACAAAGCATGTGTGAACATGAGAGTGTAAATAGAGTCCCTGAAGTCAAGGATATTATTTGCTTGCTTAAAATCAAACATATATTTAAGAGTTGTGATAGATGAAGGTCATATCTGATGCAGCACAATTAAGCTTCAATGAAGTTAGTGTTAATCTTTATATTAATATATAATTCCTACACTAAGAGAAATTTTACTTTCGTAAGATAGTATTTAGAGAAATCATTATTTTTTTTAACAATTCTTGTTGGATTGTCTCCTTTTAGTTTTGGGTTCTTTTTGTTTTGATCAGATATGTGTTTTAGTGTGGCAGAGGATGCCTGAAGAGCAAAACATATATAGGCAACATAAATGAAAAAATTGTATTAGAAAAGACTTTTCTGCCTCCTGAAGCTGTGATGCTCATTGACATAGTGTGAGGATATTCCCGTAATAATGCATTAGCATTTATTAGTCCTAAGTATGTTACTGGGAACTTCTAGTTTCCTTTATGTTTAGTGAATAAGACTAGATTTTATTTGCTTACAAAATTTTCCATTGTCCTTTGCACATGAGCAAGGTGAAAAATAGTCATAGTAGGTGAGATGTATCTCAGCCTACCTTCAGACATCACCAAAAAAAGATTAATCATAAAGCAGACTTTTCAGAATGTCTGCAAAATACCAGTGCCTTTCCCCTTGTTAGAATAGGAGAGGTAATGACTTTCCCACATTCAATCACCTGTATCACAGGCATGTAAAGCTATCCAGGAGCAGTTTCTTTCAGAACATCCCATAATCTTTCTTTAGTGATTATTTGTTTAATTACAGGTAGCAGTGAAGCGGTTAAAGAAGACCTTAGTGTTCTTACTGGTATATTTGAGTTGATATAATTCAGTTCTTCCACTAGTTCAAATAACCAATTCTCCATTGCTGAAGAAGAGAACTAGAACATATTAAGATTTAATGTCTATGTTTTTCTCTAAAAACAGTGTTGCTAAGATGCTGTCCTTGTTCAGGGCAAGTTGTGAAGTGACAATCTAGTTGAAAATGGAAATATGACCTATTTTAATAGCTCCTTTTTATAATCAGTATATTCAAACCACTTTCTAAGCTAATATTCTTAATGTTGGTATACTGTAATCATATTTTACATAGGAGTAGATACACTTGTAGCTATTAAGGCCCTATGTCTCTCTAAATTCCTGTCTGGTAAAACCTGCTTCACTGAGTAAAGATAAAACACTAGGATACTGGGTTCACTTCCTAATTTTAGTAATGACCTTCTCCACTACAGAAATAACATTACAGAACACAAAACAGCAGTATGTATAGACATATTTCAATGTAATGCCTCTTCTTACAAAGTGAACTTACAAACTCCTTAAAAAAAAATTGTATGTACAAACATTAATATACAACTCCAGCATTTTAGCCCATTGTTACTAAACCCCTATATTTTACTTGGGTGTAAGAACAGGAGAATTGACTTAAAGAGTTCCAATCCATTTTCTATCCAATAACTTTATTAAAGTTTAACAGTACAAAAAATATGCACATATTGCTTCTACCTTCCATTGCTTAATCTCTCTGTATGCTTTACATCAAGCTAAGACAGCATTGGAAGCACCGAATTGGTCAGAGTGTTTGCTGTCTGTGATCCAGTTCGAAAGGATTAGCAGTCCTAGATTTAAAATGAAATGAAAATTTTTCTAACAAGATTTTTGTTTAAATCACTACTGATAATTCATGTTTGTTCAAATCAATGTTTGGATTATCTTCTGTGTGGGGAAGGTTTGTGTGGAGGAAGAGAAGACTTCTGACATCACAGTAGTATTCTGAAACATGAAATACGCAGTATTCCAACCTGCAGACTATCTGACTTTGCTTGCTTTATATGGCCCTCGAATTATAGTTCACCTGTTACCAAAGCCATTGTGATCAATGCATTATAATTTATATTAGTCTATGTCTCGTTGCTTAATTGACTTGCAGGTTTTGAAAAATACTGCAAAGGAATTCTAACTGAACTTTGTTAAGCATAATGTGAGTCATGCCAATATACAGATATAGCAATGTTACTGTTAAAATTCCCAACCTTTAGAGATGGACACTTATGTGATAGCACACTGAAAATACATGTCTCTTTTGATTCTAACCTGACATAATAAAGACTAATTGTCTGAATACACTTTTCTTACTAAAGATGAACTATGAACATAAAGGAAAAAACAAAGGAAGCTGTTATCTGTTGTTATTGTTTTTTTGGGGTTGTTCACAGAATCACAAAATCACAGAATGTCTTTGGTTGGAAGAGACCTTCAAGATCATCTAGTCCAACGTTCAATCCAACATTGCAAGCGCACCACTAAACCATGTCCCTGAGCACCAGGTCCACTCACAATTTAAATGCCTCCAGGGATGGTAACTCCACCACTGCCCTGGGCAGACCATTCCAAAGTTTGATAACCCTTTCAGTGAAGAAATGTTTCCTAATATCCAACCTAAACCTCCCCTGGTGCAGCTTGCATCCATTCCCTCTGGTCCTGTCACACGTCACCAGGGAGAAGAACCTGTCCCTCTTCTCACTCCAACCTCCTTTCAGGCAGTCGTACAGAGTGATAAGGTCTTCCCTCAGCCTCCTCTTCTCCAGACTAAACAACCCCAGCTCCCTCATCCACTCCTCATAGGATTTATGCTCCAGGCCCTTCACCAGCCTCACTGCCCTTTTCTGGACATGCTCCAACACTATGTCCTTCTTATAGTGAGTGGCCCAGAACTGAATGCAATATTCAAGGTGTGGCCTCACCAGTGCTGAGTACAGGGGGACGATCACCTCCCTATTCCCTGTACGTTGGTTTTTTCCCTCAGTTTAAGCCACTTATAGATCTTACCGTGATTACACTAAAGATAAGAAAAAAATATATAGAAAAATCAAGCAGCTTGTCTATACTGAAAACCTGTCCTTACTTTCTCTTTCCTGCTGCCAACTGGTTTCACATGCAATTTACATCTTGTCTTCCAGGCAGTAAACTGAAGCAGGAACTGAGTTGTTCTCTGCTTTATGGGGCCTAGCACAATACAACACCTACTTGATTCAACCTTCTTCTGCTCCCGCAATATAAGTTGTATCTAGTAATGTTCAGGTGTAAGAAATAGTTGAGTAAGGCAATTTTTAGTTTACACACAGTCCAGTATTACTGGACCCAAAAGTGCTGAAACTTTTGACATGTGTCACACCTTTACAACAAATTTACAAAAGATGTACAATATTCTGAGCACAGTTTTAAAATCAGTAGTAACATTTCCAACCCTGTGAACTCAGTCAAGAATTAATACCATGCGCTTAGTGATGTTACTAACTGTATGCTGATCAACTCGTAGGTGTTTATGATCAGATTTCTCTAGAATACTGATTTCCCACAGCCTAATGGAAATTATAACTACCAGGGGAGCTCAAGAATTTTAGATGCATACATAAATTACTTTGGAATTAAAGCAAACAGTGAGATTTGCATTTCTCTATCTGGTCACACCCACAGGAGCAGCAATTTATTCTTTAAAGCTGTTAACAGAATACCCAAATCAAGGCCAAAAAAAAATTAAAATGGTACCACTGTTGACATTAGCTGACTATTTTTGGAAAGTAAGCACAGGACTACTCCTTTAACTCAAAACAGAGTCTAGGACAGACATGATGCTTGGCTTAAGAAAAACAGCAAAATATGTCTCAATCAGTTGAATATATGTGCAAAAGTGATGATGTGTGAAGCAACAAATAATCTTGATTATTTGGCTACTAGGTGCAAGGAAGGCATGTTGAACACCTCAATCACTCTTTTCTCAAAGTAATGCCAAACTGCTTCCTGCCCATGTTAAGTCTCTGAAAGGCAGAGAAAATGGGCAAAGAGTGGTCTCCATTTACATATGTCAACATTATACTGCCAGCTGTGAAGACAACTATTTTCTAGCATCAATCTTTATAGATGTTTGTGACAACTGAGCAGAAGGAATAGGAAAGCTGGACATGTTCTCTTTCTGTCTCATTCTTTCACACAACATCTGCCAAATCACCTCATCAGAATGATTAATTGGATGGAGTGCACTCCTGTCAGGTTTGCAGATGGCATCAATTTGAGGGAAGGTACCAAGATGATGGAGGGCATGGATGCAATGCCATGAGGGCCCTAGGTCTGCTGGAGGAATGGGCTCAGAGTAGCCTTAAGAAATTCAAGGACAAATTTAAACCCCTCCACCTTTTTTTTCAAGGAAGAGCCCCTTGCAATGATACAGACTGAGATGGGAGACAGTTTTGCAGAAGAGCCCCTGGAGGTCCTGGCAGACAACAAGTTGAACATGAGACAGCAGAGTGCCCTGGCAGCAAAGATCAACAGCATCCCGGATTTTTGTGGTGTGGCCTGTCAATTAGTAAAGTGATTATGTCCCTGTATTCAGTACTTACTGGACTATGTCTTGAGTACTGAGTATCCTACCACTTTGGGCCGGCCTTCCAGTAGGGAATACACCAATAAACTGAAATGAGTTCAGCACAGGGCCACCGTCTTGACTGACAGCTACAACACTTGTAAGGAGAGGCTGACAGAGCCAAACTTGTACATCCTGAAGCAGGGATGACTTCAGGAGAAGAAAGCAGCAGCTCTCTAGTACCTATAGGAAGGGCATCAAAAAGATGAAGACAGGCCCCACATGGTGTTGGACGGGAGGACAGGAGACAACAGGTATTAGCTGAAACAACAGGGGTATGACTGGATATAAGAAGAAACTATTTCATGATAAGGACATGTGCAAGAAGGATATACAATCTCCCTGCTCATTGATTTTCAAGACCAAATTGACTAAAGCCCTGAGTAATCTGTCTGCCTTGCCACTCACCTTGCTCTCATCAGGAGGCTGAGCTAGTGAGGTCCCTTCCAACCTACTGTCCTATGAAAAGCTTGAACCAATGAGGTTTACATGGTTAACAATAATTCTTACCAAGGAAAGATTTCATGGACTTTGGAAGACAACTTGAGTGTATAATTTTGTTTTTGTTGTTGCATTTTTTTTTCCCCAGATCATACATTTGGGTTTCATTTCTATGGAAAACAGAAGTTTGCTCAGATAAAGGGAAATACTGTGTCCAAGTGTTTTGTCCCCAGCATGGAGATGTTAGGTATTCATGGCAAGCCCCCAAACTCAGGAGCTGGAAAGTCCTCCAAAGTCCAGAAGTTTATGCACTGATATAGGCAGTAAAAAAAGTGTGGCAAAGAAGTTTGTAAACTTGGCTGACAATCTTAGTGCAATGCTTCACAGTAGCTGCAGTGCAAAAAATTTCAGTGATTAGTGGAGAGATGTGCAAGGTGCACATACAGGATTTATGGAGAAAAGTCCGTTGCCATCACAAATTGTACACCTCTCCACAGTATAAATGTATTTTTGTAATTTTGAGCCATAACTGAACTTCCAGTGTACTCACTGAATATATAGTACTTGATCCTTAGATATACTGTCAGTGAATTTTGAGTAATTCTTTGTAAGTAGTATGATTTTGGCTTTGAAGAAGAAATGTTATTCTCTCCCTATTTTTCTCCTTCTGGAACAGATTGTGGCAACTGGTGTAAATCACAGAATCATAGAATTCTTTGTGTTGGAAGGGACTTTTAAAGGTCACCTAGTCCAACCCCCCTGTAATGAGCAGGAACATCTTTAAATAGATCAGGTTGCTCAGAGCCCTGTCCAACCTGATCTTGAATGTTTACAGGGCTGGGGCTTCTACCACCTCTCTGGGAAATATGTGCCAGTGTTTCACCACCTGCTTTGTAAAAAAATTCTTCCTTATATCTATTCTAAATCTAGTCTCTTTCAATTTAAAACCATTACACCTAGTCCTAATGAAACAGGCCCTGCTAAAAAGATTGTCCCTTTTTTTTTATATAGGCCTTCTTTACACATTGGAAGACCACAATAAAGTCTCCCCAGAGTCTTCTCCAGGCTAAACAACCCTGACTCTCTGTCTTTCTTCATAGGAGAGCTGCTTCAGTCCTCTGATCTCTTTTGTGGCTCTCTTCTGGACTGAATCCAACAGGTCCCTGTCTTTCTTGTGCTGAGATCTCCAGACCTGGACATAGTGCTCCAGGTGGGGTCTCATGAGAGTGGAGGGGCAGAATCACCTCCCTAAACTTTCTATCCATGCTTCTTTTGATGCAGCCCTGGATATGGTTGGTCTTCCTGGCTGCAAGCACAGATTGCTGGCACATGTCCAGCTTTTCATCCACCTAGTGGACTCCTAAGTCCTTCTCCACAGGGATGCTCTCAATTCCTTCATCCCCCAGCCTGTGGATTACCCTGACACAGGTGCAAGACCTTGCACTTGAACTTGTTGAACCTCACAAGGTTCACATGGGACCACTTCTCAAGGTTGTCCACATCCCTCTACATGGAAACCTGTCCCTCAGGTGTATCAACTACATCACTCAACTTGGTGTGATCTGAAAACTAGATGAAAGTGCATTCCATCCCACTCTTTATGTCACTGATGATATTGAATAGTATTGGTCCCAGTACGGACCACTGAGGGACATCACTTGTCACCAGTCGAGCCATTAACCACTACCCTCCAGATGTGACCATAGAAACAATTCATTATCCACCAAACAATCCACCCATCAAATCCATATCATTCCAGTTTAGAGAGAAGGATGTTATGGGGGACAAAGTCCAAGGTCTTAGAGAAGTCCAGATAGATGACATCCATAGCTCTTCCCTTGTCGACTGATGTAGTTGCTCACTCCAGACGGCCACTAGGTTGGTCGGGCAGGACTTGCTCTTGGTCAAGCCATGCTGCCTGTCTGAAATCACCTTCCTATCATCCATGTGCCTTTGCATAGCTTCTAGGAGGATTTGTTCCATGATCTTCCCAGGCATAGAGGTCAGGCTGACAGGTAGGTGATAGTTCCCTGGGTCCTCCTTTCAACCCTTTTTAAAAATGGGTGCAGTGCTTCCCTTTTTCCAGTCACCAGGAACTTCACCCAACTGCCATGACAAATATCATGGAGAGTGGCTTGGCAGCTACATCAGCCAGTCCCTCAGCACTCTGAGGGACTCTGAGTGAGTCCAAGAGACCCTTTGTCAACAAGACGTGCTATAGTATTAAGCATATTTCTTATGATAACCCTTAGTTTAGCTGGTTTTGTTTTTTCAGGTAAAGCTAATCCAGTAACCTATGCTATGCTATTTGTGTGCAACACAAGCTTAAAGCAATTTCATTTATTAAGTAAGTTTGATTTCATGGGGAATTTAGTATCTATCACTTCCGTACAGTGAATGGATTGGCTTATAGAATTGGCAGGACAGATAAACAAAGATGTGAAGTTGTTTAGTAATGATGACTGTGTACCTACCTGAATGAAATTTCTGGAAAGCTGAAACTTGTTTTTTGCAAAACTATTGTTCGGGGTTTTGTTTTGTATTTTTTTTGCAAATGCAGCAGTACTGAATTACAAAGAGAAACTGTCTTGTATATGTAGAAGATGTAATCATATGGGTATATCCTCGAATGCCACCAGCATTGGGTTGTGCATCATACATCGGATAATTAAGTGATGTCTGTACGTAAATGAAGCAATAAGTAATAGGCTAACAGAGACAATGTAATGACTGACCTAACAATACTGGTGTGACCATGAAGGGAATTCAGAATGTTTTTTGAGGTGGCATGCCACATGATGGTATTATTAGCAGTCATTTTCAAGTTTTATTAGACTTCTTCCCAGAAGCTGCTCTTGAGCTTAAGAAAAAATTGACTCTGATGCAGAAACTTCTGGTCTGAAAATCTGCAACTTTATAAATGCATTGCAATTAACATAATGACTTGTCTGATGTGTGTATCCTAGTACAAAGCCAGCCTACGTGTGAGGATGCAAATAGCTGATGACCATAATGGTGTGTTACCTTCACAAATTGCTAGGTCTGGAGATCACTGTGTTATAGCATAATAATAACAAATGACAATTTGTGAGCTGTGAGGCAAATGCTTTTAATTCACTTGGGTTCTTATCATTTAAACTGGCAGATGTGGTGGGCACTCACAATTTCTAATGAAGTCAGTAGAAGGTGCAGATACTTAGCAGATATGAAAATCATGCTCATAAAAGTTGGTAGATATCTATTTCCAGAGATAAAGTTGACTGATGAATCCATAATTAAATTAAAAATCTCATCCACAGTAGGTGTGGTTTGTGGTACATATAAAATGTAATGGAACATTAAGCAATAGGCCTATTTTATTTAGTACTGATGAGTATCTTAATAAGGAGAATTTGTGATTTTGGAGGTATTTATGGCTAAGCAAATTATGCACCCACTGGAGACAGTATATAGACTTTAACCACTAGTTTGTTATAATTTATTCTTGTAATGGCCTCACACAGTGGATTAGAAAGAAAAGCCTATATTTCATGGCAAGTTGTCCACAAGTAAGGTGATTAAATGTACTTTTTCTTATGCTTAGATAAGAATACTCAGTCTGTTAGATCTTAATTATTGAAGTAAACTGTACTGATTGCTAATCAAATGAGAGTAGTATAGGTGAACCTAATGCTTCTTTCCTAGGCCTTGTTTTAGAAAATATCTGATATCTAGTGAAAGGTTTAAGCAGATATTGAAATAGGCACTTTCGAAACACAATTTCTCATTTTTTAGAGTTTGACCAGAGTGTTAAGAACTGTTGTTTGCCTCACAACTTATCTGAAGTAAACATGGCTCAACAAGCAATGACCTCATTTATTTATGGCAGTTTACAGTATTTTCATTGAACTGAAACTTAAATAATCCTTAATAGGTTTTATTGCCTGACTGTAACTTCTATTATTTATTGCAATTAGTAATTGCGCTTTCTTCTTCATATCACCATGTTCTTCAAATTGACCTGTGGACTGAAACTTTTCCAGTTGTAGCACAGGGTAATACTTGTCTGATGCTTTCCAAACAGTTGATGAGGACATGTAGATGGAGGGGAATACTCAAAGAAGGAAAAGAGAACATCTAAGCAGTTGCTTAAAGTTAATTCCAATTTTAAGTGGCTTATCTAGAAGTTATCAGCTTAAGTATATGATTCAATATAAGCTTTTTCATGTGTCCTGAGATGAATCAGTGATTTGAGGACTTGGAACTGCATTTGTCAATACACCATATATTCATTGATTAATGCATTTTTGCAACTTGCACTTACTCAGCAAATGAGACCAGTTGAACTCTAAGTCAGTGGTATTCTATATTGTCATGCTAGATATGAAAAGATAAATAAGTAAGTCACAGAACAATATTATGTTCCTGAAAGACACTTGCATTTTATAATGCTTATTGAACTCTTCATTTTGGAAAGCAGCTGTTTCCCATAACAAAGTAGTTAATTCTCAGGTAAAGGAAGGACAAGTATCATTCCTAAAGGAAATGATTTTAAGCACAAAGTTACTATCTGATATCTGGGGTTCAGTCTGTTCTCTCATGTAACAAGTGATAGAACAAGAGGAAATGTCCTCAGGTTGCACCAGAGGAGGCTTAGGTTGGACATTAGGAAAAATTTCTTCACTGAAATGGTTATCAAGCACTGGAACAGGATGCCTTGGAAAGCAGTTGAATCACCATCCCTGGATGTGTTTAAAAGTCTTGTAGATATGGTGCTTAGACACATGGTTTAGCAGTGGACTTGGTAGACTTAGGTTAATAGTTGGACTAAATGATATTAAAGGTCTTTTCCAACCTAAATAATTCTATGATTCTATAAAAATTATGAAGTCCCTGGGACATGAATGTTTTAGGAGCTAAAAGGCGGTTCTGAAAATCCACAATTTGGTAACTGTTGGGGAATGGCTAGAAAACAAGGGTCATGTATCTTTAAGGGAAATGCTTGCTGAAGCAAAGTGTCAGGCTCG
>WUAM01000323.1:9640941-9660731 GCA_024336885.1 Actenoides hombroni
TATGCATTACAACACATTCTGCACACATGTACCCCCTAATATATATATTGAAATTCAAGTCTTTGTGGAGACATCTTTAGTATTGCAGTATCACAGGATGGTAGGGGTTGGAAGGGACCTCTGAAGATCATCTAGGGCAACCCCTCTGGCAAAGTAGGTTTTCCTAGAGCAGGCTGCGCAGGAACACATCCAGGTGGGTCTTGAAAGTCTCCAGAGAAGGAGACTCAACAATCTCCATCACCCTCACAGTAAAGAAGTGTTGAGATGGAACTTCCTGTTTTCCAGTGACCATCACCTCTCCTCCAATCACAGGGCACCACTGAAAAGAGACTGGCCTCTTCTACTTGACACCCATCCTTCAGATATTTGTAAACACTAATAAGATCCTCTTGCTGAAGTTGAGGTAGACAACATCCACTGCTCTCTCCTCATCTACCCAGGTAGCCACACCATCATAGAAGACTATCAGATTGGTTGAGCATGATTTCCCCTTTGTGAACCAATGCTGACTACTTCTGATAATCGTCTTTTCCTCCACATCCTTAATGATGACCTGAAGATTGAGTTGTTCCATCCCCTTTCCAGGGATTGAGGTGAGGATGACTGTTTCCTGTGTCCTCCTTCTTGCCCTTCTTGAAGAATGGAGTGACATTGGCTTCCTTCCACTCCTCAGGCATATATCCTGTTCTCCAGAACCTTTCAAAATATGATGGAAAGTGGCACAGCAATAAAATCAGCCAGCTACCTCATTAGTCCTGGGTGCATCCCATTGGTTCCCATGGATTTGTAGGTGTCCAGATTGCCTAAATGATCTCTAACCCAATCCTTATTGACTCAGTGAAAGTCTTCCTTCCTCCTGACCTTCTCTCTTACCTCCAAGGACTGACAATCCTGAATGCCAGTCTTCACAGTAAAGACTTAAGCAAAGAAGACATTCAGTAACTCTGCCTTCTCTGTATAGTGTATGAATTAGATTTCAGTTCTCTAATTTCACCCTTCCTTCCAATGAGAAAAGATGTTACAGCAGAATGGATAAGTAGAAAAACGTTGTGACCTGAAAATGAAAAGCATCTTATTCTGCTCATTATCATCTCTTATAATACAGGGAGCTGTATCTACAGAAAATATTTACCAAAAAGGTCCCTTAAAGGAGGTTACCTGTTTGGAGGACAAGGGGGACAAGTAGGAAAAGGGGAAAATAAATTCTATCATACGTATGCAATGCACAACTCCTTTTAAACTGCGTGTGTTAAGACCAGATGAGAAATTAGAAGATGGATTCCAGTTGAGAAATGAAGCTAGGAACGGCAAAGTGAAATGAATATTTGACAGTAAACAAAGAACAGAGGGAGGAAGTGAATGAAGCATCAATGAAAATAATGCTAAGGCAAATGGATGCCCCATTAGTGATGATGCTTACAGAAGTAATCTCTCAAGATGACATTCTCCAGAGAAATCTTTCCTCTAGTAATGACTTCCAGACAGTTCTTAGCAGAACTGTTTGGATTAAAACACTCTTCTTTGTCAAGACCTTAGATTTTCCTGAGCTTTCTTTGTGTAATCAAGCAGTTGTAGATTAGAATATGTACTGTACAGACTCCTTTTTATTTCCAAGACCAAGGTATTAAAGAGATTTGTGTGTTTCATGTCTGAGATGCACAAAGAAAAGGTATATAAAAGTGTAACGATGACATTGCTGTTGAATGTTCAAGCAGTGCAAGTGTCCATCGCATCAGTGTGAGAAGAGCACTAGGCCAGGCCAAGAAAATGGGAAAACTTATGCCAAATTATTGACGAGATAGACATACAGCTGTTAAATACCTAATGGAGAACAAATGACCAAAAAAACTACTTAGCACAGAGGGCAGATGTTTTGCCTGACCTTTCTGATTAAAGTATTAGCCTGAAAGCTGGTTGGGAACAACCTGGTTCACTGAAATGACTTATATGCCCTGTGTAAACAAATATACTTCCATGAAAAGTGAGTCTTGGCAACGCAACAGATGATACATCAAGATATTAATTCTTGACATCTTTTGGCCATAGGACTGAAGACGGTGAGCAAACAGATCTAGAGTGTTCCTAATCACAGGCTGCCAAACTGTCTCTCAGTGAAAAAATCCTACAAACATGCTCGGAAAGAATCAAAACAAACAAATAAACAAAATGACCCCAAAAAATCATCATTATAAATGAAGACTATGTTGCATTAACACAGCTTTTGAAAAGTTTCCACTTTATCTCTTACATATGGCACAGGCTGGAAAGCATGTCCCGGATATTCAATTATCCATTGTTTTTTTAAATACAGGAATTAAATAGGAGGTCTGCAAAAGGAAATAAATTATTTTAAAAGGAAGTAACCCTTAAAGTCTCATAAACTCCAATGAGTGAATACTATCTCCAACCCAGACTTAATTTCTACAGTTCCCATTCTTCCTCAGGAAAACTACCAGAGAATTACTGAATTGTTTAATTAAGAAATGTAATGAAGAGGCAAATGACACAGCGTGGTTTATTCATTTACATATTGCTTTAAAGATGTTTCTATTTCCAAAGTTCTGTGGTGCAAGAAGGGGAAAAGCAGCATGTCTGGGTTTTTAAAAATGACACACAGAGTGTCCAGACATTCATTTATATTTTATAGGTCAATCTCAAAGCTAAGCTATACTAACGACATTCAACTTCAGGGAAATGTGGATTTTGTGCAAATGATGCGACCTTCTTCAGCTCCAGACTCGCAAACTGTGATCTAACAACAATAACGATCTCTGGAAAACAGAAAGCTGTTGAAGCTGACTTCTTGAAAATTTCATAAGCCCTCAGGCTTTGCCTTGAGGTAAGCCCTTGGGTGAGTTACAATCGCTGGCAACCACTTCCTTCTCTTGCTACCTTCTTGGTTAAAGCCATGTTTTACTGTTGCATTTATCAGTTTGTACATCTGATTGACAGGCTACAGATCTATACTTTTAATGAGATCCAAAATTTATTCTGCTTTCAGAGGTGAACTTTGAACTCCTGTTATGAACTTCAATCCTTCAAATACTCATACATACAGTCTTTGCATATGAGTGGTCCCATGGAACTGGAAAGGAACCACTTGGATGAATGAATCTAATCAGGTGTATAAGTGTTTGTAGAACAGCTAACATGAACTGCTGTTTCTAGGAGCAAGTATCCCTTGCACATACACCTTCTACACACAAAAATAGAGATTCAAACATTCCCTTATATTGTAAAGATATTAACAAGTCAACTCACAGACATGCTTACTCCAATCACATACCATACTGAAGCAAAATTTTACTCTGCATTACAGTTCCTAGTGCTCCTGGGACTACTTGGAAAATATTTACCTGGTATATTACAGGCATAACGAGGCATATCCACCATACTCTAAGCAGACACTAACCCGTATTTTGTGAGTTTCGTGCAAACTAAAATCCATGTAACTGGTGACAGTTCAATTGCTACACTTGCTAATGAACCCTTCTGAGAGGCAGAGCTCAGGACTGGTGCTGTATAAAAGCAGCCACGTGGCTTTTGAATCAGGGCCAGCCTGAGTCCAGCTGCCTTGGAGGCCAAGCACAAACACGCATTGTAGTTACAGTCCTCAAAGTACTATGGGGCACCTCTAGGCATTCTGACAACTCTCTACATTAGTGGCAAGCGTAACAGACCACTGTGACTTTCATTATCCTTCCTGACCTTCTGTGCCTCCTACCCACCCATTCCTAGTTTACTGATACTCTAGGTAATAGTGCAGAGGTAAAGATCAAGTGGTATACCTACAAAAGGAATTTCCCTCAACCAGGGAACTTTCCTTCACTCAGTACCTCTCTATGATGGGTACTCCACACTGAAAGGTATGCTGAAGTTTGACACATACTTCAGAGACTTGCTGAGCTCAAGCATTTTGTGGAAAAAGGTGAAATAAACTGCTCATGGTATTCTTCTTAACTAGAAAGGAAATTATTGTTGTCATCTATCAACAAATCAATATAATAAAAATATTAAATACTGTTCCTGCTCCCATTCAACGAAAACTAACTAAAGGCAGCTAGCATTAAACACCTAAATACTAAAATTGAACTTCTGAGATACTCACAGAATTTCCTTTTACAATGACAGGCCCCTCTGGAGTGCAATTCATTTAATTTTAAAATACGTAACTGTGATATATGTAATGACTCTTCATTGACTCTGAAATGTCAATATGATTAGTCTGGTTAATGTTGCATTATCCAAATAACTTATAAAGACCTGAATTATGGCAGATGCACTGGTGTTAGACTTAACATACAGATAACATACAGATTTTTAAGGTTAAAATGACTTCTAACAATCTGTTCCTCCACATCACAGGAGGGTTCACACAGCGTATATTTGATTGAATTCAAGAAATTTGCTAATATGAAATAATCAAAATATCAAAATAATACTCCAAATTATCTAGAGGTTTCCTTATTGCCTTAGCTATAGAAAAATACTTATTTTACAGACTAATACCAATAAACCCAAAGAACCTGATTGCCTTTAATCCTGCATAGAAGAACATGGAAGGATTTTAAGCAAAACCTGCCATTTCATTGTCTGTCCACCGCACTCCTTGAATTTCACACACACAAGCTCCAAAGAAGTTTAGCATTGAAAAGCAAACTACCTTCCACATCTACCTTCTTCAATGGCCAGTGGAGATGAATAAGTACAGAGTAATCCTCTAACAGAGCAGATGTACAATTCCCTTAGAAACTATTCTAAAACCCAGGAAAAAAAATAAAAATCTAATCTAGTTTTATGCATTCACCTTGCAGGATATTATTCACTCAGCTCCTGTATAAACAGTGTGAAAAGGAGGTAAAGCCTTCCAGCCTTGAGTCTTCTGGACAGACCCTCTCAGCAGCTCAGATCTCTTCATGGTGTCAGTCCTGTGACAAAATTACAAAAGTCAGTACAAGGTAATAGCAAAGTTGTGAAGCCTGACACTGGTAACCTGAAGAGTGGTATATGTTTTAGTCAGTGCAAAGGGGTGCAGAACCCTATAATTTTTGACTTGGTGTGCTGTTGACTCACTACAGGCTTGCATCAAAATGGTGAAGATATAAAGAAAATTTAGGCTTGAACTTGGGATTCAGTATTCTCAGTAGAGCCTTTTCCTGGAGTGGCTAAGGCTGTCTATTCCCAGAAATCATTTCAGGTGCTGTCTTCTCCCAAACACAAAACATTTAGCAACTGCTGTCACTATTGAAGACATCCTCAAAATAATGATAAACAGTATTAGCAAAGCATTAAGTTTTCTTCATTTTTTTTTTTCCATGTTAATGCTACATGTATTTTCAGAAACACTTCCAAATGGGCAGGTCTGAAAGGTAGATTTGATCTGTAGACATAAGTATGTATAGGGGCAATGCAAGATTCCTCACAAATATTTGGAAATCCAGCTTTGACAAAAAAAAACCGGGGTCCATGCTTGCTCAGTCATAAGCTTATATTACCAAAAAGTGTGGTCAGCACAACTCCTTGTGTTAGCCTTTTTGTCACATAAATGTATTTCTCCATGGACATCTGCTGTGACCACCAGTTTCTTTCATCAGGATCAGCTGATGCCCAGAAATAAGGACCTTAGGGCTCTTAGCTTTATTTTAAAGACTGTCTCAACTTAGCACACATTCTCTTTGTAATTTTACAGCCATGCATTCAGGACTTGCTTTTTCAGTGCTGCTTGTAAGCAAAAATTTGACGCTCATTTTATGATCCTAAGTGGGACCCCATTTGCTTCTGATACATATATTTAAAAAAAAAGCCTCAGGTGGGTAAAATACCACACTTAGCAACTGCAAATTACTCTTCTAGGGCACTGCTTTTGTCACATATGATAAGAATGGAGATTAATCTTCTTTTCTTTAGAATAACACAATGTGAGAAGTTATTCTTTCGGAGTCAAATTTCACTGTTTTCTAATAAACTTACTTTTTTTTTTTATTTTAATGCTAACTTCCCAGCTACAAGTTAATCAGTCTGTGCTTTTTTTTTTTTGTTTTTTTTTTTTTTTTAATCTCATGGTTGATTTCGTGTAACAAATACTTATCTTCTTTTAACCACTATGGGCTGGGTCCTTGACAAGATGAGGCATTTCAACAGCAATCTTGACCTCCTTGTGAAACAAGGTTTCTCTCAGCATGACGCAAATCTTAACCTCTTCATCAGCACTTGTAAAAAAGTTGAGTCATACACCTGACTCTTCCCATACTTGTTCCTCATAAGATCACAAGTTTTATTCTCCCAAATAAAGGTCAAGGTAAAGCAAACCAAAACAAAAGCCCTAACACTCCAGTAAGAAGACAGTCTACAAAGAGCAGTGTGCAGCCTGCAGCTTCTCTGGTTTCTCTGAATTACTGATTTGCATTTAGTTGAAGAGATTTTTCAAATTGCTTGCTTTGTGAAACATTGTGAGCACTCAAACTAATTTCAAGAATTCTGCCATAGAGAACCTATAGGTTTTGATGAAAATATTTCTGCCATCAATACTTGGTCCTCTTGTAAGTGTATAACACGGTCTGGAATGTATTCAGGCTGACCACACAGTGCCAGGTCTGTGGCCATTTAGTAGTCTTCCTCATAAACAATGAAAACATAATGTTAAAAAGTTATACCACTTTCCAAGCGGACCTGGGGAAATCCACCTACACGCAAGGCAATTCCTTCCTTCATTCCAATTCATTTTCACTGTTCAGGCTAGCAGAATTCCTTCATGTAATCTCAGGTTGATTTCAGTATTTTATTTTCAGGGTGGAGCACTACCATGATTATTTTCTGTAAACTGCTGTAGAGTGGAATTGTGAAATAGAGGGTGAGAGAGCTCAGCTGTGTAATTCTGGCACAAAGAGCAGTTTCAAGGGATCAGAATCTTTGTTATGATGTAGGGTGAGTCACTTTGGAAACTATCCCAATTTACATCAAATCTTCTCCTTTTCTCCACCCGTCCCGTCCCCCCCCCCCCCCCCCTTCTTTTTCTGTTCACTGGGCGCTGACTATTAGAGTTCAGGGTCTTACCTGAAGACAGGGTCCTGCCTGTTACCCCTTTTGCTTGAGAATAGGAAATATTAATTCTTCTTTATTTCCAGGATATTTGGAATGATATAACTTAATTGACCAATTTTCTAAAGATCTCACTTTGAAGTCTAAATTAATCCTGTAAAACCACCAAATACTGCTACTGCACACAGTGGATACTGTGCTGTAGAATATACCTTAATAGATATCTACAAACACTTATCTAGGAAAAACTGCTGCACAAGTATGTTTTTTTTGTGTTTTCACTTTTTATTTCACTCAGTGAAATATCACATGAATTCCCACTACTCACAGGCTGGGGAAACTACATACCACCCCAGTAACCTACTGGAGGTTGTGGGGATACTCTCAAAACAAATAAAAATCTGACAGATGAACTGATTGTCTGCAGTAGAAAGCAAGAAAGAGAAACCTGGGAAGAAAGGCACATCTCTAGAAAAGGCTCAGAAAATAAAATAGGATTTACAGAACAACCATAAAAAAGTTCAGATTGTTACTGGCTGATACATTGATTGTCATTTTGAGAAGCCAAACCACTTCACTACAAAGAAAACTTCAGGATACGTATACATGTTACTGAGAATAAAGGAAACGTTCAAATGGCCATTTGATCTAGTAGCTCTTTAAAGGAAAAAAAAAAAAATTTACTTTGGGACAGAGTGTCCTGTCCCAATACACACCTGTGAGTAGTCAATCATTAGTTACACCACCTTCAATATTATTATTTATGGTACCTGTGCAGCCACATACTTAAACTGCTGTTTAACTTTAATACTAGGAGATGTGAGTGTGGACGTCCTCAGAATTGTGAATTACATAATCTTTATTTCAAGTATGTTATTAAATAGTATTTCATATTCTTAATATTTGCTTGCCAGTTACAGTCACTTTCCATCTTGACTCTTTTTGCAAACAAAATTAACACTTCATTTTCAAGGAAATCGTGTCAAAAGGGGTTCCTACCCAAAAGCCACTGTAATTAAATAAATGTCAGTTTTCTCTAATAAAGAAAATTTCCACTCTAGGCAGCCCCTTTCTATTTTCTCTAAGAATCACATCCTAATCAACACTGCCTATAGTTCAGCACTTCAGCTGATTGCCTTTGCAGTATTTAAAAACAGATATTCCACCTGCCAGCTTGTTTAACTGAATGATTTATTCATATTATTGCACTGCTTGTACTTACTGTTTTGTGGGGAGTTTGCTGTTGATCAACACAAACTTAATATTATAATATATCTCTGTCACCTTCAGAAGCAATTTAAATAAATGTATGTAGCCATGGGGAGGATTGCATTGTACACCCAGCCTGGTTATGGAATAATTAAACTCACTCTGGATGAAAACCAATAATGATTTGATTAATTTAGAGTAGCAGATGTCCAACTGTATTTCAGCTTGAAGTAGAGAAAATAGTTGGATTTCATTTAAAAAAACAATATCTCAGTCCCCCACCTCAGCAAGATGCAGTTAAATATATAAACAAGTGTTTCCTAGTTCCTGATGTAAGAAATTTTCAGAATAGTTAAAATGGCTTGAGGTTTGCATTATTTTATTGTAAATATTGCATTTAAAGTTTTTTCAAAAGCTTTCCATTTGCACAAGCTACAGTAATTTTAAAGGATTGTGTTTATGTTGTTGACAATGTATTTTCTTTACTTTGACTGAGAAGTGAAATATTTTTTTTCAAACATTCTTAAGTTCCGCTTTCTGGTGAAGTAAACTTTCTCCATACAAAAATATATAAAACCATCTTTATTTTCAGAAAATCCCACAGCTTTTGAAGGATGACATGCCTGGGTCTTGTGGGCTGCAGCAGTTGCTGACATTAACAATTCTAATCTCTCACAATACCTAGGAAGATCTTTCTTTCTTACAAAGATTTGAAGCCTGGATCGGTCTTATGGAAAGTAATCTTGGGTGCTTTCCACATGATTCTCTTGGCTTTGATGCTTTGTAGAGGTATTTCTTCAAAAAAAGACGAACTTTATTCAGGGAATCTGATATAGTAACTATGATGAAATAAATATGAAAATCAAAAGAAAAAAAAAGAACAATGAGCTATTCAAAGTGCTTACTTAACAGGATTGCCGATCTTTAGCATCTGCTAAAGAGAAGGTGTCATGATGTCTATTAGACCTGCCCACTGTAGATAGTCTGTTTAATTAGCCATTGCAGTGTTTGTATACCTCCTGGTTTCATTCTATTCCATGTTCCAGATTTCTTAGAGAGATATTTCCTATTATTTAGTACAGTGAGGAACATCTATGGTCCTTCACAGCAATTCTCTTAAGACGTTACCGTGGAAGGCCAAGTCACAGAGGCAATTGAGAAGAACGGGGGTATTAAGTCTTTAACAGCAACTTTCAGAAGTCACCATGAAAACAAAAACAAAACAAAACAATCTTCTTTTCCCAGTAAAAGGCTTTGGAATTTGGTATTTTTTTACAGAGTTGCAAATTCTTATAGGAAGTCTGAATTTACAAACTAGCTTACTGACACTCTGTCCTGGTGTCACTGGGATCAAATACTAGGCCAGCCTTAGTATGCAAGACATTAACAATCCT
Organism: Actenoides hombroni; assembly: GCA_024336885.1. NCBI lineage: Eukaryota > Metazoa > Chordata > Aves > Coraciiformes > Alcedinidae > Actenoides > Actenoides hombroni. Next base: position 9,650,583 of record WUAM01000323.1, read on the forward strand.
GAGTCAGTAAGGAGCTTAAAAGGGGAAGGGCAAAAGCTAGAGCACCTGTATCCCATACCATAAATGTCATGCTCATTATAAAAGGGGTAGTTTGAGAAGGATAGGTGTTCCTTCTGTTCTTCCTCTTTGTTTTCTTCTTATGTCCGTCTATCTATGGAAGAGCTTGCTTTTCCTTCTGCTCCTGAAGACTTCTTTTTTGCTTATTATGACTGCCATGCATTCTTAGGCCTGAGTATAACTTCGTATACTTTATATTAGTATCAGTCCTGGTTTTGCTGTTAATGCATTAAATTAATTTTCATTTCAATACATACTCCTTTTCCCAATCCCCCCTTCTCAGCTATGTCTCTGGACACAAACAAATTGTGAACACACTCAGAAAAATAGAGTTCAAGCTGGAAAAGAAGCAGTCACAATATTTCTCATCTTCAGAAGGCCAATGCTGCCAGGAAAAAAAAAAACCAAAAAAACAAACAAACTAGCAAAATACAAAACAGTATGCTACCAGGAAAAGAAAAAAAAAAAAAAAAGAAACAGCAGCATTTGTTTAAAAATAACTGCAATATACTGTTATCTTTCTACTATTTTCTCTCATCTGGTGTATTTTGTAAACATTTTTATTGACATTTCACTATTAGAATTCAATTATTAGAACTGGAGTTTCTTCTTCCTTACCTGTCTTACATCTGCATATATACATACACACAAATCTGTAGTGAAAAGTAACAAGCTGGCATTGATTTCAACAAGTTTTAGATGAAGTAATAAAGGAATAGTAGTTGCTGAGATAGACTTTACCTGTGGTCACTAATAGGGCATTTAAGAAATAAATACTTGCTGAGTAATTCTGAAATAACTTCAATCCATTGCTACTCAGAAAAAAAATCAGCGGATCTTTTTTTCATGTGCTGCAATGCTTTACTGAAATGGTCACATGCCTGGTTTCTAATATTTTCATAGACCTGGATAGGAAAGCCTCACATGCCACTATACTTCATATTCTGGGTTGAGTAGTCACAGTTCTTCATTGCTTCTTAATGTTGGTGAGTGAAATCATACATATTTGCACATGTGAAAGCCTTTGATGGGCAAATCAGTTCACAGGCCAGTTATTTTGTGTCATCAGTGTTGTATAATAAACTAGTATAAATATTATACAAAAGGTTACCCAAATATACAGAGCTTTAATTCACTGAAAAGTTTACCTGATGGGAAGCACCAAAAGGTGGCATGCACTGTAGAGAAGGGTGAGTGATATTCCATATTGAGGTGATCAATATGAAAAGAGCATTAAGTGTAGAGATGGAAGAAATCTAAATGACCAAATGACCAAGGTGCTTGCAGATATTCCCAGAAGTTGTCTTTCAGGCCCACAATGACTGGATCATTTAATATTCAATGACAAATTTACACATATGTTATAAATATCTGTGCTGTCTACACTGAAAGGCCCATGATTTTTATGTGAATTACAGTGTTTACATCTTCACACTAAGGGTTTGCACATTCTGTACCCAGTCTCATTTATTCTGATCTGGGAAATTATGTGAACTGAGAGGAGGTGAACAATTGATGCATCAATTGCCAAATCACTTTAAGCTGTCACTTCAAGTTGTTGCAGAGATCAGGTCTACCACTGTGCCCTGGCAGCTGGAGGCTAACACTATACCTGGCTTTATCAAGAGGAGATTAGCCAATAGGTGAAAGAAAGTGATTATCCCACTTTATTTGGCACTTGTTGGACCACATCTGGATTCTCGCATCTAGTTTTAGGCCCCTGGTATAACAAGGGTGCTGATAAACTGGAGCAACTTCAGCACGGGGTCACTGTGTTGGCTGCAGCTGGAGCATTTGCCCCATGAGGGGAGGCTGAGGGAGCTGAGCTTGGCCCACCTGGAGCAGAGGTGGCTTCAGTGGGATTGCTTTGATGGGCAAATCAGTTCACAATTGAGGAGATGAAGGCAGACCCTGCACAGTGGGACATGGATGAGAGACAACAGGCACAAACCAACCAAACCAAAATATGTTCCATCTGGATATAAGGAAAGCTTTTCCTCTGCGAGGATAACTAAGCAGTGAAACAGGTTGTGCAGAAAGGCCAAGGAATCTCCACCTTTGGTGGAGACAGGAAAGTCCTGAGCAGCCTGACCTATATTTAATATTAACCTCATCTGAAGTAAGACCCCTCCAAGGTCCCTTCCAGCCTGAATGAATGACTGTGTCATTTGGCAGTCCAAATCAGACAGAGAACACAGTGGGTTAAGTAAGAATGGTTGTGCATATAGCAAATAAGAGGTGGATGAACAGAAATAGACAGATTCATAATACATTATTGCTATGCACCATACTTCTATAGTCCTTTGTTTTTCAACATTTTTATTCATTCTGAATTCATGACCATAGCAAAAACTTCAGTGATAGTGCTAAGAACTAAAGGTCAGTTATTCTCTTCTTCAAGAGAGAGGTTTGGGGAGCCGAGAGGAGGTGGGTTTTTTTTTAGCAGTAGTAGCTTAATGTTATTCAGAAATATTAATTTGTCAGGATAACTTGGATTTAAAGCTGTTGAGGAAATTCCATGGAGGCATAAAGTAATATAGAATGAATTCCCTTGATTTTGTTTTAAATGGATTATGGATTAAGAACGACAGAATTAAAACCAGTGGACTTGTGTGAAGATGGAGGAGGTGTTTCCTTGGTTATTTTTATCTTTCAAGCAAAACTTTTGCCAATACTCAATACAGTCCAAGTTCTAAATTAATGTCTAGTGTTACAGTTTCTGTCTTTCTTCTGCATGACTGTAAGATGTATTCTTTTCTATGATTTATTTTCCCTGCCATATTTTTCACTAGCTCATTACTTCATGGTTTAATTAGTCTTCCCAGTTCACAGTTTTCAAGTAATCTGTGTTTATAGAAAACCATCATGTTAAGCATTATATCCTCTAGTCTTCAAGCTATTAAATTTGTCCCCACACACACCAAATAAAAAAAAAAAAAAAAAAGAGAATGTTATTTTGCTGCAGAAATAACAGTCGGTGACTATGAATATGAGAGGTAGTGTGACTCAAGGGCTTCAATGACACTGAATTTAGATTAGCCTAGAAATGACAAAAAAGTCCACCTTGTCTGGAAAAGGTGGTAAAATTCATCAGTTTAACACATAGGTGGGATCCATGTCAATGTGTAGTAAACATAACATTCTTATACTGCACTTTTAGAATAAGTTATTTTACAGGTGTTTGGGTTTTTGTTTCTAGCTAGAGGAAGCCATAATGGTTATTTGGTATGAAATATAAAAACTTTTTTAATTACAGTCCAAATCGTCTGGCCAGATCATGAAGCGACTAACGTAATACTAATTGGCAACTAGGTGCAATAAGCATTGCCACTTTAGATGTAATGGCCAAATAAGATAAAAATAGAATGGACAGCACCATGGCATAGACACCTACATGGGATACAAATTTGAGTACAATCATGAAGCTCCAGTATACAGTTTCATAATATGCTAAAATTCGACACCCTCAGCTTGATCAGGAACCTGTGGCAACACCCCTCAGCAGCTATTGTTATCTTATTCCAGTTATATTCAAGAAAGCACAGTCAGACTTTGGCTCGGATATTATAGCCATACCCTGTTTCAGTTTCAGTAGAGAAACAGAGTACTGAGTTTGCATAGTGGAAACTATTCTCACCTGCTGAGACTGGAATAGAGGAACACTAGCAAGCAGAACTGGAGGAGGGAAGTACTTGCACAATACTAAAAGCAGAGGAGGTGGGAACCTCACAGGACATTGTTGGCTTTAAAATTTCATACTAGTAGAAGTGTATGGTATATGCTACATCTTGATTACAACTAGACCATGCGATAGGCAAACCAGCAGTTTTTGTGAATACTCAATTCAAAGAAAAGTAAGAGAGGTCTCATCTTTGTTAGGCCTTTTTTTAATGAAACAACAGAAATTACAAAGTATTTAATTATGAAAGGAAACACTTGCAGAAGTCATATTAAAGAGACAAAAGCGTATTTTGGGAATATTACTGAGAAAGAAAAAATACCTCATTCTTTTTCATATCAGGGATGCACAGAATACCCACTTGCAACAGCTAGTATTGCTACTCTGATTTGAACCCTGTGAAGAAGGAAGGGAATTTTAAAACCTGACAAGTTTTGTTGTTGGGTGTTTGTGTTTTTTTTATTCCCTGTAGCAAGTTTTATTGCCAGGTGAGCTCTTCTGCCAGGATCTCTCAGCCCTATTTAACAGGCTTCTACATGTTTACATGTTCCAGAACTTGAAAGACGCACCCAACATATCATCAGTGTTCCCATCATTGGTCACGTTGACACTGGCTTCCTCCCAAATCAAACTTGAATGCCTTTCTTTCCTCTTTTTTTTTTTTTTTTTTTTAAGTTTCTGTAAAAGACATTAGTCAGTAGTGTATCCAAAATAAAAAAAAAGTTTAAAAAAAAAATCCCCCCAAAAACAAAACTAAAAATCCTTCCTAAAAAAACAAAGCAATAAATCTTAATGAAAAACTCCAAACAAACCCCCCACATTATAACAATATGTAACATGCAGTATTCCCATCTTAGTATTCAAAACGCCCAAAGGAATAAAAACCTAAAAGGAACAAGTAGGAGACTCATCAGGATTAGTACAATGTAGTTTATAGGATAACAGTTTAAACCAAATAAAGGCATGTATTTCAGATCACTGATACTAATTAAATATATTGGGGTTAGTCAGCAATGTCTCTTAATTGGCCCTGATTCAGCAAAGTACTACACATGACTAATTAGGAATACAAACATAGAAACAGGATTTATGCATTAAAATCATATGGATGCTGACAGCATCTTACTAAATAAGGGCTTGGAGATGTAGTTAGCAATTTTATTTGCGTAGGGTTTTACACTCAGTTTGTTGGAGGTGTCATCCCATCAATCTCATGATTTTTTTTAATTTTTCTGTTGTGCTTTTGTATTCCACATGGCAGAGTTTCCATTTCCCCCTATATGGGGGAGAATCCGAGGGAAGAAACCAGTCAAGATGTATTTAGTTCATTTCTATGTTGACTTTTGACACATATAGAAATAGAATATTCCTTTGTTTATATAATTCAGTTATGTCTCACAGAGTTTGGTATCCCAGTAAAATAAAGTGTTGTGAACGCCTGCACTTTTTGTGAGTGTCTTGGTACCAAACTTGAGGGCTAGAAATGAAAGGACATGTGTTGTACAGCAATAGACTTCTGAGAAAAAATGCTATGCATTAAAACTATATCCTATAGTTGTTTATTGTTTCTAAACAATTTCCAGATGAAATGTGCAAACAGGGAGATGGTTTTCCTAGCTGCTAACTCTGCAAACACAATGTGGGAGAGTCAAGGAAAAGTTATATAACTAATTAAACCCAAATTAATTTAATCAAAACCATTAGGCACTCATTACGCATGCAGCTGCATTATCTTTTCAGTTTTACCTTTATCCTCTCCCTCTACTGTACTGGTTACACCCACATCTTATTTCTTGTCTGAAAATAAACAGTTCTTTTTGGGAAAGGAAATGTATATTTTCATGACATCTGTCTTGGTGTAGATCGGGCATAGATGTAATGCAAATTAAAACATCAGCAGAAAAAGACAAATATAAACAAAGTACGTAAGTAACATGCTATTTTTGTATGTTATTCAAGGCAACTAATTTGAATCTTCTCAGTCACTCATTCAGTAGACAAATACTTTCCCAGCACTTCTGGTCAGTTACAGTTACTCTATGCAAAACCCACATCTTTTAGGATGACATAAGTTTACTACTCTAACAGGTGAGCAAAGATATTTTATTCAGCCAAGTAGTCAGCTTCTGAAACTGGACACCTTCGAAACTGGGTGAGGTTTTTTAAGGAGCATTGGGAAACTTCATGTTGCTTCAGAACTTTGAAGATTAGTTTTATTGCAATGAAAGCCAGAGGGTTTACAAGTGAATGTTAAAAACAGACAATGTTTAATATGAAGAATAAATCTTGAAGACGCTGTACATAATTTTTACTTTCAGATTATTATTTAATGACATGATAGAATGAAAGACTTTGCTTTTATTTGTATGATATTCTTTCTTAGAATGGATGCTTAAGGCAAAATCCTGGTTTGCAATAAAAGGCGTGCCAAGTAGGGAAAAGAACACACGTAGCTTCTTCCTTTTCCTCATTCACCTGTACAGGTCTAGGGAAGGATGGCACCATGTATACTGAGAGATTTAAGGAGCAAAGGGGTGGTCCGCAGTGTCTAAGTGAAATTAAAGATGTGGTTTACCACACTGGTTTGAAGAAAAGGCCCCCACCCTTCCTCCACATATGCCTGTGGGAGTCTGCCTAAGGCCATGGCTACACCGCACAATAGAGTGCCATGATGGAAACCTCAAGCTGAGAGATACACCAGGCCATGCCAGGTTTTGTGGGCCTGGAAACACCACATATATAATAGCTTACATGGTACCCAGAGCATTAAGTATTGCAAAAGACTTTTAACAAAGAAATGACTGACACCTCATTTCTGTCATCACAAAGAAATGTCCATTCTAAGTCTATAACTAGAAGAATGGGGATGAGGAATGATTAAGGATCCCTGATCTGTCTGCTTGCAAACTTGCAAACTCCAAAGAGAAGAGCCAATAGGTGATGGCTGAGAGGGTCAGATTCTCCTTGTGGCTATGTTACTTTCAGACCCAAGACTGCCTTCATGCAGCCAGCTTGGAAGTCTTTGCATGATATTCCCAAAAAACTTCAGGGAACTTTGGAAAGGATGGAGGTACATTTGTGTCTGTGCCACCACCAGTGCTGTGACATGTAAAATTGCCAAAACCTAAGACAACCTGAAAACTAAACTCCGTTAAAACAGGCGTCTGGTACTCCTGGTTTAGGCACTTCAGAGTCTCTTGCTGTGCCTCAGCTTAGGCACTGGAGCGTGTCTGTGCAAGGTCAGCTAAAAGATATGAGATATTTAGGAGACCTGGGGTCCTATAGAGCAGTAACTTACACTGCTTTTACATTGGGGTTTACAATGGTTACCTGCAATGGCCTGTGTTAAGGTGACTGAATCCTTCACTAGCTAAAGTCTGTGTATGCAGCCTCTAGTCAAGAGAGAGGGGGATGTCCATAAAGTGGTTAATCTTACTGAAATATAGGTTTCTAAAATGGAAACAAAAATAATTTTTGAGGTATCTATCTCTCTTCCCTATATAAAAAAGGAGCCTACATGGCTGCATGTACAAAAATTTCAGAAGTGAATGGAGATGAATTTCAAAATACTAATTTGTAAATCCCTGCTTTTCTGATAAGCCACAATAAGAACCTCAGCATTTCACCTTACTTCATTCTTGTTTTCTTTTTTTTAATTCTCTTTCTTGAATGTAAAGGTATGACAAGAAATTAAGAAAAAAATAATTGAAAGGTAATTTCAATTACCAATTTAATGGCATCAGTAGTAGTGAACTAGTATTGGTTTCATTGGAAAACTAATCTTTACAAGAGAATTCTCTATTAGAATAAAAATATGTAAGAAAAGCAAAATTATTTAATATGTAGAGAACATCTTGACCATTATTATAAGTACTTACCTCAGCAAACATGAAACTTAAAGTCTGGATTCATTATGAACAAAATAGGCCTCTCTGTGAAGAACAAACACAATTATTTGACATAAAAAGCAGCGTGAACCTCTACTTTATTTACTTAATTTTTTCTACAACACTTTTCTGCACTGTTTGATGGACACAAATGTTAACCCTAATGTAATCACAATTATTCAAATGACTGTTGTGTTTGAGATATAACACAATTCCTGTTCCACCCCATCAGAAAAGTTCCATTTCAGACAACTTTCATATCAAGGTCTGAAAAACTGTAAAATAGTAAATAAGTGAGGCTTATCTTTATAATAAAGCGTACAAAGCCATCAGGGATATTCTGACAAGGTACATAATCAGTAAAGAAGCATGAATAACAAGACATCCTTACTCATCTCAACATCTGTAAGGAATGAGAGAAGATAAGACTTATAGTTGCCAACAGATTTTGTAACTGAAAAGTCTATGAAAAGCCTTGTTGAGTTGCTAGAGCAAGGCTGCTATAAGACCAGTCATACCTCTCACTTGGAAAGGAATCCCAGAAAGAGGAAATAGTTGCCCAGGTTTGTAATCCACACTCACTTCAATTTTCATGTTTGTGGAAAATACTTGGAAAACACAGAAAGGATCATGAGGTTTTTGAGCTGTTATGAACCAACCTGCTAATACTTACTGATGTATGGCCCTAATCATCATATTCAAGAGAAACACACTCCAAGTCATTACACTCCCACCTACAAATCATATACTTTACATATATCTGTATGTTTCATGTGAAATAAATGCAGCTTTTCCGAATTCTATTGAATTGTGTCATATACAGCTTTCATCTTACTTCATAAGAATCACCACGTATCACATATGAGGAACTACCTTCCCTATCTGATCTTAAATTCTTTATCACGAAGTGTCATAAGTCTGCTTGTGTAATGGAATTCATTAAAAAAAAGTAAATCACAGAATCACTGTGGTTGGAAAAGACCTTTAAGATCATCAAGTCCAGCCATTATCTAACTTTACCAGAGCCACTACTACACCATATCCTTAAGCACTATACTTAGATAGCTTTTAAATACAGCCAGGGATGGTGATTGAACCACTTCCATGGGCAGCCTGTTCTAGTATTTCATAACGCTTTTGGTATAGAAGTTTTTCCTAATGTCCAACCTAAAAGAAAGAAGGGAAAGAGCATAAGAGAGTACTTATAGTTCTTCCTCTTCTTTTGTTCTTTTCATTGGGAGGACGGGAAATCATTAATTTCACACAAAGAAATTGCTTTATGTTAATCGGGCTATACAAGCGTACAACTGCTATGAGCAAAAAGACAATCTGGCACTGTAAATCAAGATAAAAAGATTATCTATTAACCCTATTTGGCTGGAACATTTCTCTTTCAGAGTTCAAAGCTTCCTTAGCACTCAAGGCACTGGAGAAAAATGGGCTTGTCTGTGAGAAATAAACTGAAAATTAGTATAAAAGTGATGTTTGAGCAGCAACAAAACGTCCAAAAGCAAGTCTGAACTTATGGTGTGTTTACCCAGATTTTATTTGACAATTTATTTGCTAGTGAGTAGTAAAAAAATGCAAAAGATAAAAAACTTGATGTGACAGTATTCCCTGGGTGGCTCAGAGGGGAGAAGAGCACTAACCACAAATATTGCTGCTGGCACCAGTGATGGTTGTCTAGCTAACATAACTCACTAAATAAAATCACAGCTGAAAATTAGGCCATACTAGTCCTTGTGCAAATAATATTATTTCTTTTAAAAATTTTCTTCCTAAGTATTACAATGGACCAAGCAGAGGCATGGACTGGAAGATCTCCTTCTTTGATGGGGTGACTCGTTTGTTGGATGAACACTGTGGATGTTGTCTATCTTGACTTTAGTAAGGCATTTGACACTGTTTCCTGCAGTGTTCTATTAGAGAAATTAACTGCTCTTGGCTTGGATGAACATACACTTTTCTGGGTGAAAAACTGGTTAGATAGATGAGTCCAAAGAGTTGTGGTCAATGGAGTTAAATGCAGTTGGCTTCCAGTCACAAGTGGTTTCCCCCAGGGCTCAGCACTGGAGCCACTCCTGTTTAACATATCAATGATTTAGATGAGGGGATAGCTGTGCACCCTTGGTAAATTTGCAGATGACACCAAGCTAGGTGGAAGTGTTGATCTGCTTGAGGGTAGGGAAGCTCTAGAAAGGGATCTAGATAGGCTGGATCGCTGGGCCAAGGCCAATTCAATGAGTTTCAATAAGGCCAAATGCCGGGTCCTGCATTTGGGCCACAACAACCCCCAGCAGAGCTACAGTCTTGGGGAGGAGTCGCTGGAGAGCTGTCAGGCAGAGAAGGACCTGGGGGTATTGATTGACAGCCAACTGAACATGAGCCAGCAGTGTGCCCAGGTGGTCAAGAAGGCCAATGGAATTCTGGCCTGTATCAGGAATAGTGCGGTCAGCAGGAGCAGGGAGGTGATCATTCCTCTGTACTCGGCTTTGGTGAGGCTGCACCTTGAATACTGTGTCCAGT
>WUAM01000323.1:9669851-9762881 GCA_024336885.1 Actenoides hombroni
GGTGAGTTAAGAGGAGGGGCTGTGGATGTCGGTGGATTGTTTGAGGTGTGTTTTTTTTTGTCCGGCCCCCCCCCCCCCCCCCGCCTTCTTTTACAAGGTCTGATTCAGGGTAATTCAGAAGGACCCTGGAGGATGGTGAGGACCCTCCATTGCCATCAGCACGAGATAAGGTTTTGGGCTGCAAGGGCTAGATGGGGTAACATTCCCAAATCTAAAGACATGCAGTCTTAGAAAACAGTTTCTAGAGAAGGGAAAACACAATTTCCTGAAAAGAAACAAGCATGAGAACCCCAGGCAAGCTGAACTAGATCAGTATTCTGACCTCTAGCAAAATCCTCATTACAGTTAATACAAATTATGCACAGGCAACGAGGAGACTTGAGCCTAAAGGGTGCAACTGCCAAGTCACTGCAAGATTGTACTGAAATCCAACACAGTAAGTGCAATGATTTTATTATGGATACAGAATTAGCTGCCAGACTACGCCAGGTTGGACCATATCAGACTAGATTGATTTGCTCAGTTCTCACCAGCCACATCCCCCAAAACTCCACTTATAAATGCTGCATTTCAGAGCTACAAACTCAACCTAATAAAAGCCCTCGGATTATTAGCTTAGTGAATGGACACAAAGTCAGTACATGCCCTTCAAAAAATCAGCGCTTCAGACAGAACACGGTACTTAGTATTTCTGATGCACTGCCATAGACACAGTTTCACTGCAACATTTATAAAACTATAATGCGTACCTGACTTCAAACCCTACACCATGTTATTCTTGAAATTAGATTTAAATCATGTACTTCTGTAACCTAAAGGATGTTCCACAATACCGGAGGAAAGGAAAGCACATGGTACTATTTATCATATAAAAACACTGAAGAAATCTTGAGTGGTCATTTTCCATTCCTGTCAAACTTAAGGAGCATAATGGAAAATTCAACTTCCCCTGAACAAAGGCAGTATTAAAAAAAATCTGAGGATGCCAAAATCTCAAGTGCTTACCTTTGTCGTTGCTACTTGTTGGTGTTGGAGGAGGAAGTCCAGGCTTAGATTTGTCATAATTGTTAAAGCTCTGGCTGCGTCGATTGTTGGCACTAATAGAACCACGAGCTTTGGCTTCACTGCCTGCAGTGGACACCCTCGTGGTGGGGCCTGGAAGTCTGATGAAAGAATTACAATACAATTAAATACGTTTAAAAAGCACTCTGGGAAAGAAACTGTGGAATACCATGCATAAGCTGAAAAGAAAAAGATCAATATACTTACAAGGGTCTTTATTCTTTCATAAGAACAAACTAAAAAAATCATTCTAGATGAAAAATGTATGTCAAACAAGACACAGTCTGAATTATTTCACATCAGAAAAAAAAAAACACTGAGTGGAAATGAATGGTCACTTGCCATAAATCTTGTGAATCAGAAATAGTTGCAAGTAAATTTAGTGGAGACACTGGTACAAGGTTAAGACTAAGTACGACACTACTGTTCTTAAACCAGTTTGCCGGATGCTTTGTTACATGCTGGACACATAAGGGCTATGACAAGACAGAACATGATATCTTTTCCCTTGTAGAGCAGCATATCCAGTCTGCTCTGAAAGCTACAAAGCCTAGCAGCCAAGCCCAGCAAAACTTTACCTTGGTTTAATTGTAAAAAGCCTAGAGATGTCACACAAAGCTTAAGTGACTCCTCTCAGGGCAACCACATTATCAGTGAGCTGGTATAAGCCTCTGGTTTAAACTGGGTCAATCTTTTCCTGCATTTCCTTACCTGTATTTACAAGATTAAGCTGTTTACCTAGAAAAAAACATAGTTAGGATTCTGGCATAAGTAGACAGGGAGGGATACTACTTTCATGCTTTTCAGGCAAAAGAGGAGGGGGAAGACTTTTCTAAAAAGCCTGACAGAATCAGGAAAGCCACAGGCATCACGTCTCAGAACAGTATGTGTGCTTGAGTCCATCTAAGTCAAAGTTCATACATAGTTTCCACATTCATACTTTATTTTGTGCATTAATGAGCACATATTTCTACACTCCAAATAGATAAAATGTTAATAATTGAGAGATTTGGTAGTTGCTCAAAATGCATACTGAAAAGAGTGAAACAGCTCACTGTTTTGAAAAGCAAGGACATCCCATTAAAGACTAAAAGATAGAACTAGTTCATGTCACCTACAGCAGCACTGAAAGGGACTGCTCTTTGCTGGTTTTGTATTTTCTGTATGGCGGAATCTCTTCAAAACTTCTTTATATAAACCACAAATATCTAACTGTCTTAAGTCAAGCCAATAATAGGCTAAAATGAAGAAGTTCCAGTTGTTAGAGAGAATGGGGATACAACCAGCCAAGTCACCGTTGTGCTTCTGGGAAGGAAGAGAAGCCAGGAAGGAGTCTGGCAAGGCTTCCTAAATAAACTGACTTCTCCAAGACTAGAGAAGAAATAGGAAATATGAAAAGAAACATGAAGGAAAAGAGCAAAAACGTCAGCAGCTGCATGCACATGCTTTCAAAGCTCAAAAGAAGGTAAGACATAAAGGCATCATTAAAATACCAAGCCAAAATTTAATTTACAAGCTCAAACCACCACAGATCTGGCACAACACATCATGGTTCTGAGGTTGACTTTGATGAAGTCTTTTAGGCAAGCCCCTCAATTTATGCAGCCTTTTTCAACACTGGGGGGTGCTAGATAGTTGTACATACTCATCATTGCAGCAAGGTGTAAATGAAAACACTCCAGAGATACTTCACCCACTGTAGAGGAGACTACATGGGAAGAAGCAGAGGCAAAACAGGGAAAAACACTGTTCTTTGAACATGGAAATCAGCAAGACAAGTAAGTTCATTAAGAGTTTGTTTTGCTTAGTAGGAAACAAGCTAGGTTTCCTACAGATAGGCAGGACACACAAGATACCTCAGCTGAAAGTTTCTACCCAGTGATAAAACATTGTGACTAGGGCCAACCACTGCAGGAAGGCTACTAGAGCCCTCAGTACTGGGAGGGGAGTTTTCCAGCAGGGCTTGGCAGGAGGAAAGGGATAATGCTCTTGTACTGATGGGTAAGAAAAGGCTCCCCACACAGGTTTTGCAAATCTGTCACATTTTAAATTAAATAAGGCTACTCAAACCATGTGACCGCTCAATAAGTGACAAGCTTTTGATTCAAGTCAGTATTGTCACTGCCAATAAAAACATACCAAGAATAAAAAACAAAACCAAAAAAAGTCTTATGTGCTAAAAACACCCTTGAAGAAGATAGCATTTCTCTGTGACTTCCGCCCTGCCCTGTATTTTAACTAACTGATTTTAAGCCCCTACTTTGGGTATTGCGACAAGATATTTCACAGCAGTGCCTGTGAAATCAGGGGAAAAAACATAGTTTAAGGGAGATGTTTCTACCTTCTTGCTATTAAAGACAATTTACTGAGCTTGGAGAATACGTTCTGTTACTGAACTTAGCTTTTCTTCTAGGCAAACATGAACTGTCAAGCCACAATTATGATCAAGAGGAACATGAAAAGGAAACATAGAACATTTTAACATGGGTTATACTGCAGACCTTCACTGTCACCATCAAATAAGTGAAATAGGGGAAATAAATCCAAATTATACTAACAATCTATATAAACTTGCCAAGCTGAATAAAAATTCTAAGTAATAGTTCACAAGCTTAGCAAAAATGGTATAATTTACCGACATAACTGTATAAAAATTCCTAGTAAAACATTTTAATATATAATAGTAGTGAAAATAAACATGATTAATAGCCACATTCATAACACCACAACCCTTATGATCACTGAGAGGAGATGGTCATATGATCAGGCATGCAAGTCATGCTGGGATTCAGGAAAAGACTAGACTGAAATGCCTATTCATCATTTTTAGGGAAACTAGATGTGCTCAGCTTCAGAGCACTGGGGAGTGCAGGAGCTCTGATGAGACAGACCAACATGGTGCTGTTTGGGCCCACATGGTTCACATGATGCTTCACTTACAAGCTAAGACACTAGGCTGATGCTAGTCATTTCAAAATACAACTACAGCATCTCTAAATACAACTAACACAGATCTGTACAGTGGGGAAAGAACTCCCAGAACCATGTCTTTTTCTCAAAAGCAAAAGCTCATAAGGACAAGAAAACCAAATCATTTTCTTGCAGGCCAGAATGCATTCCACACCTTGGAGAAAAAAACAAACAAATCCAATCAAATCAAATAATTATAAAAAAATATTAACTGCCCTCCCCCCCCCCACAAAACAACAAAAAAACTAAACAAAAAAACCCACAAACCAAACCAAAACAAAAAAAAAACAAAACCAAAAACCACAATACAGCAAGCCCATAAACCGCTCCAAACAAAAAACAAACCACACTGCTGGGTTAATATAATTTCCCTTTTTTGGGCTCCTTCGTATGATTTTTCCAGGTTTTTAGTTACATCTGCTTTTGTAGCAAAAGTTTCCTGCTTGCCTATGTAATCTACATTCACATTTGCATCTACCGCCTCAACACAGTTCTCATTCATATTTCTCATTCTGGATCTAACCACTTGTCCATTTTTGAAAAAAAAAAAAAAGAGCAGGATTTACCAGGAAATATGGTTGATATAAATGGTATTTTGTGGTGTGATATGTTATTATTTTCACTTGCCTTCTGCAAACAATTTTCAGCATCTCTTCAAACACAGTTCCTTCTTCCTTACAATGTCCTGGTAAGTGGCCACAGTCCTACCATCAGTACTAAGAAGATCTAGGGCTTCTTTCTTTCCCTTGAATGATAACTCTGTGCATTGGGAAACTAAATCTTACTGCTCATCAAGGTCATGGGCTTCCAGCATGAGCAAGAAGAAATATACCCTTATCCAAATATTACTATCTATGGCTTAAAGAAATGTACAAGAAACTGTTTGCTGTTGCATGTTTGTGTTTGGTTTTTAGAGAGGATGAGGTATTTGTGTACAGCTTCTGACAGCCAGCAGTCATGAAAGACATATTCAAACCAGAACAGCTGCAGCGTTGGTCTACTACTTGATCATGGGAAAGGAAAAAGTATGGATGCTTTCAATAGACTAAAATACCTTGGGTTGTTCAGTTTGAGAAAACAGTGGATGCTCTTGCTTTTTGTAAATACAGTGGGGTAAATTTTATGAGTGGAAAGAACTTTCTGAACTAAAAGGTATTGTTACTACAAAAAGAAAAGGGATAAATGTGAAAAGAAATTCAAGATCCTGGGGGACTTGGGACAAAGTTCCTGCCTTTCCATCAGAGATTCTTGAACAACTTCCCAGTAGGTTTTGTGTGTGTGTGTGTGCAGACCTCCTAGAACTGTTAAAAAAAGAGCATGATTTTCTTCTTATAAAATTTATACAACTTTTCTATCTGAGGCATCAGGAAATTATATTCAATGATTCTGAAAGGGATCTTCCAGCCAGTGCATGGAATTAATCTCACGGTGAAAAATTGTATCTTTATATCTAATCAGCATTTGCCACATTCCAGTCTTTGTTGATTGTTTTCTTGTGCTATCACTTTTACAGACCCAGGTTTCTGAACCTGTATATCATGCGTCCCTGGCCATCTTGGTAGCCTTTTACTATACTCCAGTATGTCCATCTTCATATCTTGCACTGGGGGTTCCCAAACACAGCCCAGTACTCTGGATGTGGTATCACTGGTGTCACATGGTGCAGAATAACTACTTCCCTGGACCTGCTGGCTACATTCCTGTAAATGTAGGCCAATATGCAGCTGGCCACCTTCTCTGAAAGAAGAGCACACTGTTTAATCAAGTTCAGCTTCTTATCTACTTCACCACCAGCTAGCACAGATGAACAGCAAACTTCTGACTGAATTCAAATGCTAAAAGAAGTATAAAGAAAGTAGAAGCAGGGATGGTCTACTATAGGATTCTCTGGCTGGCTTGATATCTTTAGGAAAACTGTTAAACCAGCTTTAATTTCTGTATTTTTCTTACCAGAAATGAAGAATTTCAATTTTGTTTGTTTCTCTAGTTCTTCAAAGTATTTTATTGTTGGTTAGTAGTTATAAAATGCACCCTTGTCTGCACACTGATAATCCTCCATTTATTTCAATGTTTATTTTTGCTCCTACGTTCTTGCCACATGTTCCTGAAACATTTGACTAGAAATACCATGAGAACATCTGTGTTGGTAGTACTGGGATTCTATATATGAACCACAAGGTCTGCACATTTCTAGAGAAATGTGGAAAAATAAAATTAGCAGCTGAAAAGTTCCTGACAATATTATTTGTAGTCTACTTGTTTCAGTTTGCTTTTTAGTCTCCTATAATTCAGAAAAGGGATAAACTGTCAGTGAATAGAACAGGTCCATGGAGGTAGTGGCATTACACTCTCCAAAGAGAGTCAACCCAGCCAAATTCAGTCCACCGGAATAATTTCTCATAACAAAGAAAGTGTATTTTCCTATCATATTCAGAATTATTAATTTTGGAACTGAATATTTTGTCTCTATGAGTTTCTGTATACAGTTATCTAAAACAAATGTTTTCAGTTCAAAATTAAATGTCCTGAAAAAATGATAATAAAAGAATATTTGGAAATTTATTGTTTTTTGGTTGGTTGGTTGTTGTTTATTGGTTTTGTTTGTTTGTTTGTTTTAAGTTTCATCGAATTAAAATCGGTAAATGAGTGGATAAATATTTTTTTCCATTGCTTCGGTTTCAAGAAAATTTTTAAGTGATTTTGAAAGAAAATAATTGTTTCAAATTACTGAAATCAAGTATATTGAATTGTTTGGTTTTTTACTTTCTGAAAAATTACCTCAAAATCACATGCTGGTTTTGGTCCCTGCATCCCTGTTTTTGTGTCCCTTTGGGTGAAAAAACCCCAAATAAATAAAATTATTAAACTACATATTTGGCATAAACTACTACTGTCTCTGAGCTTCTGAGAAAAGGAGAAACTTTCTCCAGGTATCCATCTGTTAAGATGCTGGGCATCAAGAGTGAGGACTGGCTGGATCAAAATATATTCTTCCTCTTCCCTTGATCAGTTCCCGGTAGAATGTACTATTTGTTCTTAAAATATAGTGGGAATGCAAGGTAATACAAGATTTTTGTCAGTGTAGTTTAAAGGTCACATTTATCTGGGACTATAAAATTCTAGTAATATCAGCTTTGATAAATGTGAATTGTGATAGGATGAGGATGTGGATGTCTTTCTTCCTTGTCATCTATAGATACCTAAATATCTCTATAGTTTTGGAAGAAATGATGTGCTACTTCCCTCTCTCACTGGATGTATAGGAGAAACCTTCACCATGTGGAAAACATCCCTATAGCATCTGAAAGGAAATTCTCACAGAAAATTCCACCCAGTTCCACATGTTTCTTCATAAGAAAGAGTGATTGGTCTCAATGTTTACAAAATCATTTTTCATGTATTTGTAAAATGAATGTGTGAGTAATACTTTGCTGCAGCTAGGACATATGCAGGGCAAAGTTCATAAGCAGACTAACAAGTGTTGTACTTCATTAGATAAACAAGCACAGATGAAAAAATTTGACAAGCTTTCAGACACAATTCATACTTCAAATTCAGAAAAAGGACTTGAAGAAGGACTTGTGTAACCAATGTTTTGCTTTTATTTTCTTCTGTTTATGATAAGTAGTCTTATACAAGATGTTATTTTTATTTACAAACCTTGCTGTGTTTTGTCTTTGAGCAAGACAACTTGTGTAAGTACTTCAGAATGAAAATGTACTCCTAATCAGTTCATTCAGAAAGAAAATAATAATTTACATAATGTAGTGTTGCTACAAAGTTTAATGATATTTAAAGAAATTAATTTTAGTTATTTTGTCAATAAAATTTCCTTTATGATCATTCATCTTCACTCTGCTTCTCAGAAACTAAGCATAAAAAAGGAATTAAGTATTAGTAGATAAAGACAATATTTACTTATTTCACCTTCTTATTCCAGGTTCCTTTGTGATAACTGCCTGTAAAGCAATCTGTTATTTAAGGAAAAGAAAAATAAGTAATTTTATAGAAAGCTATACTGCAGTACCTTATAGTTTTCACTCCATATTTTTGTTCTTTTTTTTGTACCATTTTGGCATTTTATATACATTACACAACTTTCTATACACTTTGCGCAACTTTATATATATTACAGAACTTCGTACAAAGTTGGCTTGAAGTATGACTTCTGTCAAAGTTGTGTACAGAAATGTCCAGGGAGAATTTTTGCAGTTTATTCCGTTTTCTGAAAGCTAATATATAACAGTATGTCAGCAGCTGCAGATACAGCTTTAACTATATTGACATTCTTGCTTATGTGTTTATGTTTGCAGCAGTGACAAAAATAACTGACATTGTCCCTGGTAAAACTTTTACATTTGTTGGTGTACTAGCTCTTATTGAATTTCATAATGTAAATAAATATTCTTAAGATATTTTAAAAATATTTAAATCTGGTTAAGAGCAGCCCTGCTCGTCTATCCTGTGTATTTACACTGCTTT
Organism: Actenoides hombroni; assembly: GCA_024336885.1. Lineage (NCBI taxonomy): Eukaryota > Metazoa > Chordata > Aves > Coraciiformes > Alcedinidae > Actenoides > Actenoides hombroni. The sequence goes on from WUAM01000323.1 coordinate 9,678,366, forward strand.
ATGGAGTGGGGTTTGGGTACTCAGTGCCTTATAACATTGAATCCAAAAGCTCTGAGACAGTCACACTCTTTGAGATGAGCAAGGTTCCTTTCTAACCTGCAATGTAAATGACTAGTGAAGACAAAATTAAGGACAAAATAGGCATGATATTTTGAGAAAACATGGAGAGATCCAACAGGCTGCAGCTTATTTGTGTTGTCTTCAGGCAGCTAAAGGTCAGCTGAACTCTGCACATAACCAGGCACACATCATAATCTGAGCTATGAGATCCAGATCTACCCCAAAATTAACATAAACTTTCATAATTCTCTTGAAGAATTTCTGCAAGTGGGGTCCAAAATACACTTATTAAATCAAGTTCCTAAATATCACTGTAGGAAGTGAATCTGAGGCAATGTGTTATGTGTTCTACGGGATTTGTCTCAGAAAGCAAAATGTCCCCCTTCAAGTGGGCATTTCCTCTACAGTCTAAGGGAACTCAAGAGTTTTCCTTTCTAGCAAACAGCAGTATGTCTAGAAACTGTCCACAAGAAGAACGTCCTCCATCTCTGACAATCAGTATCACATCACTGAAATTATTGAAACTACAGTGATCTGCAACAGATAAAGGTTTTGCTACTTATGCCTGATATAAAATAGTGCATATGTATGCAGCTCTCTTACTGACTTATGAAATGCATACTTTCACATTTTTTATTCACACAGCCAAAGAAAATTTTGTTAAATGTTTTATTTTTAATAAGGCTGTCTCACTAAGGAATACCAAGAGACAGGTTTCTTTCCACGGGCAAAATCCCAGCAGTAACATTCCCACTGATTTCAAAGCCACACGAATGTAGAAGCTATGGTGCTGCTCAACAGCTGGAAACTTTCAATGACATTACAGTCACTGGCCTTCTGCTAGCATGGAAAGGATGTTGCACAAAAAATGAGACAAATATGCTGATGTGTAAATAATAACAGATCTATACAACGAATACTAGAAAGACCAAAAATCAGACAAGGGTCTGTTACCTTGACTCTGCAACTGGAGCTGCAGAGGGGAAAAGAGAACTGGTCATAGCTACTTCATGTGTGAGGGACCTGCATAAACAGACTCTGCAACAGTACTCACAGAGCTGAAAACCACCCATCTGACACATTAGTATTTACATGACTGAATGACTAAATGTGGGTCTGTCAGTTGGGATAACAGAAACAATGAAATCATTGCAGAATTTCTATCCTGCTTTTGAAACAAGTGCCTTGTTTTCACCTCTGTCTATCCCAAGAGGTGAGTTGCTTTAATTGCTAGCACGTGTCTATTTCCATACTGACTGGGTACTCAAACAACTGCTTTAATAACATTCAGATAATTTAGGTTGCTGATAAGTAAGTTCCCTAATACCATATATTTTATCACATCTTCTGAGAAAGTCCTTTATATGATGGAGTTAAATAATTAACAGTGATAAACTGAAATATCAGGATAGCTCCATGAAATTAGAAAGTTACACAAATAAATATCTTACATTCCTTTAGGAAGTTAATTTGCCTATACAGGGAGCGATATAGAGTTCAGCATATTTTTTTTGTGGACTAGGACTTAACCTTTTGTAGCATCTTAACCCTTTGTAATACTTACAATGTTGTTTTCAGGTTTTCTTTTTGGTTTGGTTTGTTTGGCTTTTTTTCCTATGGATCTTCAGTTCTCTTTCTAGCCATTTTCATGCTTATTGTATTCTCTCTTATTGTATTCTTCTCTTTACGATGGCATCATCTGAGTGCTTGTTCAATGTAGGTGATCATCACATTAGGTAGTGATTTGCATTTGTAATTAAGGAGAAAATGGAAATCATCTGGGCTTTGATAAAATATGGCTAATTTAATTAGCTCACTTTTATCTTTTTCATTCTGTTATAGCAACCACTAAGAAAATGGATAATGAGACTGAAAAAGTCTATTTCTTTTGCTGTGAGGTCTAAGGTTAACATTTTTTACCTGACTTTTTCATACTTTTTTTTTTTTTTTTGGTATTAGATTGCAATCATTTGATAACATCATAAAATGACCTGCACAAATGACTGAACAGAGATCATGGAGTCATGCATGTTACTGAGTTCAGAGCCCTATCATACAGCAGCATGTTAACCTAGCAAGATTTTAATTTTGGGATCAAGGAGCACTTCCTAACTCCTAGGTCAAAGTCATCTTTCTCCTGACCTTACAGTGGGGCAAGACTTTCGGAATCCACCTTTCTTCCTATTCTCATCAACATGTTCTCTAGGGGAAGAGAATCACAAAATCACAGAATGTTAGAGGTTGGAAGGGACCTCTGAAGATCATAGAGTCCATGCAGGACAAAACTAGAGCTGATCACTCAGAGACCTGGGTAGAGGAGCTAGAGGGAAATTTGGCCATACGTTGTCTCTACATTGGATCATGGAAGGTCCATGACACTGAATTTCTTACGGAAAAACACATGCCCTGCAGTTTAGACTTCCTCAATGTGTTTACCCCAAGCTACAATGCATCTGCAAGCCTTATAACTAAAACTCCAAATTAGAATCCATCAAGAAAAGGCAAGGACTGCTAATCTTTCATATTGTGATTTGAAAATAAATTCTGTGAGTGACATATGAAAATTTTCTGCGTCTTTTTGCTTTACAGGTTGGTCTACACAGAGTAGAGTACCTTTCTATTAACATCACTCAGTGTAGCATAAATACAAATTTCTCACGTGATACAGCAAAAACTCAGGGCTATGCAGGTTTTCTTCTCCCTGTCTCTCAGTATGGCAGATGTCATAAACTAATTATCACTCAAGTCTTATCAAACACTGGTTATTTGGTCTTTCTTTAACTGGTTATCTTTAGACAGAACTTGGTTTTGCTTTTATCACTTTTTTGTGATAAAGCAGTGGAAAACTGTGGAGAATTAAAAATATCAATATTTCCAAAGGACTAAATAGAAAATCCTTTAGACATCTATTTCAGCTGTGGAGTTCTGTGAAATCTCACTGGTTTTGTAAAATACTTTTGCTATTTCAAAAGATTAAAAATATTTGCAACTTGTGATATTGTAACACTCAAAGTTGTTTAAATGTAAATATATGAGATAATTTTCATCAGTTAGACACCTGTAATTTTCCTGAAGAGCTAGTAACTTGCCATTTTGTACAATAATAAGGAATATCTAGCACAGATATTTACTCTGTCATAAAGTAGGAATAGAGAAAACTCACAAGGCCTCATGTTCTTTGGCTCCCTGGAGTTTGGCAGGCTGCTTATCCACCTTACACAATTAATCCTGACAATTAGATAATATAACAAGGAAACATATGAACTTTTTCTGAGAACCACTTCATCATATGTTGCATAAAAATATTTGAGGGCTGGGAAATGGTAGGACTGAAAGTTCAGTTCATGATTATTTACAATATAGAATACGTTAGTCTAAACGGAGTCTATGAACAGCTCTGCCATCTGTTGTTTAAAAAAACAGAAAGGAGGAAGTGAAAAATGAGCTCCATTTGCTTCAGACTGCTATGGGGTGGTCAAGCTAGAATACTTGGCACAGAAGATGTTTAGAATTGATAAAAAGTTTACATCTGGACTCTGGTCACAGTTACTTAACTCAACTGTAGCTGTCTTGATTATCCCAAGCACTAAAATATATTTCTTCAGTCTTCCTATGGGCTCACTGCCGCTAACTCTGGCTACCCTGAGAGGGGCTGAGGCTGCCCTGGACCCTTCATGGCTGTGACAGGCAGTCCAGAGCAGGAGTTTCTGTAAGCAAGGCTTCCTCTGCAGGCACAGTCTGCCAGAGCTAACCCGGCTGCCAAAGACAGAAGTCATTTCTCCCAGCAAAAACAAGAGCAGGGAGCAGGACTCCTGCATGCCAAGTAGAAACCAAGTTGGATTTTCAACAGAAGCAATTATAGGAACCAGTACATTAGGAGAAGGTGAGCTATAGTTGCCACCATTACCAAAAGCTTATATTGGTTGGTCCGTGGATGGGGGACCCAGCTGACACCACAGCTGGGGAGGTTTCAGTGGTGGCACAGTCCTCCACACCAGTGTAACAAGGCCCTATCAGTGCCCATAATGCATCATTTGCATTTATACTGGAAAAAATCACAGGACTGGAAGATGGTTTAAAACCAACATGGATATTGTAGGCTCCTGAAATAGCTTTCCATGGACTCCTGTTTGAAGTAAGGAGTTCTGAAATCTCCATGTGAAAGGCCTTTTGCAACTATGGATTTTCACGGATTTTCAGAGATATTTGTGTTGGTGAGGCATATCCTATTCCCGAGGAAAGCCGGTGCTGCATGTCTTCCCCTGTACAGTATTATTATTATATTACCAGGCAAATATGGTAAGGATTCAATATCTTATATAAATTTACTAGAATACACACTATAGAAACCTTCTTGCAAAGTTAATAAGAAGTTCTCTGGCTACCTTTAAATTTACCTGGCTTTCAACTAACTTAGAAGTGTAAAACTTAGATGTGTAAAAAAATCAAATATTCAGTGAAATGAAATGTTTTTGATACACTTCCTGAAGATTTTGCTTACATAAATCACCACACTCTTCCTAAGAGACATTTTTCCTCAGGTGATAGGTACCGTAAAGACAATAGTCTTCATTTATCAAATATTTCAAATGTAATGTAATAAATGTTACTAATGCAAGTTTAAACTTTTCTTCATATTATTTTACAGACCTAAGAAATCAGGATACTGATAAAAAATAACGAATGATTTGAACCTTTGACCAAATATTGAACTGTTGTCATATAGAAGTTTTTAGAGGTGAAAACTAAGTTTAGCAACTTCCTATCATGAACCTTTTCCTTCCCTTGCTCCTTTTTTTATTGACTTACTTACCTTCTTGGCTATGGTCTGTACTGAAAATAGAATTGGATGATACATTGAGATACAGGACAGCACTCCTAGCTCAATTTTTGCAGAAGAATTTTTATGCTTCAAATCCCTACAGTGATGTTTGTACTGCTGTTCACCTGGGAAGTTAGCTCATGCTAGTATAGCTCCTTCCCCCACTCCTCTGTATTAGGGTGCATCCACGTCTGCTGTGTGGGTAGTAGAAGTATACATTTGTGTGAAAACCATGTAGATGTGGTGCAAACCATGTCTAGCTAAAAGAAAAATAGCTTGATGTAATTCTCTTGCAATTGTTGAACATTGCCTTGAATGGAGCTATACCTATTTAAACCATGAAATGGTCTTATTTAAACCATGAAATGGTCTTAGTTTACAATATTTTGTTCTTGAGACTAAACCATTCCACAGAAGAGGTAAACAGAAACCCTGCAAAGTGCAGACAGCATAGTGCAACTGGCTTTCCAGGAATGTTCAGGCTCTGGAGTAAAGCCGTGAGGCAAGAAACAGAGGTATCACAGTGCAGAGGTATTACCTCATTTCCCTTTTGCCCCTCTAAGGCATGAACAGGGTTTCTAGTCTCAGACAAGGGCCTTCAAGTGAAATCAACCATCATATAGGACAAAGAATCTGAAGACAATAAGTTAGACATTTTTTGCATGCAGACTAAGCTTATAAATTAAACCAGACTTGTCTTTTTATATTGTATTACTATAACAAATTATTGTGCAGTTATTGACTCACAATATTCCTGTCCAACACTCAGCATTGCTTGAACCTGGAATAAAAAATGTGTTTCAAACCCAGCTGGGTCAAGGAGTTTCTCATTGCACATGTGGGCTGGATAAGATGTATTAACTATGTAAGGTGTTCCACACATTTTTTAAGATTTTCCTATTTAATTTAAATATTCCATTCTTCTTTTCATAGATCATTTCTAGGCCATTTAGGCATTTTTTTACCCCTTTTTTGACAATTTAAATAGGACTTGAAGGATGCCTTAGTCTCAAATGGAAATCCTTTCTGAAAAATCTGTTTAAAAATTAGGCAATTTACAACACTTTGTTTTTCATCTGGTATAAAAAGGCATTACACCTTTACAGTCACTTCAGATAGCTGGTGTTAGAAGTGAATGGAAATATTTACCCTAACTTAAAAAAAAAAAAAGTAAAAATCTAGTGTGGCTTTGGTTTAAAACATGCTGTTCTTTTGAAGTTGTTTCATATGCCTCTACCAAATAGAGAAAAATTTAAACATGTCATTTTCTTCCTACTTTCCTGTGTCTTCTCTAGGAAGATGAATTCTACAAATCACAGATAATCATTTGGTAACCTATGTGACACCTATTATACATAATCATTACCTGCTACAATGCTTTAGCTGCAATACATTTTACAGTTTGGATGAGGGATCAGCCAAATACACATGTGATGTGAGTAGGTATGCCAGCCGTGAACCTGACCGAGGTCTCCAACATATGTTTTATGCTTCCTAGTCTGACTGGGGGTTGTGTTGTTGGATGCTTTATTTCTTGCTTTCCAGCTGGAACAGACAGTCACAGGGTAAGTGAGGAGATGTTTTAGAATGTTGTTATCCTCTATCTGTCATTATCAGGAAAGTGATTGTTTTTAAAGGACATTTTTTTCAGTCTTTCATCCAGTTTTAGAATTCCTACATGTGACAGGGTGTTCACGTTCTTCTTCTAGAGATTTTTCTATTGCCTGGTATTTGTTTGAGTATGACAATTATTTTTATATCCAAGAACTTTTTTTTTTGTTTGTTTCTATATCTCCATCTAATTTCTAAATCTTTATTCTGTAATCACACATGTTCATTTAGCTCCACTTCTTTTAATGCTTACTAACAGAAATGAAACAGTGCTTTTCTGTGTTTGTCAGAATCATATAATAAGGATAAGAAGGTACTTAGAAAGGTCACCTAGTCCATCTGCCTGCCACAAGGCTTGATCTGCTTATACCTGTGGCAATCCTGGCAGATGTTTGTCTAACCTTTTTGTACAGGCATCCATTGACAACCACAATAAATCGTTCATTATTTCTCCAATGCAAGTGTATGTCCATTTTCACGCATAAGCACACACAAAGGGCTTCTTGGCAAAACTTCAGACCTCTGTGTCTGTCATATATTAAATAGTTAATTTTCACAAACTCTTTTCTATAAAAGCAACAGCACTTTAAAAAACACACTTCTAATAGATGGCCATGTTTCCTCTGTGTAAAAAGCTGTGTTTAATAGCTATACATTAGTAGAAAACAAAATGAACAGAGAAAACCACTCTCCAAATGCAACCAAATGTGGAAAGCAATTAGGAGTTCAAAACTGGCATACAAGACTTTTTTTTTTTTTTTTCATTAAATTACTAACTGATTAGTGCTGACTGTGCTGACTGAATAGAATGGGCCAGATTCTCATTTGGATTAAGTTGTGTTGGTTAATATAGCTAAGAATATTCATATACCTGGCTCAGTATTTAGCTTCACAAATGAGGAGAAAAATGAGCTTGATATATTATTTCTGGCAGATCTTATTTTGAAATATCTATCTTTTAAATTCAGCATACTCATTTATAAAGATGAGCACCTTACCTAATAGTAGCAAGTACTGCATTCTTTACATTATCACTTTGGAAACAATTTCATGTCATGAATGACTGATAGAGAACTATCAGGCAAACTCAGCAGAGAAGAGCACCAATAAAAGCAATTATTCCTGTCAGAGCAAATGGCATTGTTTCCAGTTATTCATAGCTTAGATTAAATCAGTGCATGTCTAATTTAGAGTCAGACCTTTCCATCCTGTGCTATGCTTCTGGATACTCTGATTCTCTCTGTCAGTTGACAGTGTGAAAAAAATGGAAGATCATGTCTTACTTAAAACAGATATTTAGTTTTGATTTGTGTTTGCTTACTACTCTGCAAAAGTGACCACTCACAGAAATCTCTCAAGGGAAATGCAGTGAAGTTATAACTCAGATACTTATCTCACAGCAAGCCAAGAGACTTAAATCAAAAATCTTTAATGGGAGAAAAAGGAAATCTGTGCCATTCAAAGCTGTACATCTTTATTCTTGCTTTGACGCTTGTGACTGCTCCATGACTATTCAACAAATGTTTTTTCATTTCTGATGCCAACATCTGATAGCAAAATACCATGCATGACAAGAGCCTAATGCTTTCTAAAAAATACATCTACAAGCCCATCTAAAAAAACAAATTACTTTTTATTCCTATATATCAAAACTGTAGTCAATTGAAGCCTACCGTAAGTTCCTGTTCATTTAGAAATATACTTAACCAGAATATAATTGTGAGTAATGCAAAGCTGGGTGACTGTGGCTGGCCTAAAACTTGTTGTCAGCAGAAAGAAGATTAATTTCATTTACTCTCTTTGTCATGTCTCACTGGCTTCCTGTCTTTTTTGCTTTTTATCTCCAGTGGGCTGCTGCTGTCACTCTCAATTCACTTTCTACTCAGTTATTTGTTATCTGACGGATCTGTCTACACATTTTCCCAATATGACATTTTTCCCCTCCTGAACCAGAGCTGTTATCACAAAGCCTACATTATGGGAGAAAGCCCACACGGAACTTGAAAATATAAAGAAAGAAAGAATAGGATTTATAGAATTCCACAACAGTGCTCCTTCTCAAGTACTCTGTCTGCCTGAGGAAAACGGCCTTTTTTTCTTATATTTTATTCCATGTAAATAAAAGAAGCAGTGATAAGATATGAAAACATGTATTTATAGGCTCCAGGCCTTAAGTTTCAACCCTTATATCTCTGAGAGATCCCAAGAATAACAGGAGTACTCCACTATGTTCAGAATAATATGGTGCATAGATGAGAAATATTTAAGGGCATATTTGGCATATTTGACATATTTGTCTGTACAAGCCAGTCTGTAAAGTGTTCCTCAGTCAGAGATGTGGTGTGTCCTGCCTTCAGTGCTGGATTTTCACAGGATTACCCACTGTAAGGGGACATCCAGCTTTCAAAATGTTTATCATATGTGTACATATATGTACGTGTGGACATGCTGTTTCAATTACATCATCTCCATTTGAGCTGACATAACAAATAGCTCTGTAATATGGCTCTGTACACGTTTCAGGACAAAATGGGAGGACCAGGGTCAGACTGCCTTGTTCCTTCCCCAGGGGAGCAAAGGAGAAGCTATTGTGCCGTTTTATACCCTCTGGCTACACATGGGATATGTTTAAGTGCTTTGCTAAATTGCCTTTAACAGTTGGGTTAACTGAGTATACAGTGCCAAGTGAGTGACAAAAAGCTATACTTTATAACTATTCTTACAATATGCAAGAAAATTTCAGAACTGAGGATGACCTTTTAGTGTGCTTAGAAACCATACAGGTTTGTTATAAAAGTAATTTACTGGAAGTACATCAGAACATAAAGTGTGTTACCAGAGGTGTCCCTGCCTTCTCACACCCTGCTTTGGTGTAGGACAGAGGCTGCTCATCAAGACCAGTTTTGGTGAAGGATGCAAATTCTGCAGGGTACTTTTATTGCCAGGGGGATAGACTTCCCAAACAGGCAATGCTGAGAACCTCATCTGAGCTTCTATCCTGTCTGAAATTGCCTCCAGGAGAAGTCTTGCTCTCACCATTGACTACAGAGAGAACCAAAGGAAACCATGCTTCTTCTGATAACACTGATCTCTCTTAATTGTCTGCATAAGTGTTAAGTGCCTTGAATGCTCTTCAGCAATGTCTTTGGTTCCAGGTGTCTTATAGATTACATTTAATTCAGAATGTCAGAAAACAAACACTTGATCGATCATATGAGGTTTAAACCTAGGCAGCACACAATAAGAGAGAGAATAGAGGCACTGAGTAGAGATATAGCAGTGTTTTTCTAGATTCTGCCACCTGAGCTTCAAGTGATTTGTAGCTCAGGGAAACACAAAATGACTACAGTTTATACTTCTTTAAAGATCAGTCCTGGAAAATACTGTGATGAGACCTCACTCTCTGATCTGACAGCTTCCCTGCTAACAATGTGAAGTACAACTTTGGGGGTGTGCCTGCACATGCACCCTGGCAGAATGGAAAGAGACTACTCGAATTATGATGGATGACAGCTCAGTGATTCATCTAATTTACATGAAGCAATAAAAAGGTACTATCAAAGTGAAGAATCCAGATCATACTTTGGCTGTTATACAGGAAGCTCAGCCTCCAAATTTAGACGTGACCTGCAGTAAGCGCTATGTTACATTAAGAGCATCTCTAAAGGCAAAGTTACATATTACACATAAATGCAAAGGAAAGTTCTCTCCCCCCTCCTGCAGTGAGTAGGCTGGCACTGAGGAAAGACCTTACACTGCTTCTGAAATGATGAGCTGACAATACATCACCATTTACAGATAGATGTGCCAAAGCCCCCCTATCACTAGTCTCATCAATTTTTGCTGTTGCCAAAGTCAGCTGGAAATTTTCTGCTTGAAAGTTGATTTTTACCATTCCTTAAAAGAAAAAAAAAAAAGAACAAAAAAATAACCTGGTATATCTTCAAATAAAAGACAGATGGTTTCTATTACAGGAAAGTGGAAGCTTTATTACCTTAAAAGAATGCTAGCTTACTTTTTTTTTAAACACGGCATACATTTGTCTGTGAGAAACAGACACTACGGCCACTCTTTTTACAGCTTGCTTTGTAGGTGAGATATCATCCATATACTGCCTTTTCCAACATACATCAAACACATAAGCACATTCTCAGAGTATCCTGGAAGGTGACTGTACCTAACAACACCAAACAAATGGAAAAGGAGATCATTTTTCAAGAAGAAAGAATAAAAAAGGAGCTGTAAAAATGAAAGCATTAGTTTTTAAACTAAAGTGGAGAAACTTAAAAGTAACGAGCACAGTTTGAAATTAACTGACAAATAAAGTAAATGTATATATCTGGAGCTTAATAGATCATAAAATCAGGGTGTGTAATTTTCTTTCCATTGTTTAAAACAAGAGTCAATGTTGATAATATTACAGAATATTACACTATTACCAGAACTAACATTTCTGAGCTTTAATGTACGATTCAATTTCACTTCTGTAATCTCTGTAATGACTTTAGGTGCCATACATGCTGTTAACCCACACACAAACCAACCACAATATTTTTTCAAATTATGGTCGACAGACTGTCTTTGTTTTGCAGTGTTTAAGCAAGCAAGCAAGCAAAATTCATAGCTTTCCAGGATTTTTCTACAACTGTCTATTCGTTTGTTTGCCATTTTCACTTGCCATAAACAACATCATTGTTTAGTGAAGTAGACTGTGGATAGGGTAGTAGCTAATTCCTGAAACAGCATTCTCGTCACACTTCATGCAAGCACACACACAAATCTCTTATCCCATACAGCTGAAGGTTTAATGTTCAACAATCATTTAATTCTAGTTAAATCTAGTTCTCAATTAAACATAATCTTTTTCTTTCTTCCCACTGTAGTTACTACAGTCAAGAAGGGATGAGATCAAGCAAACTTGTAGAAAAGCTTTTGCTGAATTTGTAGTGTTTGTTGTATGAGAAAAATGTATTTTGAAGTAATGGAAAATTACTTTAAAAATAACTATTACAATAAAAAGGAGAAATCCACAATATGCATAATGATATCAAAAGAGAAAAGTGAATTTAATTTATTACACATACATTCCCTATATGAAAATCAGGGGTTTTTTGTGGTAACTTAAGCCAGATTCTGAGAAGCACCTATGGAAGGACTGATCTCATCTGAATAGCTAGGATTATTTTCATACAGGGATACACACACATGTACATATTTATATATATATCTGTATATAAATCATTTTGGTTAGGCTTCATTACCTTCTAACTGAAGTCCAAAATTATTGCCAATAAAACATTACACTAGACTACTTCTGTATGGGTGGCAAACATCACCTTTATTACAAAAAGAAACGTTAGAATACTTTAAAGCATTTTTGTTGCAACTGCTTACTTTAGCCCTCATCTATAAAAAGAGTTTCCTTAGATACCATTAGACCCATTTCTAAAAGTGTCAATTAATACCATAAAAACCTATTAAAAAATGCTTTTTCATTTCTTGAATTGCAAAATGTTGTGATTTTAAAATCTGGTATTGCTGGGATATTCCAAGAGTAGAGATGAATATAAAACCCAACTGGGAACCTGGAAATCTCTTCTTTCCCAGTAAGAGAATCTGTACAGGCAGAGTAATGTTGTGTTGCTCAAGGATAGTGTATCACTAATGCATGTTTTGGGGCTGTTGTAATTTAAGGTAGTAAGAGGAAAACATTTTTTTGCCAACACATTTAAGAATATACATATCCAATTAGGAAAGGAAAGTTATTTATAACCACATAAAAGATTAATAAAGAAAGAGTGCAGATGAAATAAGTGATGGGTAGAATAACAAGAAAAGTGTATCTAGCACAATACTAAGATTTATGATATTTATTTTTTCAACAAAAACTTGTATAAAAGAGTTACTACAGGTGTTTCTGTTATTAGTCTGATTTTTATCAAATCAGAAAATCTAATTTTTTTATATTATTACACATCCTGAGTTGTTTGGTTGTTTTTGGTTTTTTTTTTAATATTAGAAAGCACAGTCATTAATATGTTAATAAAAAAGTAAGTTGAAAAGTCCAGTGTAGGAGAACTCAGAGATAACAAAATATTATTTTCTTCTTCTCTATTTTTTTTCATTTTGCATGTCATGAGTGCAATGTATGGGACATTATTCTGGAAGCTAGGAACACATTTCTCATCTTCATGTTGACTCTAAGTTTGGCCTTGGGCAAGTCAGCCAACATCTTTGTACTTCAGTATACTTAACGTTAGAATGGAGATAAAAAAGTTGTATATACACTGTAAATCTCTGAGAGATGGATTACAGAATCCTAAAGAAATACTTTTGGAAGGGATTAAAGAGCTCTGCAATGTTCCCCAAAGCTTATCTTACAGATCTCCAGTAAATGCAGCCCCCACATTTCTCAAGTACTATAAGAAGCCACAGTTGTAAGTGTTGTGCCTCAGAACTGTCCCCAAGACCTCGGTCAGAAGTCTATGCGGTGCCTAGTAGTAAGGTTTTTAACAAATCATCTATGGTATCAATTAAAAAAGTCAAGACCTTTCCACCCAGCTAAAAAAGAAGTGTAACTATGCCTCTCAATTGAGTTCATGCAGTTTAGCCTGGTTCCTCATGTTCCCACTTTCTGTATCTGTCCTCATACAAGGACCCTGGGATAAAGAGGATGTGCCATAACCTCAGGATCCTTGCCCCAGCCCCTGTCCTGTCCCACTCTTCCTTTGCCCTTATATCACTTGTCCATTTTCTTTGCGGATCACAAGACTGGCAGACAAGGGAGTGAAGAGACATCCTGCCAAGAATAAAGGTCATCTTATTATCTGAACCTTTTGAATATATTTATTTTCTTTATGAATTTTGCATGAAGAATTTAATGTAAATGGAAAATATGATTACCTTCTCTCACGAGTGCTGTGAGTATTAAGGAGTTAATCAGCATTAGGCTTTCTTAAGTATCATTTTGCAATTTTGATTTCTCAATTCTAAAGTATTATTCTAGTAGGTATGGCATCTAATTATCAGTAACCCCTGTCTGGAGCAAAGATCATGTATTTTAGTTGAACTAGTATTGCAGGATGTCCTTTATCTCACAGCAAAGCTGTTACCTAATTTGGGATGAAACAATCAAACACTGAATGTTCTTTTCAGGTCCATTTACAGACTTCATTCAAGGAATGAAGTCTTTTTGGCATAGGATTCCTTTACACATATTTCATTTGAACTTCTAATGAACTTCCAGAAGTTAGGTGATTGGTAACAGACTCGTACAGCTACCAACATAACATCAGTACAGTTTTTCTTCCTAAGAACTGAAGCTTTATTCTAAGGAAGTGTAAAATGTTTACTAAGCAGATGTACTTATTAAAGATGCTTATGATATCTAGCAGGAGCAGAAAAGTAAATGTTTACATTGTGTCACAGAGCTCAATATTCTTTGCAACTTTTATCTTCTTTTATTTGATTAAAAAATTTCCCCAGACAAAACTTTGCTTGGATATTTTTCATCACTGAAAGTTTTGTTATTGGAAATAAAGCTTGTTCCTACTTAAATGATATAAATTAAAGCCAAGATATGTCTTGGGAATATCTTGAAAAGATTGAGTGTCCATGTCACCAAATTACAAAAATGATACATTTATTTACAAAACTAAAAATTTCAGAACAATAGTGTGTATCTCTGAATCTTAGCATATTATAGGAAATAGATGACTAAATTACATACCAGGGAATATATTTTGAAAGTTACTGAAGCAAAAAATTATGAGAAAACAGCATATCCTAACACTTATCATCCTGCAATTTAGCTGTAAAATAATTTCACCTGAACAGATTGGAAGAAACTGTATAAAAGCTCTTTTTAGTGGATAATTACTTAGTTAACAAACTATTTCTTGCTTATTTTATGTAATATTTTTCTTTCTGAATTTAAGAAGTAGTTTGGTTTCAAAAAAGTGATTTCTGAATTTAAAATCTGCTTGTTGAGTGTATGTGTTATACTTAATCACTATTTTCAGATTTTTTCACAGACACTATTTGTAACTAGCAAAAAACATCTTCCTTAAAAAAAAATTATATATATATATATGTAAAGATATTTCTATTTGTAAATATAATGATAATTCAAAATACTATTTAAGTAGAAGAACAATCAAGGAAAACCACCTAAGAGCCTAGAGAATAAAATCAACAACTGGCAGAAACCAAGACAGGATTGACTTAATCCCCAGTGACAATCCTCTCATTATCCTATGAAGATGACCAGTTCCAGATCTGAACCCATTTTTTAAAACCATCTCCCACTTTTACACATAGCCAAATAAAAAGAAAAAAACAAAACTTCAGATGTCAAATCTACATGCAATAATGGAGCCTTTTGAAAAGATCTTTAACTTCGCTGCAATAGAATTCATGCTCAAAATGGGAATAGTATGGATATGTTAGCCACAAAGAGTCTCCCTTTATAGGTCATACCAGTGGGCTAACCTCACTTTATTGCTATCAGCACCCCAACTCAGAGTGCTAAGCTGTGTGGAGGGATGAGTCCATCAGGAGCTAGCTGAGGACTCTCGGCACCATGTTGCCTGGAGTGGTATAGACATGAGTTCACACATATCCATGTAGACTGTTTGGGGCCCTTTCCTTAAAAAACTTCACTGCACCTGGATCTTGGATTTTAGACTGATCTGCAATTAATAAAATGTATAATTAAAAGATAGGAATGTTGCTTCCCATTTCCATTTGTTGTCCAAATTCTTAGAAATCCCAGACAGATGTTTTAATTCACAATTAAAAGACATGCAAAAACTAAAACTCCATGTGTTTTCCAGAAGAATATAGAGCACTGTGTTGACCTAGTGTTTCAAGCTTGCTTTCATACACTGTACAGTTGTCATTCCACTACTAATTTATTTTAAAAACTCATCACATGGGAGATTTCAAATCATGTAAACAACACTATCCATAAAAATAAAAATTACTAATATGTGGTATTTAAACAGTGCTTGACCTCTTCAAAGCATTTCACAAATATTAATTCATGATCAGCTAAAGAATAACAAATAATTGGATTAAATATTTTAATGCATAATCATATGATTAATTAATATTTGTAGTGTCAGTTTTATCCCTGGCAGAATTCTGCAGATTTACTTGGAATTTTCCTGGAGTGATTTTGGCCCACTTTATTTGCCTGCCTTTCTGGGAGGTATTAGTACAAATCTGAAACATTAATGTCTGGAATAGCATCATTTTTTATGTAGTGTTTTTTGGTTTAATTTCTGGATAAAGTGCTTTGCAGATTTTGGACAGACAACTGAAAGCAGTAACATCCAAATGCATCCTGGTCCATTTAAAACCTATCCTTCACATAGCCAATCAGCAAAACTAAGGGAGATGGGGCCTTACCCTATGCAGCTCTCAGAGGCCACAACAATTCCAAATGGCTAACATGAGTAAAGGGTGAGGACAGATGGAAAGAAGTATGTTTGCAAAGAGTTCACAGGGACAAATTCTAGCTTGTAAATATTTCAGAAGAGCCAGGGAAATTACAGAGACATAGAATGGGTTGTGCTCCTCAATGATCCCTTGGAAACACAACAGAGAAATAATTACAGAAAAGGTTTTATTGCCTGCTATAGCCATTTTGTGCTATTCTGGAGACACAGAGTCACTGTAGAGAGGTCCTCTTTGGTGTAGACAACAGCCAAGTTGGGTTCCTTCAGGAACTCCCAGGAATTTCTAGGAGGACAAATTTTAGGTTTTGGGTTGGATTTTTTCTGTATCTGGTCTTTATACACCCTGACCCAAAGCAAATATCAAAAGCCCTTGCTCTGAGGCAAGCTGAATACTCCTAGGGCTAA
This sequence comes from Actenoides hombroni, assembly GCA_024336885.1. NCBI lineage: Eukaryota > Metazoa > Chordata > Aves > Coraciiformes > Alcedinidae > Actenoides > Actenoides hombroni. The sequence goes on from WUAM01000323.1 coordinate 9,694,725, forward strand.
CTTGAATTTCCTTTATTGTATTAAATTTTGTGAAGATAGATAGACTAGACAAGCAAGTTGATATATATTCTATCTGCTCACAGATACTCTCTCTTCTTTGACATTCCTTTCTGTCTTTGAACATAGCCCCTTTAAGGGTAGCCAGTGATCTCGAGAAACATTAGTTCACTGTAATCTCCCCTGCCTGTACCAAGATAGCCAACATAAATTTCTACCTCTTTGCATTGCCTGTGTATACAGACCCTTTATCTGCCTTTTTTTTTTCATTTTATAACCCTGATGATAGCTTTAGAGACCATATGAACTCAGTCGATTCAGAATAACCATCATTAATGATGTGAGACAGAGACACTTTTTTTTTTTCTTAGTAGAACTACACTGCATCTCAAACATTTTGTAGCGATTTGTTGAATTTGGGGTAAATGATTCTTCTAAATAGAAGTTGTGTTATCCTGGCTTAGTCATTCTGACAAAATTCAATATTTCAGTGCAGAATTTTCACTTAAGTAGTGCACCTCTGACTTTCTACAAGTTGGTTTGGTATTGCACTGCATCATCTAAAACATTATGCTATTCCCAGTGATGAAAACAATCACCTGGCAATTGAGAGGACAGAATTAAAATATAAGATACCAGGCAGGAGGCATTAGTGGCTTCACAAACATATATATAAGGAGTTCAGGTTTTCTTAGGAATTAACAGAGATCCTTTCTTTGACATTCCCTTTTGTCATAGAGAGCGTCCTTATAAACATATGTAGTGATATAGGCTAATGTCTGCTCAATCCAATTTCTGCCTAACCATGTCAGGATTCTCATTAGTGAAGGTTTGTTTAACAATCAGTATGGAACATATTAGCTTAACAGTATAGAAGCACCAAACTAATAAAAATATAGATTTCATGACTATTACTCTACATTTTTAACAGTATATTAAACAATTTTCCCTTCCACATTTTACACGCACTTGCTTAGTTAACAGAATATAAAAACGGGCAATTTGGAAGTAAATACTGTGTTTCAGTATCTTACTATATCTTTCTTCAGCTGGAGCACTGCTTGCTTAATACTTCTGCAGAATACATTGCTTTTTCCAGCTTCTGTTCTCAGATCACAAAAACATAAGGGGGCCTCCTTCAGCAAGTTAAAAAAACCCAGACATAGTCTTTTCCTGAAATCTTTCAACCACAATTGAACATCAAACAAGGGACAGGCGGTCATTAGAGCAGCACTCTTTTCATGGCTGTTCTAGTGCATTAGCTGGAAATTTCACAATTTGGCCTTCAGTTGCCAAATAAGAGCATGGAGATTCTTTTTCTTTGTGGTTGTTACATGGCTTAGTAACCATTGCAAAAGATTTATATCTATACTTATCCTGAAAGCATCTGTTGCTCCATTCCAAACATGCAATACTTATGTTGTTTCTTATACTAATCTTTTATTATCCCTCCTTGTTAACTGCTCAATCTAACCAAATTGATTGGAGACTTTTATTTTCTTTTTAATCAGCTTCATTCTTCCCAGTCTTTCAAATAACTGACACAACAGGTAACTATGAGCAACTTTCAAACATCTCCTAACTAACAAAATTTTTGTATAGCTGCCAGCTGCTGTTAGTTCCAACAAAGGCAATTATTCTCTCATGGCACATAAAAAAATAAAGTACAAATCTTAGCTGAACTGCAGATAATAAATTTATAAAGGACTCTTTGCAGTTCAAAAGACCAGAAGAATTTTTAAAGTTTCATGGCTGAACATTTAGCTGAAGTTCAGCTGACAACTGACAACTTGGTGGTCTCATCTGAATATTTTTTCAGAGTAATCAACATAGATATGTATTTAGGAGACACCAGGCAAATAAATAAAATAAGGGCTTTGTGCTTGCTCTTCATTGGTGCTTTCTGGCAATAGTTCTGTTCCTGAAGCAAGATGCACCTGATCGTCTTGTTAATAAATCTACAGTACTTCAGACACAAGATCATTTCTTTTGTATCACGTATCTGGTGTTATGAAAATGTCAGAGGCCCATCTGTGGAATAAAAAAAAGAACTTAGTTGATGAAGAAGAAACTAGAGAAGGAAGAGAGTTTGTACCATGATTTGACTGAAATTTAGATTAAAAAGTACCTACAGAGATTATGCTAATAACTCTGAAGTTAATAACTCTGAAGTGCTTCTCTCTCAGTACTATCTATAGAGAGAGTTGATGACTATATTAGTTATAATGTAAACATCTCTTTCAGGTGGCTAAAATCAAGTAAGATGAATCAGGGCTTTGGAGCTGACATTTTCCTATTGCTCATGTTATAAAGCAAGTTTTGGAAACATGGTTGTGTTTCTCACCTTTGACAAGCTACACAGGGACCTTTATAAGACCTTCAAAAGAGCTCAGGCCTCAGCTTCTAACTATTCCAAAACAGTATTTTTCAAGCTTTTCGAAGATTTTCAAATGAGGATTTTCAACACACCAACCAGTTCATATGCTGAACTTTCCTCAAAAAAAATGAATCACTTCAGCTTATACCTGAGTTCCTCTGGAAATATGGTCCTGATGCTAAATGCTAAAAATATGACCCTTAAGTTCTATGTTCTAAGCTAATTTATTTGTAATACAGCAAATGTTTATAAGGCAACTGAATACAAGTTGGAAGTCCATATATGCATATAACACATTATTTTAGGTAACAAAGCTCTGTATTCTTATTAGACTTTTCCCATCTGCACTAGTCTTTAAAATAAATATCAACTGTAATGTTTACCTTGGAAAAAAAAAAAATAATTCAGAGACTTCCCCCCCTTCCTCCCCTCAGTGGTCTGTCTACAGATATTGTTATAATTCAGAATAACCTTTTAGATCATTAAAATGCCAGACTTGCCTTAAGAAAGATCATGGTGTTCTTTGCCTCAAACACCTTGGCAGTGTTGATTGCACAGCTCGACAGTCTGTTCTGCATCCAGGAAGAGAGTGTAACAGAGAAACTGCCATCATTCACCAGTGTGCATGCAGAGTGTACCTGCCACAGCACCTGCTGGGACACAAACAATAGCTCGGTAACCCTGCTTACTGTTTTCTTCATATATACACATGCTCTAAAAAAATAGAAATGCTAGCTTTAGTGCCAGCCCAGACGTGTATTTCTAAAGGTCAGTTTAATTCATCAGAAGTAGCTGAAAATATGCCAGTGGAAAAGATGCCTTTCCACTGGGTCTTTTTGCTCTTGTGAACAAATGTTTCTTAATGTTGAATATATACATAAAGGGCAACTTCTCCCCACAGAACTGCACAGTGCCTTTATTACTGATACTGGGCTCTCACTCCATATATAGATGTCTCTGTTGCACAAAAACAATATTTTAAATATCAAACTCAGTACACTTCATGAGAAACTGGGGAGATGTGTCCCTTTTTTTCCCCAATACAAATGTTGAAGTAAATGGTGGTTTCATCTCCTTTTTCACAATTTAATGCTAGCATTTTAGCAACGCCCATAGTATCAGCAGTCTGTCCAGTACAGATACGTTATGGAAGTACAAAGTAGATTTGGAGACCCAAGATGAGCACCATCTGGTGAGGTGTCACATAAAGGAGAACACAGGCTGGAGCACCTCTTTTTAACTCAAGCTTCACATTAATGTGCTGAAACTATGCCTCTGTATGAGAGAAAGGTAATACTCCAAAGGCATGGGGACACAACGAGCACAAACTATCAGCAGTATAAATATGGAAGTTGGCAATCTCATCTGGTTGGTATGTATGAGAAATGAGCAAGCTGCAGGCTTCCCAAGACTCTGACTAACTCAGAAAGAGGAAGATGTCAGAGTGTCTTTCAGTCTGTTTCTGGGCAAAACATGACAATAGTGATATCAGCAGTAGCATGAGCAGGAAGTACACATTTATTTGCACATTCTTGTATACATTGCATGCCAGTGCATTATAAATACATTGATTCATGAATACAAAGGATTTTATTAATTTTTATGAATATTTAATGGAATTTTTTGAAGAATCAACATTTTCTGCATGATTTTGCTATAGGTCTTTTTTTTAAAAAAAAAGGAAGAGCAGTCAATTAGAGAAAAAAACAAGGAAAATTTATTTTTAATTAAAAATGTCTATTCTTTGTTTTCTTTGGATTGTTACATTTTTTGGCAATTATGAGAGCTTTATGAGGAGTAGATATGCAGGATGTCAGGACAAGCATCAGAACACATAAAAAAATCTGTGTTAATAAGAATACCTGCAAATCTAACTGTTATGTCTGAAAGGGTTAAGAAGAAAAGGTCACACTGAGGTACTGCCATTTTTCCAATGGGTAATAAATAAATATGCCAACAGAATATCAGCTACAGAAAACAAGTACCATTGGATTTAACTACATGGTTCTTTATATCAAAGGCTAAAATGGGCTACACTATTGCATAAGATTCTATTTTTAATGTGAATTTCTTAGATGTACCGGTATATCTCTAAACTTACATAATAGTGAAAGCAAGGGCTAATGAATTAACATGGAAAATAATATTCATATTAAGCTATTTACAAGTGTAATTGTATTAATTTTCAAGTATCATGGCTGATGTGCAGCGGATTGGTTTGAGACATTAAATTACTTTGTTGATTGAGTTTAATACCAAACATGATTGAGAATGATACCAAAAGGGTGTTATTCCACAGTTCCAAAGATTTGGAGGAAAGAGCTGGAATGAACACTGGTTTGTATGAAGTGCTGTAACAACCACCAAGTATCTCTTCTGAACTTTTAGGTATCTTCTTTGCATTTTACATTAATACATCCAGTTTTTCAGAGCATTGCAAGCTGCAAAAGTTGGCATCTAAGTTTTCCTAGACAGGACTGGAGATGGCTAAAAGGAAAGAATTTAATTATCACTGCTCGGGTCTCATTCTTATTAAAACACATTGTGAAGTAGGTATTCAAGCCAGGCCAAGCATTTAAATGCATAAGGACTAGTGAAAATCAATGGCGCTTATACCTCTGTATCACAGAATCATTTTTTAAACTCTGTATAGAACTAAGGTATGTCACAATCATACATGTTATATATACACCTGCACATATTTACTGTGTGCAAGCAACTGCTACCTAAATGACTGCAAATGGCACAGCATCAAAACAGACAGTTAAGAAAAATTTCTTCCTGAGCAATAGGAATACCTGAAGATATCAAGTTGTGAACGATCACAGATTCAACTCTTGAAAAACCCTTTTTGTATCACCTTTAGGGAAGGTGGCACAGAATGGTTCACACCGGCCCTGAGGTGAGGAATAAACAGTCCAGTGATGTAGCCAAACATCAGTGCTCTTCCCAGCTCCTCACCTCTGTGGCCGTGCCTCCATACCCTGCCTCACAGGATGGGCACACCTTGCAGATGCCACTTTTCCTGAGTTTGTGTTTAGCACTATTGCACTCAGCAGCAGTACTGTAGACAGCAGCACAAAAATAAACACAAGATACAGTGGCACCATGTATATTAAGAGGAATTTTGACATAAATGTTAGCTTTCATAAGAATAATGTAGTACAGCAGCTCTCTTCCCTGCGCTCTGTGATTTGACGTATCACTGTAACTTTTCAATGTATTTAGATCATTGGGTATTCACAAAAATCACTTCATGAACAGAAATAGATGATGGATATTCCCTGCCTGGAATAGCAACATCCTTTATTGATGAGTTGCCCTGTAGGAATCCTAACAAGGGAACTCAAAACCTAGATTGAAAATTATTATGAGTAGGTTTTGGTTTCATTGCCTTCTCTGATTCTTTAGCATAACTTTATTCATATGTCTATTTATACTCATGAACATGTCCTGGAATAACTTTGCCACTATACTACAACATCCCCATTGTAAATACTTTCCAGCAAGAACAAGAGAAGCCAGTTTCCCATCCAAGAAACCAGACTTCAGCAGGAAGTGATCTCAGTAGGCATATCCTTCATTTCTGGAGTTGTTTGCTTGAGCAAAAAGTCAAATGAGGACACATCTAAGCATACAAACTAAAGTAAATAAAACGTGCTACAAATTAAAGAGAAATCAGTCAAAAAAGGACGTATAAAGTACATTAGGTTATCTTTCTTTTGTCAAGAATACACACTCTGCAATTAAAGTAGTAATCTTCTCTAGTTTACATACTAGAGTGATAAAGCGCCATTTAACTCTAAAAATACTCCAGATATTCCACTGTGATCTAAATATATATGTGGATTAAGGGATGTATTAGAAAAAGTGTCTGTCTTCAAATGAAGAAAGGCTGTAAAACCTTATGCAATGGCATGAGGCATTTGTAACACAGGCACTGAATTTCTTCCAGAAAGCAAAGGTCTTCTCTTTGCCTGTTCCTCGTGCTCAAAACAGTATGTATAAGTTACAGAAGCATTTGACAATTGATAAATGGAAGATTCAGAACATATTCTTGTTTTACTAATTTGTGAATGCTCATTTAATTTTTTTTTGCTAAGATCTGAGGACAGTTTACGAATAAGGGCTTTGTAAGTACCTGACAATTTTTAAGGATTTTTTTCAATACCATGATTACAATTATTTTTCCATAGGGCACCTACATACCCAGTAGTTATCATGGTGAGATACTTTGAATATTGCATTTGATACTTTACGGTTTCCATCAATCAGTATGGAGCCCAGTATTACTGTACATCACTCAACTCTAAATACATCACTGTCTATTTCCCTGTGATCTGTTTTGTGCTGCTATGAGTATAATACCTGAAAATACTGGAGATGGTAATGAAAAACTCTTGACAGCATCTGTGTGAGATTTATTAGCATCATTACTTCTGTGTCTTAGGGACAGGAAACTATTAGAGTCCAGGTCACTCCTAAGCAAAACGTTTATCTTTTCTAGCTTTCACCTAACTCTTCACCATAAGCTCCTCGTAATTCCTACCCCTCCTTTAGCAATCCACGGCTGTTCACTCTACACAGTTATGCATCCCTCCTTTCTAGGCAGCAGTGTAGGAAACAAAAGACAAGTTCATAGCCATTTTTCAGTGTCTTATACGACAATAGTCCCTGATAGCTGAAAGTAGCAACACTAAGGAAAATTCTGATCAAACCTCCAGCCTTGGACTTAAGCATGCACAGTTGAAATGAAATCTTCAGATAGTTTCTCTGCACCAATAATCTCAAAACCCAGACAAATCACATTTCATTGAAACATCTTCCCCCTTCCCTCACCAGTAAAATTGCACAGGAGGGAACATTTTGGCTCAAACAGTTGAAGCTTGGCAAACTTCGAAGCAAATGAAAACTAAAATGCTACAGTGAAAATTATTGGGCAACTTTACAGGGCTTCTGTGTGTGTTCTCCATAATACATAATGAAGTAACTAAACCAAAAAAAGCTAGAAAAACATATAAAGTGTCAGAAAAAAAACCACCTTCCTGATAATTGTAGAGAAAATAAGTCAGAAGAGAGTGAAGAAATTAATAAATACATTTTACTGAAGTCTTTGAAAAGAATAAAATTCCCAGTTGGTACATTCTGATATTAAATTCAATTTTCTAGCTGATTTTTTCTCCATTATTAGACTATAACACTTCACTTTTAGGGCCCCTTATGAAACATGTATGTCCTTTTTGAATACATTTCATGCCTAATAGATAAGACATAATTGTATTAACACATTTAATCATTAAAATTCTTTAATGAACAATGATTCGTTCAAACTATTCACCTATTTATAGTCAACTTTCCAAATGTGCTAAGTAAGAGGACAGGAAAAGAGTAAAAATGTATTGTAATAATTTTCAACATAACTTTTTTTTTTATATAGTTAAGAAGTAGAGAAGTACTTACAAAAATTGAGCAGAAAAAGGTGGCAATATTACAGAATATGTCATCATATTGAATTGTGCTATAAGCACTTGTCTCTGCTGATAAGTAATGATTTCTTGAGAATTAAGATTTATGCAAATGTGGAGTTTCTTTTGACTTCCCTGAATTTGATGAAGGCTTTCAATGAAACAGTATGTTAAATTTTTTGTTCCAGCAGAGCTACCCAGTCTGAAACATTTTAAGGGTTACTTTTTTTTCCAGAAGCTGCACAAACAGGGAGAAGACAAGAATTGTCTTCTCATTAATATCTCTACATGTATGGGGTAGAAAATCAAAGTAAGTCCAGAATTTCAGTATATGGCATATCTAGTCATGAGAAAAAAGAATATCATCATGGTCTTCAGAAGCCTTCACTGAGTTTATGAGGTCTACTGTCGCAAGACATTTGGCCTACTGTGCCCTACATCTACACAAAGAGCTTGTTCCTTTGAAGAGTTTGAAGTCTCTGTGTATAAGACACAACATGGGAAATCAAGATTTCAGTATTTATTATTTGAAGCAATTAACATATATTATGATATTTTATCACTCCACAATATATACACTCATTTTTTTTATTATCATCATATCAATTCAGAAATATGTTTATTTGCACAATTTTAAATTTTCCTCTCAACTTACGATGGAACCAAAGTCTATATTCACTAAATTATGTACTACAGGCTGGCTTTTCTAGAGACAGTAACATGCTAAGCAATTCGAAAATTATTTAGTACATGAAACAGTATAAAGACAGAAAAGGTAATATTATATTAGAAACCTGGAAGAAGTCAGTGATCTTAACTAACTAAAATCTAAAAGCACAAGTTAGAAAATACCAGGAAAAAAAATAATCAAACAACCAAAGGAAACAAACATATGGGGCATGAATGAGACCCTCATAGAAGAATGCCTGACTTTTAATTCTTCCCAAAGAATTTTGGCAATTTAATACTAACACTTAGATGTTAGAATGAGATCATATGTTTCTATCCAAGTATCTAGTCTTCCTGTATATTTAACTGGGTTGTCAGAGAACTTTCTATACAAAGGTTTACATTTGGTCTAAATTAGACATGGCACCACTAAGAATCATGACACATTTATGTAGCCAGCAATAAATTTGTAGCAGTCATAGAGTCTCTCTTCCCTCAGTTGCACTTGCAAATATTTCCTTTGGCAGTAGACTGTGAAAGAAGCCATACTTAGTACTCCTAACCTGACGATGAAGTCATACCATACAGAAAAATATCATAGAAGAAAAAGTGAATAAATCATCCTTCCTAGAAAAATAAATAAATAAATAAATAAATAAATAAATAAACAAACAAACAAAAACATGTAAAGCAGATTGTCCCAATTATATGCAGATTGCAGCTGAAAAAGAAAAAATTAAAAAATTTCATTATATCAATCTTGAAGAGGAAGACTGACATTTAAACTTGGTCTACCAAAACTGTCACCAAGATTTATAGCTCTCCCAGATAGAGAAGGCCTAAGTTTTACAAAAATGGGTTTTGGGTGGAAACCAGTTGTTACTTATTATTCTGGTTATGACTCAAAGGGGAAAAAAGTTCCCCAGACAAAATTCAATGATATGGGTGGAGTTTTCCTTTGAATTTTTGGTTTCTTTGAACTCACTACTCAAAGAAAAACTTGAGGGATATGTATCCACATAAAATGAAGAAGTTACTTTGGACCTCTTTTTAACCAATTTGCTAAGATTACACTGCTTTTGCTACAAAGCTCCAAAACACAAAACTATTTCAAAAATGTCCAAAATTCGGACTAGAGAAGAGATAGTTATAATAAACTTTCTGGAATGCTCAAAAATAATTCCACAAAGCCCAGAACACTACAATTCAATGAGTTAGGGTTTTTTTGCCACACTGTAAAACACAGCTTGTCTCCAGCTTCTCACAATCCACTTACAGAATAAAAAAAAAATACTTTACTGCATTGGGAGTCAAGCTAAGCAAAGTCTTAGCTTCAGGAAGGTATTTTGGAAATTGAAGCCATTGAACCAAAGTCCAGGTGATAGCTATGTCCAAGCAATCCTACACTATGTTCTTCTCAGAAATACAATCTCTGCATCTCTCACATGAATCTGAGTACACACTACAAAACCACTCTCACCATGTTTTGTAACGATAATATAATTTTATACCTACTTAGTGTGCATCAAAGGTAGTGTTTCAGCTAAGATCATATATTCAATTTGGGAATTATTTCCTGATTGTCTCTAATTGAACCCTGGTTCACCACATGAAGCATTCTCAGACTGTGAGTACTGGTCTCCCTGTGAAGGACAACAAAGTGGTTCAGGGGTGCCCATCTGACCATTGGAACTCTCATGGGCATTCCAGAGACACAGAGACCAGGTGAGCATGAAGGGTTCCTGAAACACACATGGTATGGCAGTCACACCACCAGCACTAGCTGGCTTGCTCCACATGGCTGGCTCTGTTCAGTCACCTGACTTGCTAGTATCACTTTAATGTACTTGATGTGATACATTAAGCACAGGCAATTTTTCTGCCTTTATTCAGTAGGAAAAAGTCTTTTAACTGCAACATTCTAACACCTTTTCCTAATAACTTCAAATGACAAGTTCTGAGCACTTTTTGACTAAGTCTGCAAGAAATGCACCTTTTCCTTACTAATTACCATGAATTATCCTATGCAGCATGCTTAAATGTCACTAGTGGTACATGGCTATCTGGGCACACACTGTGCCTGGAGCAAGAATCTCGCAAAGTTTCAGAGGGCAACTGCTCTATACCTTTCTCTGATAACATCAAGCATATCCATTTGTCAAAGAAGTGGAAATATATAGCAAACTATTACCAGTTTGTGAAGATAGTTGGGAAGCAAATAACCTTCAGAATCTTAGCTTTTAATTTGAATAGATAGATGAGAAGAAAGTAGATGTCAATAAAAAATTAATTTTCACATAGGTCAAAAGAAACATATTTAAGAAAATTAATAAAAGCAGTGAGTTTGGAAGATTCATAAGACTGATCAGTGCATCTATGTGGGAAACAGTAGATGATTTTGATGAGGTAAATTTGGCTTCTAAGACTGATCTTCGTGTGAAAGGAATATCATTAGGAGAGACCATTGGTCAATCATCTTTTTCTGTCTTCCCCCTTTCTCTCTCCACATGTCAAATATACATTTGTATGTGTTAATTTATTTTATATCCAGTTATTTATTTGTATATTTATTTGTATGAATATATCGGTCATCTTTTGCTTTGACTTCATTTAATTTTGTTTTCTCCTTCACATTGTACCTGTCTCTTCCTTTTTGCTATTCCTCTTCTCTTCTGCATGTCTGACCAGTTTCTCTTCTCTTCTGCCTACCCATTTCATAGCTTCATTCAGCCATTATCAGTCTTTTCTCCACATACAGATGTAACTGAGTATCTCCTGTTTCAGCATCTGGATCTACTAAACCTCTCACTACACATTTCTCTTTTCTCCATGTGAGATCAGAGGCAGCCTCTGATGGTGGTGAAAAAAGAAGCCAAGAATGCTCTAGGCTACTAGCCAGCATTTTTGGTTGTCTTTCTTCCGAGATTATCTATTCATCTGAGTTTGATTAAGAAAGATAGATTCTCCTAAGCAGTAATGACAAATCCTAGTTTGGGTTTTTGCATTGTCAGAGGCAACTAAAGGTATTCATGTATGTAGACACGCAGGTCTTCTGAGTGAACAATGATGAATGTTTCCATATTTTACTGTATATAAGTAGAAGATTGTTTACCAGATAACATTAGTCTAATGAATCTATTTCACCACTATCCTTCAATGGAGAGATATATTCCTCTGTAGGGGAGTTGGAATGTCTAAATGGAGTGACATTTTCACAGCATGGTTTATCTGATCTAACTGTGAGCTACAAACTGCAATCAAAAGAAAATTATATTTGCCCCCTCTTCCATACACCACAAATATTCTTATACCCACATATGCTGGATGTAGTAATTGCTCTGTTTTGTGGTACTGAACTGACTAAAAGGACCTTTTTTTTTTTTTTTTTCTGAGTGCTGGTTTTCAGCTGGATTAGGGAGCTGATCTGACCAAACTCACAATTGCATAACCTGGCAAATGGATTGTGCCACCATGGTCAGTATGGCAAGAAGACTCAGCCACAGGTAAAATGAAGGGAGACCATGGTGTCACATCCTGATGGCTGCGTACAGTTAGGTCACCAATGAAGGCATTTGTTCTGAGGAGACAGGGCTGGTTTTCTTCACTGACCACAGAGGGATCCTAGAAAAGCAAGCACGCTGGTCTAAAGTTAGGTTTTGTCATTACTTCTCCTTTTCCCACATTATTTATAACTTCTTCCTATGGTACATAGAGGAAGTCTCAGAAACAGGAAAAGGTGAGATCACTGTTCAGTTGACTAATGTATGGATTTAAAAGAAGATTTCAGATACCTAAGTAAAATAAATTAATGTAGTTCATGACAGAAGCATAATTAAAATTGATAAGTTAAGTAAATAATGGAAATAAAATGTTTTCCAGTAAAGTATTCATAAAATACCACAAATTTCACCAACTTAAAACTGTAGCAAATATCGTATCTGACACTGAAGATCTGTTACATACATGTACAGAGAAGGAAGGTGTAGGGTATTTCATCAAACAATTGATAGGTGAAAAAATAGCATATTTCTCTAAAGGCACACAAGGAAACCAGAGCATACTAAATTGTAATATAACTAATATGTTCCATTTTATCTTGCTTTACCTCTGAGTCTAGAATATTAACAAAATCTAGAAACTGAGATAAAAGCTGGGCTTATATCTTCTTTTAATTTCTTAAACTGTGGAAAGTCAGCTTCTGCCTCTCACACACTACTTATCTTTATGTTCAGTTCTCAAGCTAGAAATTACACGCACACACAAAAAAATCCATAGAGAAGAAACCTAGTATTTTCATTCAATTTTAACTACAAAGCAATTAAAAAGAGGCGGGAAAAGTAAAGCAATTTTTTTTTTTTTTTTTTTTTTTAATTCAGAAGTTTGAACCTGTTGTCCTTTGGGGTTTTTTTAACATTTATTTAACATAAAAAGCTGACACAATATTAAACTAAAGGTTATTATTATAGACTAAACTCTTTTACCATTTGGCTAAGACCTTAGATCCCAAATTGCAAACATGTGATATTCTTACTGTTAAGTAGAATGTGCAATCAAGGAACATTCAAGTTTTGTAAAGTAACTGGATATAAAAGAGAACGTGAACATCACTAGGTTCTCCAAGGAAACATTAAACAAAACAGGGGGGAAAAAAAAAAAAACAACTTGATATTTTTCAGGTGTAAGAACAAGTGCAAAACCCCCCAAAATTCTAATAGACAAAATAAACATTTTGCATTAAATATTTTAGGTTAATAAGAAAGAGAAAAGGGGAGAAAACAGAAGACTACAAAATTCATCACTGTTTTCCTCTATCATCTTTTAGCGGTCAACCTAAAGGCTGGTTACCTAAAGAATATAACTGCTGTACAGAAATGGTGATCTCTCAAAGCCTTTTTTTTGTTCTTTTTTTTTTTTCCAGGTGAATTAGGCTAATATTCAACTTTCACCTTTTTTCTGTAAGGATTAAGTTATGGTTTATTCCCCTATTCTGTAGCCAAAGTAGGAAGAAATAGTGCAGAAGGTCTTTTTCATAAATATTTTTCTTTTGTTTTATTTATTTCTATATGTTCCTTCTCTTCTGAAAAACACACACTCACTTCAGCTAAACCAATAACTAACTTAGGAAAGGTACTTCAGGTGAAATCATGTTGAAATCAGGAAACTGTGGTTTTCTTGTTGTCAAAAGCAATTTAAAGAATCATCTTTAATATTTATCTATGGGACACAATGGCTGCACAAAAGCCAAGAGTGTACTAACATTGCTCAACAGTGAAGTTACCAAGTGCTGATAAAAGTCTTGTACAGGCTTGGCTTTCAAAATACAATAAATACTAGAGGTCTTCTTCTTCTCAGGTAACGTAGTCATTATAAGTGACAAAAAACATGAACAAAACAGAATGTTCTTCCTCACTTGGACAAATTCCCTGACATGTTTACATTTTGTGTTACCAAACTTTTTTACTGAGTTACAATCTGAATGTTTCCACTTGTCAAAGTGGAGAACACTCAAGCTTTGTTATTTTTATACTACTGTCAGAGACGGTGGCAAGGGCAGTGTAGTGTATGCCTCAACATTGCTGTATCAGTGTAAACAGACTGCGAAACACAACCTGGACTACAGCTTGTCCGAGGTGATGACAAAGCAACCTGACTCTATCAGTGGGGACAGGCTCCAAACCACAAACTAGACCACAGCTTGTCAGAAATGGTGCCTTATCAGTGTGGAAAGCTGCAACCCCACCCCTATGCATGAGCCCAGACCCGGGGCCTGGAAGACCGAGGGGTCCGAAGACCCCTGAAGACCACCTGAGGCCCCTCAGAGACGGTGTTGGGCATGTGCGCCCCTGCCAGGTGGTAGGTGCGGATAAGCAGGATAGTCCCCGATAAAAGAACAGGAGCCACGAACATCAAATGGAATGTTCTCCCACCGGACCTGAAAGCACATCGGACTGATGGGACGCCGCAGATCCGTGGTGGTAGCTATCACAACTGACCCTTATCTTCCTTCCCTTCCTTTCTCTCTTTCTCTCTTTCTCTCTCTGCTTTGCGATCTTTTGTCGGGCAAATAAAGTCACTTGACACTTTGACTCCGTTTTGAGTCTTAATTCTGTTCTTGAGAATATGAACAAAATCTCGCTCTGGTTTATGGACCAGCACACGACAACTACAAGTGAGAAGTATCTGTTTAATTATTTGACTTTCCACAGGCCTGATCCATATAGGCTCACAGCCAATGGAAGCACTTTTACTGTCTTCCAACAAGCTTTTGACTACAGTATCTTTCTTAACCTAGACTTTGCAAGTACTAGTACTGTTCCTTTGTTATAACTTTTCTTACTGATTTCAATAAAGATTCAGATGGTTTCTGTCTCCATAACCATATTCTTTCCCACAATTCTTTAACCATTATCAGCCAATTAACAATAATTAATGGTTCTAATATCAAATCAAACATTCTAAATTAATACCAAAACCAGTTCATAGTACTGAACCTTAGTTCTACCATTTTTCAATATATTTTTTGCTCCTTAGCATGGTCACATACTTCATATAGAAAAAGACAAAGTTCTAGCAGTAATTCCAGGCAACTGTAAATATACTTCAAAGGGAGCAGGGGCAATGGTTTTATTAAATTACATGATGAATGAAATAAAAAAAAAAAAAAAAAAGAAAAGAAAAAAGAAGGAAACCTGCCTAAAGTTAGTAAACTACACATATTTTCCTAATGGGTAATCACAAGAAAAAGTGATGCATGTGTTAAAAATTGCTCTGGGCAATTATAAATTATGCACTTGTCCTGGATGCAGTAAGAAATTGTTTAACTTCATATTACCATAGATCAGCTTCTCCTAGCCATATATAGTAGTCATATGGTATCTCATAGTACATTACACCATTCAGATTGTGATAGTACAGTTGAACTGAGTATTTATTCAATTATCAAAGCACAGGAGAATTAAGAATCTACATTCACTTAATTAATCCATCAATGAGTACTGTAAATTATAATTTACCCCTTCACTCATCAATATATCTGCAACTTCTTTGAAATAATTATGTAAAGAAGCATTCAAAATTGTCTGAAGTTTATTTTAACAAGTTGCATACAATCACATGCATGGCAAAAGTTAGGAAAAAGAAAACATTTACTTCTGATAAGTGGTGGTTAAAGGGTATGCTTCTGGAGCATACAAACACATAGCTCAGCCATTCTGAAATAGAAAAGGCAGCGTGTTGACATTTTCTGGAAGTTATGTGACTTCATGGAGATTTGACATTCATGTACATGTTGTTACCTACATAACAAGAAAAACATTAGCACACAGGGCTGAGCTCAAAGCATATTCACATTTTAGACACTCTGCCTATGACTAGGAAATTGAGGAAGAAGCAGGAAAAATGTCATGTATAATCACATTAATAAACCAGAAGATTTCACTAGAAATCTACATTCTGTATGGAAAAGAGATTCCTGAAGCAGTGATATACACTATCTGAAATCAAAACAGAAGATAAGAAGCCAATACTGTACAAATGGAAAATAATGACTCAGATATGTAAACTATTAAAGTCCTTTTAGTAAGTCTAATGAACAATCAATGATATACTACAGAAGGTCTCTAATAATACAAACGACTCAAAGAGCACTCAAAAAGAGCAGAGAAAAAACAAGTCAAAGCAATATCCAGAGAATTATGTCTATGTTGTAACACATAACAAGATTATGTATACATCAGGATATTGTAAAAGATACCAGAACCCTAAGGATGTTGTGGTGAGAGAATTGTTTGCCTGTCACACTAAATGGCTGGTACTTAATGACTGTCTATTAAAATCTAGAAATAAACTTCAAAATTATACCTCCAATACATTTTTAATTATATTTCCTGAAAATATAATACAAATGAGGGAACAAGAATTACTTTGATAGCAACAATTCCATAAAGCTTCCTGAAATTCAAAAGTCCTGCTCTTTGGCTGCTTGAGGAGACAACTACTGCCCACTGCTTGTCTATTTATACATCCCTAGAGTGGGATGGCAAACATAATCACTTTGGTCTACAGTGCAACAGAAGTCTAGATAATCTGGCTTGCAACCAGTCCTTAAATTGCAGATTACATGATTCCTTTTTGTTTTAATTTGGATGCACACTGTTACCTACACTAACTTTTAAGAACTTTTGCTCTTCTTAAAATAATAATCAATGGTTGTAAAGCAGAGTAGGTGTTCTTCAATGTACTCTGTCACTGCTTTATGTTTTTTGTCTTATTACTACACTTACTACCATTTTTTACACATTTAAGGAATCCTGGAAGAAAATGAAACATATTTAAAGACATTTACAGCCAGCCATAACTGGAAGGAGTATTTGCTTTTGCCCTGTGCGGCTATCCTTGATCAGAGTACGTGTTGTCAGGATACAGGTAAAGCACAAAATATAGGCACTGTGAATAGATACCTTCTGCTTATTTCTGTCCTAAAAAGGTTCACTTTTACATTATTACATCTATTTTGAGGTCATTACCTCTGTATTAAATGCAAGTGGAGACAAAACAGAACAGGTTATTCACAAACATCTCAGATATAGAATAGTTGTTCACTTTTCCTCAATTAAAGATCACCTCTATGTTTTCTCATCCAGCATTTTACACTGAGGTAGGTAATTCATATCTCAGTACACTTTGACATGGTATTGGTAGCTGATATCTCAATAGTCCTCATATCTCAATACCTCCTTATTACCCCTCTAATCCATACCTTTGTGGCTAGAGAGTTCCATGAACATTGTACTCACTACTGTATTCATCCTGGAAAGAAAAAAACAGCAAATGAAGAGCTTTGAAGTCTGTTAATGAAGGTGCTCCAATAATAATTAAAAAATCTTTGGCATACACACAAATCACAAGATACTAGACATTATCTTCAGAAATCTAATCTGTCAGAGTGAGAATACATCTGAATCAAGGCACATGTAACTATCGCTAGACAAATCATTAGCATTCTCAGATTTCTCCCTTCACCTTCCCCAAACAATTCCCAATGTGTCACTTTCATTCAGCTGTTTCCTTCAGTTACAAGTTGATTACTATCCTATCAGTTAATCTGTTTATGTCTTGAATTAATAAACACTCATCATTTCTGAAGGCAAATTCTCGACCTGTCCAGCTAATGCTTTCTTCAATATCTTACTTCTAATTTCCTTAATATCCTACTTTTAATTTACAGCTGGTCTTCCTGCTAAATCTGTTGATGACTGCTCACCTAAAAGAGAGAAAACCTGTGGTGTTATCATCATATGTAATATAGAGGTAGCAATTCATCTCATACATTACAACAAAATAAGCAGCTCCCCAGAAGTATAGCAACTGCTGTTAGAGCTCACCACCACTTAAACTGAGAGAAAAACCTGGATAGAACAAAGTTGTACCTTAAATCTCCTATTCAATGAATCAGGCATTATCACAGTTTGAGAATTTATGTTTAAATGTATATATATAAAGAGGAAAATTAGTAGCTGCAAAAGATAAGTAGCAATGATTTTGTGAACCTTTAATATTTTGAAAACACACTCTCCACTGATATAAACACTGGTCTACAAAGGCTTTCAGGTTTTCTTTAAGAGAATTTTTTGGGTGGGTTTTGCCATTCTGCTATGAAAAAAACCCAACTGAATTCTGTCTATTTTAGGAGCTTCTCACCTATGAAGCTGCTACATGGTTGGTTGGTAGTGTACTGCAGGTACTACATTTTCTGATATTGAAAAACTCCTCGTTAAGTCATTCCACTGTGTGACACCCGTTTGTGTTGCTCTTGGGACCGTTTTGTCATGTCTGGGGAGTATGTAAGTAGTAAGAGTAAGATGATTTAAGCAATTATAATATAAATTATGTTGTGTTACAATAACTGGATATTTTCTATGCTTAGTGATGTATCTTGTCCCAATATAACCTTTATCCTGAAAAAAACTTAAATATCTCATCTATAACCAGAGAAAATAAGCTGAACTTTCCCACTGAGACACATTTTTCAGGACAACCTTCAAAGAATGTACCATACATTTCAAAAATGCATTCCCTTGACTCTGGTATTTTAAGTGCACCTTAGGAAGCTATGGTAATTACTGTGCTCATCAGCTGTAGTAATTGTAGGGAAGAATGTTCATAACAAACAGAGTTCACATTGCTATGGTAACACAGCCAGTAATAAGTGTGGACCATTTTAGAACAGGGATTCCCAGTTAGAGATCTGAAGCACCTGCAAGTGCAAAGGTTTTTTTCCATGTCTTAGAACCAACATCCTCTTCTAACACCAAAAAAGTCAACAGTTTGGAGGTGGGGGGGGAACCAAAACCAATGAAACCCCCAGCCATACAGACTGTAAGAGCCTCATAATCAATATAATTTACAAATAAAATAGCCTGGGACTGATATGAATGACTCTTTTCAACTTCCTGGCAGTGTAATGTAGCCTGAAAGTTGGTATAAATTATAATGGAATGTGGATGCCAAATTTAATCACATTCGCACCTACTTTAAGGATCCTTCATGTTAACAGAGCTATGAAAGAAACTCAGGCTTATCTACTTTAAGAAGTTATTTCAAAATAAAGCGGAGTGCCACTTTTAAAGTGCAATGGCTATTCTGAAGTAATACCCTATGTGAGAACTCTTATTATGCAGAGTGTTTCTTCTGTCCCTCTTTCAAATTTAACTTAATCCAGTTGAGATGACCAGAAAAAGGGTCTCATTGCAAGCTATTCCAGTCAATTTCCCAGCGTAGCCTTTTACTGTAAGTGAAATCAAACCTCGTGACTTCAAGTACTGGTTTTAATGGTCTATTCTGATGCTAAGACTTCCATGGATAGTGGAAATTGGCTTTATGCGCAACAGCATAGAAATGGCAAAAGTTAATTTTCAGAAACAGAATCTAGTTAGGCCTTTTGATAACTATTAGCGTGTATAATGATGAGACTATCAAGAGGGACAGGGAAATACTAGAGGTAGTCCAAAGGAGAGCTACAAAGATGATTAAGGGATCAAAACATGTCTCTCATGAGGAAAGGCTGAGAGACCTGAGGCTGTTTAGCCTGGAAAAGAGAAGACTAAGAGAGGATCTTTTTAATGTTTACAAATATCTAAAGGGTGGGTGCGAAGTAGAAGGAGCCAGTCTCTTTTCAGTGGTACCCTGTGATAGGATGAGAGGTAATGGTCACAAGCTGAAACACAGGAAGTTCCACCTCAACATGAGGAAAAACTTCTTTACTGTGAGAATGACAGAGCACTGTAACAGGCTTCCCAGAGAGATTGTGGAGTCTCCTCTAGAGATTTCAAGACCCACCTGGATCTGTTCCTGTGTGGCCTGCCCGGGGTGATCCTGCGCAGACAGGGGTGTTGGACTCAATGATCTCCAGAGGTCCCTTCCAGCCCCTACCATTCTATAATTCTATTATTCTATCCTTGAAGTTGTTCACATAGTTAGTCTGGGAACTTTTAATGAACAATTGGGAGTCCTTGCAGAAAACACCTGGAAAACCTATAAACTGAGTAGACTTAGACATATTTTTTTTAACGTGGTTTTGTACTGTCAACTAAACAATTAGTGCTGTCGTGAAGTGAACTAGCATCAATATAATACTAAAAATCATGCCCATAGGCCAAAAAGACCCTTGCCCATGTGAAGACCCTTCCCCTCAGCATGCATAGTAGTGGAAGGATGGAGTCAGCAGTATTATAATTGTATGTAAATGACTAACCAATCATCATAAAGAGGGTGGGCTTGTAAATGACTAACTTTGTAATAAATCTAGCACAGAGATTTTCATTTGGTGTACTTGATTTGAGGGAAACCACCAAGCACCCAGGCTTGCACATCCCTGAAATAAATAAGCAATGTCTCTCCTGAGTGTGTGAGAATTGGCTTCATGGCACACCAGGCAACTAATCTGCTTTTTCAGACAACACTACTACTACTGTTTCCTCAGCTGTACTGATCTGGTAATGTGTACAATTATGCTTTGCAACAGAACTGTTAATGGCACACACATATTTAGGTTAGACTCTTATTTCTTTAGTGAACTATTTCATAGGTCTGGTCTAGATCACAACCCCCAAGCAAGCTGACTGACTTTGTAAAACTGGGTAGCTGGTAACGTTGGCTAAGATGGATGTGTGATGACCATGGAAACTAACTATTGTTGACAGGAACCTTCTAAATTTTCCCCAAGGAAAAATGTTCTGTTAGTGCAATGCCAACCACAAAGTATAAGCTGACAAATTTATCCAACAGATTGAGACTAGAAAACTTTGCCTTCTATGTTCGCACCTAAATGCCATTCTGTCACCCCAGTCTAAACAAGGAAAGTGATCATAATGCCCTTAGGAAACGGGCACAAGCCCAAAGTTTTGTGAAAACAGCTAGCTTTATCTTTTTTTGGTTTCAAGTTTTAGTTCATTAAAATTTTATGAACATGAAGTTAGGGCCAAGAGCACTCAGGGCATTTTGGATACAAGCTCCACTGCTGGCCATTGACACCGGCAGAGCTCTGGGAAAGCCCAGCCCCAGCTGAGCTTCTGAACAGTATTTTACAGTTGTACGCTTTGCTCAGATGCCTGTAACAAGACGCTTTCTCTTGATGTTATGCAACTTACAAACAAGTGGGAGTTTTGCTCACTACTTTTCTGTAGTCATCTGTTACTGCACATGCCCTGGACCACAGGAAATTAGCCATGTTTCCATGTTGCTTCTATTCTGACAGTATTATGGATCAGCACAAGAAGAGGATTAACCACACACTGACTTCCCAATATGTGAATTAAATATCAAATTTATGTCTGGTTCTTCATATATTACCACAGGTTGAGAAGTGGGTGTTCAATGCTTGATTTCATTGAAGACATAAAATACAAAATTTTGCTACTAACAATATTGGGTCAGATTCTCAACTTTGTAACTCTACATTAAGATGATGCAAAGCAATGTCGCTTTCTTTCCAATGCACATTTCCCATTGTAAAGAAATCTCAAGTTTGAGAGTAGAATTGGCTGCACCTATATTAGATATACATATACTGCTACATTATACATATACTACCTGAGCATTCCAGCATGATGGATATTTTGGGGAAGGCATGCAGCTAGACCTGTTGTAAATCTTTGATCCTTGAGAACTTAATTCAATAAAAAGTTCAAAGCAGTCTGTAAACTACTCGGATCTGCATTGCAACTGATAGATAAATGGTCTTGATCACCATCAAGGATGGAATATCTGCAAACATATCTCTTATGGTCACCAACCAGTAGAAGACAGAGAGCATACCACCAGGCCTATCTTGTCCAGCACAGTTGAAAGTCCTTTAAAAGCCTTTAGGGTTTTAACTGGGGAAAAAAAATAGGTTCCTAGATTGAATTTTAAAGTTTGTCTTTCGTTTCACATCATTCTTTAGAATGAAAAAGATACATATGATCAAATTCAGTTTAAGCATATGAGTCCTAGAATTTATAGATGTGCTGCAAGAACTCACAGAGGCTTAAATATGATACTTTGTTAGCTTTTTTCAGGCATAAAAGAGACAGATCTGCCTATATTTATATATGTATTCTCAAATTAAGAATAACATAAACTGAATCATGAGCAAACTGTAGACTTGGAAAGGTCAAACTGAATGCTGACCACTATTTTTTTTTTTTTTATTACTGGTAATTTGACCTTGTTTACTGCTCATAAAAATTCTTTTATAACTGTTCTTCCATTATAATCATGTAACTTTTATAAAGATAAGGCACAAACATGTTCTTTAGGAAGTCATATAGTATGAGTATTTTGTCTTTCTCCCTTACTTTTTTTCCCCTCAAAAGACTTTCAAGATTTTTCTGATTTAGAAACAACTTACTACAGGGCTAAATGACTCAATGCAAGAAAAGCTTTACCTTACATCAAAGCTTATCCTAGTCTGGCTGAATGGTTAAATATTTTATTTCCAATTTCTATATGGCATGCGTAGCCACCTGTGTGTCCCTATGTACCCTTTTATATCACTACTGATGTGATGAAATGGACTGTAGATGCTGCTCCTGGAAGTCAAGACATGTTCATTTCAGCTCATCAATCTCTAAGTTTTTTTCCAGGTGTTCTAATGCTTTCTCCAATATTACATTACCTGATGCACTTATTCAAGTTCCCACTATCAAGAATGGAAGAGGAATGTAATGAATCTCTTCTCTGATACACATTCCTCTATTTATTTATTTTTTAATTATTACATTCTCTTCACTTCTTGATTTATCAAATCTATGTTTTCTAAGATTATGACTTTAGGAATGAATTCTCTTTGCCTGGAGTTTTACATGTTCCTGAGAAAAATGTTGCCTACATTTTCAAAACTTGTAGCCCTTGAGTAAATAAAAATCATTCCAATGACTTTAGAAGGAATTTTGGGTACTAACAAAAGAGCATTTGAAATACAACTTGCAATACTTTAGGAGTGGTGTTTTTTGTTATGTGTGTGTTCATTTTTTTCCCCACACAGCTGTAAATACGCAAGTTTAGTTTCCATTTTTAGAAAGAAAAAATCTCAGTGCTCTGCCTGAACTAACAAAAAGAAGAAAAAATCTATAGGCTTCATAGCAATGTTCCACTCTAATAATTCATAAATTGCCTAAATTGCCTGTTTAAATGAGCCTTTTTTTTTTTTTCTCAAAATCTATGGAGATGAAGTTCGTGCAACCAAACAAATGTCACTCAAATGGACAGATAAGTGTAAGAAGGCAAAAAGACACGAGTACCTAACATCAGATATTTAATTACAGAAAATAAGGACAAAATCAAAATTACTGTAAGGCAAATTTCAGAGAGCAGAAGTAAGTATAGTAAATGTTATTGAAGACATCAATAAGTGTAAGCACGTTACAAAAAAAGTTATTAGTCTATAGTATATATGCAGGTATTTAATTGTTGTTAGCTGTTTCCAGGAAATGTTTCCACAACCTCCATGAGTCAATTTCTGACCCTGCCTTTGACGTAACACTGAATGTCATCTCATTAGCCATGTGAAAGAGTAGGCCAGACTAGAAGTGCCCTCTCTGTCCCAGAATTTGTCACCTCTCCTCTTCCTGTTCTTCATGCTTAGTTCCTTGGTCCTTGGGAGAAGTTACACCTGCAAGCAAAGACTGTGACCCTGAATGACTATGCAGCTTGAAAAGCTATGAGCACACATTACTTCAAAGGGGACTGAATACATTCATTAGTCCGTCCTATAGAGTCAACGGAAGGCCAGCATCTAAAATGTTCATCACAGGCAGCATTACACCAACCAGGGTGCAATCAAAATAGCTCTGGAAGTGGTGACAGATGAATTCTGGAACAAAAAGCAGCATGGAAACATGCCGTTTGATGGTGAAATCCTTACCATGTGGAAGTCAATAGTCAGAATACAACTGACTTCAGAGGTAGAATATCACCCCTTATCATTCATTAGTGTATTTTAAACGTACATACATAGCTATGCATATGTGTACACACATGCATGCATATTCTTTATGTACATGTATCAATATTTTGAATTCACCAATGATGCTTGATAATTAAAGTGTTTGCATAATTAAAGCTCTTGCAGAAATACTTTCCATCTTTCTGCAGTAAATCACAAAATGTGAAAAAGTCTCAGAGCTGGCTTATTTTTGAAAGATACAAGCACATTTGATGCTTTGTAGAAACCATTTAGAGCATTTTTTAAAGTCTGTTGTATTGAAAATGTGTAAATATAAAAAAATTAATCAAACTACCTTCTCACTTCAGGCATTACTATATGTTAATGTTTTTCTTTATTTTAATACCTATGTCTAATTAATATATCCATTTAAAAATCAATGTTATTTATTGAATGGAAAAATTATCTAATACTCTAAATACCTTTTTTAATTATTATAGTCTTTACAGACAATGGGAATGATAAAGTTAAACACAAAAGTTAATAAAACTACGAAATGAACAAAGTCTATTTTATACACAAAAATGGAGATGGGGGATATTTAAGAACATCAGAAATTTAACTGAGGAGAACAGCATCTGCCCTAAAGGCTGATTTTACTCCTATAATATTCACTTAAGATTTTATCCCCTCAATTTTGTCATTGGTCTGGAGACAGTAGTGGAAACCTAACATACTTTGATTATAATCCCAGATCTAACTGGGTGGCCTTGGACCTGAGCTTCTTTTTCTTTCATTGTCAGCAGTGTACAGGGGAAGTATATGTGGACTTGCAGTCCAGAAGGCCAATTGCATCCTGGGCTGCATCAAAAGAAGAGTGGCCAGCAGCTCAAGAGAGGTGACTCTGCCCCTCTACTGTGCTCTGGTGAGACTTCACCTGGAGTACAGTGTCCAGCTCTGGAGTCTTCAACACAAGAAGGACAAGGACCTGATGGAGCAGGTCCAGAGGAGTCCCATGAAAATGATCAAAAGGCTGCAGCACCTCTCCTACGAGGACAAGCTGAGGGAGCTGGGGGTTGTTCATCCTGGAGAAGAAAGGGCTCCAGGGAGACCTTGCAGCAGCCTTCCAGTACCTGTAAGAAAGCTGGAGAGGGATGTTTTACAAGGGTGTGTAGCAATAGGATGAGGGGCAATGGTTTTAAACTAGAGAAGGGTAGATTGATATTGGACATTAGGAAATTCTTTACTATGAGGGTAGTAGAACACTGGAACAGTTTGCCCAGGGAGGTGGTGGAGGCCTCATCCCTGGAGATGTTCAAGGTTAGGCTTGATGAGGCCCTGAGCAACCTGATCTAGTTGAGGATATCCCTACTCACTGCAGGGGGATTGGACTAGATGGCTTTTGGAGGCCCCTTCCAACCTGGGGCATTCTATAATTCTCTGATTCCGTGATTCTTGATCATTTTTTTAGGTGTTTCTTGACTAGTAAAATGGAAATGGTCATCCTTATCTGCTATGCTATAGGGATTTTATAGTTAATACTTGCGAAGCGCTGCTTGTAAAGATTAAAAGCAAACACCTATGTGTTATTTATTTGGTTTTATAGTTATATAAATGACTTAATTTATGAAAATGGAACTAGAAAGGATTGTCAGGCATTGGAATGGCCTGCCCAGGGAGGTGGTGGAGTCAGCATCCCTGGAGGTGCTTAAGAGGCAGTTGGATGTTGTGCTTAAGGGCATGGTTTAGTGGTTTTTGATAGGACTAGGAGTAAGTTTGGAGTTGATGATCTTGTAGGTCTCTTCCAGACAGAACTGTTCTATGATTTATGAAAATACCCCAATAGGATTGTGGCTTTGATAATCTTATGGGTTTTGAAGGCTACCTTCTTTTAGTTATCTGACTCACAACAGTGAGCTTCCCGAAGTGAAGAGACAGTTCTGGACCAAGTTATTTCTGACATGGGAAGGGGGGAGGAGGGACAGATCTGGTCAAAGAACCAGCAGAGGAATTTGTTCTTGCTGCTCTTCCTACTGCTGTTGCAGCAGGGGAATCACAACTGTTTTGCTGCTGCAGGTCTTGTATACAACCAGGTTCAGTTTTTGAATCACCAGTATATTGCAAAATAATGGCAACTATCCACCAGATCTCATGTCCCCAAATTTTGGAAACCTGGGAAGAAATAAAAATAATCAGCTAAAATTAATCACCTGGAAGTAATTAATTTTTGTGGGTGATGAAACAGTTATAAATGGGCCTTGAGTCTAGACAAATTGCCAATGTTCTTAAATTATTACATGCAGAAAACTTGTATACTGTCTCTCTATTGAGTAAACATATTGACACATTTTGTATAAATCAAGCAGACAATTGAACATATTGCTGTGTCTGTTCTCAAACATAGATCTTTTTCTACAAAGAGTAAGTTATTTGCAGTTATTTGTAAGAATTCATAACCACGGGTCTGAAAAATAGTATGTCAGTGTGTACATGTTATATAAGGACTTTTTGGTCTAGGGAAATGTTTCTATTTTGACAGTGAAGATTCCATCTGCACATTTGAAATAACTTCTGGAAACAGATTACAAAAAAATATAACAGAGGTCAATATTGAGTGGATCACCCTGCCAGGCTCCATGTAGGACAAGCCAGGTACTGCATGTAGCCCAAGAGAGGCCACCCTCTCACCAACGGACCCTGTCCCACAGCCCCTGGGGGCAGTGGGTGCCTGGGTAGGGGCCAGAGCAGAGCTGGTCAAGGTGGCTACAGCCTGGACCCAGAAACACCACAGGGCCCAGAAACACCACAGGGTTTTCTTACTCTACAAGTATTAAAAGAAGCACATTTTGTGTTTTATGGAGGCAGCCCACACAGACCTCCTGTCTCTGTTGATAAGTGCTCCTGTAAGTTTACTCAGGACTTTTAGTTTGTTGTAGTCTACCTAAGTATGAATGTATGAGTGGTAATCAAGATTAATGCCCATCAAATAACTGAATTCACATTAGTTTATGTTATAGCTTGTACATATCACTAAAGGATAGGTACAGATGTAACTTTCCTTTGTGTAGTGAATCCAATGAAAACATTCTGAAAAGCAGTATTAACTCCTTAGATAAATGTTGGCTATAAAAATGTTCTCAGGTTGAATTAGGGAGCACATAGGATAAATACCTAACAAAAAGGCAACATTAAGTAAGTGCTCATTCATTATTTTTTTTCTAGACACTCAGTATCAGCCAATTTATAGATAATCTTTAGAAGTCTAGGGAATGTGTATCTTGTACTAGTGCATTATGAGGATAATGACAGATCTGGGTCTTGTACAAGTGACTCATTTACTTAATGAATACTGTCATAGGGTAACATATCTGCTTTTAGTCTTAGAAATTATTTCTGTAGCAAATGAATGAAAAGTATCTCAGATTCTCTTTTCCAAAAGACAATTTCTTTTAGAAGTTTCATAATTCCAACTCCTCTTCCCCAACCCCCGACCCCACCTTTACCATCAGCTAAGAATGTTAAACTGGGTCCTAGAAGAAATCCGTTTCATTTTACTTTTCAACATCCAATGGAATCAGAAATACTTTGTAGCTCAGTTTCTCATGTTGAAAAGCTCAGATGTGTGTTTCTGAAAAATTGCTAACTAGAGAAAATCTTAGAAATAAAAGCAACAATGCCCCCAAACTTGCTTCCCTGAAAGATCAAAGAAATTGTACATGATGAACAAGACTGGCAAGCTGGTAACAACAAACAAGGAGAAGGCTGGGATACAACTTTTTGCCTCAGTATTCATGAAAAACTCTCTTCCCATACATCTTTAGTGGATGAGTTGCAAGACAGGGACGAGGGGAGCAGAGTTTCTCCCCCTGTAAGAGAAGATCAGGTTCGTGATTGCCTCAGGAACATGAACATACGTAAGTCTATGGGATCTGAAGAAATGCATCCCAGAATCCTGAGGGAATTGGCTGATGTAGTTGCCAAAGAAACTCTTAATGATATTTGAAAAGTCATGGCAGTCAGGTGAAGTCCCTGGTGACTGGAAGAATGGAAACATTGCACTCATCTTTAAAAACAGTAGGAAGGAGGACTCTGGGAACTACTGACCTGTCAACTTCACCTGTCTGCCTGGGAAGATCATGGAACAGATCCTTCTAGAAGCCATGCTAAGTCACATGGAGGATAGGAAGGTGATTTGAGACAGCCAGCATGGCTTCACCAAGGGCAAGTCTTGCCTGACCACCCTAGTGATCTTCTATGATGGAGTGAGTGACTGTGTCAATGGACAAGGGAAGAGCTATGGATGTCATCTATCTGGACTTCTGTAAAGCCTTTGGCCACAGTTCCTTACAATATCCTTCTCTCTAAGTTAGAGAGATGTGGATTTGATGGGCTGACTGTTTGAATTAGTTGATGAATTAGTTGGATGGTCACATCCAGGAGGTAATGGTCCATGACTTGAGGTCCAGATGGAGATCAGTGACAAGTGGTGTCTCTCAGGAGTCCATATTTAATGTCTTCATCAATTACACAGAGAGTGGGATCAACTGCGCTCTCAACAAGTTTGCAGATTACATCAATCTGAGTAGTGCAGTTGACACACCTGAGGGATGGAATGCCATCCAGACAGACCTGGACAAGCTTGAGAAGTGGGCCTTTGTGAACCTCATGAGGTTCAACAAGGCCAAAGGCAAGGTGCTGAACCTGTGTCAGGGCAATCCTTGGTATCAATACATGCTGGGAGATAACAGGATTGAGAGCAGTGCTGCAGAGAAGAACTTGGGGTTACTGGTGGCTGAAAAGCTGGACATGAGCTGGCAAGGTACACTCAGCCCAGAAGGCCAATCATATCCTGGGCTGCATCAAAGGAAGTATGGACAGCAGGTCAAGGAAAGTGGTTCTTCCCCTCTATTCTACTCTACTCTCGTTAGCCCTCATCTGGAATACTGTGTCCAGTTCTAGAGTCCTCAGTACAGGAAAGACATGGAGCTATTGGAGCAGGTCCAGAGGAGGGCCACAAAAATGATCAGAGGGCTGGAGCACTTCTATGAGGACAGCCTGAGAGATTTGGATATGTTCAGCCTGGAGAATAGAAGGCTCTGGGGAGACCTTATTGCAGACTTTCAGCACTTAAAGGAGGCCTAAAAGAAAGATGAGGGCAATCGTTTTAGCAGGGCCTGTTGCAACAGGACACGGGGTAATGGTTTTAAACTAAAAGAGAGTAGATTTAGACTAGATAGAAGGAAGACATTTTTCACAATGAGGGTGATGAAACACTGGAGCAGGTTGCCCAGAAAGGTGGTAGAAACCTCATCCCTGGAAACATTCAATGTCATATTGGACGGGCCTCTGAGCAACGTAATCTAGTCGAAGATGTCCCTGCTTACTGTAGAGGGGTTGGACTAGATGATCTTTAAGGGTCCCTTCCAACCCAAACCATTCTATGATTCTATGCTTCTAAATCTAAAGGGTCTGTACTCTCCTTACAGAGCCACAGGCCTAGTCTTTGAGGTAGAAAAATGTTTCCTTACATCACCATATACCACAATAACTCTAGTCAGGATCACAGTGTTACATGTGCATATCTGTGCTAGAGGTGGGTCAGCTTAAGCCCCTAGGTAAACAGAGCTTTTGTGGCATTAAAACCTACAGAGAGTGATAGAGATGGCAGGAAGGTTTACTAAAAGTGTATCTGGAATTTGTAGTGGTTCTGTAAATATTTCTTCCATATAGGCACTGGCACCCTGACTAATCCATGTTCACCCTATCACCTCTGTATACAGGGGCAGACACATCCACTGACTTGGTTCTTCACAGAGCTAAGCTGCTTTATGTTGCTTTCTGGAGCTCACTCAGTCTCCACTGGCTATGCTTCTAACACTGGCATCTCAGATAAATGCTCACAGTTAGGCAAGATGAATGGAAATGTCTCTGCAATCAGACACTAAGGGACTTTGCAAGAACTTTATATCACAATGCAAGCAGATCAGCAGGGGGAAAGAGCTGGTGCTGATGACATCATGTTCCCATCACATATGTTGTGAAGATTTAGAATTGAAATTTATTTGGGTCTGGTCCTTCTAACTGAAAGTTCATTAGTTGCTGAAGTCCAGTACGTTTATTCCCAGAGCACATTTCTGAGATTAGTTTAATTCTTGGTTAAACTACCAAAGCAGAGTGAACAAGGGCGTGTGGATGGCTCACTTCTAAAACAGTCGAGATCTGAAGCAAAACACTAACATTGACGCATCCATGCGGCTGTTAATTTTCCTTCCCTAATAAACAGCTACACTTCTTTAAGAAGTGGAAGCTTATCCCTCCAGTGCTTCTTTAATTTTGTCCACTTGATATTTTCATCTCCTGTTTTCATCAGACTTGATTGACTATGATCATTCTGGATCTTTTACACACAACTTCCCATCACCTCTGTGTATTTTGTAAGTTTCCTATGCCCCTTTTTTCTCAAAAGCTACATTTGACTCCACAGTTATCATTTAACTGTGTAACACTGGCAGAAGAAATACTGTGTCCAAGTTTCCTGTATTAAATCATCAGTTCTGAGGTTGGGGGCTTAAGGTTGGGAAGGAGGTGGTATTTAACAGGATAAGGCATCTATTTAAATTTATTTTATTTTATTTTTCACTAAAGAAAGGCAAACAGAATTAACTTGGTTTTGTTAAGTCTGAGAACACAGTATAGTCTTAATTTTAAATCTGTAAAGGGAGTTAAAACATGTTTCATAAAGCTCTGCTAAAGAGATTCCATGAAAAATATAGGCTCCTAGATAGGAGCATGGCAAGTGGCCTCTAATAACAAGCTGAACACCAGCAGTGTTTCACTTGATTGCTCCCCTGCTTCAGAAGTATTACTAGATTTGCTTTTCTGCACAGAAGGCATATTCTTAAAGTAGCATATTAAGAAAAAAAAAACAAAAAACCAACAAACAACTTTTCACAAATACTTGAACAATAATTTCTTTCCTTTTACTAATTGTTCTACAGTCAATGATTAAATTTTATAATCTTTAGTCACAAAGGACTTTAAGGTCATGCCATAGGCAAGACTCATTCCAAAACAAAAGAAGTCACAAAATACAGAAGATATTTTCTATGCGTACTCCATGCATTATTCAAATTTCTTCCTGGAAGCCTTGGTCAAGCCTCAGTCAGTCTGTACGTGGACATTTGTACTGGGTGGTAAAGGGAGCTGGGTACTATGCTGGCAGCATCCTACTCTTGTATGTCTGTACTGCTGCACTCCCAAACACACAGGAAGACAGTGAGCCCTAGCCATCTTTCTGTGGTACTCAAGAAGCCTTGATCTAGTCTCTGGCAGTATGTAATCTTCTATTTTGGAGACAGAGCTTTTATCTTCTAGGGGCTGTTCCTTACAAACTGTTCATAAGAACTACAGTCTGGGTTCTGATAAAGAAATCACTCTTCTGAACAATACATACAGTTTTAGATAGGTCACACTTTCTTACATGGGTATAATTACAGAGGATTTATAAAAGAAAATAGAGTCTTTCTAGATTTACTCCAAAGAAGATTTTGTTAAAATAACTGTTCTTCTACTATTGCCCTGAGTGCTTATGTGTTTCTGATCCTTGATTGAATGCTTCAGACTGAAAAACAGTCACTTCTAAACTTTCTAAATAAACTTTCAGTTGATGATCTCTGAGACTGAAATTCATGAATTATTTTTTTTTTTTGATGAAAAACATATTCAAGGACACTTGATGCCTTTCTTACTGCTTATAAGAAATTTGAAGGCACTGTCATCAGCAAATCATTTAAATTACATAACCTATCAAGCAGCTTTTTTCCCCATATCATTGAGCATATCTAGGGCTGTTAAAATGATGGGTTGGGCTTGTGTATGTGTTTGTGGACATACAGTAGCATTGTAGATTGAAAACATGCTACTCTTCGTATATGACAAAATCTAAAAATTCACTTTATGTCTTAAAATATTCCCAGTTGAAGGCATCAGAGTAATGTTATTCTTAGAACCAAAAACTAGACAAAGTCCTCACTGGGTATACATAACCATGCAAAGTGTCAGGAAACACTTGATGGAAGGTGGGAGAAAAAGTCATTTCCTTGTCACAGAAGTGTAGTATAAATTCACTTTTTTCACTTCCTCCTCCTTTTCCCCAGTATGTTAGTCCCTGACAATAGTACATACACATTTAGGATTGAAAATATTTATTCTTTATCGTATGGCCAGCATTTTAATTTTTTTAATTTTTTTTTTCCCCATGGTGGTCTTACACCATCACCACGTGCTCTTTTAAGCCTCTCCTCACCATGATCATGGGCGGGAAATTGCAAAGCGTTCAGACTATCACACAAAGTTTGACACAAAAATCACTCTGCCATTAGCAAAACCAAATCACAGGAGGCCATTAATTATTAAAACTCCTAGCTTCATCCAACGTATAGCTTTTCTAAGCATGTGCCTTCATGACAATAACATTAATTCTGGCAGGATGCGCATTGAGGGTTTTCTGCCAGTTCTTCAATAGAAAACTCAGTTCATAGCAACATGTTACCAGCAGGAATACTGTGAGATTGATGGAGATATGGACATTTCAGTCCCTGAGACTTGGCCTAACAATGCCCCAAGAACCTGAAAGGATATCTACAGAAATCTTAAAGAGACACACTGACTCATCCATGTCTTGTCTGAAAGATTTCCATTCTCTCAAGTCATACAATTGTCACAGACATCAGCAGCCAAATTTCCAGAATTCTTATTTTGTTCTTTTTCCTTCAAGTTGTAGATGTTTACAGGACATGATCAGCAAACAGAGAAAGAAAGGGGGAACTAGAAAATTCTAGACCAGACTTTGGAGCCCACTCTCCCACTCCAGACCTTCTGACAAGTACCAGAATATTAGAATGTGCTGTGTTTGTTCAGGTTCCAAAGGAATGAAAGAGATATTCAGAAAAGGCTAATTTTGAGAGGAAGGGAAGAGGTATGGAGACAGAGTGTTCTTCCACCTATGCCTTGATGGCAAATAATACTTTTTAGCTAGACAACCAAGTACTTGTATATATAATTAATTAGATGTGTTCAATAGGAGCTACAACTGCCTATTAATACAGCTTAACACAATAGACACTCTTCTTGTTCTTGTGTTTCTTAGACAGGCACTGCGTAGCTGTGTGTCTTGTCATTAATGGACTAAATTAAAAGAAGAGTTTTCTATCATATCAGAATGGGGTTCCAAGTGGCAAAGAGGGTATAAAACAAGACCCAAAATTCTTAGACCTTCATCTTTTCAGTGCTAATTTATCTACATATAGGAAATTTTTCCAAACTAAGACATCAGTTACAGTGAGACTTGGCTTTTCACAGGGGAAAAAGGCAGTAAACTGTATTTTCCAGCAACTGCATTTTAGTGTATCCCATGGACATATGAAATTAGTAAAGTTAATAGTCTTTAAAAAGAATGTTCTGGTTTTAGTGTCTAATCTGGCAAGGACATCTGCCCACACTGAGCTCATAGCAAGAGTATGTCTATAGAGTGACTCAGTTTGCATTCAATAGGAAAGGACCCCATCAGCACAAGCTGAAAGGAAGTTGTGTGCCTCACCCTCCTAAGCCCATTTGAAAATCACAGCCACTATTTTTTTCTGCCAGATGGGTTGATGACAAATAGCAATCAGAAACACTCTGGTCTAGTGCTATTAAAATCTTTACTGGAGAAATTTGGAAAAAAGGCATCAGCATTCATTCATTGTATTAAAATATTCTGTCTTTTATGAGCTGAGTCATAACAAGCTGAGACATATTTACTACTTAGACAATTTTTAAACATTATAAACAGAGTACTAGCTCAGAATATTGCTACCACAAGCAAGACAATTGACATTTTCAACCTTAATATGAATAAACTCCAACATTAGTATTGCAACAATGCAAATGATTTCAGTACCTCTTCCATTAATACTGCTCAACCAGGAAATTACTTTAAATCATGGTAGCTGGCAGATACATATCTCATATTTATGACTTTCCAGCAAATGCAGCTCAGAATGCAAAGGTGCAGTTTACTCCTGTAAGAGAGAAACTTCCTTAGTCTTAAGGTTTATTTGTTTGTTTTTAAACAGATGAGACACTACATCTCTCCTATTGAATTACACCACAAGAACTGTCAGTAGGCCATCTGAATTCTGTTTTCCTGTCCTACATCAAGATCCCTCTGGATTAGATTTATTATTGCCTTCCCTCAATCTCTCCAAGCCACAGTAGCCTCCTCTCTGGTGGTGAGGGCTAAAAATAGTTCCCTCCAGAGCTCAGCTCAGTAACTGTAACATCCAAACACACAGAGAAGGCAGATGTGCTACTTAGGAGCTGAATGTTCTCTTTCACCACTTCCAGCCAAGAAATAAAGCCCCAATGCAGAGCTCAGAATAAGGACTTAAGTCGGAAAAACTACTACTGGATTTGAATGGTGAATTTCTTTTGAATAGTAGGAACAAACTCAATTACAAATAAACAGGCAACTCTAGCATAATGAAATTCACTTCTGTGCAAGGACAAGTAAATCTTTAAAAATAGTTTAGAGGGCATGCGAGTTCATTCAATAATCAGTCCAAGTAATAATAACAGCCACACGTAATTACTTAAAATCTTCAGGTAACATTTTTGTATATTAAAGCTATATTTCTTAATAAATTATTTTTTTCTTAATTCAATATTGCCAGCCTTACTGGGAGAAAAAAAACATTAGTCTGTTACTCTGTTAGTGATCCTATTGAAAACAGTGGAACTAGGCTACTCAGTAAGTGGGTTAGAAGATGTATGTGATGTTGACTGTATATGGGTTTTCTTCTCTCCCTTTCTTCTACAAATCAATAAAGGCTCTTTAAAGTGAAAAAGTTCTTCCCAATAATGCAAAGTAAATTATATTATTTCTATGTTTTACACTCTTAAATGTTTTGCAGTTAGGCTCTGTGCCAGGATTCTACTTCACTGGATCATTACTTTTATAAAGCAATTAGGTAAGGACAGAGTATCATGAATGAAAGCACAGTCAAGCATCTTCCGACATACAGACACTCTGGAGTTCTCTGGACAAAATATGTAGAGGCCAATGAAACCCCATTGACTCTACTTTGGACATTTTCCTCATACTTTGCTGACATCGATGACTTTTGCCTAAGACACAACCTCAGCATCCATCAAATCCAATAGCAGTGCTCTATTTGTGCCTGAGAGAGACAGGCTCTAAGGCAGTCATATTTGAAGCCATGTGTATGGCAATGGTGTTCATGAGGAACCGTCTACTGTCATTCAAAATGGTCCCGGACAGAAGGATGGGATGCTCTGTCCAACAGATACAATACACAGAATGACTCAACTTGGCAATATGCAGAATAACTTAAATTATTGTATCATTCATATAAATGCTTTAGTATGAACACCAAAGGAAGCTAGATCAACACAAAATCAAGAACAAGGCTCTGAATGGAGATACAATGGAGACAAGGATGATACTGAATTCCTTAGATGTGTCTGTACTCATAAATTAGAGTATGCTTGTGAATTTGACTTCCTTTGGTAGTAAAATGTTAGAATATTCTCCAGTACAGATTTGGCACATTCCAGCTACCACAACCCTCCACATTCTGTGATGTCATTTAGCAGATGTGACTAGCCAGTGACAATTCCCAATAAACCTTTTGTCTGTCTTCTTCTGGAGGTGATGTCTGTTTACTAGCACTTGGCCCTGGTACCTAGAACATTCACAGATATGTTTAATTTATTCCCATAGCCACAGACTTTGTGATCACTACTTTATTTTGCATGAAATATGTCTGTGTCTTGGATTAGGCTACTGTAGTGGATATACAATAGGAATTGGGATTCCAGAGTAGTTTGCTGCCTCAGAGGAAATAGATGGCTCTAAGGCTGATCAAGCTATTGTGGGACATAAGGTGAGATAAGGTCCCTGGGTAGCAAAAAAAATGGTGGTAGCAGAACTGGGTTTGAATCCATATCCCCAGGATAATTTCTAGCATCACACCTCAAACAAGTACACTTGATTACAGGGCTGCCTGTTGTTTACTTTTTGGCTTTTGTTTTTGGGGTGTTTTTTTCTGGGTTTTCTTTTTCACCAGGAATGCTGCCAGGTTCTGAACACACTGACAAAAATATAGGCTAGGCCTGCTAGCCATACACCAGACTCCCCACAGCCTGAGGACCTTGACCTTTGTGCTCTGTCCTGCTCCAGTGGCTTTGGATAGTATTTGCCACAAACTATGCCTTATATACATAGCAACCTAAAGATCCATGCCATCCCTTTTCTCTCACCTCCCTTCACCCCTCTAGTTTACCATTATCGTTGCAAAAATCTCATGCACACACAGAAGAATCAACCAGTGTTTTTCCTAATCAGAATTGCTTGAATTAAAATGGGGAAAAAAGTCAACAAAATTAAATGAGTTGGCACTAGTTTGCAGCTTACAACTATAGTAATGTTATATGCTAATGCTTAATCAAAAAATCATTAATTGTGTATGGGATCTCTGCTAATACTTCAAAAACTTAAAAACTGGGATTGATCTTTAGCCTGAAGTGGTACAGTAACATCCTTCTTCTCAGAACGGAAAGATTATTTTTTGGCCCTCCATAGGCTGCTGTTGTTAGGCTGAAAGAGCAAGGCACAGTTCAACAGGACAAACACTACCACAGTTGTCTTAGAAGGAAATGGCATCCCTGGAGTATTGTCAAGAAAGAGCAGAAGACAGAATCTTCTAAAGAAGGCTGATACCAGTGTCACAACTGGTACAAAGGACAATCTCCTGAGGATACATACACCATAGTCATCAATTTGTACAGTACCTGAACTGATCCTTGTGATCACTGAAGCTGCCAGTGAATGGGTCCATGAAACAGGGTATCAGGAGTCAGGTTGTCAAGTGGAAAGGATGATGTGATGATTCCGCAGACCTGAACTGTGCACCTGGGACCGACATCATGCACCTGGCAGCCTGCATGAGTGACTTCCAGCAGTTGTACATACTCCTGAGAAAGATACATGCAGACTCTGCTCAAGAACTGTGGAGGTTTTGTACAAAGACGACTAAAACAGTTGCAGGCCACACAGTGAAGCTTTTGTCCTAACTGGTGCAATGTGACACCCATTCTTAATGAAGAACTGTGCTATCACTAAAAATGCTGTGGTGAGAGGGCGAAGTATATAAGTAGAACTGAGCAGCAGTACCCATGCATTTTAGTAAAGCACATGAAACTAGTTTGAAAAACATCTATGTACTGTCCTTAGAGGAACTCAGGACCGTCCAGCCTCTGAATAACCACAGTATGCCTGCTCTCAGTGCTGGCTGTCACACTGACCTTGACTACATCCCACACCGGATCAAGATAACATAAGCAATGTTATCAATGGCCACCATTTCTACCAAGAATGAACTTCTTGCAAAGTGTCCAGTTCAGCTTTTTGCAACTCTGCTTCCACATGTGCCCTCCTCTGTTGTGTGTGGTCCATCATGGGATGAAGGAAACATGTCCCTAGAGGAAAGAGTCTTGCTTGACCTAGTTGCATACTTACTACCTGTCCTGACAACAAGGCTGTGCCTATGAGTGTTGGCTAATCTCTTTCAGACAAAATGAAGCAATGAGGCAGCTTATCTTAAACCATTTCAATACTAGTGTTTAATCTTTGCTAACCCAGCTCATTTTAACTGTAACAAGTTATGGCAGGTTTACTTCAAAATGCCAAATAGAAAACTGAGTTATAGCTGATTGACAGACTTGTGCATCATCCTGATATCCTGGCTACTCCATTGGTAACCTCTGTCAGGGAGACAAGACAAAGCTTGCGAGATGCTGTAACACCTGAAGCCTCTTCAAGGAGAATCAGCAAAGGTGTGTGTCAGAGCCCTTAAGATGCTTATTGGCACAATTTCTTCCAAGGGTGACATTAATCTTTACACTAGACCAGGCCTACTGCCTTAGTTTAAAAAAAAAAAACAAACAAAAAACAAAAGTTCCAAAATTTCAGCCTCTATCTTCATTCTTCTTCATATAAAAATCTGCATAGTGACATTATTTCTCAGAATGAAGCTACTGTAAAACATTCTCAACTATTTCTGAGAAAATGTCAAGACCCTCTCCATCTATGACTTCTAATATATATGCCATAAGACTTTTTGTATCATAGGAAGTTTATCTGAGCTATGCTGAACACAGAAAAAAATGCAAGCAATTTTCTGGTTTAACTGTTCTAATAAAGTAATTCAGACCATGGGAAAAAAATGTAAATTGCCTTTTAGACAAAGAAAGGGTGGAGAACAATATATCCTCCTGCTTCCCCATTATATAACCAATCCCTATTTTTAAGTGCACAAATAAAATAAGAGTAAATTGAAAAAAATAAAATAAATTACTCTGTATAGCTTCAAGACCTATACTATGTCTTGGCTGTAATAATATATGTTATTGTTAATGGCTGTCACTTTACAGTGCTCAAAGTCAGATTTGTTATTGTCATCTTCATTCCTTGACCTTTACTATCTGCATTGCTCACATGAAAGTAAGTCTGCTGTCACACTTCAAGAAACCATATAATAAGGTCAACTATGTGTCACTCTTAAGTCATCTAAGGCTATTTTAGTGTATTTGCTTTATGACAAGATCACTGCAATTATTTACAATGATAGTTAGACTTCATGCTATATACAATTCAGATTTCAATTGTATTAGAAAATACTAGTGCCAGAGGACTAGTATACTAGTTTATCACCATGAATTCAATATCCATTTAACTGAGATGCAGCAAAAGATAATTTCAGGTTCTGAAACAAATACCTATATTCTGGAGAAATGTATAAATGAAAAAATTATTATGTGCCCTCCAATTAAAATAGCTTGTCTGTTTTTCATTCTTGATGTACATTAGGATTTGCAGGATTTGGGGGAGTGATGGAGGTTAGGTCTTGTATAAGAGTTCAGAACTGAGAAAATAGTTTTACTGATGAACATTTAAATCCCTACAGAGAAAGATTTGTGAGATACTGCAGTATATCAAAGAAATCTGCATTATGAGTGTGTTGCTTCTTGTATTAAGGAAGCTGGCAGGAAAAAAATGCTCTGTTCAGCAACCATCACCATAAAATGATATAAATGCAACTACATTGCCAAGGGACCTCAGTTTGCCAATTGAAGAAGGCAAGTACATTTTCTGCTTACAATATATAAAAGATCCTAAGCACTTACTTGAGTTTCCTCATTTTTTTGAGCTGTAATGGTTATTCTTTTTACTGTGGGTGGAGGATGTTTTTATTCCGTGGCTTTGCTGAACTTTGCCATATCCTTTTTGACATCAGCAAAAAGGAAATAGAAGACACATTTGCAATGGCAGTGGACCATTGGAAAAGCCTCCATAGGAGCCATCAAGCAACTGCTTGCCCATTTACATAATCAGAAGAAGTTCAGTGTCATATAGCTAGTTAGTATCTCTGCTTTGCAAGTCAGAGTGTACAGTATCTTCAGCTCTTGTTACTACTCCTAAATA
Source organism: Actenoides hombroni (assembly GCA_024336885.1). Taxonomy (NCBI): domain Eukaryota; kingdom Metazoa; phylum Chordata; class Aves; order Coraciiformes; family Alcedinidae; genus Actenoides; species Actenoides hombroni. The sequence goes on from WUAM01000323.1 coordinate 9,734,201, forward strand.
AAATGGTCAGGCTGAGCCAGCACTTCACCAAATTTTATCTGAACCATGAGATTAATTACTCCATCCTTTATTACACAATCACTGATCCAGACAGCTCCTATTTCTACTTCTGCGTTTCAAAATCATGAGCACATTGTGAATGCCATTGGATCACAACTTATCATCAGCGTCATTGGCAAAGGTCATAAACCATTTGATTGAAAGAATAAGTTATGGTAGAATGTCTTCTTTAAACATGTTGCATGGCTTTTTTTTTCCCCATCTCTGATCATGAAGAACTGAGAAGGTTACATGTTGCTTCACTGTGAAAGGATTGCCTAGTTATTTAAGTTTTAAAGCAGCTGGAGCTATAAACCACTAAGAAATGGTATTCTACATGCATATCACAGAGTTCCTATATCCACATTACTGGCAAGATTTTGTCAAAGCAGAGAATGTTCAGGAAAAAAGCAACATGATTAAATGCTAATTTACTAAGAAAGATCTTAAAAGTCTAGTCTGGCTCAGTAGTAGTATAATAGTGACATTACAGCAGTTTGAGAATACTGAGTGGAATATATATTATTAAGGGTTTATAGAATAAAACTAACAAAAACAATACATAGAATTAATAACCAGAAAGGAAACAGGGGAAGACCAACCCATTGCTGTGTGGGCATTTTAGGAACTGAATCACTGGCACTTTTACGCCACTCCCAGTAACAGATGAGTGTATCGAGCCCTTAGGAGCATTCTACAGAAGGCCTGATACTCTCTGCTGTGGAAAGCAGACAGTTCGATGGCAGGGAACACCAACTGCTTTTCTACCTCTTTAATGCCTGGTAACTTTCCCTCCACTTCTGCTGTGGGAAGAACTTTTGGCTACAAAAGGTATTATGTATAAAACATAAGTTTGTATAAAATAAATTATAGGCAATTATATACTTCCCTGGAAATAATTAATTAAGCTTTCTGTAGTGAAAAGCTTTGAAAGCACATAAAGCACACACTTTTACAGAAAATGTGTATTTTCTCTGAAGGAACAGAAACTACTATACATTTATGAATGTTTATGAATAAATAATTGTCATTACTTATTTTTGTTTTCACAATGATGCCTTATTCTAGGACAGTTTCTGTTTTGTGCATTATTTGTGCATAAGAGCTGAGCTTCAGATAAAAGAAAAAAGAGTTTTTACAACTGCATTAACTTTTCATTCTCCTTCCATTGGCTTACTGCTTTCATTTTTCAACCCAGTTCTCTGAAGATTTTCCTGCAGCCAGCTTGTTAATTTTGAAACTGTAATCTTTCCAGCAAACGTATCTCTCTCACCCGTAGGTGTATACTGCTCACTACCTATTGATTTAGGAAACCAGCATATAGTAGGACAAATGCTTCATGAGGATCCTGAGTGATTCCTGTGCATGTCCTATTCCCGAGTCACAGAGAATGACACATACATGATATGGGGATGATACGGGGTTACTGACAGCTGCAGCCACCTGTGCCAGGTCTCTAGAAATCCCACTTGCATGTCCAGCCTGTTTCACAAAAAAGCTGCAGGAGCTGTTATTAGTCAACCCATGGAAAACAACTTAGGCAACTATATAGTATTAGTATTATTTATTCATGCCTAGATTTCCCAGCTAAAGACCAGACTACATGTTGTCAACAGTTATGTACACACAGTGGTAAAATAGCATCTGTACTGAAGAGTCTACAAGCAAGACACAGCAAAAATAGCAAGACAAGAAGATGCACATGCAGGGGCAACTTGCCTTTATCTGCAGAGTAAGACCAAGAAGACCGTAAGCCAGGTCAGTATTGTGGTTACTAGTTTAATATCTAAAATACAACTCACTGCCACCTCATTTTTATTATTTTTTTAATGTGCCATATTTAAATAATCTACTTAATAAAAATACTTAGAAATGTATAAAGATTCATTTCCAATTATGTGCATAGCCAAGACATTACATTTATTCAAAGACCATGATTATATGAGGCCTATATGTCAAAATTTAGATCTTTAATTCTTAACATAAATATACATCTTCACATCTTCAAATTCTAGATTACAATAAGTTTTTATCAGAGGGCATACCATTTTCTGTTCCTGTCATGGTTTAGACCCAGACAGGAGCTTAGCACCATGTAGCTGTTTGCTCACACACACTCCCTGCTGCACCTCCCCGGTGGGATGGGAAGGAGAAAAAGGCAAAACCCCATGGGTTGAGATAAAGAGAACTTAATAAAACCAACCAAAAGAAGAAGTAACAACAAGTAACAATAATAATAACAATAATAATAGTAATGAAACAATGCACAAAGTGAGTAATACAGAATGAACCAGACCTAAGGCTGCATGCCAGTCCTGGTTCTGCGCCAGGACTCCAGGGTGCTGCCCAGATCACCCCCTGCTCTTATATAGCAGGTGGGATATCAGTATGATATCAAATATCCCATTGGCTGTACTGGCTGTGGTCCACTCCCAGATATGGATGAAAATTAACCCTATCCCAGCTGAATCCAGGACAGCTCCCAAATACTCTGAATGGGTATTTTGCATAGTAAACACAATATGATTTTGATGTGCGTAGATTAATCCAACTTCATAATATTTTTCTCCTATCAAAACACATTCTTTATTTTCCTGGGGAATACAATAAAATTCTGCACACAGCAGCCCAGTTCATCTCTATCAGACACCAGCTGATTCAGTCAAAAAGCAAGAGATTGTATGTCACGTGTTTATTTTTGTAGTGCTGCATGAAGAGCTCCATGATTGCTATTTTCAGGGACATTTCACTCTGGGCAATAGAGTAGGTTCTCTATTTATCAAGAGAGCACATGGAACTTGCACTTTCAGACATCAGGCTCATTTGGGCTAGAATATAGAACGAGAATTTCTGTAGAGTACAGTGGAAGCAACTCTAGCCACCAGCACTACTAGGTGTGTCCTGTCCTGATGCTGCCATTTCTCCTGGATGACTGATCTGAGCCCTTTGGCCTTCCAGAGCTCCCACTTCTGACTTCCGGAACTGCCAGATCTCCTTTGCAGGCTCTCCCATCTCCTCGCTATTGTCTATGACCCTTCATAAACATGAATTGGCTTTGCTTCTCTCCAAGTTGTAATTACACCCCAAACCTTCTTTGTTTCAACAGAAGACTGCAAAGAAACTCAGACCCCTTTCAGACTTGAAAAATTATAGGAAGTGTCTGAAGTCCCATGCCATTTATGATTACTTGAATAAAGGTTAGAAAAGTAACTTATAATTCATCATAAAAATGTGATGTCCTTTTGTAATGGCTCTCTATCAGGTGCCACCAAGCTGCTCTCTCAGTCCCCCTCCTTAGCAGGACAGGGAGAGAAAATAAGATGAAAAACTCATGGGTTGAAATAAAGACAGTTTAAGAAAGAAAACCAAATACCATGCAGAAACAAAGAAAAACAAAAAGATTTATTCTCTACTTCCCATCAACAGGAAATGTCCAGCCATTTCCTGAGTAGTAGCACCTCAGAATACACAACGGTTGCTTCAGAAAACAAACACCTTAATAACAAATGCCAGTCCTTCCCTCCTCCTCTTTTATTTTAGATTTTATTGCTGAGCATGATGTCAAATGGTATGGGATATTCCTTTGGTCAGTTTGGGTCAGCTATCCTGGCTATGTCCCTTCCCAACCTCTTGCCCATCCCCAGCCTACTAGCTGCCAGAGTGAGGTTGGAGAGACAGCCCTGATGCTGCATAAGTACTACTTGGCAGTAGCCAAAACACTGGTGTGTTATCAACAGTTTTCTAGCTACAGTTACAAAGCACAACACTATGAGGGCTGCTGTGGGGAGAGGTAACTCCATCTCGACAGACCCAATGCACCTTTGTGGCTGTATACATTCAAAAACCAATTCTGATTTTATCAAATGTCAGGCTGTTCAATCTGCTGAAGTTGATTCATTCTACAGACAGATTGCAAATATATATTTTAAATATGGGCCCGGGAAGTTCCTGGGCTTTGTTTCCAGATTTGATAGGCAGGTAATTTGTTCTCTGATTGACTTGACATGCCAGTACTTCCAAAACCTTAACATAATGTCTCCACAATGAGGCAATTCTGTATTCTACTTTCCAGTAACTTTTGCAGTGATCAAATGATTGTTTGAAAGAATCTCAAAAACTGTATAGTAGTGGGAACAAATATAGTCAAAATATTAATTTACATTTTTGAATGCTTACAGAAATTTTTTGCTTTTCCTTTTTTAATTCTAATGGCCAGTATAACAAGAAATGTTGATACAATTATTGAGTGGACATTTCTGTGTAAAGCACCACAAGCTTAAGGCGAAGACTACTTCAGTATTAAGACTACAAGATCAAAGTTAATAATACTTTATTTAGTTGTGATGACAATTCTGTTAATTAAGCAATTTCAAAGGTATGCAACTTTAGCTATTGCAATTGCTTCCTTTGTAATTACTGACTTTTCAAAGAACTTGGGTTGTCTCTGCAGATCCTTTCAACTGACCACTGTGTCGGCACCATAACAAGATGAGTGGGATGCTGGTCTCCTGAGATCAGACATACCATATTAGTTAATCCAGTCTACTGCTACTATAAACCAGTCAGTTAGGCACAATATAAAATAATTACTTTTCTCAGTTGCTGTCTTTTATAGTAAATATATTGGGTTGCTAAGAGCAGATGATGGATGAACAGTGCCTTTATTGTGTCATTGGTATGTTTTGTATTTACTAATTGATTCTCCAATGATTGTTTATAATTTATGATAGAACAATTTTTAACTTTTTTGGGTTTTTTTTATTTCCAGAAGAGAAAATAAACTGTGGAGGGGAAACATATTATTATTATTATGGTTTTAGAAAAAAAAACTAGTAGAGAGATAGTCTGAGTTATGCAACACCAGCTAGGAAGAAGTTATTTTATCACTACTTGGGAATAAATGGTCACTCAAAAGGGCACAATCTGGAATGTTTTCTCACAATTCTAGCTTGATCTAGTAGGACAATGTTTGGCAGAGTTCAGCTGCCTTCATAACAAAATGTCTCTACACAAATATTACTCATTACAAATTAAAAACAACAATGGAAAAAGCTACAAATATAAAGAAAGAAGACAAAGAAAATTTTGTTTGGCTTTGAACAAAAAGAAGAAAAAATATTTTTTTTAAGCTTTTCAAGAAGAATTATAAATGGATGATCTTATTACAAATTAATATGCAAAAATAAAATTATATGGATTAATCTAGTAGAAGAAAATACACTGCAGTTACCCACAGGAATAATAAAAATATTGATTCTATATTACAATCTCAAACATAATAAAAATACTTATTATATTATGATCTTATAACAATATAAATAAGCAAAAATTATATCAGCAACAGTGGTCTATGAAAACATATTTCAATTTGTTCCCCAAAATAATTGCTATATTTGTATTTACTAAGTACTTTTTTGCATTTTAAAAAACCAAAAAAAACCGACATGGTGAACAGTTCAGTGTTTCATTGCTTGTTTATATTCTTATATAATTAAATAAAAAATGTGTATTTGTGGTTCTTGTTGTAGACAAGATATTTTTCAAAACATATTGCTACTTAAAGTAATTCAAAAAAATCTGAAAGATCTGATTTTGACCTTTTATCTGATTTTGACCTTTTATCTGATTTTGTGAAATTTGGTTCAGTATTTTTTGCTCACAAGGATTTAGAGAAATGATAGGGGTGACAAGATTTCTTATAAATGCATCACAGATTTTAGCACAAATCATGAACTATTTTACTCATTTTTCCTTATGTCTTAATCTCCCCTTTAAAAGCATACAATGATCAATGAAGAAGAAAAGTAATAAAAAGTGCTTTCTTTTACTTTGCATCTCCCACATCCCAACGTGGAGACCAATACGTCATTCCCTTTAGTGCTATCTGTCAGGTCCAAACCACAGGACACACTTCACAGTTCTGCTGAAAATATGCAGAAGCTCTGCATCTGTATCCATGACTGTTCTCTGCTGTCTTTGAGGCCTTAGAGTCCACTGAAGCCTATTGCAAGCTTTCTACTAATTCTGAAGGCCAACAAAGTGAGATTTCAGTTTCCTTTCCTCATGTATCTCTCAAAGTATGCTGTTCCCATGCACCTCTGGAAATATCTCGCTTGACTCAGATGCTAACTACTCTCCATCTGAAACCTCCTTCCCCATCAACACAACCACCTTCCTGGTCTGAAGGATAAACCTACTTTATTCTTGCTGCCCAAATTCATGAACGGCTTCAGAGCAAGACCCTTGATTTGTCAGAGTTTCTGTGCTATGGATTCATTCTTCTGCTTTAAGTCTGGCAGCACAGCCTGTTTCTCCAGCCCCAGCTGCAATGTACTTGCAACAGAACCTGTTAATTTAATGACCGAAAACTTGCTAACAATGTTCCACTTTTTCCAGTGCTACTTGGGATCAGACTCACTCACACAAGCACCATAAGGAAGAGTAAAAGCAAGGCAGAGAGATGCGAGTCCAAGTCTCTGCAGCAGACAAGATACCTTATCTCAAGAAGGTCTACTGAAATGTCATAGGCAATTACTGTAAAAAATGAGCAGCACATGTGCTAACAAGGATTGCCTAGACGTTTTCATGTGAGGGAAAGATTCCATCCCTTTTTTCATGCCAGATGGAATAAAAATCACTGAATGATGGAGAAGTGCACTGTCTTATGACAGGTGTCATCATAGTTCTTCAGGAGATGACAGATTTGAACAGGAAATCACAAAGGAATGTATTTGCGTGACTTCGTCAGGCACCAGATATAAGACTTTGAATATGATGACAAAATGCGTCTTATTTGCAGGAGTCTTAACAGCCATGATTTGTTTGGTTTTTGGTTTGTGTGTTTTTTTACAAAAATTGGAAATAATAGCTTGGGAAAGCACCATAACTGATTGATTAAATCAGTAATATGGTCTCTAAACAAACACGGCAGCCACATCTCCTGTGGCATACATGAGCCATAAGGAGTCCGTGAGGCACTGAAGAATTCCCACCACTGGAGCATGGTGCTGGGTTTCCACATGTGCTTCCTTCTCTCCCATGAGCTGTCCCCCAGGGCAGAGAGGGAGCCTATTGGTGTTCTCTGCCATCCTTGCTCCCAGCAGCGCTGCAGAGCACTCCTCTTGTACAGCCTCATGTATGACTTTTGGCTTTGTGACATCTCAGATGTTTCTCACCCCTAGCAGTAATCCAAAACTGGAAGTAACATAATGACACCTTTCCCCCCCCAACTTTCTGTGATATGTCTCTTTGACTTGTGATAAGATATATAACCCACAGCATCTGGGTTTTACTCTTACATCTTCTCAGCTTTCAGATATGTGTCTGGTTACAGTAAACCACTTGCTTATCTAAAAACCCTACATTAGAAGCTCACAGATAGGAAAGACTTTGCTAGCTGTAACCCTGCACTATAAAACAACAATTAACCTATCTTCAGAGGAAATTATTTTTAGAATTTATTCCAGACATGTTTAGTCTGCTTGAAATATGTTTGCACTGTCCCTGACTTCAAAAAACATGATGTAAATATTTATTGCAGATTCCTGATTGTAGGGTTTTTGCTCTGATTGCAAGTGTGACATTTTAAATCATACCGTTACATCTTCTCATATTTAGGGAAGGGAATTAGTATAATTTCTTGACATATTTATCTCTTTCAGACTGAACTAGTTAGAGATACATTTATAAATCACAGACATTTTCCATTAACATAATTTATTACAATAATCGTGTATGATATTACTGATATTAATCAAAAAGAAAACTAACATTGACCATTTCCATTCCTAAGAACACCATTTCTTTATTAATTTGTTTCATATAGTTGTTGACATCAATGTGCATTTTTACAATGATTGGTAATGTATAGATCATGTTAATAAATAATCAGCAGAAAATATCTCTCGGGATCCGCCTACATCACCCCCCCAAACCCTGCTTATGCTATAGAAGCCTTACAATATCTTTGTAAATATGACGTATTTCAATGGTGTATATGTATCCTCAGTGCAAATACACATACACATAACCACTACCTCTAGGCATGTAACGTTATAAAAATGGAATTCAAAGTTCTTCGCATTAGTATAGGGAATCATAACCAAACTGGTCATATATGTTCTTATGTAGCAATTTCCTCCCCCTGGAAAATGCCAGTTCAGTGAAGTCAAACCAGTTCTCAGATTTCTTGCCCATTTTCTGTTCACCCACCTACCTTCTTATTAGTAACTTGGAAAGTTCTCAAAAGGCAAAATTATTCTGGCAAACCAAAGTGACTTGAAAAACTACAAGTCCTCAATGATCTGGGCTCTGTTCCCAAGGTTTTTGTATGAGGTCCTCAGAAATTTATAAAATGAGGAGTCCAGTCTTCATGAGTTCCCAAGGACCCTGTACCTTGGGGAACTAGATATTTCCCTGTCAAAGCAAGGATGTTGGAACTTCACAATTATTCCACAAGAAAAAAAAAAAAAAAAAGAGTCCACTAAGTAATTATTCACTTCATTTATTGCTCTTAATTAAAAAAAGAAATTCTTACTTCCTTTCATCTGTTAAAAGACATGCAGAGTTGCAGTGCCTGTCCCTTTTAGTTTATTATAAGCTCCATTCAAAGTTTTTGGGTATGCACTCGTATTGGTGGACTTTGGACCTAACCTGTACCTTGTCATTCTATGTTCATTAACTATGACACATATGGAAAATGTTAGGATTATTAATTGATAAAGAAAGAATCAGTAGAGCATTAACATGATACCATTATAGGAAGTACATGAAAATCCCATAATCTAGTGGATATGAAACTAAAGTAGTAGTCAGTAGACACATGCTTTCCTCTCAGTTCTCCAATAAGCACTCTGGATAAATCTTCAGCAAACCACTTCAATTCCTAGTGCCCTATTTTCCTCCCACCATCTTTTTCCTGACTTTCATATCAGGGGAAATAATGTCTCCTGCTCCATGCTGTGACTGGCACATGGGTTTCTGGGCCTTAGTCAGTAAAAGGTGTTAAACTGAATTTTTCTTCATTTCTTTACAGAAGTTTACTGTATTATTCACAAGTGAGAATGCTACGATACCTCCCAGCTGACTTTGCAGTAGTTAAACCTTTTAATAAGAACACCTGCAGCCTCTAGTATAGCACCGGCACTGTAATATCTGTGACCAGTGCACTGTTAAAAAATAAATAGGTTACTTCAGATTTCTTGAAAGGGACCAGAAAGGTAACTTTAGCGGTAGAAGTCTTCTGTATGAAATCTTTATGTTAGCTAAAGCTCAGTCAGCTCCAGCAGATGCTACCCCACAAATATTTCCCAGGCCCGACCTCTGTGGAGCCAGGGTAATTATCTCCATGTTCATTCCCTTCTTGTGCTCTGCTACCACTGCCAACAAGGGGGTCGGTTACTGCAAGATGTTATGGTGGTTTCTGCAGTGCAGACACTTGTCTGGTAGAAACAAGCAGCACACTATTGGCACAGAGGGAAATGCCAAATTGCCTCAAATTGCTGCGTACAGCCACACCCTTGTGTAAGCATGGATTCAGGTTCAGAGCCTCTTGGATACAGTAGTGCTTGGTCCATGAAATGCATTCTGTATTCAATTCTTTCATGCTCAATAATGGCTTATTATGGATCAAATATTTCTCTTGCTTAGTAAGAATTAAACACTAAAAAATCATTGCTGTTGCTATGGAAAAAAAAAAAAAAGATTTAATGTACTGTAAAAGTAGTATTTTTCACAAGCATGTATAATTGTTGGCTAGAGAGCAGCTTCTGATTAGTATTCCACTCCTGCTTTAGCTTTTCACCCAAGTTTTTGGGAGTGTCATTAACCTACTATATAATTTGCTTCTTTGTTCATTTAGTTCAATCACTCAGTTTACTGTCTTGTGGAATTTAGTCATTTTAGTATAACATTTTCCTGAGAAATGTAATTTAAAAACACCCCAAGTGACAAGGCACGTGAAAATTTAGAAACGCACGAGAAGTAAATACAAGACAAGACTTAACCCTGTTGTCAACTCATCAGTTCTACACAGTAATCCACTATTCTTACTACACTTCCAAATGGGGTAGGAATAAATGAGATAAATGAAACAATGAAACAGTGAAACAATGTCAGAAAGAGATTCTTCCAAAGACATGAATATAGATGGAGAACAATGTAACTGAGTTGATTCATTTACAGTGAGTTTAGTTCTGCCTTTCTGATTCCACTGGAAACTAATACATATATTTTGGAACTATCATTTTTAAATAATACATCCTTGTTCTTCAGTTTTGCACCTGCATTTAAAGGAGAAGATTATGGAGAAGAAGACTATGAACTCACATGTGTCTTTCCACAGTGAAGTTGCAATTCAAGTATGAGCATAATCACTCCCTTGTATTCAGAATCACAGAGCCATAAAATGGTTGAGGCTGGAAGGACCCTCTGGAGGTCATCTAGTCCAACCCCCTTGTTCAGCAGGACCACCTAGAGCCTGTTGCCCATGACCATGTCCAAGCAGTTTTTGAACTTCTCCAGGGGTGAAGACACCACAGCCTCCCTGGGTAATTTGTTCCAGTGCTTGGTCACTCTCACAGTAAAGAAGTGTTCAGACAGAGCCTCCTGTGTTTCAATTTGCGCCTACTGCCTCTTATTCTGTCACCATGCACCACTGAAAGGAGCCTGGCTCCATATTCTTTACAGTCTCCATTCAGGTATTTACATACCATAGGATTCCTCTCTTGAGCCTTCTCCAGGTTAAACAGTCCCAGGTCTCACAGTCTTTCCTCATAGAAGAGATGGTCCTGTTCCATAATCAACTTTGTGGCCCTTTGTTGAACTATATCCAGTATGTCCAGTATGTATTTAAAATTGTTATTTATTAATAAGTGCATCAGTTATTACAAAACTTTAAATATTTTTGTCAAAATCTGTTTAATAATTAACAATCTGTCCAAGCACTGTTCCAAACTTTCGCATGAGTTCAGAGTTGTGTATTGCTCCGATGAGGTATATCTAAGCCCCTGCTTGCTGACTGATGCAGTTGGAGAACTCCAGGCCCTTGGGAGGGGAAGACAAGGTACTGATGATCTCCAGCACCTTAGCATGGATACACTCTCCTGTTCATGGAGCCTAGAAAGGTGGGACATGAGATAGGCTCAACTCACTACACCAGAAGGTATCTCAAATTTAGTTCTGTATTTTAGTCACAGGCTTAAGACTAGACTTTAGATCATTTTGATTGCATCTATCCTGTTTTTATCAGGTATACTCTTTGGACTGGGTTTAGAACATGTGGGATATTAAAGGGGAAACTTATATGCTGCTCATATCACTTTCACATATTGTCAAACTAAGAAATGCCATGTAATCATGCTGTCCAGACAAGACAGTCAATGTCCACCCCGGAAGGGCTTCTACATTTGCAGACACATGGGATTTGCAAACACTGATATGCAGAGACTTATCTTGAGAGCATATCACATTTTAGGACACCTGTGGGATTAGCCAGCCCATGGGACTAGTTCAAGTCCTTGAGCGCAAGCTACAGTCGAAGTACAAGCAATTAATGTGCATCAAAATTGTTCTAGTCCTGAGAGTCCTGACACTTCATTCCCCTCATGAAGTATATTTAAAGTCAATGTTTTTCATGTAACATAAATTCACTAAAGGGCATGAAAATTCTTTGGCCATCATCCCTCCCTGCCCTCAGCACAACACCTGGTACAATGTGAACTTCCTTTTCAAGTAGCTGTTCTGACCTCTGCCTTCCCTCATCTCTCAGTTCTCTTTACTTCATGACCGAATTTGCCCTTCTGTCTCCATTTGTTAGGCTTTGGAACTTCCATGAGCAGATTCTTTAATAGCATTATTAGATATAGAGAATATAGAATTTGGCCTCATCATACAGCAGAGGGAATAAACCAGTCAGATTTTGCTTAATGATCTCAAGGAATAGTTTTCAAACCCACTGACAGCAAATACTACCTCCTCATTAAATCCAGTAGGTTCTGGATTAGGCATTGGGTGTTTAAGATTACTCAGCGTGATCTTTATGTTATTTATATAGATTGAGAAACTCTTAAGAATCTGCTAGTCTTTAGCTTTGTTTATTCCTAGCTAAATACTTTACACACTAAAAGATAGCTTAATAGATAAGATAGATTAATCTGAATACTAGTGGTCTGTGAGTTGGGCCAGGGTTTCATGTAAAGTGTATCGTTATCAGCATGCACTGCTAAACTTGCTTCCAATCTTCTTTTTAAACAGCATGCAAGTCCACATAGTGAAAGACTACAAAACTGTATCAAATTTATCCATAAGGTCACGTACAGCTTTCCCATAATAAATAAACTTGCATCTAAGAACAGGCAGTCATTTTTATAGTTGTCTGTATATAATTTCAGACTGCTGATACGGTGCAGCCTGCCAGTATTCCTGCAGACACAGAGTCAGCACAAAGTCTAATAGCATCAGCAATCGATGATATCTATAGGTATGTGTAAAACAGGGTGGGAGAGAAACACTGTGGTTGGATTTGTGTTTGAGTTTTTTTAACCAAATAGTTGTTGTCAGGTCTTTAACCATTTCTGAGCTGTTTAAGGCATTTTCTCTACATCTTTTTCCACTACGATTTAAATTGACAAAATATCAAATGTTTGTGCTGCTGCCGATCAGTCATGCTAAAGCAATAGACAAAGAAGCGATCCCTTCACATACAGATATTTTCTTTCATGATTTGTAGAGAATTTAATTTATTTTCATTTGGGAAAAAATTTTGGGTTTGTTTTTTTGTTTTGTTATGAGGGGTTTTTTATGTTGTTGTTTTGTGGGGGGTTTTTTGGGGTTTTTTTTGGTTTTTTTGTTTGTTTTGTTTTATAAATCTATATATAAAGTTTTGTTTGATCATCTCCAGAATCACACTTGAGAATTTTAGTACCTCTGTTTTTACGTGTGGCATAGTTCATTGTGTACGATCCAACTGAGTTATTCAAGGGATGAGTTTAATTCCACGTAAAGGGCATTGAGATTCCTCAGCATATATGTTCAGTTCTTACAGATACACAGAAAAAAATACAGTGGTAGTTTAATTAAAAAAAAAAAAAAAATCTAAAATGTTCATCAATTTAAATAAACATTTCATAGGTACAATATCCAATCTGCTCTAAATGATCAGAAGAATGTTGAAAATATAGACAGAAGCATTTCTAAAATTGGGTATTATACTAAAATCAAGACAGATTTATTACAAGTAAATTAAATGTTTCCTTTTATCAATATGAATCATATTGATAATAATTTTTTTAAAAATACCTGAAGAGTTTCTGTTAATTAACACAGAGGAAATAAAATATTTTTGATTCCATGTTAAACAAAAGATCAACTGTCTTCTTTACTGCAAAACCATAGGGAACAAAACATGTAATCCAGATTAGTTTATAATTGGTAGCAAATGTTGTCTCAATGTCTCCATTCTCTTACTGGAGAGGAGCAAACCACCCTCTCTGAAATTACAAATTGCTGAGAGTATCAGACCACACCAACACAGGAAGAATAAATTAAATATAAGCAATACTCACACTCACCAAGTATGTAAATGGTAACCATAAAGGAGAGGTAGAATTTTTCAGAACATTAACAGACAGAGGGTACCATCCTTCAAAATCCATACCTGAAAGGAAGCAAGAGAAAATTGTGGAATGTATTAAACTACCACTAAATCAGGAAAAAGTCATAAATGCCAAAATGTCATGGGGGTAAAACTCTCAATAATACTTATGTACAATAGAGATTATGATCACTTGGTTTGGTTTTGTACCAGTGTCTGGCATTACACTTGCTGCTCCTTTAGCTTCTCTCATAGCAGCCTGTTATGCTTTCCTCATCTCATTTGCTCATAAACAACCAAGCAGTAATTAATTTAACACTCACTATATGTCAGTCACTGTTACTATATATGTAACAAGTTCTCCAGAGAGGTTGTGGAGCCTCCATCCCTGCAGATATTCAGAAGATGTCTGGACATGGCCCTGAGCAACCAACCATAAGTGACCCCACTTCAGGAGGGAGATTGGACGAGATGACCTCCAGAAGTCCCTGACAACCTCAACCATTCTGTAACATCATGTTAGCACAGAAGGTGGCATGGTAAACAAAACTCTGTAACACCACAATTAAAGGAAAAGAAGCTTTCCTATATGCTATGAAATGTACAGTTTCAGGTTTCAGACTTCAGAGGATTTTACTAATTGTTTTAATCTTTCATTGCTCTATCAATGACAGAATATATCTACAAGCTCATAATATTTCTTGTCATCTTCTTTAAGTTAATATAATACTCAAAAACATGCAGCAGTGATAGTCCAAGGAAATCAAACCCTCTCTCCATATAAGGGTACATTGGAAACAGCAGTGTGAGCTACTTAAACAAGACAAGATCATTAATTTTCAGAGCCAGTTTGACTCAGATTCGAAAAAGCAGAGCTTCTCCCCAGAGTATGGAAGAAATTGTGGTAAAAATCATACTTCTGCTGAGAACAAGATTTGGGGCTAAAAAAGGCTATATTTAGGAAAGATCCTTTTTTCTTTGGAGAGGATTAGTTTTATTTCAAATTACCTGAAACACGTCTTACTTGTCAAGTGTAGTTATGGTAAGATTCTGGTCACATATAGGCTCTTTTATGAAAGAAACTACCTGAAATCACCAACTCAAATCAGAAATGAAGAACTCTTCAGTGGTAGCACCTTGAATACTTATCCCACAGTCTAGAAATGAAAGTCACTGTAGTCCTTTGTTGACACGGTGAACCATCTGGGATCTCTGCGTTGTAGGTCACAGTTTGAATTGCTCAGTCTGAATGTAAACAGACACCAAAGTTAATCCAGTATTTTCCTTACCTTATTGTATTTCATATTAATATCTGGACAATATGTTGCAGGACATTGTTCATTAGTCAACATGTTATTCTGCCATCATAAGCTGTAATCGCTTTCAGTTGTGTAGTGCATTTCTTGGAGACATTATTTGCCCTGGTGGATTCCTAATGCTGTCCCTGCATGTATTAATCCTTTCTAGCTCGTCTCCATCTGATTTTTCTGTCTGGCTTGATAAAAGTCTCAGCACAAACTGTATTTCTGGAAAATACAGTTAATTTGAATACTAAGATTCCCCACTTAATATTTAGGAATTATGACACAAAGCACAAAGACAATCACAACAATTCACACAAGCTGCAAGCAAGGCAGGCAGCATTTTCTGTCTGTATGGGGGCTGTCCATTGAGAATCTATGCACACAATTCAGGAGCGATCTGAGTGGTTTGTTAGATACACCAGATAATAAAGAACAGCTCATATACGACGACAACAGAAGAGAAATAAAATGAATTTTGGTTGGGAATAGGGCTTATTCCTTTGTAGAAATAGATTCTTTTTTCTCAAACTGCATTCATGAAATGAATAAAAAAACATCCAGGTTTGCTGAAAAGTATTTTAACTTTTCTAGATCAAACCTGGATGGCAGGATAAGAAACTGTATCTATTTCACAGACAAAAAAAATATATACCTCAACCATATGACTGCATAATATGGATCACCAGCCTACAGAAAAGAGTCAGACTGCTCTCCAGGAGACATCTGCAGACTCAGAATGGGAAGAAAGAGGTTTTCTAGAGGCTGTGAGTTCCATTTTGCACATGAAAGAGGGAAGATTCACATGCAGATCTTGAAGATTCATGCCATCTGAGTGGTGTTAATTTTTCTATATTCAAAAAACCCAATTTTCAGAGTTAGCTTCTTAAAGCATTTCTCAAGCCAGTTTGAATCAAGAGGAACACCCAAGATGGCATATACACACTCCCACCGATTCAGCAATACCAGCAGAGTGATCAAATAGAGACTCATGTGACATTAGTTTTGTAATATATTGTATTGCATTGTACCATATTGTATTGCATCATACTGCACTGCATTGCATTGCATCGCACCGCATTGCACTGCATTCAATTGTGTTACGTGTGTATTCTGCACAGACCTAATAAGAACGGATCTCTCAATAATGACTAGATGTCACATTAAATCCATTGACTTTGCTTTATGTCTATTACCTCTCTTGTCTATAATTGATAAGCAATTGAAGAATGAAAACCACAAATTATGATTATTTTTACTTAAGGTCTGAGCCTTCAAGCACTGAAATCCATAACAAAACTGTTCCTGATTACAGTCAGTGGAGGATTTGCACTATCACTGCATTAGCAGAAAGGGCTTTGATTCATTTCAGCAAAGTAAAGTAAATATACAAAAACCTTTCTCTGGCACTGAAGGCGGCTGGCAGACCATGGCCAAGAGACCAGCAACCTCTCCCAGCCCCCACAAGAAGATGGCTTCATGCAAACTGCCTGCTGTGAACAGTCTGACTAGCCCATGCAAATTTCAGTCCTGTGGCCAGGAATTGCTTAGAAAAATGCTATTTAGTTCAAGCCAAAACCATGCTGGGGACTGTACTGGCAACTTAATGATGTAGAAAACTTGAGTTCTAGGGCCTGGGAAAATTCCCTAGGACTGTTTAATATACTAGTGTGGCTGAAGCTTGAGACTTAGGGGCTTCCTTTTAGCCTTTTGCTCCTGTGGGAGAGCCAGATAAAGTCCCTGTTGAGAGCTTTAAGACAATACTGAGCTGTACAGCACTTAAATATCTGCTACAGCATCTGATGTCAAGAAATGAAGGAATTAAATTATCTTTACTGAACTGCCAAAACACAGATGTTTATAAAGTTACTTTAAAGTGATTGGCATTTTTCTCAGGGATTCTGGATCACTTTTCAGAGGTACCTACTTACCTTCACTACATCTACAGGGTTTGGCATCCCTGCACAGTGTGGCACCTGATCTGCTTGTCGCTGTCTTAAGTAGGAACACCACAGCAACAAGGCACTTTGCCTAGGGACTACGAATGTTGATCAGAGTCAGCAATGCTACATAAACTGTGATTTGGAAGACTCACAGTCCAGCACACCACTCCCCAGCACTTAGCAAAATGTGCTAGCCTGCCAGTACTGGGAACACTGCCCTTCCAACAGGAGCAGCAGGGATTCTTCCTAGGACTGCCTTGGGACTGGACTGTTCAGGGTCTTTTTGAGAGTCCATCACAGTACACACCCTTCCTGCAACCTGTTACTCAAGGGAAGAGTTTAGCTTTCAATTACTTACAATAGTATAAACACGAGTCACACACAGACCCAAAATAAAAGTCACTCATAGTCCTTCCTCAGAGATACATTCTCTGCAAACTATCTCATGCTGTCAAATGATAAACCCATGTTGAATGTGTTGTACCTGATAATGTAAGCTTCCAAATAGTTTTCTAATTTTGACTGTAAATGACTACAGAAAATAAACTTTGAAATAATCACTTTTTTTTTTTGCAGTCCAGAGTAGTGCCTAATTATACTCCAAGGAAGTAGTAAACTCTTCTATTGCTGATGAATGGTTGGCAACATCATTTATTTTAATGGATATACATTACTTTGAACTAAGTCTTTGCCATCTGTTCTGCTCCGTAATTAGGAATGCAAAAAGAACATATTTCACAATTACATCACTAAAACATATAATGTAAGTGACTTAAATGCATATATATGTTCTCTGAACAATGTAGCATGCATCTGTGATGTTTTTGTCATGTTTCAGAAATAAATCAGGATAGATGGAACCTACTTAGTCATTACATGGTAATTTTCTTTACTGTCAACTTTTTTCACAAAATTCAGGACATTATAGCAGGAAGATTCTATTGGATAGGAACTTTAAGCAAAATAAAAGTATATGTGTATAAAATGAGAATACACTCAATAGTATCATTTTAATTTCAATGTCTTTAAAAAATAAACTAATCAATATATAACTACATTTCTGTAACCATATGTTTTCTGCTGTTTAATGGACAGCTGTGAGATTTTGCTCTAATTTCTTGGGATTTATGTGAATGGAGAAACTGAACTAATAACTTATCTAGAATTAGTAATATGTTATAACTTAATGCAAGTAACAAATTCTGGGAAAAAAATAACATGTTTGACTTACTAGCACCCTTGTATTTTTTATAGTATTTACACACTCTCTGCCCAGAAGAAAAAAGAAATATAAAAAAGGAAGAAAGAATGATAAAGTAATTTTTTTTCTTTTTTTCTTTTTTTTTTTTAATTTTCACTGTATCTTTCTGTATTATGATGTGATCTGGTCTTTGATCACACTGTATTTATGTTGTGATGTCATCAGTGGAGTTACTTTTCATCCTCAGCAGAGGATAATCAAACATGGATTCTGCATTCAGCAAAAGTGTCATCAGTTGAACGGTATCAGGGAAGTGCTTATGGTTGGAGTTAATTTGGTAGAAATTTGGAAACTGTTTAACAGCTAATTTGTTATGAGTTTTCAGTAACAAGGCATAAAAAAAGAGACAATAGTAATTAGGTTGAAGCACTGCAGAGACATACGGAGGATTCTATGAAAGTTATGGAAATACTTTTTTCATTATATTCCAGCTTTCTCGTGTCTTGTCCTGAGTCTTGTGAAGCCAAAGTGAATGCCCTCCTTCCTCCCACGAATTCTAAATGAGGGAAATGCCATCATATGTAAAGTGCCTTCCTAGTCCTGCTATATTCATTCTTCTGTAAGTATTTCTGCGGAAGGATACCCTGTGTTCCAATATTAAGAAGCATATTTCAGGTATCAAGTTTCTACCTAACTCAGACAGAACAGCATATGGGAAATGCAACAAAGTACATCACAGAATAACTACTGCACCATGGTCATCGCATGAATCTTTCACACCAAGGGAAAACAGTGGATGGGTCATGCTTTCCACTGCTGCACACTGTTTGTTGTCTATATATTGTAAAGTATCTTGTTCAGATTGTACCAGAGATTTTGGATAATTCCAATAGAAATTCCATCTTATTGTTCTGCTTGCATGCCGTTAGTGAAAGGTTTGCACTGCAAAAGAGACTCCATGAGAGCATAACTCCTGCTCTGGGAATTGCAAGGCTCGAGACTGTATCACAGGCTGAAGAGTGAAGCCTACTACAACTTACCATTGCTCTGTCACTGGATCAACCAAGATCCCTGTGTGAGGAACCACTAAACCTGTGATAATATATTGTAAAGACTTGTTCTAGGGTAGTCAAATCAAATCAAATATGAAGCAATAAATAAAAAGAAAATTAAATCCAAAACACTTAAAGCTCTACTACAGAATGGGGAAAAAAGGGAAAAAAACAAACAAACAAACAAACAAACAAACCACCAACCCACAATCAAGGTTTCCTAGTCAGTAAGTCCTTTATCATTTGAAAGCCAGAAACATCTGCTGCTGCTCTAAGTGGCACATTGGATATGTTGACCATTTCTGACTTCAGCAATCATTGTCAGTGCACCCGAAGAGTATTATCACCAAACTCAGGGACATATAGATAGTTTGGCTATTTGAAACAGGATTCAGAGGGCAAAATAATTTTCACAAGTGGTAGATTATTGCCTTGAAAGCCTCAGATAAATCTTTGGTAGGCAATTTTTTATCTTTTTCAGGTAGTGCATCTGCAAGACATAGTATCTCCCCAGATGTCATGCTCTGACATTTTCTAAACAGACCAAAAGCCTCAATACTACACCTTTATGTTTTCCTCAGCCACTGATACAAAAGCAAATATCTGTTAACAAGCAGTTACACTGTGAAGCTGAAAGAGTAAAAACAAACAAAATGAAGGGATGATGTCAGGCAACATCATGTATAGGATAGCAGTTAGGAGGTCAGGAAATTTGGGTCCCCAGTTTAGTCTTTTTTATGGTTTGAAACAGCTATCCAAGGATTTCACTCACTCTTTACCTTTTGCCTCTATTCCTTTTTTCAGATGAGGGAGCAAAGTTGATCTCATTTGGCAAAAGGCACAGCTGAGAAGTGGAAAGACCCCTTCTTCATGCTGTATTAAGACTCATTCTGTTATTAGACATGAAGACCCATAAGATGGCCCCATGGTGTAAAGGCTGTTATACGTAGAAGCAGAGCTGCATTTTTCAGGGTCACTTGGTGTGCGACTTCCTATACCTCATAGTCTTACAGGATTAAGTTCCTCCTTTTCTCTGCTGTGAAGATCACACCCTAAGTTCCTAAGTTTAGCAGCATGAAGAGCCACGATGATTTTTGCTTTGGGAGCTTGTAAAAATATTTGCCAGCAATTTTAAAATACTAACTATGGGTTCCTAAAATGTGAAAAATTGTTATTTGCACCTATACCAAAGTCTCTGTGACAAACTAACAGTGTCTTCATCAGAGGAAGCAGTTCATCTTGCTCACAACACCTGTATATTGGGGATGGATTTGGGCAGGGGGGACTGTCAGCCTTTAAATTTAGACACTCACTCAGTTGTCTCTCTGAAATCACCCTACCTCCACTTCCATTTTTCTAGAACTTTTCTAGGATTTAGGCCTGCTGAACAATTAAGAGTTGGCCATAGGAAGAGTACTGTAACTCTTCATAGAGCCAGATGACAGCAGCTTTTGTTCCAGTCACTTTTCCTGACACCATCAAAGATGTAGAGCAGAAGCTCTAATATTTCCACCCATTTTCAATACCTTTTGGTGTTCCAGTTACAGCAGGTATGCCCTACTGACCACTGTAGATGTGTTGCATTCACACAGCAATAACAGTAATTGGATGTTGCAGTGGTTAACATGTGCTGCTCATGAAGGATTTAATACCTACTACAGTTCACCTCTTCAGTGAAAAGTTCACCTCTTTAGATTGAAAAAATTACTCTGCTTTGGTTTGAAACTATATTCTATTTTTCAAGGCTGTGTTTCTACTTCTTGCTGAGATATTTCCTACAGAGCACTGTCAAAGGACATAATATTTAAGCAGAATAAATATGCAGTAATTTATCAATTCATAGAAATGTTGTTGCTAAGAGATTATTGTAAATCACATGTACTTCTTGCACATCTCAGCAGGGGACCTTGACAAGGTTCCAGGGCTGTTGCTGAAACACAGCACTCTAATTAAGGAAATTCTCAAGCTCTGAATATACCAGAGGTGATTTCATTTGCTTTAAGGCAAACATTACATTCTTATATTACAAGAAAAATGCTGATTAAATGAGAAACATTTAACTTCAGGGTTAAGAAGAAAATTCTACCTCACTTATTCAGAATGCAGGTCACAGTGAGTCTCAAAAAAAGCCTCTTGGAGATAGTGGTAGCACCAGTGAGCTCCAGATCACCCCTTCTGTTGTCAGTCAATGTTAATCTTGAACACTGGTTACAGAATACAGTAGTGAAAACTCTTACGTGCAACTGGCTAAACTTGTCAATGCAGCCTTTTAAAGCCTCCCTCCTGTTTCTCTTTCAAAAGTTAGTCTAATGATACTCTTAATTTTTCTAACACCAAAAGTAATTCTTAAAACTGCTGAAAAACACAGGTATACAGCATAAATTATCAAGCAGCATTCTTTGGTATGTGTTTCAAAGAAGACATCTAAACAACTTGTTACATAGGTTCTTTCTGACCCTTTAAGTTCACAGATTTATTTTTTTTACATCCCCTCCCCCCACGTCATCTACATGTTGCAGAATCACACATTAGTGCTTTAACTCACATCATCCTGGTTTGAGCCTATCGCTAAAACCACCTCTCCATCTGTTCTGCTGTTCCTGAAACTGAATTATCAGGGTGGAGAACAGATGAACAGGAGCAGCTGTAATGTACCATAGAACATGATAAAAAGAATGAAAAAATGACAAGTAATGCTGCAGTTATTATCTTCTATGGTTCCAATCAAACACATTAGACAGGTCACGAGCTAAAAGAAATAGCTTCCATACTCCTTTAGTGAATTCCATGGGTAAACTGTGGTAAATCCAGATGGTTCAGACCCCAGTGAAGGCTGTGGTAACCATAAATGCACAGGAATTGAAGTCCTGTCTCTGCATGACTTCCTTCATGCGTGGTACCTATGAAAGAAGAGTGCCACTCAACACCTAGTACCAGGGACTTCTGGCAGAAGGAGCTGGTTTGTAAAACCTTGCAATATCGCTCACCCAGTGAGCTGTACATCCCACAGGTGCAATCATGGAACTACACTGTAGGGATTGGAAGAAGTAACTTACATTTTACACATAATACTCACTGAAAGTGACAAAGTTTTAATGAAACTACTGGTACCAACAGACAGCCTGGGACACATTTAATGAATAATTCCATATTTCCACTTTCCAATCTGATGAATTTGAATTTTGTGCAGACTTTAAGCTTAAATTGCTAATTAAATCACTGACTGTTTAACTGATTTACTGTATCTGTTATCAAAGCTGGTTATGATTCCCCAGTCATTCATGAGAAAGTAACTAGGACATATATTGATGGATGTGCAAATAATTTGCTGTTCCTTTGTATCTTGACCTATGTGAAACCTCTGTAATTTTTAGATATGTACGTCTAAGCATCATTTAGTCCAGCCTGCTTGATTGTATCTACCCTACTGTGTGTCAATAGGCTGTTTTCCTGTTAACCCCTCTCCTCTGAGTTCCTATCAAATATGTCACACAAATTGATGAGTATACACAAAATCACAACAAGATAAACATTGAATCATTGGTTCCCAGAATAATCTGAAAATTTAAGTCTCATAATTGACAGTAGTGAATGCAACTTTGTTCATATAGCTGCACATCAACTGTACAGGGGACAACAAAAATCCCATACATCATCAATCCTCCACTTCTCTTCTGTTATCCTGCTTAACATATTATTTATGTGGCCAATACAGAAAAGTCCAAAACCAAGACAAATATTATGGCTTTTAAGCTCATTCTAGGATCGTAACACATGAATATTCATGAATTTCACACATCTTTTATAGAATTTCAGCTTAACAAAAAATGGAAGCTAAAAGTTAAATTGATAATCACTTGGTGGACAAACATCATGCCATGCCCAGTTCTGCTGTGCCTGGTCACTGTAGTTTGCTAGGGCTTTCAAGGGGGAGAATTAATCCTGGGAAAAAATGAAGGTGGATGCACTGGAGTGCACTCTTGTCAAGCTTGCAGGTGACATCAAGCTGGGGATAAGAGTTGATATGTTTGAAGGACAAGGCTGATGTCCTAGAGGGACCTAGAGCTTCTGAAGGAAAGAACCAAGAGAAACTTAATTAAATTCAGCAAAGACAAATGCAAATTCCAGCACATGGGAAGGAGGAACATTTTATAATGATACAGTCTGGGGACTGACTGGCTGTGGAGCAGCTCTGTAGGAAGGGATCTTAGTAGACAGCAAGCTGAGCATGAGCAAGCAGTATGAGCAAGCAGGGAGGAAAAAAAAAGGTCAAAAAAGAACAAAAAAAAAAGCATGCCATCAGTGTTCTGGTCTGTAATAACAGAAACGTAGTGAGTAAATTGAGGAAAGGGATTATTCTCCTCTACTCAGCACTCATCATACCACAGTCAGAGTAATGTGCTCTGTTTTGGTCCTCTGGTACAAGGCAGACATTGATAAACTGCCGTGAGTTCAGTTTGGGAATGTGAAGATGTTTGGGAACTGGAGTACTTGTCCTGTGAGAAGAGGCTGAGGAAGCTCAGCTTGTGCAGTCTGGAGAAGAGATGGCTTTGAAGGGAGCTAATAGCAGCTTTCCAGTACCCAGAAGAAGGTTATTGAGAAGACAGAACCAGACTCCCCACAATGGCATATGGTGGGAGGACAGGAAGCAATGAGCATTAATTGAAACAAGAGATGTTCCAACCATATGTAAGGAGAAACTGTTTACCCATGAGGACAGCCAGGATGCCCAGAGATGCTCTACAGGCTCTGTTTGTCCTTAGAGGATTTCAGGACCTAACTGGATTAAGCCCTGAACTACCTGGTCTAATCTCAAGTCAACCCTGCTTTGAGCAGGACATTGGACTACAGAACTCCTGAGGCCCCTTCCAATATGAACTACATGATGATTAAACACAGTTATTGAAAATACTAATTCTGTTCTTTAGCTGTAATGGATTAAATTAATATCTTGGGATTATTTTGCCTTTCCAGTCAGGTGAACATACCACAAATTGTAGACTTGGGTTTCCTCAGATACTTATATACATATGTTTGAAAGTGCTTCCTTGAGAGCATTTTTGCCAGTAAATTTCAAACATTCATATATTGATACATTTAAAATAGATAAAAAACTAATAAAATAATTAAGGGTAGACATAAAGTATTTTTGCCTTGTCATTCAAGGTCTTTAACAGACAATTTACATTAAATCTTGCTTTAATGCTTTTAGCCATCGCTCTCCAAACTGACTATGTTCTGAGACATTATTGTCTTTGAAAGATACTTGGAGGAAGTAAATAAAAGTTACTGAATCAGCCTAGCTCCAATAAAAAGTCAAGCTTCTTTTCTTAAGTCTCTAATAACCATGGCTTTGGTCAGTGCTGTAGGATGGTGTCTTCGATTAGGCAAACATTCTTTTCAGTTGGTTTTTTGAACAGGGCAATCTTTGGCAGAGAGGAGAGACAGACACCTGGGGAAAACATTTTAAACCGTTACAACAGAGTACACAGAATCACAAAATGTTAGGGATTGGGACCTCGAAAGATGATCTAGTCCAATCTCCCTGCCACAGAAGGACCACCTTGAACAGGTCAGAGAGGAATGTGTCCAGGTGGGTTTTGAATGCTGCCAGAGGAGGCTCTACAACCTCTCTGGTCAGCCTGTTCCAGTGTTCTGCTACCCTCACCATGAAAAAGTTTTTTCTCATATTTATGTGGAACCTCCTATGTTCCAGCTTGCACCTGTTGCTCCTTGTCCTATCATTGGTTGAGACTGAGTAGAGCCTGGCTTCATCCTCCTGATACTCACCCTTTACACATTTATAAACATTACTGAGCTCGCCCCTCAGCCTCCTCTTCTCCAGGCTAACGAGACCCAGCTCCCTCAGCCCTTCCTTATAAGGGAGATGTTTCACTCCCTTAAGCATCTTTGTGGCTCTGTGCTGGACTCTTTCAAGCAGTTCCCTGTCCTTCTTCAACTGAGGGGCCCAAAACTGGACACAATATTCCAGATGCAGCCTCACCAGGATAGAGCAGAGGGGGAGGAGAACCATTCTGGAACTACTAAGCACACCCTTTCTAATACACCCCAGGATACCATTGGCCTTCTTGGCCACGAGAGAAGACTGCTGGCTCATGGTCATCCTTCTGTCCACCAGGACCCCCAGGTCCCTTTCCTCTATGCTGTTCTCCAACACATCAGTCCCCAACTTACACTGGCACATGGGGTTGTTCTTGCCCAGATGCAAGATTCTACACTTGCCCTTGTTATATTTCATTAAAGTTCTCCCTGCCCAACTCTCCAGCCTGTCTAGTACATCTAGTTGATCAAAGAATGGCATCAACATAGAGAGAACAGCATGTACACAGTTAAGACACTGTTTAAAGCAGAAGGACAACCAACCATGGTAGCTATGGTTATCACATTTAAAGACAAACTTTCAGTATGCTCAGGAATAGTTAAATAAAACTTCACTAGTTACTAATTATCACATACAGCTAACAATAATACATAGCATGGGAAATAAAACAAAACAAATACAAAAAGCCAAACCAAACCAAACCCAAACAAAACAAACAAACAAAACAACTAGACAGACTTTGCCATACAGTCTAGTTAACTAAGACATTGCTAGCCCAACCTCTGGCAAAAGGATTCTAGTGATCCTTCTAAGCAGTCTTTGTATGGTGTCTGCTTTCAAAGTACATATATAACATCTTCATGGTATGAACATATGTATACATGGAAACAATTTTAAATATATAGGACTTTTTTCAAGAACTCTGTTCACTATTTTGACTTATCTGCAAGCCTGGGTGTGTTTTAGATCGAGCTACTTATTAACAACCGGGTGAATTAAGGACAAAGTGCCCTTGGACCTGCAGATTGAAGTCTGACTCCTAATCTCACTTGATAATATTTCGATAGATTGAGAGCATGTCTCTGAGCATGAGTGCCTGCAGGCAAGTATATGATTTTCAGAACAAGTATCCACACCACCCTACGTAGTTAGATGTTAAAGGCCTCATACTAGTCCAAATTCTGCCATTAAACTACAGCTTGGTTTCCAGTTATAGCTAAATCCTTTCCTTGTACAAAACAATTTCAAATACTTTCAGCATCATCCTGTATCTTCATAACACAGATCCATAATAATGCCATAGTAAGGAGGTAACCTGAATGTTCAAAAAGAAATTTTAAAAACAAAACCAGGAATATTTTCTGATTTAGAGGGTATAATAGTGGGGGTATTACAGTTTTAAGTACACTATTATTTGTGTAATTAATATTACTCTTACAGTTGAACAACTGCCAAAAATAGGTAACAAATTTTCCCATTATAGATAAGAATTTACTATCAGGGTTTTTTATTTTTATTTTCTTCATCAAACCATAGAACATTTCCTCACAGAATTCCAAGGAGGTTATCAGCAATTTCCAATATTTTCAGATGTTGGGTTTTTTTATCATGAAGGAAAGCATCCTAAACTATATATTGATATTTACTATGCAGGAGTGCTCTGTGTACTATGGCCTTCAAAGACTATTCATGGGTCACCAAGTGCAGTTTCTTGTTATCTAACATTATATAACCTTTGCCTTAAAATGATCAAGTTCATCATAACAATAGTTGGTTTTTTTGCTCCCCCAGAAGACTGCCCAAGAACATAATTTCTTTCTCAAAAACTTTCAAGTTCACAGTCTAAAGTGATTTATGAATTTTATCTTGGGCCATCACCATCCTTTTCCCTTTCCCACCTACTAGTAATTAGTCTCTTGATATATTAATAAGAAAAATTCCAGCCTCCCTTAGATCTTCTCTGGCTAGCCTACATTTGACATGCTCTTGCAGTTTTTCCTATAGTAGCTCTTCATTTCCTCACTTACCCAATATGTTTTGTTTGAACCTCACTAAAGGAACAACTGTAGCATGAAGTCATTCTATGTTAGACACCAAAAGCAGCAGAAAGGCCTTATAAATATTTTCCATCACAGCTCACACTTCCATTAAAAAAAAACCAAACCAACAAGTCAATCCTTTGCAATCACCCCCAAAAAAAGAGACAGCTTCTTGATTTCTGGTACACAGTTTCCATGATGCAACTCGGTTATTGCTCTTGATTAAGAAGAATCAGCATAAAGCAGAGGGCAGTATTTGCAGGAGATTTCATGTTCTTGCACTTCCTTTTTCCTAAAAAACATTCTTTAAAATTTTGTATTGTAGTATGACAAGATAATGACTTCTGAGTCTTAGCAAACTTCTAACATTCATCTGGGCTATTAAAATAAATCGGTATGAACACCTTCAAAAGCAAAAATAGTGCTAATGTAAAGGACCATTTTCTTTCAAAGGCACTGATGAAGAATACACAATCTCCTTTTCAGTTAATTTTCCTAGAGTAGGGGTTTTTTTGCCTAGTTCTAACTGTGTAAAGGTTAAGATTTTGGTCTAAAGTAGTTAGGTAATCAGGCTACTCCTACAGTCAGTGCAGAGATACACATCTTAAGAGGGCAGTGCAGTAGGTGTATAAACTATGTGCCCTAGGCTTCCCCTATACTTAATGCGAAAAAGACAGACACATTCAAAGGTCTACCACAAATGCGATGAATTCATTTTTCGTTCTTCCTTCATCCTCTACAATGTATAGGAAACCGGACCAGATCAGAATCTGAACAGCAGTGTACATTAGCAGTTGTTTGAAAACAGTAACCAGAGAAGCATGAGTGTATCTCCAGCATAATTCAGATCATCATTTGGCCCCCGGTGTTGAGTAACTCCCATACTTTCAAAATGAAACAGTTTGCAAACCACCGAAACTGCAAGCCAAAACTTGCTAGGTTGGCTTGTCATCAGAAGAGCTGCTGTGGGAAAGTGCTTAGGGAATATAAATCTGCCAATCTATCCTTCTACTTGTAGTAAATCACATCTCTGTCGGTGGCCCTAATATTAATTTTGCTACAGTAATGCAAATGAAAAGGATATTTTTGCATAATGAACTTGAATTCAACTAAAGAGCCTCAATTTTTCTCAGGTTATGTACTCAAAGATGCCTGTTTTTATTACAAATCTACAGTTCTTATAAAAGTCTTTTTCTCCATTAAGAAATTATTTTATGGCAGGACAGAAAACAGTGCAGAAATTCTACACAGTATAGTTTGGGTGTTTGAATTATTATAATTGCACCAAGAGCTTTTGGACAATTCTTCTCTATCTTGAGAGCAGCCAGACTGTGCTGTTTCTGTAACACTTTAGTTTTTCAACACTCCACATCTGTTTGTTATGTACCACCTTAAAGTGTGCAAAGCTTTCATCAAAGTTGGCTTCAATTTATTTGTGACAATAATGTCTTGATATTGTAATCCACAGTATTAAAATTTTGTGAATAAAGCAGTGAATGAGGAGAATAAAGAAAACTTTTCTTGCATTTTATTGATTTTCAATGGAAACAGTATTTTTTTTTCTCACAAAATTTATTTATAAATTGTGGCTGAAAAGAAAAACTAACCAAAAGATCAAATTTCTTTTGAGACTGTTTCAGATCAATAATTATTTCATTGTATTTCTTTTGTTG
>WUAM01000323.1:9763628-9804786 GCA_024336885.1 Actenoides hombroni
CGAGCCTGACACTTTGCTTCAGCAAGCATTTCCCTTAAAGATACACGACCCTTGTTTTCTAGCCATTCCCCAACACTAGGCTATGTGGCATATCAAGCCATTGCAAGAAAATCTAAGCTGACGTAAGTGTTGTGGTATTAGACTATTAGTGCAGCAAAGCTCTGAGCTTATTGGTTTCATAGAATCATTGAACCACAGAATACTAGACTGGAAGGAACCTCAAGGATCATATAGTCCAACCTTTCTTAGGGAAAGCACGGTCTAGATAAGATGGCCCATCATTCGGTCCAGACAAATTTTAAATGTGTCCATGGTGGGGACTTCACCACTTCCTTGGGGAGATTATTTCAATGGCTGATTGTATTGTGAGAAATTTTCCTCTTGTGTCTAATCAAAATTTCCCCAGGAGTAATTTGTACCCAGTACCCCTCATCTTTTCCATGAGACTCCCATATTCTTTGTAGACACCCTTTAAATACTGTGTCATGGTGAAAAGGTCTCCCCTAGGCCTTCTTTTCTTAAGGCTGAACAAACCAAATTCTCTCAGCTTTTCCTCATATGGCAACTTCTCAGTCCTTGCATCATCTTTGTGGCCTTTCTCTGGACCCTCTCCAGCCTGTCCACACCTTTTTTCTACAGTGGGGACCAAAACTGAACACTATATTCCAGGTGTGGCCTGGCAAGCAATGTGTACAGGGGGATAATGACTTTAACTCTGCTGGTCATGTCCTTGTTGATGCAACTGAGCATCCTGTTGGCTTTCTTTGCCACAGCAGCACACTGTTTGCTCATATTGAGCTTGTTGTCCATAAGAACCCCCAAGTCACTTTCCACAGAGTTGCTCTCTAGCCTGTGCTGCATTCCCTGGTTATGTTTTTCTAGGGGCAAGACGTTATACTTGTCCTTGTTAAAATTCATAAGTGCACTCTTCAAGACTATTTAGGTCTTCCTGCAGGGTGGCTCTCCCTTCCAAAGTGTCTGTTTCCCCCCCCAGTTTGGTATCATCAGCAAGAATCATGACAGTACACTGGATCCAATCATCTAGATCACTTATGAAGTTATTAAACAGAGTTGGGCCCAATATTGATCCCTGGGGAGCCTCACTTGTGCAAGGTTGCCAGACTGAAAAAAAAAAAGCTATTTACCACACCTTCTGAGTGCAGCTTGTCAGCCAGTTCCCCACCCACTGCAGAAACCACTTGTCTAGACCGTAACACATCAGTTTCTCTAAGGGAGGCTGTGGGGAACCATATCGCAAGCCTTGGAGAAATCCAGGTTGACAAATCCTGGTTTCTTCTGAGATGCCCACTTGCTTGCCGATTAGGTTTTCATAAAACAACATGACAGTCTAATTCTTACACACCATCCAATAATTAGACTCTGAAAGTGCTTTCAAGTTGCCAAATTTTCTTTTTATGCATCAGAAAAGCCATGTCATTGTCACTGCAGACTCTCAAGGAATACTTAATGTGGAAGTGACTCACAGCATAAGGCAATTATATACATTTATGTAGAAACATCATGCAGTATGGGCTTATGGCAACATGCGGAGCCAGATTCTTGGAACTATTTATAGAGCAAGTATGAAGAAGTACTCAATGTGAGTACAGCAGTGGAGCCTGTTCCAGTATGTTACCATTATTTCAAGCTGCATGTATCATAAAGTATTCTTTGTGAGATGTATCATGGCAGCACACTGGATAAATTTCTGTCATTTTTACATCAGATATAGTTTTCCTTGTGGAAACATCCTAACTCATCTCAGTGTGATCTTCTAGGCCCATGTGTCGCTGTTTTTCCACACAAAGAAGTGGCATAAATAAGCAGCATAAAATCAAGCAGCATCAGACTGTGTGCTGCCATGACTGCACCGTATCCTTTATCTCAAGTAGTTCTGGTACTTCGGTACCGTTTCAATTTGCAGTGAAGAATCTTGTTAGATGGTAACCTGCAAGATGGGTGTGATGCTTTAAACTGAGCACAAAGACAACATGTTGTCGTGGTTTAGGGACAGGGCAGCCCCTTAGACTTATAACAGATGCTCTCTGTTAACCCCCTCCCTCCCCAGAGGGGAAGAGAAAGGGAATTAAGGAGAAAGACTTAGCAATTGGAAAAGGAAACTAGAACAGCTTTAATGAAAATGAAAATCATAATAAAAACGGAATATATACAAATCTAGTATCAAACCCAACCTCCCTGATGGTAATTACATCACCATCACCACTGATGCTGTGCAGCAGGCACTGGGTGAGTCCCAGACTGGGCCCCAGAGCAGACGGGATCTGTGTTCAGGAGCTGGATACTCGTACCGGATTCAGGAACACACAGATCAGGATCGAAGGCAGAATGGACAGAGTCCTCCTTGGATGCTCTGAGGAAAGAACTGAAAGAGGACCTGAGCCAAGCCAAGCAAAGCTTGCAAAGCAATCCAAGAGGGGAGAAGAGCCACAGACCCTTTGGATCCCTCAGCCTCATACTGAATATGCCGTATATGGGATGGAATACCTTGTTGGTCAGTTTAGGGTCACCTGTCCTGTCTGCTCCTCCCTGCAGGTGCAGCCTTTCACTTTCTTCACCCTCCCAGTGTGGTACAGAAGATCTAGCAGTGGCCTTGGTCTGCACACCAATCCTTGATACTAACTCTAAACATGGGGTGTTATCACTGCTAGAAGCAGACACCGTGAAAACAGGCTGCTAGCTTCAGAAAGTTCAGGTAGTTAGAAGAACTGAGCTGAAAAATAAAATCACTGAATAGAATTAGTTCTGTTCTCACTCAAACCAGGACACATGTCTTCAGGGTATCAGTGTTACAGATGTTGCTCTGACAAACATTGAATTTAATGTAATGGTGAATGCTTTAGAATGTCAGTGATTTGATTTAGACATTAATATTTCCTTAAGAAAAATGTGTTTACATATAAAGAGTTAGCAGAAAGCAATCTAATTAAAGCAAACCTTTATTGATTTCAGATCCTGGAAGTTCAGTCCCTCAAAACCTAGATGAATTGTAATTTAATTGTGAGCTCTATGTATTTTAACAATTGTGCTTCTTAAATAACCCAATTACTTCAGGATTCTACATAAGTGAACTGGATATAGTAAGTGACTTGACTTATCACACTAGAAATGGATCCTAAATGGTATTTATAAGGTCATTATGTGTGTGGAGTTTGCTTTCATGCTTGATTTGCAAGTCAGTCTGTGGCTAACACTGGCAGAAATCTTACAATGTACATTTTTAGGTTGAGTTTAATAAATGCAGCTGAATGTTCATTGTTATTTTTAAAACCCAGCTGCCTGTATAGCTACCTACATTTAAATTTAAGGCTCAAATTAACAATTAGCTAAAGCTGGTACCCTTTTAATGCTAATCTGTTCATCAACTATTATAGTGCAGATTGCTGTAATAGGTTGTGATTTTTAATATACTACTATAAGTTGAAGCAAATGTGGGAATGTAGAAGGAAGGTGACTAGAAAGGACTGCTTAAAGTGCTTAAGCAAGAAGGGTTAGTACTCAAATTTGGTCATTCAAGCTAGCAACCAGGTAAGCTTACACCCTTATTTATTTACTCTGCTTATTTTGCCTAATTATCCAACTCTGAATGGTCTCAGATTTTATAACTGGCATAATAGTTGCCAAAATTATGGGTGTTTAGATGAACCTACATTATACTCAATGACACAATAAAATCATGTCAAGGCTAGATATAATGAAATTGAAAATATTTTAAAATAATGATAAAAGACCAAAGTCATTTTGTTTTTGGAAGAGTACCTGATAGAGTTGGAAATAAATTTTCAGATATTTACAAGAGAATAGCTGTAACATTGATGATTATGGAATCATAGAATGATTTGGGTTGGAAGA
The DNA here is from genome assembly GCA_024336885.1 of Actenoides hombroni. Classification (NCBI taxonomy): domain Eukaryota; kingdom Metazoa; phylum Chordata; class Aves; order Coraciiformes; family Alcedinidae; genus Actenoides; species Actenoides hombroni. Next base: position 9,767,499 of record WUAM01000323.1, read on the forward strand.
TCATCTAGTTCTAGAGTATGAAGATTCAGAGACTTTGTAGCCTTAGGGTATTGTTTTTGAGAATGCTATGTGCACTGTAAAAAAATATGGCTTTACAGGGAAGTAATTAATTTGGGATCATTATTTCAGTGTAGAAACTTATAATGGGCAGGACAATTATTATTTTTTCACCATACTGCCCATGGAAGCGATCACTTCATATACCACCACATTTACAAGGTAAAATCAGAAGTGAATTAGGCCTTCCAATGTAAAATCTGGAACGTCCACTCCTGGGAAAATATACTCCTTTTTTTTTCAAATCTTATTTTCTGTTTTTAATGAATGATGGGGAAAAACCCTCCCAAAATCTGACTTCACAAACTAATTAAAGGCACTGTTTTAAAGTACTGTTATCATACCTGTCTGTTCTCCCAGCCTCATTCCCCATTCCTGGTAGATACAGGCCAAAAGTCTATTTTCCATTTTTTAACAAGCTTGTAAGATTTCATAATTGTTCTTTTTAAGCACTGGGATGCAGTCCAATCCTTCCATTCTTTCCTGTTGTCATCTGTTCTGCAGTTGGACCAGATTTATACCATTCAGTGTTTCTTCCCAGTTCAAAAGTGACCAAGCAGACAGGAAAGGGAAAGAAGGAGAACCTATTTCTTCCCATAATGTCTTGATCGTTTGACATGCATCTGTAGAGAGAGGGAGGAATCCACACAGCAGTGTAGTAAGTCCCTCAGCTGATGCCTGGAGCATTCCTTTTCTGGAGCGTGGGATATGGTAGGGTATGAACCCAGGAACTAGTGTTGTGGGAGAGAGTAAGTCTTGCCCTATGATTAAGCTCAAGTTATAGATACATGTTTTAATGAGAAATTCCTCTGTAGGTCCAAGAAACTGCTGATTCAAGTGTTTTCAAAGTTTGTTCAGTCCTATATGTGAGTTTTCTTTTTGACAAATACTGGTGTTTTGACAAAAAAAATGTTTTGAAAAATTCCCTGCTAACTCCATTAATTTCTTCCCTAAAGGAGAACAATAGCATTCTTCCCAGAATCATTGTAAAATATTTTTTTTACATTTGTTGCAAAACTGAGTTGACTAAGAGGTTCTAATTTTAGCAATCTAAATAATCTGTTTAAGAATGGATACAAGGGAAATAAATCACAGATCAGAATTTTACTGGTTTTGCCCTTCTGGAACAATTTCAGACTGATTTTGTTAAGCAAGTAAACTGCATTTGGGGAAAAATAATTGTTTAAATGGGGAGGAAATTCATAGCTAAATTAATTTTTTTTCACAAAATATGGAGTCTAAGCCTAATTACAGATTAATCTCCCTTGTATTTGTTCATTATTGTTAAGTGCTTATAACATAACAGTTTAAGCTCAAATACAGAAGACATAATCTATAATATTTCTATTCTTGGCTTGTCTGAACAGGGAGAATTTGTCTCCTGTTTGTTGTCACTCTTGAGACAAATGACTGATAGACATTATCAACAGCTTCTTGATAGCTTCAACACAAAGGAAGATCTGAGGGTAAGTAACAGAATTGTCTTTCCACTTGTTCAGGTCTCTCTTTATTTATCTTTTTGATTTATTTCCCATTAAGATATTCCTGTGCTTTGATGAAACACTTCAGTATTTAAATGTAATCTGTTTTCCAGATTAGCTAACGCTTGTGCAGGCTTTCTTATGTACTCAGGCCCACTCTTACAGTCGGGCTAAGATGCTGTTGCTGCTACAATTACAGCAGGTAGGATAGGGCTGGAGGGATTACAGAATTGATTTAAAGCCATAGGCTTAGCCTCTGAGCCTGTCTTAAGGATGGTGTCAATCTAAGATTACACAGCTCTGCTTGATTCTTCATGTCAGGCAGTTGGTTTTTTGTTTGATATACTATATTTGTTTATTCGTTCATTGATTTTTATATGGCAGTTGCAGACATGCAGCTTGAAAAATGCATACTCCACTAACTCTGTTTTTTCTTAAGTGTGCAACAACTGTCTGCCCAGTTTGATCATGATAGAGCTTGGAGCTCTTTCAGGGAAGCTTTTACCAATTTCATCAATTGAGTTATGAGGTTCATATGTGAATTTAAAACAAATAAACAAAAAACCCACAAAAGTTAAGATTTCCTACATAAAGATATATACTAAGATTTCCACTGTGCTAGACCCTAGAAAACTTATATAATACCAAATTTGATCTGCACAAGAAATCTTGAGTAATTCACTTATGTCCATTATTCAGCCAATGGTCCTAGATAGTAGAATAATAATGTCTTAGTGTGATAGTATATTTTTAGATGCTATTTTTAAATTACTACTTGATAAAAGTGCTGCCCTGAAAAGGGGAATCTATTTGTGGTGCCAGTTCAGATTTCCTTAAATTCCTGATAGATGTTTAGAGCTGTTCTGAAGAGAGCATACCATTCATGAGTGCCTCTTCTTTGTAGTGAGATGGTCATATTGAGCTTGAAAAATAGAAAATGCTGCTAGGAAGTTATCTCTGTCATGAATTAAGAGTACTACCTAGGAGTTACATAGGGTGGATTATTTTTATACTAGTATTACAGCACCTCTTTTCACCTGTCATAGTTGCTATTCTTCTGCAATTTTTAGCATATATTGTGGAACTTAGACATTATTTACTGAAAATATTTTCTGTTTTGTTTCAGTTCTGAGCAGGTCTGTATTCCTAGGTTTCGATTTTTATATTTCCTAGAGGCTTCAAGCTTGATTTCTGTTTGATATACTATGAAATACAGTGTTAAGTTTATTCAGACATTCTTGCTTCTGGAATATGAAAAATCTCTAGAATTAATGCTTGAATGGTGTTTGATTTGACACATTTAAATTCCCCCCACGCACATACCCTACTATTATACAGAGACATATGTAAAGCAGCTGTACCCAGTGCCATTAGCTATCAAAATTGAGGTCTTAACAAACTCTGGACTTGAGTTCTTATTTCCATTCAGATCTCATCGAAACAGCATCAGCTCCACCAGTGATTCAGTGGCAGTAGGTTGATCATAATTAATGCAGCATTCCTTCTCTTTTGAATCTTAAATAAAATAATGAGATTCTTTCCTCACTTGGAAATATCAAATATCACTGAAACAGATATAACTAAGAGCAAGAGGGAAAGATGAGAGCTAGTGTGTGAGGCTAACATGGCTGTTAATCATGAGGTGAGGCCATCTTGCCATTTACCTCTGTATTTTTCTGCTTTGTTTGCCAAGTATGGAACTTACTTGGTATTTTATACTGCTTTTCAATATGCTTAGGAAATGACATCAGTATGAGTAAATGAATATCTGATAAGAGGGTTGGGTTTTTTTTGTCTGAAATGCTTTTTGAGGCTGAACTAGTAGCCACAATTAATCTTGTGGCTAATATGTACTTTGGAACTTAAGCTTCAGTGGTAACTACCATCAGCTTGCTGTATTTTTGAATCCTCTTTTTGGTCAGTGATGTCAAAGTGGATTAGGGTCTTCCCTAAGCCACATTACAAGTTACAAATCTGATATGCGTTTGCAAGGGACATATCTGAGTGTAACCCAGGCCTTTGAATTGCTATTTGCTGTGCTTTTTTTGCTTTGACTACCTCTAATTGACCATCTATGGTGAATGATTCTTATTATTCTTATTTTATTCTTTTAACCTTCTATAACAAAATTATTACAGTGTTTCCAGATTGTCGATCACAGTGTAGCAAAATGGAGACTTTGAAGGAAAACCATGTACACATTTTATACGGCATGCATCTGAGTGATGCTTTAAACAAGTGGTTGTTTATGGAAATATTTCTTCTATTTTGTAAATATATTTAGTTTAAGTAATTGACATAGTGACTATTTTTGTTTTAGTCAATTCTTTAAGAGGCAGGTTTTTTTCCAAACAAAGCAGAAGATAGAAAAAGCATTTTATATTTTAAAACATGTAAATGAAGAAAGATAGAAATGACAGGGAATTCATGGCTGAGTGGTAGCACCAGAGACTATACTTCACTTTTTGAAACATTGAATTTAATGAAGCAGTAATTTTAAATGCTTACTTTTATCATTCAATAGTATTTTAATGTTATACTCCTTTTGCTTACCACAAAATAGCATCTTCTTTTAGTAAATATATTTTATAGCAATTTATAGAACAGAGGCGCCCTTGTAGGCAGATATTTGCTGCCTCTAAAAAGCTCAGATATAATTATGACAAAAGATAACAGTGGAAGTTATAAATAAGAGAAGTGGGAAGGTGAATGAGAAAACCAGTATATATTAGCACAATGCAGCTTTGACCACAGCAAGGTCATCTTGGTTGATATTTGTGAGTTTTTTAACTCAGAGATTAAAAGAAGACAGAACAAACAGGTAAGTACCTGACAGTAGGCCTAGTTTTTATCCATTGTCAGTGTACCCTACATACTCGATGTACAGGAGAGATCTGATGAAGGAAAAGATAATATTTCATATGCATGGATGTCAACCTTACTAGTTCTGTGATTCCCCTCTTCCCACTAAAGGAGCCTCATCAGGGTATGCTGGGTATCGAACCCTACCACCAAGGGCAATTTATTCCACTGTTCTCTAATGACCTCTTGGACACAGGCTATGTGAGGTCCATCGGCATGGGAAATGTCTCTGGTGGAAAAGCTTGGTTCTAGTCACCATTCTTGCCCTGCTATACAGGGACATTTGCTCACAGATGGGACTTCTGAACGTATGAGTGCTGGGGCAGAGGAGTAGCTCTGCAACAAATATTTGGGTGGCTTCTGATGTAAAGTGAGGAAGCAGTGAAGGAAAGAAGATATGTAAAAGGAGTTGGTCACAGGATGGATGAGTTGTCCAGGCAGAGACAGCTCACTTTCAAACCATCCTCTTTTTTATGGGCACCTTGTCACTCTGCAAAAAAGCTCTAGGATGTTCTTCTTCTCTCAAAAAGCTTGGTATCAAGTAGCTCGATAACTACGCCATGCAAACAAAAGCAACGGATGACCAAGCAATTAGCTTCCAAGTGGACTGTTGACCCAAATGAAAATGCTATATAGATGTACCCTGAGAGATCAAGTGAAGAGTCTGACCTGCTTTACACAGGATTTTACACACATACAGGGAAATGTGAAAGAAATTCCAAGGCAGTTTTTGATTTAATAAATAGGTGGGTTTCAGTCTTTCAGAAGGCCATGCTTCTCACTTTATCACAGTTTGATAACTTCATCAAGCAAATAGTGCTGCTAGAGGAAACTGAACTGTGATATTGTGATATTAAGTGATAGTCCTAGAGCTTATGTACACTAGGTAGGAATATTAAGGGATGGTATTTACAGTATGTAAAAGGACAAAATTACTCCCTTGATGTCTTTTAAGATAGAAGGCATATGAGACATTAATTATATCTGTATTCAGAGACCAACCAAGTGTTAGTTAACTTATACTGCCTGCAAAAGTGTTTTTAAATGCTAAAATCTGCTACTAAATTGTTATGATGTGTTCAGCAGAGCAGATACGACTATGAAAGACAATAGTTTAGTGGAAAGGAAACAGTTCAAAATATAGTTAAAAATTGATCTTCTATGAATGCTACTTCAAAGTAATGTCTTGTGATGTTTGGATCATGAAACAGAAGTGAGCAATTGCATTATGCAAAATGCCAGGCATTGTAATGCCAATCAAAACATTTTATGGAATTTGCTACATGGAGGTGAGTCCCTTGGGAGTGAACACTGTCATTGAATATCAATGAGTAGTGCTGACACATGAAGGATACCAGTCAACTGGTTATTTTCATGCTTATAATAGATTCCTAGGAAAATTTATTACCAAATATACAGAAACTGAATCATGAAAGCGAAAAGTTAGCTGCAGATTAATTCTGTTCATAGAAGCTTAATAGTTGTCTTGATAATCTTGCAACTGACTAGTTCTTCCAAAAGTTTTGTATGAATTATCCATTTCCTTCAGTTATATTTCAGCTTTGAATTATACTGCATTTTGTTTATATGTTTTTAACATATACTGTAACAAAGTGATTTTCAATCTACTCAGGCTTTTCAAATCCACATTCAGTATCTAATGTCACTTATCTCTAAATTAATAACACAACTTTCTGGGTTTTATCTGTTTAAAATAGAAATAATTAGCTTGATGATAATGATTCAAAATTTAATGCCCATGTCTACATTTGCTTGTTTTAAAGGTTGCTTGGAATAAAATATTTATTATGGTTTTAGACTAGTTACCTAAAGAAATGATTTATATATATGATTTTCCTCTCTATCTGTCATTCTTAATGACTTTTGAACAAACTGATGAATTTCAGCAGGCTTTGGCAGTGGGGTCTCAAAGGCACTAAGTTGACAATTCATGTAGCCTTTGGGTTTTAAGTCCTTAAACCATTGCTTGGTTTCCCAACAGCAGCCATTTGGTCTCTTTAGTTCAGCAGCTAGTCAGTTAACTCCCTAACAGCAGCAACATGTATTGTGTCTGGACAACAGAGGGGATAAAAATGGAATATAGAAGAATTTGGGACATTATTGTGAAATGACACACAGCAGCATTTGAGACATTGATGCTGTATTGTTGAGGTTATGGAACAGAGCTGCAGGAATTAGAGCATAGGGAAGGGAGGTAACCCTTAAAGAAAAAAGGGACCAGACACAAGTGCTGAAATGTAACTACAAGTTGCAAAACTATAGGAAAGCAGTTTGTAATAAATGCGTTACTCATAGAACTACTTGTTTATGTATAAAGCTGGTCACCAGCATTCAAACACCACGTTATCTGCAACAAGTATCATTTATACTCTTTAATAGAGAGAATTTTTTGGCATCTTGCTCAGAAAACAGGTTGTCTCTTATGTAATCTTCTCTGGTGGGTGGGTGCAGGGATCTCAGCTGCCTTCCCCAGTGCCTGCATTTGTCCCCCTTTACAGTGATTCTCTAATGAAAGACATCTGTTGTGCAATGCCTGTCATCTACACTTTGGTAAATGCACTTGAGAATATATTTTGGTGTTCGAAATTATTTGGTATCCTTTGGTTGTATTTTCATTTCATCTGTGTTTCAGGCTAACTCTCCACAAATGATGTGGGCAGAATCAATACAAAATATTTCAGGGTCAGGTACCACAGTGATTCTGTTAGGCATGTTGTATCACTTGCCTCCTGCTTGTCATTATGTCAAAAGCTCCATTTTGCTTACTAAAAAAAATACTGGCAGTACTATACACGATCAAGATGGGCCATTAGAAAAATTACCTTTGTTGGTAGTTTTATTTGTGAAAAGAAAATCTGAAAACCTGTGTGCTAAGAGGAATAGTTTAATTTAGTTATATATTAGTGAGTTAAATGACAGATGATAATGCTAAAAGCTCTTAAGCAGTGCTTTCTACAGAGTAATTCATACATGTTCACTGTTTTTATTGATTTGGCAAATGAGCAGAATGGTTAAGTGACCTGCATACAGACAGACAGCTGCGATAACAGTTATGGGGCCTGGGCATCACTATGGAATTCACTGGTCTTTGCAAACCCAGTGATAAAACTGTCCTTAGTCTCACCCTCTTTCCCAGCAAATAATGCCACTTTTAGCATAAATCTTGAAAGTGATGAAGACTTGGCATAATTAAGGAGATATTCAGAACTCTGTAATGTTTGTGAAGTGCTTTTTTGATTTGCGAATTGTTCTCAGGATCGCGTTTGTGGAAGTGTATGGGTGGAAACCAAATGTATCTTTGACATTTGCCTTATGCATTGCTGTCAATCAAATGGCACATTACATTATTTTCCTCCTTTTAAGAAAAAAGATTTAAATGACTATTTGAAGCTTTCATGGGGAATAAAAAAAAGTGAAAAAATATTCATAGGTGTATCTGTGTTGAAAAGAAATGCAATTCTGCTATTTCTATAATGATTTTTTGTTTCTGAATAAAATATTCTTAAAGCTCACTGTTCTTTTTAAAGCAGCAAAGACACATGACTGCTTCTTTTTCTTCCAAAGGATTTCCTGCTGCAGATTTTCACTGTATTTCGGATACTAATACGACCAGAGATGTTTCCAAAAGATTGGACAGTGATGCGTTTGGTTGCAAACAAGTAAGGCATTTTTAATGTTAATAAAAATACGGGTAGTATGTGACAATCATGGTATAAATAAATAAAGTTATATGATGTATATAATAAAAATGTAAAATATCTGTTATAATGCTGGCTGAAGTTTTTCATTTTTTTTAATTTAAGATGTAAAATCTCTGGATTTACTTAACATGGCATAATCATAATATAATTTGTACCTCTTTCTCTTCTGAATTGCAGTATGCACATTTAGCTGGAAACTCAATGATGTTTTTACATGTTTGTTAATTCAGTGCTTGTCAGAAAAATCAAAACCCACAAAGCAGGAAATGAGGTACAGCACAGGCAATAGTAATGTAGTGCTCTAAGCATTGTCTAGGGATACTTTGAGATGTAACCTGCCTTCGAGCTATTCTTTCTCTGCTTGGGCCTTATTTTTATAGAAACAGGTTCCCAGTGTTTCTGAGAAGTCATTACAACAATTCTAAAACTATTGAAATTTATTTCACCTGTATCACTAGCTAACCTTTTCTGTAGGCTTAGCTTTTGATCAGATAAGCTGTCTGAACAATTAACGCAATTATGGAAACACCAGTGTTGGCAGAGGAGGGGGGCTTGTTTTGGGCAGACGTACAAATTCAGAATTTAGGACTGACTTAAACTTTCATGGTATGTATTGCAATGCCTGAAGAAAATTGATTTTTAGTCTGCACTGTGCCTGTTATCTCCAAGGAGAATTGAAATTCACAGTGCTGTATAGAATTCTAGTAACAATATTATTTCTACAGTTAAATTTCGCAAAACTTGTGTTCAGGATACATATTTGTTGTGTATGTATATACAAGTATCATAGTTTTTGTTCAAACTTTGTCATGACTTTAAAAAAAAAAATAAATTGGTGCTCATTTTTATTACCTCATTTAATGTTAATAATCTTGACAAGTTTGAATTCCAGCACAAAAAAACCCACAAAAAACCAAAACAAAACTTTAAAAATCAAAGAATGGACATGGTCATTTGTTTCTCTGTATCATATTAAAGAAGATATGGCTGGTACAAGCCTGCATCTGGTAATTATGCTTAAGAAATAAATTGAGAAACAGAGGAAAGCAGGAAAAAACATAGGAAATTTTAGACTAAATGTATGATCTAAGAAATTGCTGTATATTCCAGAAACAGCTGGTTTGGCAGGTGGTTTTGCAATAGCTGACATGGACAGAACTAAGATTTGGGAATGACCTTGGCACGTGTTTCTCAGGCTGGTGTTGTTCAGATATACTAAAGATCATGTTACTAAGTTCTGCAAAGGAATATTTACTTACACCAGTATTATAGTTAGTATTACGCATCTCCCTTTGTTAATCCATGTCATGTTGTTTCTGACCATCTAGGAGGTGATTATATATCCAGTTCTGTCAGGAAAAGATGACAGGCAGAAGTTGATGATGGCTGCTGGTGTGAACTGTCCAGAAGAAGCTAATCACATTAACTAACTGAACCCAGTAGCACACAGTTGCATAAACATTACTGCTAACAAATGGGATATAAATGCATCTTTACCAATTCAGCATTCAATAATTGCTTTGCTAGGCAGTCGTTCCTTTGTGGAGGAAATGCTGTTTTGCTATGAGACAGGGTTGGTAGGTGTACTTAAAAGTGTAGTGTGAACTGAAGACTCATCATCCCTACATGATATCTCTATGGCTTAGTTTCTGTTCCTTTTTGAGGCAGCGGAAAGGAAAATCCACTTCTGTTCCCTCCTCATCTTCAGAGCACTAGTTTTTCCAGAGCTCTTTCTGAATGGGCGTTCTTTCCTTTCACTTGCGTGCCTCGCTGCCATTGCAGTGACTGCTTTCCTTCAGCTTCCTCAAGGCATTCAAAAGAACAGAGCCACAGAGTAGTAGCTTTGCTAGAATTGTCCGAAGCCAGAATCTTTTAAGTACAAAGGGAAGAGCCCAGAGGCAGGGTGAGAAATTAGGGCACTGTCTGGCACTACAGCCAGAAGCAGCTGTGGGCCATTCTTCCTGAGCTTCACTTGATGAGCAAGAGCATTTCCAAAGACCTAAGACTCTTCAGGATTGAAGGCAAAACTTGTTGAACTCCTTGATCCATTCATATCCAAAAGAAAAAAAACAGAAGGTCTAGACCACCTTTTTAAGAGTATAACCAAGTAATCCATTAACAGTGTGGCTCTTTTTTTAACTCCTGCTTCCCAGCAATAAAATGACTGTCATGCTTGCTGAGTCAGATGGCTGCCTTCTCAGCTGTCCGGGCTTCAGCCGGAGAAACGGTAGCTAATCCAGAGTCAGTGTGTGTCTTAACTTCACCCATCACTGCAGTCACATCACCAGCAGCACTGTCTTTTCTCTCCCTTGTCCCTAGAGTGATATAAAAATTCAAACTGTCTGGTATTTACAAGAAGAGAGATTGCCTGAGCCTAGGGAAGAAATGAGTCCTAGAAAGGATATAATCGGGTAGTGAGCATTTCCTGGGGGAGGGAGGGATCAATTTTTTTCTCTTTTTTTTTTATGTGTGCAGAACTTCAATTACCTGAAAGATATTGGGTCTTAAAATGCCATAATACTTTCAATATATAGTATTTATCTATAAAAATATTGCTGCCAACTGGCTTTACATTTTTTTCTTTCTAATTGCAGTGTTTTCAGTAATTACGTAGCATCTGATACTTGGATGCTGCCTGCAATTTAAAAAAAACAACCAATCAAAAACAACAACAAAAAAAACCCCACAAAAAACAACAACAAATATCACAACCAACAGAAGATACTGTGAGCTCAAGAAGACAAATCTGTAACTATCCAGAAATTAAGAAACGTCATGATGACACCTTCATGGTCTATAATTCTGAATGTCCATGGCTAGCATTATAAAACTACCAAGTGACTTCCAAAATTTGAGAAATAAAGTAATATTTTAAAAGGGAGGCTTAGCCCTAAAGCATGGAAATAGATCTTTTATGAATTGTGTTCTTTGATGGAAGAAGAACATCCAAAAAAATCCTCAATGTATATTAGCTTCTAGCAGTTAAGTAATGAAACAGAAATTAACTCTGTTTAAAACTGCATAACCATGTAATATCTGCAGTCAGCTGATCAGCATACATTCGGCAAAGCAAAATAATTACTTATGATTATCTAATATTTCTAACATGGATGTTACTACAGATTGACAAAATATGTTTTTTATATATACTATGGGAAATATAATTTTAATTTCATTCGTTATAGGATAGGTATAGACTTACTTTCTATATCAACTTGGGTAGTAAGCTGGCTTTCTGTCCCTCTAAGTTTCTATTTGTACTTGCAAACAAACACCACATAATATAGGAAAATATCTGAATCAGTTACCTAGCACCAGAGAGGAATCCAAAATTCTATTATAAAATATGCCAGACTAAAATTGAAGCTTCTGGATAACACCTTCTTAATGTCTTTCTCAACTAGAAATCACTGTGTGATGGTCACTTGCTTAAGTTACCCTAAGGTTAAAAAAAGAATCACTTATCTGATGCTTTAATTGACTGGCATCTTCTGAGAGCGTTTAACAGACTCAGCTGAACTCCAGGTATGTCATGTTTCATTAACAGTTGAGGAGGCTGTTGGAGAGCAAATTGAGTTTCTATTACTTGCTGAGCAAAGGTTTGATATTTATAACATACTATGCCTATGTATTATTGAACAATGAGCTCATTTTCCACTGCTTCGGTATGCAAGAAGCTTTAAAGATCTCTGTATGATTAACTATGTATATCCTTTTAACATTTTGTTGAATGATAGAGATACTAGATCATCCAATTCCTAATTTGAATTTTATAAGCATATAAAATGGATGTATGAACATTATTATTTGTAGTAAAATAATTGATCCATACAGTGTGATTTACTATAGCGTGTTGCTTTTGCTAAAGTTCCAAATGCATTTACTGACAATTAGGCATAGGGACTTGAAACAGAGAATCCTTCTGGTTATCAGTAATGACTGAAAGACATTATTGATATTATTTTAAAAGTAACTCAAATGAAACGCACAATAAAGGAAGACATTAAATTAGCATTAGTTTCATCATTGTGGCTGCTGTGAATACTCTTAGCTCCTTTGGTGTGGGTGTCTGAGACTCCTACAATGAACAAAAATTCTTGCTTTTATGTAATAGTGTTGCTAACAACATTCTTGCTTTTATGTAATAGAGTGTTGCTAACAACGTTTTTGCTTTTATGTAATACAGAGTGTTGCTAACAACTGAACATGACAATCTGTCATAAAAAGCATATATATACATAGGTATGCTTGTATGAATAAGTTTATATGCAAATAACAATCTAACAAGTGTCACATGTGTGACTCTAGATTTATTTCATTTATTTATGAAATAGAAAAGAAAGCTTTTTTTTCCTGTTTGAACACCTCTGTGCTCGAGAAAATTTCACTCTGAAATACCAAAGGAGGAAATGACAACCTAATGCTATGTATTTGTCCCATATCAGAATGGAAAAAAGAAAGCTTTGATTTTCTACCGTTGCTTGCCGAGGCAAAAGCCAGGTTGCCAGAGCACAGTTCAGACATTTGCTGAACTTCTAAGCGCTGCTTTGGATTTTTCAAACGGGTTATTGCAGAAAAGTTTGCTGTGAAAATCTGATGGAAAAGCCACTCCATCAGCATTCTGTGTATGAGTCCAGAATAATTTATTTAGTAGCTAAAATCAGAGAGGTTTCTCCTGTAAAACAGGAAGTGGTTCTGAACAAATATGGGGCAGGTGGCAAGAGGAAGAAAAGCAAGTATTACTGCAAACTCAATGTTTTCTAGTATGATACTCAAATGGATTTCAAATAAATGTTGTTGTTGTTTTGAAATCCTTGGCTGGGAGGCAACTTGGAATGTGAATATTGTACCGGATCAGGCAGCTGTCCATCTGTCCTCTGGCTGCTGTCTCTGCTTTGTTCATTTTTGCCTTTTTTTTTATAGGACCTACATTATTTGTAGGGAAAGAGAACCCCCGAGCCTTAGACGTGTTTTCTGTCCTACATGATTTTAGTTTGTTGTAGATTCAGAGTAACAGATTGTGGGTCAAAAACAATGGCTTCATCTTTCTATGTTCAGTCTGATTTTTTGGGGTGTTTTGATCTACATCATATGCACTCTCACTCTACAGTCTCACATATTATCAACTAATCCATATCATATCTTTGGTAAACCAAAATAAATCAAACCTGAGCTATGTTGCCTATGGCAAAAAATATCTCCATTGCAATTATTCTGTTATTTCAGGAAAATTCTGGAAACTTAAATTTCATTTAAGATTTCTACTCTAATCACCTTGTTGTAAGAACTGAAGCAGATCATCTCCTTCAGTTTCATCTGCCATGGAAGGAATGTGGCAAGAAAGGAATTGTCTCAGACATAAATAGAACTATGTAGTTGTCCTGGTTTCAGCTACCATAGAGTTAATTTTCTTCCTAGTAGCTGCTTCATTCCTGTGCTTTGGATTTAGTATGAGAATAATGTTGGTAACACACTGATGTTACAGCTGTTGCTAAGTACTGCTTATTCTAAGCCAAGGACTTTTCAGTTTCACATGTTCTGCTGGTGGGGAGGTGCACAAGAAGCTGGTGGGGAGCATGGCCAGGACAGATGACCCAAACTAGCCAAAGGGATATACCATAGCATAGGATGGCATGCTCAGTATATAAACTGGAGGGTATTTACTGGGATGGGCCAATGGGGTCCTGGGAGGAGGTGCTTGGGACCTGGCTGGGCATTGCTCAGTGGGTAATGAACAATTGCACTGTGCATCACTTATCATTATGGGGTTTTATTTCTCTTACTTTTGTTATCTTCCTATTCATTGATGTTATTATTATAGTTATTAATATTTTATTTTATTTCTATTATTAACCTGTTCTTATCTCAACCCATGAGCTTTCCTTTTATTTGATTGTCCTCCTCATCATACTGGGGCAGGGGGAAGGAGTGAGCAAGCAGCTGGCTGGTTGCTGGCTGGGATTAAGCCATGACAGTAATATAAACTTGGCAGTATTGTTGCAGTTCTTGAGATCTTCTGGAATTTTCTCTTGCACACAGTTTTTGTGGGAGTTATTACTTTGGACTTAGGTTGAAATTTTGCACAGTAGTAGTTCTGATGAACTGATCTTTTCTATAAGAACTTCTTCCTGAAACATGCAAACTATTTCCATTTTGTGAAACATATGGGCTGTAAATTAAAGCACGCATAATAACAAGAATGACAGGACTCTCTTTATCTATGCCTTGATTCTTAGTTTTGCATATATTAGTTTCTAAGCATTTCACTTTGTCTTCCACGCTGCAACAGGGAGTGCTGTAGACACACTTGTAACTCCCTGTTGGTGGGAAAGTGGGGTAAACTATACAGATGAGTGCTAAACATGGAACACTACTTAGAAAAGCTACAATATAACTGTTGAGAAAATGAGTATGAAAATGACACTTGAGGAATGGAACTATGAACAAATTGAACTTGAGACTCAGTATTCTAAAAAGTCTTAGACTTGGCTATTACAGGTGTTTAAACACATCAAATCAGAAGATAATGTGTGGAAGGGACAGTCATTTTAAAAGTAGAGAAATGGAAGCAAAAATTTAAACTAGTAATAAGCTAAATGATACATAGCCATTTTGTATTTATAAACTTGAAATCTATCAAAAGTGCCAGCATAAAAATAAAATTTATCTTCTTGGTGGGTTGATTAATGTATAATTCTTCAGTGTTGTGAAGATGAAAAATATTAAACTCTTAATATATATTATATTGCTGTTAAAACATATTTTCTCATGAATGCATTGCAAAAATAGTAAAAAAGTTCAGTCCAAAATATGGAAAGGGAAACAAATTTTAGTATTGTAACAGCATACAGGTCAAGAATCACCTTCAAAGAAGTACTAGATGTATTAATAGTAGGTAGATGGTAATTAAATGAAATGTGTAGATATAACCTTTTTCTCAGAAGGTCTTTAAACAGTTGATTGTTGCAAAATGTATAACAGCAAAAAGATCATTCTATGTTTATCTCTTTTTCTCCCTGTTTCACAAGGAATTTAATGGTTTATATGGATTTTTCACTTGACTAAATGTGTTGATAGACACAAGTGCTGCAGAGGTTAGCTTAGGGTAACCTTTAGGGATATTCCATTTCTGTAGATTACCAAACTTGGTTGCTGCTATGAACAAGGCTGTCATTGATCTCTGTGACAACCACTGTGAAAGGCTATTGGTCATATGTATTTATCTAAGATGTATTAATACAACTCAGGCAGGTATCCATATAGGGCAATGAATGACTGTTTACAACATACTGAATTGAGATCTTCAGAAGCAGATCTTTCTCACAGAGAAATGCAATTTTGCATTTATCTGTTGTCATTAAAAAGACTCTTTGTCCATAGGGCTGTCAATATTATACATTGGGAATGGGTATTTTCTATTTATAACCTACATGCACATATTTTCAGTACCAGGAAAGTTGAAAACAAATTGCTCAACTGTATATATTTGGGCTACTAGGTCCAAGTGTGTATTAAATCTGATATCAGCATTATTTGCAGAACAAAATTTATGGTTTATCTTTTTGATCAATTATATTATTCTATACAGAACATCTGGTTTTGGCACACATTCTTGCATCACACTTATTTTAATTTTTTTAATTTCTTGATGTTCATGTTGTTTGTCAAAAGATGCTCTCAGTAGTCAGATTTTCTATATGTTTAAAAGGTATTTAAAGCCAACATAGATGTTAAATCTGTTCTGTCACTGGAAAATTGTCTTTCTCTGAGTATTAAATATGAATTTTCACTTAATGAAAACTACTGTCTTTTTCATTCTTTTCTTCCCAGTGTGATCATTACTACAGTCTTGTACCTTTCAGATGCCCTTCGTAAAAACTTCTTAAATGAAAACTTTGATTACAAGGTAGAGTAAATGTGTCTAACATAAGAGAGATGCAATAACTGCTACGTCGTCCTGTGGCTTGGTTGTTTGTTATTAAACTTAGCTACAGCATATAAACAGCTAGAACATACACTAACTCAGCATTTTGATGTGCTCAGAGTTTAAGGTTTTCTTAAATGTGGAACTGTCTTAATCAGGAGTACTGTGGTTGTTTTTTAATTTCATATTTTTCATTTTGTTATTTCAGCCTCTGTGTTAGGTTACTTATTCAGGATTTCTGCAGAGCAAATTTTTGGATTATGGAAACTAATTTTATTATCACAAAGAAAAAATATTCCATTTTTGAATCAAGGCAAATTTATCAAAAATACAGGTTTGCAGTTGTGTATTTCTATCATGACCAATTAACATGCTGCATAATTAATATTAGAAAATTATGACACTGCATAGTGAATATAGTTTGAGATGATAGTGAGGTATGGTACCTATGATAAACTGTGAAATACAGAATGCTGCTTGTAGGATTCAGATGAGAATGCCTAAGAATGTGTCTTAAAGACCGATTCCCATAGAAACATGAATGAATATTCTACCCAAGCAAGAGACATTAGTCCAATTGCTTCATCATAAGTGCATAATTTCCTTCCTAGAGAAGGTAGTGAGCTCGTGTTGACTTCCAGCAGAATTGTGGACACTTCTCTGAAAATCCAGACTCCTGTTGGAGAGATTGGTGGGAATGCAGATTTATCCACTTTATATAACTGGAGATGAGGAGTTCTGTTCTTTTTGAAGTTTCACAAGTTCAGAGGCTAAAACTGATAAGAATTGCCTGTAGACAAGGCATTTATATTCCCTAAACTTGATTAGCAATGTAATTACTGTCCTCCAGAACTACAGTGTCTGGAATAGGGCTTCCCCTACACATCTAACTTTCTCCTGCCATGGAGCATCTACAGCTGGGTTATTTGAATGTATTTTAAATTATCCTTAGCTTTATCTTTGAATCTTCTAAGGAGAAGATTCAAAATATGATTCATAAAGTATGAGCTTAAGACATCTGTATATTTGTAATATGTTAACAAGACCTGGCTTTGGTTTTGTCCAGTGAAGCCTGCAGCAAGTGAGACTGGCAAATACTATCAAGTAAGATGGGCCAGAGAATGACAATTCTGTTTTGATAGCTTTTGAGGTACAAAATTTTGGTGGTTTTGAACTCAAAAGACAGAATCTTTGTAGTCTTCTATTTAAATACACTAAGGGTTTTTTTCCATATTTAGAAGGTAAGATTTTCAGATTTTGAAGGATTAAAAAAAAAAGTATCTGCAACTCTGAAACATTTACATTTAAGAGATGTAGCATATGTAAAATAGATATATTTCTGCTGAACATTTTTGAGTTGGTGAAAAGTATATTTGGATGCAAAGAAATTTAGTCAAAAAACCATTTGAGTAATTTATTAATTGAGATTGAAACAAGTGACGTGATTTGAAAATTTGCATCTTGAGTGGTCATAAAAAGGTGATACTGACAAAATGAAATAACCAAATGCCTTATGCTTATTGTAGATATGGGATTCCTACTTCTTTCTTGCTGTCATTTTTATAAACCAGTTATGTCTACAATTGGAGATGTTCACACCTTCCAAGAAGAAAAAGGTTTTAGAAAAGTAAGTACCGCTGTCAGCTTCTAGAAAACTAATAGATAAAACACTTCTCAAAATTCAAGACATGGGAGGCTGCAAAAGGGCCTACCAAAAAGATAATGACAACAGTATTTCCACTTGCTATAATGAGAGTTGTTTCTGGCCTTTTGTATAGCTCTTCAAAGGTGAGTGCAGCCATCATAGAAACGCCCAAATTGGTTCAGATATTGGGAACAAAATAGCCCTGTTGCAGCAGTGCCAACACTTAATTTCCAGTTTGTGCATAAGTTGATTCACTCTGTTTCAGGTGTTTGTGCGAGGCACTGTACTGTTCTGTATAAATTATTTAAGATAAAGTGATTTTTCTCAGAGAGAGAGCTACAGAATATTACTGCAAAAAAAAAATAAAAATATAGCTTTTGCTTCACAGCTGTGTTGCTGATGTATAGCATGTAGAAAGAACTGATACTTTTGAACTTTGATATTTTTGCAAATAAACCTGGGTTAAAAAATCTGGTTTTAGCTGGGTACAGTGGAAGGAGCAAAAGCTTGGAAGAAATCATACCTTTTAAAGTATTTTTTTTATGGACTACAACTGAGACACTTCAGTTAACAGTATCACAGAATGGCATATGAATTAGGTTTTCTTAGATGATCTTCCACTGTTTTGCTTTATTTTTTTTAATACACTGCAGATATGGTGACATGCGAGTGACAATGGGATGTGAAATCTTCAGCATGTGGCAAAATTTAGGTAAGCAATTAAACACATCATCAGTAGGTCATAAAATGAAAAACATTTATTATTTTTTCACCTATTAAATACACTTGCCAGATATAGAGGAGTTGTTGATAATGAAGTTCATGTGAAGTTTTGATTAAAGTTTAGGAAAACCCCAGTCATCTGTAACTCCATTATAGCTAAACTCTGCTTTCTAAGCCTTGGTACTATATCTGACTCTACCGCTAATTTCAAAGAGAACTGAAAGAGCACCATCAGAGAAAATTAGAAAAGAAAGTAGTGCTCTTTTGGGGCAGAATTATTATGCCTAGAAATATACTTATGTTCACAATTTTAGTTCTGTGCCAAACAGTTTAAACACAGACGTATATCTTTATTCTGAAGCTCTCTTGAGATGCTGGATTTGCATCAGATGTTCCCCTAAGTCCTAGTTATGCTAAAATATAAAGGCATAAACAAATCAGTGGGTGATGTATAAATGACACATTGGACAACATGAGAAAAATATATGCTTGGATATAAACTTCAGAATATTTTTATATTTATAAACAATAACTGGGCAAACTGAAAGTATGAGCCTCAGAGAAATGCAATGAAATATTATTTGTAAAGAAAATCTAAACTTAAGTAGAAGATTTGGATGCTATGTTTGTCATCTTTATATTTCAATTATTCAATAGTTTACTTCATTAAAGGGCCGATTGAAGTTATGAAGACTGTCAGTGGTTACTCAGATACTGTCATCCCAATTCTAAAATCTTTTCCCCAGCAAGATAGGTATTTGTAAAAAAGCTGGTCTTTCTGATCAGCCTGTACTAGAAAGAGAAATGCTCAAAATAAGAAAATATTTGCTTATTAATATCTTGTTAATATTTGTTGTGCAGCATATTTTGCTTATTTACAGCATTTAGTATTGCTTGGTCACTCTAAGGCATCCCTCTAAATTGTTTTTATACATGATGGGTATTTCTAAATTGGTATACCAAGAATACACTCCTGGGTTCCAGCCCCTTCCTGCATGCTATGATAACACATCGTCTCCCCACTCATGTTGTTTTCTACTGAACAGAAACCCAGTGTGCAGGCAAAGAGGGAATCATAATCCCTTTCAGTTGGAGAGAGTTTTGTGGGGTACAGTATGGAGTTCATCTAGCAATGTGTACATTTAAATACTTAGGATATTTCATATAATTGGTGTTGTGCTAGTCAGCATTTTACAGTTCTCTTTGCAGTAAGTCATCATAAGCATTGATCCTTGTCCTGTAAACTTGCTTTCATATGGATATGCATCCAGATGTTTTCAGCAAATGGAATTCTGGTTGTCCTTTGCACAAACACAGACACTAAGCAGAGCATCAATCAGGGCTGACTGCCCAGTGGAATATCCAGATGTAGTCTGGACATAAATTAATTCCCATCTTAGAAAGTCAGTGCATTGCAATTTATAATCCCCCTATTCCAAAGAGATCAGAAGTCTTACTCATAGAAAACTGAAACTGAATGGTCATTCTTTATTGTATGTAGTTTCTAGCTTTCCTGACAAGAACTTAGTTTTCTACCAAGTAGGATATGGTGAATTAATGGAAAATGGTTTAGAACTGATTTTGAAATTTTTAAGTTTTGAGAACAGCCAAAAGATGTACTTCCATTTTTGTATCCACAAAACTAAAGATAGGTAAAAGTTAGTGCTTAACTCTTTTTGATGAGCATAGAATATCAGACAGTTAACACAAGAAAGCAGAGCTTAGAAACCAAACCATTCCCGGGAAAAATAAATGAAATGTCCAGAGAGTGCTTTGTCTCTCCTTAGAATCATAGAAATGTCTAGAGTAGAAAAAACCTGTATGATCATCTAGTCCAGTCATCAACGTAACGCTACCAAGTCTACCCCTTAAACCATATCCGTAAGCACCCCATCTAATTGTCTCTTAAACACCTCCAGGGATGGGGACTCCACTACTGCCCTGGGCATCCCATTCCAACGCCTGATAACCTGCTCAGCAAAGGTGTTCTTCCTAATATCCAAGTGAAATCTCCCCTGGCGAGAAATTTCCCCTTGTTCTATCATCTGTTGCTGAGTTAAACAGGCCTGCTCCCACCTCTCTATAACCTCCCTTAAGGTAGCCATAGAGAGCAATAAGGTCTCCCCTGAGCCTCCTTTTCTCCAGGCTAAACAACCCCAGCTCGTTCAGCCACTGCTCATAAGACATGTGCTCAAGGCCCTTCACCAGTTTTGTTGCTTCTTGTTATCCTCTGGAAGACTAACTTGGGATACAGGTAACCCACTGTCACATCACAGAATCATAAAATGGTAGGAGTTTGAGGGGACCTCTGGAGATCATCAAGTCCCCTAATTGTCTTTGTAGCCCTCCATTATACTCTCTTCATTAGTTCCCTGTCTCTTTTGAACTGGAGAGCCCAGGACTGGACATAATACTCCAGATGTGGCCTCACTAGGGCAGAGTAGATGGAGAGGACATCCTCCGTCAACCTGCTGGTCATACTCTTTTTAATGCATCCTAGGATATCATTGGCTTTCTTGGCTGCAAGAGCACACTGCTGCCTCATGGTGAACTTGTTGTCCACAAAGACTCCCAGGTTCCTCTCCTTCCTCTGAACTCAGTACTGCATAATAAAATCTGATAAATTATGTTGGCCTTATATTGTTTCGGGCTTAAGAAATAGGTCATGCTGTGATGGACATGACAGAAAAACTCTATAGACATTTAGAGTGCTAGTTTTTAATTCCTCACATAGTATTTGGATTGCTTGATAGCTCACAGGACGCCCAGTTCACATTCAAGTTCATGTCCGTTTTTGTTTTAGGGGAACACAAGCTTCACTTTATTCCAGCACTGATTGGCCCCTTCCTGGAAGTGACCTTGATACCTCAGCCAGACCTAAGGAATGTAATGATTCCCATTTTTCATGACATGATGGACTGGGAGCAAAGGCGAAGTGGAAACTTTAAACAGGTACTGTATGTGAAGCTCTTTATAAAACAGGACTGCAATTCAAGCACTTCAGAGAGTGCTGGTCCCAACCATTAGTGTCTCAGGGTGGAGAAGGTTGCCTATAACATTATACCTGTTGGAGAGGGATTACCAGGGTGTTCCCTTTTTACTTTCTGCAGGGGTAGTAGGATTCTTCAATTAATGGTATCATGTTAGTCATGTAAGATGAGGCACAAAATCTATAGCCTGATGAAGTGAAGAAAACTTGAGTTGTCTTCCACAAGGCTGTTGTGTTTTTTCATCTGCTTTACAGCAGTACAGGCTACTGGTTAGATAGGATTCAACTAGCCTCCCTTCAAGTTGGTATGAAAACAGATCAGATGGTCCTTCTGAGGAATGTTCTTCTGTAAGGATTCAAGTATTCTTGCTGCTCAAACACCTTTCTAACAGGCCAGGAAGGAACGACCAAGTGTGCCATCTGCTCCTGCAGCTCCCACTCATTTCTTTCAGACTGCCTGAAACCAATTCTCAGTGCCCTCCTTCCTTCTGCTTCAAATGAAGGATAGCAGAAGTATTTGAATTACTCCCAGGCAATTATAATGCTTAGTGTGGGAGCTGTATCTGAAACGCAAAACAAACTATTAAGAACGGAGGAGTGCATGTGATGTAAGTAGGTAGCTTTTCACTAGCAACATATAAGCTTATTATTAAAAGTCACTATAGAAATGTTAACAAGTTGGGAGAAGGAAAAAAATCCATTTCTGCTTCTCTGTTTCTATCTTGAGTTTAAATGTAAATTGTAATAGATTTATTCTCTAATAAAATATCTTGATAACAGCTTGGTTTCTCCACTAGATTTGGGATTGCTAATATAATGCTGCTAAAAAGGAGGGTTTAAAATATTAACATACAGTATAGCCTCACCTCTATATTGTTTATAATCAATACACTTTAAAATATGCATTGAAGGAGACATTAGCCACCAGGTATGTTCTGTAAGTTTCTTTGATAGCTAATCCATAAATCCAGCAAATTGGATTTCTAGCCAAATACACTGGCAGGTAAGGAAGTCTGAGCCCTCAGGTGTTCTGAACAGTACAGACATTTATAAGAATTAATTTATAAAGAGTGAGGTGCAGGTCAGAAAAAGATGATATTTTTATTGAAGTCTAAGAAAATGGCTTGTGCTTACAGCCCTGCAGTGAGAATTCAGGCAATTTATTTGGGCTGTGTGCTTTTTGTCTGACTCCATAAATAGATAGCTGCCTTAGCAGCAGCAAATGCTACTCAGCCTGTAGTTTTAAAGTCACGTTGCTCAATTTAAATTAGCTCCCTCCCTAAAAAAAAAAAAAAAAGAAAACCACCAAAAAAAGAAAACCCCTCAAACCTTGGGAATGATAACAGCTTCAAAGAGATGGAGCAACTTATCAGATGATCAGATTTACATGATTGACCAGTAATTTTTCTCAAATCTCATTAAAGGGGGGAGGAAAAAAAAGCTTTTTACATCACACTTATATGTTGCAGGTGGAAGCAAAACTGATTGACAAACTGGACAGCCTAATGTCGGAAGGTAAAGGTGACGAAACATACCGAGAGCTCTTCAACAGTATGTGAGTAATGTGTTTTATCTTACACTAATTCATTGAGTTCGGATGGTTGTATCACATGCTAATGTCAATGTAGGGGAGTAATGCTTAAAACAGTTGTGAATCTCATTTTTTTTTTTTTTTGGGTAGTTTTGTTTGTGGCTTGTTGGTTTTTTCTGAAGATCTGAGGAATAAAACATTTTATGGTCTTGTATAGCATTCTGTAAAGTCTGGCTGTACTTCTTGCATACTGCTAGAATTGGGAAAGGCTAAATCTGTTATACCACAGAACACTGTCTTTCTCTACCTACTAATTTTAAGATCACAAAAGCAAGAAATGCCTCATAATTGCATAGGTAGAGCTCAAATGGAGCATTTTGAAAATAAGGCATGAGAATTCAAGAAGGAGCTGTTTAATAAGTAATTTTCTACTGCCAGAAACTTGTACTCATCTCTGTAATGTCACTTGTTGATTTCTTGATTCATGTAAACAATTTTATGTATTCTGCTAAGATTATTTCTTATTATTTTCTTTTATAAATTACTCATTAAGCTTTTAGTATATTTCAGTAAATGACATATCACTGAAATCTAAAAGGGAAAGGTAGTAATAATGCTGAAGTCCCTAAGGTTGCCCATAAGTTTTCCTATTGACCAAAATAAATGATTGTCACAGAGTACAGGTACCAAATACCGAACTGAACTCTGTCTCTGTTCCTCAGAACTCAGTTTCCCCTAAGTGGAAGATTTCATTTATTTCTGGTGTGTTTAGTAGGTGTATTCTTAATCTTCAAGATTCCAAGCTGTGATTCTTCAGTACTATTAAACACATGACCTTTATCTGTTTATATGGCTTCTTAACCATTCCTTCTTAAGTATTAGTTTTAGTTCTGTTGTCTTTGCTTAAATAACAGCATTCAGATCTCAATGTCTGTGAATAGCAAACATATAATAATCTGTAATTGTATTGCATCAAAAAAAAATAGAGTTCCTAAATATTTATCATTTACAGAAGCAGAAGTGAGTAGGGAGATTAATCAGAATATTATAAAAATCATTGAATAATGCTAAACAACAGTGCAGAATGCTAAAGCAGAACTTTCTTGTTTTCATGTATTCATGACATTTTTCATAATGTAAGTAAAGATAATAGAAGGTAAGATGATTTTAATATTTTAGTAATACAGTATCCTAACTTCAAAATTAGATCTAATGACATAAGGGAAAAGCTCTAATTATAAAATTAAGTATAAATGCATTCTCATGTGCAAAATAGAGCAGGATGTCTGTCAGTGAATTAACTTAAAATCCTATAAAAAAGCATATTGGTATGAAATATAGTTCTGAATTTTTGTTACAGTTTTGAATTAGATTTAAACTGGGGGATGTTAAACAAGGTACAGTGAAGAATGTTGAGAGTCTTATAATTCTAAATTCCGAAGACATAGTCATAGTAATTTAAATTGCAAAATGTCTCACAGCATCAGTGTACTTGTTTCTGTTCTAGTCTAACAGAAGGTAAAATTGAATACTTTGAGAAATTTCAGAGTAACTGCTCAAGTTCATTTCCAGCATAAGAAAAAAATAGTATTTATCATTAGTTTATCTGAGTATTTGACTCCATACATTAATACCTCTCAAGAGGAGAGCTTGCAGAACATACTAAGTTAAAATGGAGGATGACATAGTGTTCTAGGGCATCTGTAGGAAAAAACATTAAAATCAAATGGACAGTTTAGGGAGCTGAATACAAGAGATGGGGTCAGTTAGCCTGAGATTTCTTTTTTGTTTCTTCCTTGGATAATTTAAGCATAGCAATATTGGAGTGTCTTTAGACAGTGCAAGAAAGCAGACTTATTTAGGCTGAAGTGACAGAGATGTGGTATGTACCAAAGGATTATGAAACAATAATACAGTTTTGTAGCAAGCAGTGGTTTTGTAGTCTTTAATGAAAGCAAGTACTACAATATTATCTGATCTTTCTGAAGATTCAGCATGATTGGTTTTGATAGGTACAGTTGGGAACCAAGGGGATGCACACACCTACTTTGGGTACAGTCTAGTAACTGCAGTGGCTGTGATGCTTTCAATTTTTTGTTTGTTTTGTATGAATTAGAAAATGAATTTAAATCTCTTAACTTCCATATTAACTGCTTTTTTTTTTTTTCCCAGAGACAATCACTGCATTTTTTCTTTGAACATCTTCTATTTTCAAGGACAAATTATACACATCTCTGAACACCTTTAAAATATTATGTGCTTAGAATTTACTGCTTATAATGGAGTTATCCTTATTAAAGTGAAAAAGACATACTGAAAGTACAGGGAAGGCGACTGCTGTTTTTTGTTGTTTTGTTTTGTGTTTTTTTTAATCAATGTCTTTCTAGGGACTTGAATGTGACCACTCAGTGATTAGCTTCTGATGTCATTTGAAAAGCTGCAAATCATGGAGTAGTGAACATTTTCCTATCATGGTGTTGTAATTGCTACCCAGTGTAATCACGATATGAAAGGTGTCCTGGTCTACATTTACACAGTAATACTGCAATTGAATTTGTGAGTTAATTAGCACAGGGAAAAGAATAATTTAGTTGTATTAAACGGTGGTAGAATAAAATCCTTGGAAGCCAAGGGATATACTCAAGTTCTGAATCCTATGGATGCTGATGGTTTATTACTTCTGTAGATGTATTCCAATTTGAACTAACACAAGCCATTTCAGGTTTGGAGGTTAGGTGACCATGTTATCAAAGCACAAAACCTGAGCTAGTGAGCTCTGCTGGGGGCCTCAAAGAGTCTTCTCTCTAAAGAAATTGGAGCTGACATTCAAGCTGAGCAGGCATTTAACACTGAGTTCTGCCAGTTTGTGGGCAATTTCTCTAGCCATGACGTCATCACTAAAAAGTGATGACTGTTAAATCTCCCTTACTGTCTTCAGTCACCTTAATTTCTTCCTCCAATGGCATGATTGAATTCAGCACTGTCCCTGTGCATCAGTCAGATTATCTGGACTGAGTCTTTCAGAGTTTGGATAGCTCCTTATTCATCTCTGAACTTTTGCAGCAAAGTTTGACTTTGACCCATCTGACTAGATGAGGGAACCTCTAGCTATCATGAGGCAACCTCTGGCTATCATGAGGCACCTGGAGGACTTTCTACTCAAAATAAACGTCCAGATGTTTTAAAGTACCTTTAGGATTAGATGCCTGTGAGTTAGTGGTCTGAATAACTCTTGTTTATGCATATAAAATCCACTTACGTGATTTAGCTAGCCTGAACATGGTTCCAAACCTGGCATTCATCCCTGCAGAGCTCTGATCCTCTGGTCTTTACTCTCTTATTCTTGGAAACACAAGAAAACAAAGCAAAACAACAAAAAAAAAAAGCTACCACAATTGTTCATGTGAGCCTAGATGTCTATAGTAGCATGTATAGGTAGAAGCATTTTCATTGCTTCTCTGTGTTATTAATTCATTTATTAATTTCATTTATTAATGATTCTGGAGTTTAAGTCTATCTAGATATAGCCAGGAGGAGGCCGAGAGATGTATTTGAGTAGCTTGTTCCTTCTGAGCATTTGTTCTGTGCATTGTGGTGAAAGATGTATGGTGGAGAGGGGGAGGCATGCATCAGAAGGCAAGTCATAAAACTGTTCAACTGACGACATTTGTGTCAGTTTGAATAAGTACTTTGAATGTATCTACACAACCCTTTTGTAGAAATTGTATATTTATAATGAATATGCCAATACATTTATAAAGAACACGCATAAGTCAAATGCAGATGAAAACAGTCTCTTTTAAAAGAGAAGTCAGACTTCTGCAGTTTTTCTACAGGAACTACAAGTAATTAGTTTGACAAATTTAGGTTGAAATGTTCCTGTTTAGCACAGGGTTGACAGTCAATAGAAAGGAAAAAATCAGTGCAGTAATCAGTGCTTAATAATGTAACAGGCTCTACTCTTATTTCTTCTTAGACATGAAAACTTGTATTGAAAGGAACATATGGTGTTTAAAAGCAAATTATGTTAGCCTGTGTAGTCTGTATGCAAAGCAGAGATACCAGGTCAGTGCTTCAGATTCTTCTGATTAAGGACAGTGTTGTCATCTGTTTCTGCTAGCAATAACAGGTAGCCAGTCTCTGAATGGGAGGGAAAAATGTCTGACTGACTCCTCAACAGAAGTGAGTCGAAGAACAATTGAAGGGTGCAGAATGAAGATCAGTGTTTCCACCTTGCTTCCAGCAGAGCACAGCTTCATTTAGGTCGAATTAGTCTGGAGAATTACATTTGTGACATCCCTCTGTATGTAAGGAGCTGAACAGAGCTGGAGTGTATAGTTAGTGCAATTGGCATGTAGGAGTTTCTGGGCGCTGTTGTACGTTTGGTGAAATTTGGATGTGGGAGTTTTATGGGACTGAACATGCTCAGTATAGATGAAGGTCAGTAGAGCTGACAGCTTGCCCACTGCAGACAGAAGATTGAGATTCTATTAAGTACTATCTATATATAAGTATGTGGCAATTTTTAGTGACTTCTAAGTAAACCAACCGTACCTGAATGTATTTTCAGGGAGACTGCTAAAATATCTTCATGGACATGTAAACCGTATGAGGTCCTGCATGGAGATAAAAAGCATAAAATAATTCTGTAGATAAATATTTTCTTGTTCATTCTCAGAGGAAATGTGGGAAATTTGTGTCTAAATGATTAATATTTGATAAATTTAAGCAATAAAAATCAGAGGCCTGTAACAGAAAGAAATATTAAGTATAATTTTACTGACAGTTCCACTTAAAACCCTATTTTGAAATCTTTTCATTTAGTGTGTAATCTGCATTTACATTAGTGTAAGAACTCAACACAACAGTTTTTAATAAAGAATCTTATGACAATTTAGGCTAGTGGAATTTTACCTGTGCATGATAGTATGTTCTCAGAAGGAAATGTGAAGTAAAGAGGGGGAATCATCTTATTAAAATCCCTTTCCCATTCTTATATCTCACGTGTACTGAAATATTAGAGTAGAGGAAGAAAAATCTTTGTTAAAAAATTTGAGATCCCATTGAGAAGGTATATTGAGGTGATAAATATTCTTTTCTAGGTTGATTTTTAAACTCCACATTTTCTGATGTATCAGCATGAAATTTATATATAAATGTTATGTAAGAGTTCTGTTAAATCTTTGGGATATTCATATATTTTGAAAATTAGGTATTTGAAACATTTTAACCTGATGCAGCTAATATAAAAATCATTTGTTTTATCAATGCTTCCTGGACTAGAATTCCCCTTTTTGGTCCTTATCCTAGGTAAGACATTGTTTGCAAATTGTGTTTCTTGGGAGGGTGTTTGTAAAAGAAAATCTTAACTATTGAAGATGTTGCTAAGCTATTAAGGTACTGGTAAAAGCAGAATGGTTGTCATGGTGACAGTTAAAAATAAACGGTGAAATTGTTCTGGCTTCCTTTTTTTTTTTTTTTTTAGTCTACTGAAGAAAATTGAGCGGGAAACATGGAGGGAAAGTGGCGTTTCATTAATCGCCACTGTGACTCGCCTCATGGAGAGGTTACTAGACTACAGGTGAGCAATTATCACGATTTATAAGTTGGGTTGTCACCTTCTAAATATTCGGAGGCGAATAGGTGATCTTGCACAAATGATGACTGCATGTGAACACATCAGCTGTATGTGCTCAGGATCTCTGACAGCAGCTGCTTAGACAACAGGAAAATGAGACAAGCGGACAGAAAACCAACCAAGTAGCCTCCTCATGGTGTAAAAATCCAGTGACATGTGAGAGTTTCCTGTCAAGGAATAAAGGAACTTTTGCCAGTAGGTTAGTGACTCAAGTCTGTCTGAAGACAGAGAGCTCAGTATTAATCACCTGACAGTTGTTTTACAGAATATGCAAAATTCTTATCACTATGTCAATCATGCTTAGTTGTAGTGTCAGCCAGCATAGTAAGTATGTATACAAAGATATGATCTCTGGGTGAGGAGCTCAAATCTGACTCTACCACATGATCAAAGGAAAGAGAAATAAGAGATGTATACTCCCTTTCAGGAGAGGGATTTTCTCAGTTGTGAAGTCCATGTAGAAAATTCAGATTTCAGCTTAGTCCTCCTTATTGCCATCTAATGTAGCTTTGGCTCTAGAGCTTAAGTGTTAGATTTTTTTCCCCTATTCCACAGGGACATATTACTCCTGTAATATGACCTGTTACTCCAATTAGACCTGTTACTCTACTTGCTGATAGTTTGAAAGGAAAGCTGTTTTGTTAACACAGAGACTGAATTCTTAATTTCTAGAAGCCTGGCTGTGCTATTCCTCTTTAGTTATTGGTTGGTTTACAACCTCTAGGGCTCTCAGTCTTTCAAAACAATTGTGTACACTGGTAAGTTATGAGAGTATTTGGGAGGACTGTTTAGCACATTTATGCAAGAATGTTTTTAAGTTATGTTAAATTTCTTCTAGTGACTGCATGGGGATGTCTGCCTGTTATTTTTTTATTCCAGCATGGTTATACTGATTATTTTTCCCTGTGTGATAATCAATTCTGCATGGTTCCAGTTTAACTTTTGACTTGGGGGTCAGATCTGTTGCTTCCCCAAATAATAAACAATACTAATTCTAAAAGTGCTACTAAGAAAAATTTGGTGGATCTTGGAACGTTTCACAGAGGAGATCAGCATCATTCTGTTTTTTCCAGAGGAGGAACTAATGCTGTAATTCCATAACCACTTCAGATGTACACTATCTCTGAAGAAAGCAAACTTATCCCTGCTCATTCCCTCATTCACATCACCCTGTTCCTTGTGCCAACACAAGTGGTTTTTGCTGCACTGTGATAATCTGACTGACATGGGAAAACTTCACCTAGCAAAAGATGCTGCCTAACCTGCACCTCTTCCTGAGGTTTGTGCAGGCAGCAGTGCAGGACTGGGAATAAGTGCCTGAGAGCAGGAGGGCAGGTGGGACTGCCTCTTCTGGCAGCCATGCTGACTTCTGCTGGTGTGATTTGAGCATGAGGTATGGAGAAACCAAATGATCTCCAGCAGTCACCTAGCAAATAATTGACAGAGACAGAAAAAAGCCTGACTTTCATGATGAAGTATTCCATGCCCTAGAAAAGGAGGCATGAAATCTCTTACACACCTGAGTAAGCTGTTCACTGAAATGCTTTTGGGCTGCATCATTTCAGTCAGCTTGCCCAGACAAATATGTCTGTTTTCTGAGACGTGCTTCACTGTAAGAGGATAAAAATAATTCCTTTTGACTTTCATTACTTTCTGTTTTAGGGACTGCATGAAAATGGGAGAAGTGGATGGCAAAAAGATTGGCTGCACAGTTAGCCTTTTGGTTTGTATAATACTTATTTCTCTCTGATTTCAGCCAAGCATTTTCTAATATACATTCACACATTTGAATAGGAGGCACTTTGCTTTGTGACGCAGTTTGAGTGGAAGTTGACAGAATAATACTGCACTTCAGATCACTGATTTTTTTTTTTTTCAGGGTGAAATCAGTACAGTTGGGAGGTAGTCTTGTTTGGCATTTCATATTTGGACTGAGACGATTGCTACTGGATAAACTTCACCGAAGTATTTTCTAAGTTTAACTGGTCTCTTGAGTTCATGGAAACAAACAGGCATTTCCTCCTTTCCCAAACCCAAGGAAACTTACATGATTTCTCCTGTTTCCCTTCTTCCCCAATAACTGATGCAAGTTGGTTCTTGACATATAAGAATGGGATATCTTCTGAAGACTGCAGGCTATCTATTCACTTCTCAATAGAAGAGACAGAAATGCTGCCTAAGACCTCGTCTTTTCATGTTACTGTCGTTACAACAAACCAACAATGCAAGTTCATAGTATGAAAAAGATTTCATTTTTGTTTACAAGATGCATTTTAGTTCTGGGTCAGTTTCCACTGACAAGTTTTTTGACTTCCATTAACCTTGGAAAATTTCCATTTTCATGGTGAATGTTTTGGAAAGCTATATTTTTAGCCATGGAAAAAAAGAACAGAATGAGCTGACTTGTAATTCTTCATTTTTGACGTCAGTGAAACAATTTGGTTTCATTTCTAAGTAGCAGTTATACATAAGAGAATAAAGGCTTTCTTCAACAGGAAAATAGTGCTCTCTAAATAAGGATGATGTTTACTATGTAGCCACAGAGCAGCTGGCTTTCTGTCAGAATATCTAGCATGATCTGAATTCTATGAAGCACCTGGATTATTTTCGTTCTATCACAAAGGAGTTTTTAAACTACTAATAGAGAATCTTCCAAGCATTGCACAAAAAGAAAATTCAAATATTTAAAAAACCCAAAACATCATAATACTTTTTAGTGGGATTTTTCAATGACTTGTACAGGCTAAGGTGATTTCTAATTTTCAGACAAATTTTAATACTGTGTGCCCACCAGAGAAACAATGAATGCTAGATTTTGAAAAAGAAATTTCAATTACAGAAGTAGCACACAAATTTTAAGATATTTGCTTGTCCATATGGATGAACTGGTTGTCAACTCAAAAGGTGTTCAATGCAACAATTAATTAGAGGAATGTATAATGTTACAATTTTCTGAAGTCCAGAGGAGGAAGCAATATTTCATTTTTCACCACTACTTCGAAGGTATTCTGACTACCAAAGATAAGAGGACTGGTTGGCATGAAAAGAGAATTTTTACATTGTTTTTCCATAGAGGTGTATATTGTCCTCCCAGAAAACAGAATTGTTAATCAAGTTATCAATTTAACTGTAATTATGACCCATCATGAAATATGCAGAAGGGGTATACACCAGCAACAGTAACTTAGATGAAAGGAGAAGGTAGGAGTGCTTTTCCTGCTCTCACCACTCTCTGGATCATCTGGAGTAGGTTTCACATTATTAATACTTGTTTGGAAAATCTGTTTTAAGAGGTTTCTAGTGGAGTTAGTTCCTTACACCTAAGAATCACCTAACTCCAATTTGAAAGTTGAATTCCTAATGAAAGAATTCTGTCATCACAGAGATATACAAAAACATTGAAAATATTCTGAATAGCTTTTGGTAACTCTGGCATCTCTGGTCCTCACTGGGGTTTGATATTTAATTGATATTTCAGGTTCTATTACTTTAAAATTTAATCATATTTTTAGAAAGAGGATGTTTTCCTGTGATACTTTCCACTGCCATATGCCATTTAAGTAGAATATGTTCACATTGCCTATAGGATAAAATAAGTTTTTATTAATTAGAGAAGTCTACTTTTTACATGATGTCCCCTTTTCAAGACTGCATCTGTTATATTTCACATCTTGAAATAGTTTGCTGAAAAATGACATGACACCTTTATTAGCACAATGTATTTCCTGAGCTGCAACTGGGTTGTCTTGCTGTGGTCTGCCTTACAGACCAACTGGACATTGTTAGAGCTGAGCCTCAGAGAATAACCAGTTGATTTGTATAGTTTAGCTTATGACAAGTACCAGGGCTTTTAGTGCTTAGGGGTAAGAGCCAAGAAGTCAAATACTGCAGTTCAGTGCTGTATTTTGTCTTACTCTTTATGCTTTGTTGCTTACCCATTCTGTATTGTAGATTATACTTTTTTTCAGATAGGTACATATGAACATGCAAACAGATATTGTTTCATTTTCTCTTCTAAAGAGAAACCTGTCTCCCCAATCTACAACTTGTAGGAGGAAAAGAAAAGTATTTGGATTATAAAGGCAGATAATGGTCTAAAGTGGGGCATGTCATTACAGAACTATTGATATGTAGTCATTCTCTCAAGTCAGTTAAAATACTTTATAGATAAAGTTTGTATTTTTATATTTTCATATTATGCCTCCTATCTTTTCTTTGATAATAATTTAGGAAACGGTGGTACAAAGTAAGAGTACTGTACAACAGGGGGGAAATCTACTGACTCATCAGCAAAAAAACTGGCAGGAGTGGCTGACACACTGGAAGGCTGTGCTGCCATTCAGTGAGACCTGGACAGGCTGGAGAGTTGGGCAGGAAGAAATTTAATGAAATATAACAAGGACAACTGTAGAGTCTTGCATCTGGGAAAGAACAACCCCATGTACCAGTATAAGTTGGGAACTGACCTGTTGGAGAACAGTGTAGGGGAAAGGGACCTGGGTGTCCTGGTGACCATGAACCAGCAATGTGCCCTTGTGGCCAGGAAGGCCAATGGCATCCTGGGGTGTATTAGAAGGAGTGTGGTTAGTAGGTCAAGAGAGGTTCTCCTACCCCTCTACTCTGCCCTGGTGAGGCCACATCTGGAATATTGTGTCCAGTTCTGGGCCCTTCAGTTCAAGAAGGACAGGGAACTGCTTGAGAGAGTTCAGTGCAGAGCCACAAAGATGATTAAGGGAGTGGAACATCTCTCTTATGAAGAAAAGCTGAGGGAGCTGGGTGTCTTTAATGTGGAGGAGACTGAAGTGTGACCTCCTAAATGTTTATAAATATGTAAAAGGTGAGTATCAGGAGGATGGAGCCAGGCTCTTCTCAGTGTCATCTAATGATAGGACAAGGGGCAACGTGTGCAAGCTGGAACATAGGAGGCTCCATGTAAACGTAAGGAGAAACTTCATCATGGTGAGGGTAACAGAACACTGGAACAGGCTTGCCAGGGATGTTGTGGAGTCTCCTTCTCTGGAGGAGTTCAAAACTCACCTGGACACATTCCTGTGTGACCTAATCTAGGTGATCTTGCTCTGGTGGGGGTGGGTTGGACTGGATGGTCTTTCAAGGTCCCAAGCATTCTGTGATATTTTGGCCACTTGCTTAGAGTTCAAAATAATAAGTGATTTGAATACTAGAACAGAAATTGTTATTGCTAATGAGGACCAGTGCTAAATTCTTCTATAATTTTTTATTAACCAAAGCAGAGTATCCTGAATTTTAAGTATATCTAAGAGGGATGACTCTAGTTGCATGTCCATAGTGAGTATGGCAATACTTGTGAATAGTACTATAGGTTGTGCTTCTCTCCTTTTAATTTTTTTCTTATTTTGTTTTAGGGCTTGCAAATAAATAATGAATGTTTTGAATTAAGAGTTGTATGTGGAGTTCCATATTTTATCCATGTAACAACAAATCAATTGGATCTATGGGCCAAGGCCAATGTAGGAGGTTCAACAAGGCCAAGTGCCGGGTCCTGCACTTGGGTAACAACAACCCCAGGCAATGTTACAGGCTTGGTGAAGAGTGGCTGGAAAGCTGCCTGGTGGAAAAAGACCTGGGAGTTCTTGTCAACTTCCAGCTGACTATGAGCCAGCAGTGTGGCCAGGTGGCCAAGAAGGCCAACAGCATCCTGGCTTGTATGAGAAATAGTGTCGACAGCAGGACTAGGGAAGTGATCATCCCCTCGTACTCAGCACTGATGAGGCTGTACCTTGAGTAGAGTGTTCAGTTTTGGGCCCCTCACTACAAGAAGGATATTTTGGTGCTTGAGCACATCCCAAGAAGGACAGCAAAGCTGGTGAACAATCTAGAGCCACAAGTCTTATGAGGAGCAGCTGAGGGAACTCAGGCTGTTTAGCCTGAAGAAAAGAAGGCTCGGGGAAGACCTTATCACTCTCTACAACTACCTGCAAGGAGGTTGTAGTGAGGTGTGGGTTGGTCTCCCATGTAACAAGTGACAGGAAAAAAGGATATGGCCTCAAGCTGTGCCAGGGGAGGTTTAGATTGGAGATTAAGAAAATTTCTTAATTGAAAGAGTTGTCAAGCATTGGAACAGGCTGCTTGGTGAAGTCACCATCCCTGGAGGTATTTAAAGATGTGTAGATGTTGTGCTGAGGGATATGGTTTAGTGGTGACCTGGTAGTGCTAGGTTAATATTTGGACTTGGTGATCTTAAGGGTCTCTTTCAACGAGAACAATTGTATGATTCTAAATTGCAGTTACACATTCAGAAGTCTTCAGCCACTTCTGCAAATTTTGTCCTAGATATCATTTTAGAGTATTTATCAATAACTTACCAGTTCCCAACCTCAGTTAGGGCGGAAGAAATCACTTTTTTTGTTCAGGATTAAGTTGTGATTATGTACTGAATGGTTCTTCATAAAGCTACTGAAGTCCTTCAGGCCCTTTGCTGTGACAGAGGGAAGAATAGACAGACCATAGTAGATATTTTCTTAAAATATGAATACAAAGGTCCGAGTTCCATCAGTATTTTAAAATCAACATACAGCTTTCAGCAAGATGTTAAATGACCTAAGTAAGGATATATGGGTGCACTTTTTGAATGGATTATAAAGAAAGAACCACCAGATTTCAGTTCTATCAGTTTCTTTCTGTAATGTTCTACGATAAATTAAAAAAAGAACATTCGGGAGTATGTTGACTTGTCTACTGAAAATATGCTATTCCATTTACTATTTCTTACTATACCACTGCAGTTCTGTGTAATGATTTTGTGCATGTGAAACTTTCAAATATATGCATGTATTTCTAGATCTTCACATTTGAAGTCTTGTTTATAACCACAATCAGATATTTATTACCTA
This sequence comes from Actenoides hombroni, assembly GCA_024336885.1. Classification (NCBI taxonomy): domain Eukaryota; kingdom Metazoa; phylum Chordata; class Aves; order Coraciiformes; family Alcedinidae; genus Actenoides; species Actenoides hombroni. Next base: position 9,802,943 of record WUAM01000323.1, read on the forward strand.
CTACATTTCATTACAAAATTCAATTTTATTGCAGAATTTTTACAAGACTGAACTGAACAAGGAAGAGATGTATATTCGCTATATTCATAAGCTCTATGACCTACATCTGAAAGCACAAAACTTCACAGGTAATTGAGTACGAACTAAAAAAATATATTTAGGACTGGTTTGTGATCTTTCAGTCTATTGCAAAACTATATTCTGTATCGTCAGTGCAGAACATACCAACCCAGGCAACAGCTGAGTTTCCTTACCCAATTAATCACTCAAAATAATGTGGGTTTTTTTCAGGCCCACACCTCTCCTATTTGCTGTTCCTTGTTGAATATAAATTACTGCTGTTGATACGTACTAGCAATAAATGTGTGTTATGGTCATTCTTCAGCCAAGAGGAGTAAATTTTAGAGGAAGTGTTTAGTATCTGAACCTATATCCTTTTTTGTAATGCTGCGGGTTAGCTATTTGGTGTGGTGCTTCTACAGAGCTGCCTTTCAGAACCTAAGTTTTAGGTTAAAAAAAAAAGAAAAGAAAGGAAGATTGATCACTTACTAATGATGAGGCAGACACCCTAAAACCTGTTACAAGTACAGCACTTTGCTGATGCCTTTCTGAATCTTCACATACCACATTTGTCCATTTGTTATTGCTGTCCAGGATTTCTCAATGCAAGTTTAGTGCCACAACTGGCCATTATCTTTTAGATGAAGAAATAGATAATGTTCATGTTTGCTGTTTATGCAACATAAAGTGCACTTTGTTTGGGTAACTACATGTCATCAGTAACTGCTGGAGAAGATAAGATGAGTATCTCTTTAAATTAAACAGTCTTTGGTTGCCAAAACATTCAAGTGACCATATCATACCTCCATCTTTTCCCCAGTGTTTGCAATGGCAACTACCTGTGTTCAGAATATCTACATAATTTTTATCTTCTGTTGGCTGGGGGTCACTAATAAACAGGCTACAGGTACCTACTGCAAATTCCCTTACACTTTTCTCCTATCTATAAGAAAGATCTTTCATTTGGATGTCCCACATCTTTTTGCAGTTCATGGGTTTAAAGTGTAGTCTAGATAGTAGACTATATTAAGGAGAGATTTTAATTTCCTCATGTGACCTGGCAGTAGTGAGTCACAAGAGTTTTGATTATCAAGCGATATCTTTGCCACAGCTGGCTTTTGTGCCAAACTATTCAATTATCATTTTACATAACAAAACTTAGGAACTCTTTTCAGCAATGCTGAGTTTCCTTTACACGTTGGCTGCTAATATGTATCCACTTTACCTTCATCAGTGTTACAAACCTAATTTTCTTTTATTGTTTGCTAGGCGTTCTTGTTTTAAACAGAGTTCCACTCAAAATTTATTTCCAGGACTTTTTTGTATTTTCTGTGTATTTATTATTATCATGTGCGATTTTTGCATTCTTTGCCATGGTGGATTCCACAGGTCTGCCTTTTTTTTTTTTCCCCCAACCCCCACAAGAGCCTTAAGAAAGGATTGTCTCATACCCCTGGCATTAGGATAAAGACAGTCTTTCCACTAGAAAACAGATATATTGTTGTCCATTGCCTTGCCTTATCAATCAGTGACAATGCACAGACCTTTTGTAAATCAGCTGATCTAAAGTACATGGGAGTAGGAAGTTTGATACTTCAGTGCCGTTCCTACATGTTGCACTATTAGTTCTCTAACTGCATACATAGTTTCATTCTAGGGAGGAAGCCAGCTTGCCCTTAAAATAATTTTTCTTTCCTTTCATAGTACAATTTACAGTACTGTCTCTAATAATTTGGGGGGGGGGGGGGGGGTGTGGGGGGTGCCCTAATTTGTAGTGGAAAGAT
>WUAM01000323.1:9808145-9845870 GCA_024336885.1 Actenoides hombroni
GAGGTAGCGGTGCGGATGAAGGGGACCGGCGTGGGACGGGGGGGAGGGCGGGGTCGGGGGGGTGTGGAAATCAGGCATCTGGATTATAAGGACTATGTTTAAACCTTCTCAATCATCTTAATATCTTTTAGAATAGCAATTGCAGAATCTCATAGAAGAAAAGGGTTTGGAGGATCTGAGGTCGTTGCCATCACTGAGAATGCTTATTCTGAATTAAGCAAGAGTAATTATCCTGTAGTCTAAAATTTTATATACACTTTGTGTGATGATTTGTCTTGCTGATAAACAAGCAATTCATTTTGTGTACCAAGCGTAATATATATGTAAGCCTAGTAAATGTAATCAAACTGATGTTGATAATCAGGGTTGTTATTTTTTTTAAATTCTGTTATCAGCTTATAAAGTTTAATTTACATGATGCTATAAAACATTTTCCAATCTACAAAAATTAAGGAGGATACTTTAAGAATACAATTTAAAAATGTAAAAATTACACTGCTGTGTTGAATCAATCTCATATGTAGAATCAAAAGAGGTGTCTGTCACTCTTGTAGTGACTAATATCTTGTGCAGTGATAGTCCTGCAAGAATAATTTATTAAGCTAGTTCCTAAATATATTTTTGATCCTTGAAAGAATTAAATCAGTATTACTTGGCAACTAACCATATGTCTAGTGGACAATATGTTCAAGTATTCTCAGTTACTGGAAGTAGGACATACTGTACAAAGGACAGACCACTAATAAATCATGAATTGTCATACAATTGCTTTGAAATTAACAAACATCTTTCACTTGCTTGCAGTGTTGGGAAAATGGAATTATCTTATGCAGGAAAATTGCAGAACAGTATGAGAGCTACTATGACTACAGAAACCTCAGCAAGATGAGGGTAATGTACCTGAATACTTCTCATCAATCAGAGATCCAAAAGCTTTTTAATTGGGGTTATAAAATATTACTTAGGAAATTAAATTTGCCATGATTCTTAGGTCTGCAAATGGTCCTTAGGTTTGGTTTGCAAACTTTATTCTCTAGCTTGTGAGTTTTCTGCTGTAAAGGTTATAAAAAAAATAAATGTGAGCTTTTTGAGGAAATCATTGGAATCTGGTGTGATTTGGACACAGCTCTTGAATATGGAAACTGGACTTTGCTGATTAAACTGACCACATTCCTGCCATGCGTTTGATTGATTAGCAGATTAGTGGGTCAGCTGTTTCAAACACTATTTCTATTACTTCCATTTTTTCATTAAAAATCTATGCATGTTGTCATTAGTCTAGTATTTTACCTCTTTAGTATAGGTGCTTTATGTATTTTCTTTTAATTCTTAGTCATTTAGAGGTATAATTATTTTATCCGATACATTCAGAGACTTGTAGATGTTGCTCAGAGATGCACTGCAATTCCAGTACTTCAGAGCAGTGTTCTGAAATACCGTGTGTTTTGTGATAGTTTAAGGTAAAAACATGTTTTCAAAAAAGACTAATTGCTTTTCTTATCAATCTCACCCAGATGATGGAAGCATCTTTGTATGATAAAATTATGGATCAACAGCGTTTGGAGCCAGAATTTTTCAGAGTTGGATTCTATGGGAAAAAGTTCCCATTCTTCTTGCGAGTAAGTGACTTGCATAGAAACAGAATGGAGTAATTGTGGAATTAATGCCATCATTCATAGTCACTGTCTCTATGTGAGAATTTGATCATACCATATGAAAGTTCTTGTCTAACAAGAAACAAGGAATTCTATGTGGTAATTAATGAAATATTCCTCACATTTTCAGGGTTAACAAAAGGTCCTTTCTAATGGAAAGACAAATGCTAGGCTTCTGGAGTCCTACATAAGCTTAATATTCATGTTTATGTTGGAAACCATGCACCTATACTATTATACAGACTTTATTATACAGTCTGCAGTGGTTTAGATGAAATGACTGTCACTTTGGGAAAAGAACAGAATCTGTCTTATTCATGAAGCTGCTGTGATCATAATCCAAGCTCCTCTTCCTATGGTAATTCAAATAAGTGATGAAGGAACCTTGTCTGTATGGTGGAGGCCTAAGAAGACTGATTTTAACTTGCCTTTGTGGTGGGGAAAGTGGCAAATAGAGCATGAAACTCTCCCCTGTAAAAGTGATGCATAAAAAGAGTCTCATGGGCTCATATTTTTATTAGCTAGTAGTCATATGAATTTAAAAGTTGTATAAAACAATTTGAAAATGTTAATTAGGGTTTAATGTTTAGATTAATAAAAATATATCAGCCAATGTAGTGAAAGTACTGAGGAAAGTTGCACAATAATGCAGTAGTTTCAGACCTGTAAGTCTTTCACTGCTTATGCATCTGCCCTGGAAGTTTTTATGTATTTCTCAAGTTAAATGTACATAGCACAGACGAGGAATGCCTCAGAACTTACTAAATTTAATTTAATTTTTTTTTATGGCAAAGCAGTTTTTTGAACAGTCTGTTGGTATTTGCTATAGGAGGAATAAAGAATAAAGCTTTCACGTTTTAATTTGTAGTTGCACAATAACACTCTTGCAGTTGATTTCTTGTAGCAATTCCCATGAAAGTCCAGACTCTCAAAATTCAGTGCTTTCTGTCTCTTGTCAAGACACTGTAAGAACAACAACTGTTTCTATCTGAATCTGCATTGACAGGAACAAATTAGTAAGGACTTTTTAGAATTTTATAATATAGATTTTAAAAGGAAATGAATTTAAGTTTTTTCATAGAAATGGTTAAGGTATTTCCTTATTTCAAATATGTATGCAAGCACAGTCAAACCAAAAAGTGCTGTCCACAGCTATAGGAAGCCCCCAGCACCACCGTGGTCAATGACTAGTTCCAACAGGTACTCCAAATCCAGGTATCTCATGTTTAATGTAGGATATGTGTTGTATCTGTATCATGTTGCACAATCTCAGGAAAATAATGGTGCAGCCTCACAGTGGGCATCCAAGTAAAAGAAATTATGTTCGGGACAGGAGTATTCTTTTACTTCCTATTGCAAAAAATGGATCATTTTAATCTACCATGCTGATACTTCATAAACATTTTAAAGGATAAGGCAAATTTAATGCATTCAACTAATTTCTTTTTCATTGTTTTTCTTCAGAATTTTATAACATAAAAGTTTTGTAGTTCCTCATGGAATGGATTTTCAGCCCATTTCATTTTCTTAACTGTCTGTTGTGTTATATTTTTGTTACCCATTTTATACAATCTGATATTTTATGTTAGTTACATACTTTAATCCAATAGGAGCAGTTTCTCCCTTCAGATTTTTATTAAAGCTTTAAGTGTGATCAGGCTTTAATTCCAGACTTTTGAATTAAACATACTTTATATGGCAAAATTTCCTTCTTCTAAGTAACTACTCTTAAGATTTTTTGATTTTCATTCTTGCTTTTTGTTTCTTATTTTTTCCTTCTTAAAATGATGTAAGAATTGCCTGGAAAGTATATATTTAAGGCTGTGTGTTTGGATCTATCTAATGGTACCCAATTATTTTCACATAACTTGCTCTTGATTTGTTTGGTTTTTTTTCTTATTCTGCTCAGAATAAGGAATTTGTTTGCCGAGGACATGACTATGAAAGGCTGGAGGCCTTCCAGCAGCGAATGTTGAATGAGTTCCCACATGCCATTGCTATGCAACATGCTAATCAGCCAGATGAGACCATCTTTCAGGCAGAAGCACAGTGTATCCATATAATCACAAACCCATACATTGCAGTTACATCTTTCATGCTTTTTAAAAATGTATATACACCTATAGCAAATTTCAATCGCAGTGTACCTCTACTGAAATAAAAATGTTATGTGAGAATTCTCCTGCAATTTGTCCCAGTCACTCTATTATGTTTGGAATATTTTGCGTAATTGTTGGTTTTATTTTAAAAGTCCTTGATGGGTTATTAAGATTCTTACTTTAGCCAAAATTACTTGTAAGACTATCACCGCTGTGATAAAGGTGTATCTGTTCAAGTTACAGTAATTCAAGTTTTTACATTACAACATAATGTTAGCATGGTGTGACATATTATTTGTAAGAATATATTTAATTAAATCCCTTTACTCCATCTACTATTCCAAAATATTTCAAAAACAAATATGACATTTTCAACAAAACAGTACAAAGAAATCCCAAACTATCAAAAAATCTCCCAGGTTCCTTTCTGAAGCCATTTGCTAGTCTAGAAGCATTTGATGAGACACACTTTTTAAAGAGCTTTTCTTCTCTCATGCTTCAGGAGTCAATATGCTTTGCTAATTTGAATGAAGTGGGATAGCCTTAACTCTTTAAATATAGATTTGCAGATTTATGCAGTGACACCAATTCCAGAAAACCAGGAAGTCCTGCAGAGAGACGGCATTCCCGATAACATCAAGAGCTTTTACAAAGTAAATCATATCTGGCGATTCCGGTATGACAGGCCGTTTCACAAAGGGACCAAGGACAAGGAAAATGAATTCAAGGTAAAGTAGCATGCCACTTCCTGAGCTACTGGGTCTTATTTGTAACATAACATTAGCTGTGTTATTGGAACGTTGTCTACAGTTGTGTAATTCAATCAAGTGTGGTGTAACAGACTCTCTAGAGGAGATGGTAGCTCGAGTTTGACTATTTCACTTCTCTATTAAAATAGCATAAAAAATATTTGGGAGATAGGAAGATCTTGTTTTATATGGGAATAGTAGAGAAAAAAGTACCCATTTGTTCTTTGAACAGCAGAGCAGCCTCCAGAGAAGTTTCTAAGGCAGATGGGGGAACGTTAAGTGGGTAATCTGTGGAATGGGTAGGATTGCTGAAAGTTATCTCTTCCTAGAGCAAGGGAGAGACAGTTTTGACTAAACAGCAGCATAATATTCTGTTCCTGTGATATCAAGACTAAAAACTACCTCTGAACTTAGAGACTGCATCAAGGAAAAGCAATAGTTCCTTCCCTAGTATATAAATGACTTCCTTTCCTCCCAATAAAAATGTCACACTGAAAATTCATCTTACATTTTTTGTTGTAATTTTAATTCTGACCCACTAAAAACGCTTACATCCTGATACAGAATATGTTCTGGTTTTCAGACACACAAAGGGAATTATCCCATAATAATTTTGTTATCAAGTTAGATGAAAGAACTGTAAGGGTAATAAATTATCTAAATTAAATCCCTACTGTTGTCTAATTAAAGCTTGGGTCATTATTTTAATTGTACAGCTTATATATATATATATAAAATTTTTGTGTAAGCACTATTCTGTGTATTGATTTGTCATTTTACAAACCTTTTGCACAACGTGTTTAATCGTAGTACATTTGAGTGTTCCCATCAGCCATTCATTCTGGACTCTCAAGTAGGACTTCACAAAGGAGAGCGGGTAACTCTCTGTGATCTGTAATTTGTTCTGCGTCTGAACTCTCCCTCTTCTCAGATGTTAACTTGGAAAGAAAATATTAAAATGATAGTTTAGTTGTTAATGACTTTTGGAGATTAGGGGATAACATGTAATATAGAATAATACCATGTTTAAGAGTAAAGAATCAGCAAAAATTACTACTTAGTAGTAGGTCTTAGAAAGTAAGGTGAAAAGTGAACGTTCCTGGCTTCTGGGATAGACATTTCAGTAGAAATGTGGATGTTAATACTTTTTTTTAATGTATACCATTACTTAAATGAAGATATTTATAAGAAAACTGGGAATAATTAAGAAAAATAAAGAGGCAAATTAGGGAAATAACTTGGTTTTGTATATTGTAGAGTCTATGGGTGGAGAGAACCACACTGATCTTGGTGCAGAGTTTACCTGGAATATCTCGTTGGTTTGAAGTGGAAAAACGTGAAGTAGTAAGTATAAGACTGATTGGCAGCACGTGTTATTGGTTGGTTTACTTCTTTAATGATATGTTATTTGATTAACTACTTCAAGACTTATTACCCATATCTAATTTCTTTGAGCAAGTGTTCAAGCTGGCTACAACAAATTTATTTACAAAGTATTTTGAGTTGTCTGGTTTCTCTTGTCTTCAAAAGTTTTATTAAAAACTACCCTTATGATTCATTTAAACTATTGAGGAGAAAAGAACTTGAGAACAATAGTGGGCAGCCAAAGGCAAAATTACTTTTTTTGTTGGCAAATTACTTTCTTAAAAAACTCAGCATGATGTAACTTTTAATACTTAGAATATCTGTAGCTTAACGCACCTTTCAGTATTCTTGAAAAGTAATTCTTCAAGTTCCTGTACTATAATGAAGACCACATAGACATATCTTAGTGTCTGCCTAGAGCTCCGTTGAAGTTCTGAATTCTCAGCACTGGCAGCGAAGCATGCCTGCGCAGAACCTGTAGGAATTAGGGTCTAATGTAGCAATCTGTTACTGACGTGTTGTAATTTCTTCTTTGTTGTTGTATTTCTTAGAAAATTTTTAAATACATTTCAGATATATTTGAAAGAGTGCTCCTCCTTTAAAGATCTCTAAATAACAGGTCAATTGTTGATCTGTAACTCTGTTCTGTCTTGTCAAAGCCAGCCTTACAACAGTCCCATTAAATATGGGGATACCATTGTACAACTGATCTTCTCTAAAATTCTGTTGTGTTTTTCTTTTATTATAGCAACAAAATGTCATTCGTTCACCATCCTGATATTCTTCTGTATAAAACCAAAAATGGAATTTAGAAAAATAAAAAACTGTGTGACATAAGAAATTATGTTAGTTGACTCCTACTGAGTCCTTACTGGGTTAATATGACCCTTAATCATAGAATCATAAAATGCTTTGGGTTGGAAGGGTCCTTTAAAGGTCATCTAGTCCAACTCCCTTGCCATAGGCAGGGACATTAACTAGATCAGGTTGCTCAGAGTCCCATCAAGCCTGACTTTGAATGTCTCCAGGGGTGGGGCCTCCACCGCCTACCTGGGCACCTGTTCCAGTGTTCTACCACCCTCACAGTAAAGAACTTCTTCTTTAATGTCCAATCTAAATCTACAAGTTCTTTTCCACAGGGCTGCTCTCAATCCCTTCATTCCCCAGCCTGTATTGATAAATAAGATTGTCCTGACCCAGGTGCAGGACCTTGTACTTGGCCTTGTTGAACATCATAAGGTTCACCTTGGCCCACCTCTCCAGCATGTCCAGGTCCCTCAGGGTGACATTCCATCCTTCTGGTATATTGACTGCACCATTCAGCTTAGTGTCATCTGCAAACTTACCAAGGGTACACTTGATCCCACTGTCTATATTGTTGATGAAGATATTAAACAGAACTGGTCCCAGCACAGACCCCTGAGGGACACCTCTTGTCACCCTTCTCCATCTGGACATCAAGCCATTGACCACTATCCTAATAGACTCAGTTTATTATCATGTTCCCATTATAACCACCATTTCCAAAAGTTAACTTTTTCCTGGGCATGTACTAGATCATGACTCAGATATGTGCTTGTGTGTTTTGGTAAATATAGCATCTCCAGGTCTGTTTCTCTTCTCATCCCGTAGCTTTTCACTTTTCCTGCAGTTCATGCTACCTCATGAGAAAAGCCTCTTCATCTTCTAGAGGGCATAGGCACATCCTACGTAAGGACTGCCCTTGAATATAAATATAACTGGATTATCATTTTAACTCAAAGCTTACATTCAAACTCCTCAACCATAATGTCTAGTTGTTGGCTTCACTTGGGGTGAGGAAACTAACTCACCCATACTTAAGCTCTGCTGTGCACCCTTAAGCACAGTGAAGGTCCTCCCTGACCTCAAGCCCAATTTAGGTAGAGTTACCAAGGACAGTTTAGCCCTGAATTCCAAGAGTTCCACCAAAGACTGAAGTGTATGAGTGTTTTGCAGCAAGAGCTGAGTATCTCTCAAGGTCATCTAATGAATCTACCAGAGAGGGAATTGTTTATTTTGGTCCTAGATTATGTGATACAATTAATTCTCTCTGTGCTCAGTGTACGCTTAGAAAGTGTAGCCCAGGTGAGAAGTTTTTCTACCCCAATACTCTAGAACATAGAATAACATTGTTTTATTATAAGAAATCAAAAATTACCTTTAATGTATTTCATGTTTCAACTGAAGATTTAAGTACGTGTGCAACATTTCTCACTTCTCTTCCAGGTGGAAATGAGTCCCCTTGAGAATGCTATTGAAGTCTTAGAAAATAAGAACCAGCAGCTGAGAACACTGATTACTCAGTGTCAAACTCGACAGATGCAAAATATTAACCCTCTTACAATGTGTTTAAATGGGGTCATTGATGCAGCAGTTAACGGTGGAGTTGCTAGATACCAAGAGGTAAACAATTTATTTTCTGTTTATTAAGAATCTGTCACAAGACAGTTTCTTAATAATTCTCTGTACAGATGTAGCTTCTCTGTATGAATTGAGGCCAGAAAGGAAGTACTATTTCAATAACAGTTTTAATTATAGTTCTGTTGCAGTTTTGAGGTAAGGTGATGTTAAATATGTTTAGCTTTATTGAAACCACTGTTTTTCTGAAGATAGTACCATAAACTTACTCCAGTGATGCACTGAGTCACAATTACCTTGCGTTCTTTAGTGATTTTCGGGGGGGTGTGTGTATATAATGACATAGTTAATTGTAGTTGTATTATTACAAAATACTCCCTTCCCCCACCCTTCTAGGTCAGGAACTACTTCTGGCTGACCAGCAAATTTACTTTCATGTGCTGACATTCTAATTTTAAGAGAGAGATTAAAAAATTAACAATAAATTTATTATTTTGAAGAATCATATTTTTCTAGATCCTTATTCTTTATCTTCTCCATGTCTTTAAGGAAAGCTATTTTCTTGAAAAATCTATTAAGTAATAATGCATATAATTAAGAAATGCCTAATGCTGGACTTTTCCTAAAAAGTTGTTCCTCAGTATTATAATCTCTGAATCACCTTCAGAGAACCTTAAGTGTTTGGGATGCTGCATTTCCACAAAGTTCTGTGGAATTTTGAAACCACAGTCAAAAGAAAGGAAGGTTCTTTTTTTTTTTTCTTTTTCAGCCCAGCTTGATCTTCCTCATTCTCCTAATAGTCTTGTGAAATACTTGAGTCTGCTGGTTGTTCCTTTTTCATTTAAAATGTGAAGTTGAATAACATTCTGTCCACTCATCTCAAAGGCTGCAAGATTCAGTGTTCACTCAACATTAAATTTGATAAAAATGCATCTAAATTAAACTACAAGGAATTGAGTCCACTATAGTGTTAGAATCTGTCATCAAAATTGCAATGTTACAAAAATTGTGAGACTAAAGCAAAGCAGTACCATCTTTGATGTTTCCCAGCTGCCTTGAAACAACAAAACCAGAACTGTTTAGCATAGTTAAGGCACCACAAAGGGAGTCCCGTGAGAGATACAGTCATTTCAGAGCTATGTCTGGTTTGAATTAGCAGTGTTAGAGCTAGCTTGGTGTATAGCTTTCCATTCTTCATGAGCATATTAAGGGTTCTAGCTTATTCCTTTCTTACTGTGGCTCTCAGCTGCAATTCTTGACCTCCTAGACAGCCTTCATGTTTAGACTTCCTTCTGTCCTTGCTCTCTCTTGCTGTAATAGGATTTTTCACCAATTTGTGTTGTAAACACTAAAACTGATAGCACTAGTGAGTTTTTCTTGTTTGTTTTGTTGGGTTTTTTTCCTCCATTTCACCCTCACTTTCTTTGCATGTCCCTTTTTCAGCCTTTAAATGTCTTCCTGCTGCTTTGTCACTTCTTGCCTTCTACCTTCCTTCTCTTATCCTCTGTAAATGCTTTTCTCTACCTGTTCCATTTGCTTTTGCCTTCTGCCCTGTACAAACCTCAAAACTCAGTCAGTCTTGGAGCCTTTCATCTTGAGGTAAGTATGACTATGTCTTTACAGGTATCCTCCTTACCTTAAGGCAACCTCCAAGATTTAAGAAGTGTTAAGACCCAGCAGTTAACATCTTTTGGTCAGCTGCTGCTTTCCATTTTGGGGTTTCCCCCCACCCCCCCTTTTTTTTTTCCTTTTTTTCCTTATATGGCATAAAAAGCAGCTACCTCTTAATTATTCACCATTTTAGCCAGTACTGCAAGTGTTAAACCTAAGCATTCACTGGTTTCAGTACAGGAGCATATGCCAGGGAAATCTACAGAAGTGATAGTTATTACATAGCACTTTCATATGTGTTAAAATATGGCTGTAAACTGAACTGATTTTTTTATCTTTAATTTTTCTAAACACTATGGGAAATGCATGAAGAGTGTGTTTTGTGTGTACTAACACCTCTCAAACAGCAATTTATCCTATAACTTATATTTCTTTTAGCATCTTTACCTGTGCTAGAAGAGTAGGGACACTGTCATGATTAACTATTGGAAACCACTGGTTCCAAGAATGTTACTGGATTTTGTCTTTTATTATTATGGGGTTTTTGTTTGGATTGGGGTTTTTTTGTTGTTGCTTGGGAGGGGGTTGTGTTTGTTTGGGTTTCTTTTTTTGTCTAGAGTACTGGTGATTTTGTTTGAAGTTAGGTCATTACATCACTTACTCAGATTACAGATCTGTATAAATCTCAGCCCAGAACCCCTGGGACACCACCTAGTTGATACTGAAAGAACATTAAGCTTGTAGCTGAGGGGAAAACATCAGCTGGCAGATGTTTGGGATTTTAGTGAGTATCAGAGGGCTGCTTTTCACAGTTTAAACAGGAATTCTTACAATTCTACTTATCTGCAGTGAAAGGACCTTGTGTAGCATTTTCTAAGTGGGTCTCAGTGCTTCCTTGTGATGGGCTGACATAGCGTGAAATTTTGGAGCTGAAACAGAGAAACGGGTATATTTATGTGCAGCTCAACTGTTCCCCATATTTATAGATGATTCTGCATAGCAAAGATTTTAACAGGTAAAGTTGGATGGAGAAGCGTGTAAGTGTATGAGGGAAATGCTAAGAAAGGTGCAAAGGGAAAATAGCAAAGAGCAGCCCCTGTTATGCTCTCAACTCTATGGGGAGAAAACCATGTGTAGGTATGCATACAGGCATTTTTTGTGACAAATGCATTTTTAGATGGTCTGAAAAATCTCTCAAAATGAGCAGTTGGGCATTTTCTTTACAGAATAGTGTCAAGAATTGTTGTAAACTCAGTATAATTGTCTTGGAGGGTAGGATAGTTGATATGTTAAAAAAGATGCAGTTGGGAAAAATCACGAAAGTGCTGTGTCCAGGCTGTTGCTGGTGGGTAAAAAGATTTTGTATCTGATACAATTTGAGCATTGGCAATTGGGTGGAAAGTCATGTATACTCACAAACATGCCTGGATGTTGGTCAGATGCTTCTGAAGTGACAAGTGTGGCTTTTTGACTTCAATGTCACTGTGAGTTCTTTAAAACATTACTTATATTAACAGTGGATAAGAAAATAATGTCACAGCTTCAATACATATAATAGCATACAATTCCACACCGTTCTTCAGATGTCTTTATATTTACAGAGTAATTATGGAAATAGAGGAAAATCTAACTCACTATAACTATTTGAAATTCCTATGTTACAATTAATAGGGAGGAGATATTTAGCTCATGTGACCTGTGTTTGGATTCAACTCTGATTTGCAGGATTTCAAAATTGATTCAGGATCTGTCCTAGATATTGAACAACTGGTAAATTCCACTCAAGAATGGCTACATTTTAGTTGTCAACATTCTCCAATATTTATTATATTATATATATATTATTATATTTATTTAAGAATTAATTATTTAATATTTATTATCTAGCATTTATTATCCTCTGTCAAAGTAGAAGTGAGCTTTGGCTTTGAAAATATCATCTAGAAACCTGGGTGTTTGTTGTTTTTTTTTTTTTAAAGAATGTGTGTTTACTCATGTTACTTTGTGATTTTTTTCTGCTTAGGCATTCTTTGTCAAGGAATACGTCTTGAACCATCCAGAGGATGGAGAGAAGATCACACGCTTGAGAGAGCTGATGCTCGAGCAGGTACAGTGGGGAGAAAGACTGACTAGATCACCTGCTCAGCTAGCTGTTCTAGCTAAAAGTGTCCCAAAATAAATATAAAATTGCAGAGGTTAATAACTGGCCAGTGATCCTCACTATTTTCTTAATTAGATTCCAAGTAGACAGTAACTTCCTTTATAAGCAGGTTTATGGGTCATGTTAATATTTTTTCCATAGTCCTTTTTATCACCATCTTAATCACTTCAGACTGTTCTAAAGTAAAGATTGAATAAGAGGCAAGTTTTTCTCTTGTGATGCTTATATGCAAATATTTCCAGAACATATTGTATCACTATTACAGAATAGACGTTATCTCATTTAAATTTTTGATGGCTTCAGCACATAGATGTGACATATTTTACCAATACTACAGAACAAACATTTTCAATATGAGGCTTAGCATAGCAGAAAAAAAAAATTAAAATCGTATTACAGTGAAAGATATCTAGTAATAATCACTAAAGTAGATAGTAAAATAAACACCAAGTGGTTAAAATAAACAGGTGAGTATTTTGTGCTTTATATTATTTTTGTATTATTTCTTCATTTATTTATAAGACGACCTACCAGCCTCAAATATGAAGTGTCTCCACTTGGAAAAGCTGAAAAAAATTATTTTGATCAAATGATCTAAGTATTTCAGCATTTTTAGCTGACGTTTGCCTGTCTTTGTTCTATGCAGCATGTTGAAATTTGAAAATTTATTGTCAGCTTGGAATAAAGAAGTCAGAGTATTGGAATTTGGCAAGATGGAAATTCCATTTTTCATCAGCATTGTGATATCTTTTGGTCAGATCAGCTGAAGGACAGGTCCTCAGACATGTATAAATCAGAATAGATTCATTGAGCTCACTTTAATTTAGATAATGTATAGTAATTTTCATTGCAGTTTCATTTTGTTCAAGCTATAGTTAATCTCACTACCCCTTACAATTTAAAACTGGAGTTAATAACTTCCTAGGGCAAAAAAAAAGTGAATTCCAAGCGATAGCAGTTTGACCCCATCTGACACCCACAGATGATTTAACAGAAAACACGGAGCACTCAGCAGGGCTGGGATGGCTGTGTGCACTGATGGACGTGCTGCAGTCCTGACCTCGAGTTGGTGATGCTGCACAGCTGTATGCCCACTCACAGGGTGGCTGAAAACATCACTTATTCAGTCTCATCCAAAGATATGACAGCACAGTGTAGCTATTTTGTTTTTAAATTTGAGCTTATCTGAATTGTTATGCAACCAATTCAGTATTTGCAATGCTTGTGACTAAATTTGAGCAAGATAAGAGTTTAAGCAACGTTATTCTGAAGCCTACTGTGCCTTGCATCAAGAATATACATAAAGCCACCACCTCCTGAGGTCTCTGGGGAGTTGGAATAGGATAGGGAACCACTGAGAGGTTTATATATGTAATTTATGTTACAGGGTCTCTGGTAGATGTGGCAATTGCTGCTGTTTCGTGCTTTTTGTAACTGTTCTTGTAGAAAACCGCTCTTATTTAGGATTTAGAACTGCTCCTTTGTAAAGTTACTTAGCCAGATTTTTCACTGTGTTAACCATAGTGGTTTTTATATTAGAGTTGAATTTGTATAGATCAAATCTTTGGGAAAGGTTAACAGTAAAATAGGAAGATGCATAAATCCTTTTGTGTATTACTGATTACAGGTCTGTCGGGGATTTATATAGGTGCTTTTTATACAATGTGTATTTTGTTGGATTTTTTTTTTTATTAGTATCCTGATTGATGAAGAAAGCTTAAAGAAAATGGATCAAAAATATTTTTTTCCACTCTTTCCTCCTGACTCTTCTGCAGGCCCAGATTCTAGAATTTGGCTTAGCAGTGCACGAGAAGGTGGTGCCACAGGACATGAGGCCGTTGCACAAAAAGCTGGTGGATCAGTTCTTTGTGATGAAGTCAAGCTTGGGAATACAGGTACATGAGCAGGTGCATGAATAAACCAGGAGACCATTTAGCTGCTGTAAGGGTTGTTTAATTTTCCTAAGCAACAAATAGTGACATCTTTTGGTTATTTGTCCACATTGCATCTTGTAGCATTCTCGTAGTGCCACAAAGTGAAGAGAAAGTGAATAAGCTTTCCTTACAGTGCAGAAAAATTTAGATGCATTTTACTAAAGGGAAAGTATAACCAGTGAAAAGTTAAGCTATTTTTCTTACTAATGTTGAAGCTGATCCAAAATGCAGGTATTACTACTCAAGTGACTCTCTGTACCCTACAAAATGCTTCATGATATGTTCTTTTTAATTAATTTTCTTTTAACAACTCACCAGGAATTTTCTGCCTGTGTACAAGCTAGCCCTATTCATTTCCCGAATGGAAGTCCTCGTGTATGCCGAAATTCCATACCTGTTTCTATGAGCCCTGATGGTGCCAGGGTAATACCGCGACGCAGGCAAGTTTAAATACTGGCAATTAATAGATTTTGTTACTCATAGAAGACAACCCATAAAATACTTTTATTGTGTGCATGCTTTCTACTGTGGTCCACCTGAAGTATCTTCAGGCATGAATAGCTGATATAAAAATATATATATATATTTATATATATATTCTCTCTCCTAATAGATCCAAATTAAACTGTGGAGATTAATAAGCGTGCTGTTTTCACGTGAAGAATTGTTTGGCAACTAGAGTTAACTATTTTGTATTTCATTATTTTTATAATAGTCCCTTGAGTTACCCAGCTGTCAATCGGTATTCATCCTCATCACTGTCATCGCAAGCTTCTGCTGAAGTCAGCAATATTACTGGGCAATCAGAAAGCTCTGATGAAGTTTTTAACATGCAGGTACAAATTATTGTCATTCTTTGAAATAAACAGGATCTTTCTTACAAGGCTATTTACTGAATTAATACTTCTATTATTTCGTTCAGAAATCTCAAAATTATTGCAGATACTTCTTCTAAAAACCAAATCTTTAAATGGGCTGTTAACCTCCTTAACTTAGAACAATATTATGTAACTGTTTCTTCTTTCACTTATAGCATGATTTTTTTAGAAAAGTAATAAGCAGCAATGCACTATGATGCAGTCATCTGATCTTACATAGACTTTTCTGTCCTTTTGTCACAGCTCTGATGTAATTAATACATTAATTACATTTCTATTTATTTGACATTTTACTACATCTTTGTGTAATTATATTAATGCTTTTAATACTGGTTTGCTATTTTGAAATACGGAGAAACTAGCCTAACAAATTGCAAGTTCTATTTTTTTAGTGGAAAGTAAAAGTTTTGTTTTCCAAACAAGTGTGATGTGGTAACAACAGCATCTCTTCTATATGCAGCCTAGTCCATCTACCTCAAGCTTGAGTTCTACTCATTCTGCTTCACCTAATGTGACCAGTTCTGCTCCATCCAGTGCCAGAGGTCAGTGCTAGTACCATGTGGTAAACCATATTAAATGATTCTGGATACATTACACAGCTGAATTTCTTCATGATGTGACTGGTCAGACATCAAATTTAGCCAAGTGTTTGAGGAATGTGAATTATTTGAGACAGAGGATTTCTTTGTCATAAGCATAAAATTGAAATGTCAGAGTTGAAATGTCAGCATTTCACTGCATGAATTTAATCACCTGACCTATTTATATTCCAGCCTCTCCTCTGTTATCTGATAAACATAAGCATTCCCGAGAAAACTCTTGCCTGTCCCCCAGAGAGAGGCCTTGCAGTGCCATCTATCCTACTCCTTCGGAAACCTCGCAGGTAGGAAGCTTGTTGGGAGTCCCTGAACACAAGTAACTAAGAAGATGATAAAGGCCCTTGTTGAACTTCAATCAGGTTCTGTGTCTGCTCACTGCTGTTAAATCTCAAGTTGGTTTTTTTGTTGTTGTTTTTTGGTTGTCTTTTTATAAGCAAATACTCTAAAATGTTTTTCATGAAGGAGAGGTGAATAGAGTACATGGTGCTTGATCACATATCTGCTTGCGTTGTCTAAGTTTACATCTGGGTTTTCGTATTTACTCACTGCAGTGAGAGATGCAAAGACTTACCAGATGACACAGCCCACTTGTGTGAAACAGCAGCATTTGTTCAATCTAGGGAAGAAGAAAGAAAGAAAAATTGTTATTGTGGTGGTTGTCCATGTTGACCTCCCCTTTATTTCTTCTGAAATAGCTAATCCTAGCCACTTGGGATAACAACCCACTCCATGTGGCAAATCCTATTTTTCAGTGTTGTTTCAGAAAAGAAAGATAGACACTTTGTTACTCCAGAGACAAGCATGAGTTGTGTTTTTACCTTAAAATTACTGTTACATAGGTCTGTATGAAATTTGTATCTTTTAAGTTATCTGAAATACAAAATGAACTTGTTGAGATGGCCAATTTTGAATCCTTATTTCATCCTTTCTTCTTAATGGGCCTACTTTCCCTGAAGTGCTTTCCTTTAACACAGTTGCTGTTTTAATCTGTGCCATCGCACAATGCACCTCTTACTGAAGCAGAGAAAGGCAAGAACATAAATGCAGTGCAAAAGGCCCTCCTTTCAACTCTCATTTCCACCAGAAATTTTGCCTCTAATAATAAACAACTTGGTAGTCCAGGATCCACCATTTTAGAAACGATTTGTTGGTTTCTCATTAGTTGTATTCTTATCCCTTGTTTCTTTGGTTATTGAATTGACTCTTGATTTAATCCTTTCCTCTTTTCTGTTTAAGTGCTCATGCTGTTACCTGAGGCCTTAAGAAGTAATACTGAAGCTTAGTCAGATTTAAGGGCAGTTTTCAGGGACTACTTATTATACTGACTGGGCACTTTCTCAGTGGTAGTGGAGCCACGCCAACATACAGGAAAGACCAGGAGATGTTCTTTAAATAAAGCGGTTTTACGGTGTGCCGCAAAGAAAAAAAATTATCCCATTTTTGCTCCCAGACTGCAAACTCTTGCTTTGCCAAGTGGAATGTGACTTCTATCCCCCACTCTACCCGAGATTCGATAAGGGAGGCTGAGGAGCTCGTAGGCCCAGTCTCTACTCTCTCTGAGACTCGCCCGGCAGGAAAATCTCCCAATCTGTCTCTACCCTCAGTGTCCCAAGAGAGGGTAAGTAGAAAATTAACTTGCTCGTACAGTGTAGTATGTTTCAAAGGTGAGTAGGTCTCACAGTTTCTTTCTGCCCTCGTAACCATAAACGAGGGTGTATCTTTCTTGGGAAAGGTGGAATTTCTCTGGTGTTCTATTCCCCAAGCAATAAAAGGACTGTAATCAGAAACAAAACTCTGTTTCTATGCCTTCTGATTAAGAAGAAGATGATAAATCCTCAGGGCAATTGTGAGGCAATTGTTTTAGAAATACTTGCAGCTCTCAGTAGAATTTAGATGTTCAAACTGTTCCTTGTCCTTTCTGTTTTTATTCTAACACCACTTAGCTTCAACAGTATTGGTTGAAGCTTCATACTAAGCTAATAAGGAATGGATCACTCATTTATTAAATCTTTGTTATGCTTTAATGAACGCAATTTTCACAATAGTCTTTCAACAAGAAGAGACATACACAGGCAAACTCCTGCACTACAAGTCCGAACTGAGTCCTTTCCAGGCCATAGTTACCTCATGTAAGGAAGTCTGATGGACTTCATAGAACAAGACCACAGCAGTACCGCATCTGCTTCCCTCATTGAAATTGATGCTCAAGGCTATTTGTGTACAGGTGTTTTCAGTCAACATCCATTTGTGCTTCTTTTTCATCTCTGGCTGAGCGATCGTACTGTGTCTCTCCAGCTCTTCTCATACTCTGAAGAGGAATGACTGCTGTCACTGATTGGTCAACAAGCCTCCTTAGTTTTTGCACTACTGTTCTTCTTAATGGAGCTTTTTGGGTTTCACAGTTTGGGATTTTTTTTTTGCATCTCATTAAATATCCTGTGATTGCTCTTGTTCTTCCATATGATTTTATACTTCATCATTTTAGTATGTCCTCGTTTCTTTGTATTTCATTCAGCTTTTGTCTCTTTATCTCCTCCAATTTCCATTGCTTTTTCAGCCTTTGCTCTTTGCTTTCACACACCAGATCCTAGTGTACTGCATACTCAATAGGCAGTGAAAATTCTGTCCAGACCAGGCAGGAACATATAATCACATTTTCTGTCACATTAGAATACACATGTATTTATACCACCTCAGTTTAATGGTAACTCCAGGAAAACAGATATCTCCTGATCCAGCATGACTCATAATCCAGGAAATAGCAGTGAATGACCTGCTAAGACAACTGGACACCCATAAGTCTATGGGGCTAGATGAGATCCACCCGAGAGTGCTGAGGGAGCTGGCAGAGGAACTTGACAAGCCTTTCTCCATCGTTTATCAGCAGTCCTGGTTAACAGGGGAGGTCCCAGATGACTGGAGACTTGCCAATATGACACCTATCTACAAGAAGGGCAGGAGTGAGGATCTGGGGAACTACAGGCCTGTCAGCCTGACCTCAGTACCAGGAAAGATTATGTAATAGTTCATCTTAGGGGTGATCATGAGGCAAGTGCAGGACAACAGGGGGATCGGGCCCAGCCAATATGGATTCATGAAGGGCAAGTCCTGTTTAACCAACCAACCAAAGAGGATCATCTCCTTCTATGATCAGGTGATTCGCCTAGTAGATGAGGGAAAAGCAGTGGATGTTGTTTATCTGGACTTCAGTAAGGCATTTGATACTGTTTCCCACAGCATTTTGCTGGAGAAGCTGGCAGCTCATGGCTTAGACAGATGGACTCTCTTAAAAACTGTCTGGATGGCCGAGCCCAGAGTTGTGGTGAATAGGGTTAAATCCAGTTGGCGTCCGGTCTCAAGCTGTGTGTCTCGGAGCTCAGTTTTGGGACCAGTCTTGTTTAGTATCTTTATCAATGACCTGGATGAGGGGATCGAATGCACCCTCAGTAACTTTGCAGATGACATGAAATTAAGTGGGAGTGTCAATCTGCTTGAGGGTAGGAAGGCTCTGCAGAGGGATTTGGGCATGCTGGAGCAATGGGCTGAGGTCAATTGTATGAGATTTAACAAGGCCAAGTGCCAGTCCATGCACTTGGGTCACAACAACCCCTTGCAACACTGTAGGCTTGGAGAAGAGTGGCTGGAAAGCTGCTTGGCAGAAAAGGACCTGGGGGTGTTGATTGACAGCCAGCTGAACATGAGCCAGCAGTGTGCCCAGGTGGCCAAGAAGGCCAATGGCATCCTGGTCTGTATCAAAAACATATCTGGAGCAGGTCCAGAGAAGGGCAACGAGGCTGGTAAAAGGTCTAGACCAAATATGTCTTATGAAGAGCAGCTGAGGGAACTGGGGTTGTTTAGTCTAGAGAAGAGGAGACTGAAAGGAGACCTTATTGCTCTCTACAGCTACCTGAAAGGAGGTTGTAGTGAGGCTGGTGTCGGTGTCTTCTCCCAGATTAAATAGGACAAGAGGAAACAGCCTCAAGTTGCATCAGGGAAGGTTTAGATTGGATATTAGAAAGAAATTCTTTACTGAGAGCGTGGTTGGGCAGTGGAACAGGCTGCCCAGGGAGGTGGTGGAGTTACCATCCCTGGAAGTGTTTAAAAAGAGAGTAGATGTAGCACTTGAGACTATGGTCTAGTGGTTAAGGAGGTGTTGGGATGAAGGTTGGACTTGATGATCCTAGAGGTCCTTTCCAACCATAATAATTCCAAGATTCTATGAGTCTAGTACAGCATAGACAGGAAAACCTAGGGTAGCTCAAAGTCTATCAAAGCATTCCCTCTGAGATGTTTTAAGTCAAACTGTATTGGCCAAGTGTCTGGTCCTCACCTTGTAATATGGAGCTGCAACATGCTATCATCAATGATGATTGCTTTGCATCTACATTTGTCATCTTGTGGAACCACAGCATAGTGCTTTGCTGACTCAGCATGGTCCTCTGTGAACACTTCAAGGAGATCAGAGAATAGGATTTGATTTGGTTTTCACTGACTCTCATCTTTCTTTAGAGGAAGAAAAAAAAAAAAGGTAAACTTTTTCATTTCTGTTTCCTTTGGAAAGTACATCTGAATTACCTGTATGCTGCTTACATCTGTTATCAAGATAAACTAGTGACCCATGCATTATTTGATTGCTGCCAAAAGAAATAACTAGTGGAATATTATCAAATATTACACCTTGTTCAGATCATAATTCTGCAATTAAATTATTGCAAATCTATCTCTGCACTTCAGTAATCTATCAAGACAACTCTGGAGTAATGAGCCTTACTTCGTTTTTTAGGGAGCTGGAACCTCTTAAAATTCAACATGTAATAATCTTTCCTGTAATCCCAGTGTATACAGTTTTCAGAAAACTAGTCTAGTCCCTATTTGTATACACATTTTTATTAAACTATTTATGTTTCTAGGTGATGTTTATCACTCTACCTGCGAAGTAGACCTGTGCAGTGGGGATAATAACAAAAAGTTACTTATTTTTGTAAAGACTACTGAAATACAACAGGAGCTATGTATAAATCATGCTGTTCTCAATTTACAGAGAATGTTGTTTAATCATATTGGAGATGGTGCTTTGCCACGAAGTGATTCCAATCTGCCTGGCCCTGACAAAGGTGAGTGGAAGTGCTGCACCATACCAATCTTGGAAGCAATTAAGATATAATTAATCTGTCATATTCCTGTGACATGCTAATTGTTTTGAGCACATACTGACATCTCCAACTTTCAAAACAGTCTAACTTACTGAATTACATTAACAGTCTAAGTTTCAAAACACTTTGACAAAAAGGGGGAATGGGATTTTTCTTTGAACTGAGTATTGCACTCAGAAGAGCCCGGAAGTTTTCAGTGAGTGGCGATGAAGCAGGAGGTCGCAGCAGGCTGCTTGTAAGAGCTGTCCTTTCTCCTTCTCAAGAGAGACATAGGAGTGATGAACCCTGGTGATGAACTTCTGGAGACTGGGGCAGAGAGAAGCTAAAGAAATGGATAGAGTCCTGAAGTTTGGTACCTGCAAGTCCTTTTTATCAGATACAAGTCAGTGTGCTTTTGGTTACACTTTGATGGAAGAGAAAAGATCAATTTGTTGTTTGCTGAGGTTTTTGTTTTGTTTTTGTTTTTAATTAGAGTAAATGAGAAACCTATGAATTTCCGTAGACAAAATACTGACTTTTATAATATTTCACACTGGGAACGTCAATATTGTTAGCAGAGTTATTATGCCACTAATGTGCACATCATTATGTGCTCCACATCCATAATACCTTCCATCATTTCATTATGTACTGCCCTTTGTGGTACCCTAAATAAAGGATACAGTAAAATAGGTGTATTTTAAGAATATACCGTAACAAAAACTGACCAGGTATCGGATTTTTATCAATAAGCGCTGATTTTTATAAGTATTTTTGTGTCTGATTTTTTACAAAAGCTGAAGTGTGGAATTTTTCACAGGGTTGAAAAACATATTAAATAATTTAACATGGAAATGGCAAAAGTTTTCCACTGGCCTATGCAGCCAAGTATATTACATAATTGTTAAAATAAAATATTCTCTCCTAGAGACTTTAGCAGTCCAAAGAACAGACTGCTTGGATGACTTAAAAGCAAAAGTTGGCTTGTCAAGAGATTCAGGCATTTCAAATACCTAGGTCTTATGCCAAGTCATTTTTAGGATGAGAGCAAAACCATACTGCTAGGTGACAGCCTACAATAAAAAGCAAACGATGTATTGCATATTTTGGCAATAAAAAAATCAAAATGGTCCTCTAGCAAATAGATTATTCTGTACACTGTTCTCAGGGTCAACTAATATGCAATTATACCATAACAATATTGCTACAGATATGAAAAA
Source organism: Actenoides hombroni (assembly GCA_024336885.1). Lineage (NCBI taxonomy): Eukaryota > Metazoa > Chordata > Aves > Coraciiformes > Alcedinidae > Actenoides > Actenoides hombroni. The sequence goes on from WUAM01000323.1 coordinate 9,829,928, forward strand.
ATTATTTGTACTGTACTTTTTGTAGTAAGTCTGGTATATACTGGTATAGGGGGACGGCAATCATTCTGAGAGCCTTTGTGTTGCTATATTAGCAATAATTCATGCCATCAGCAGCAATGCTTTGCTTTTGCTTCATCTCTGTAAATGAGCATGTGATTGTATATTCACAACTATAAAACAAGCAGACAAGAAGGAAACTGTCATGGCAAGGCAAGAGGATTGAGGCTTGCAAGGGGGCGGGGGGATAGTGGGTTTTTTAAGAGGAAGGGTGAGGTTTGAAGCAGGGATTTTTTCCACTTTTTTACAGGACATGTAAGGAGATTTGTGGGCTTTAAGTTAGCTGTTGTGCTGTCCATGTTAAATGCCCTGTCTTTCTGTCTGACTTCTTTCCAATACTGGCGGCTTGCATAACATGAGGCAATGCAGCTCTGCTAAGGAAGCTGTTCCAGGCCTTGTGGGATCACTGAATTAAAGTAATGGAATTTGGTAAAGGGTAACACAGACAAATACAACAACCAATTTTATGCATGTCAAGGTGAGAGTCAATTTACCTGGTCAAGCAGAGATCCTTGAGCATGGCTACAAAGAATGTATATAAATTTTCTCAGACCACAATAATCTCTTTAAATTTTTGTAACTTTTTTTTTTCCCCAGACACTTTCATTTCTTCCAATTTTTACTCCTTTCATTTTGTGCCCTTCTTTCCACCTTTTTTTCCAATTCTAAATTTGTAGCTTATGCAGACAACAAAAGACTGTTAGCACAGAAAACTTTGAGGCAGGTTGATTGGAACTTGGCAAGTTGCAAGTTGTCTAATCCCTTCTGCATATAAAATGAGTTAATGGAAGCATTTTATGAATAATCTTTTCGCCTCTGCCGAGAGACCTCTGAATTGGACTTTGATGCAAAGATAAACTGATTATATAAACAGGCTTCAAGCTGCTGTCCCTTTGTGGCTGGATCTGCAGTGCACCACAGTGCTATCTCAGCTGCTACTGTAGTTGATGGTCCCAACTGCTATACAATCCTGAAGTGATCTGAGGGCCAGTTGCATATATCAGGCAACTGGGAGATTGACAGCCACTATTTAAGAGCTTTTCAAATGCTGATGTAATCATGAGAGCTTTTCAGTCATGCTTTTTAAGCTGTCTAACATTTTCACTCTGTATTTTTACCCCAATGGGTAAAGGCAAGTCAGAGCACTAGAAGTGTTGATACTTATGGCAGGTATTTTTTTCATTCTCTTTCAGCTGTAAACACCACCCCCAGCAGCTGGAGCCTAGACAGTGGGAAGGAAGCCAGAAACACATCAGAAAGTGGAAAGCTTATATCTCCTCCTGTACCACCAAGACCTGCACAGACTGGTGAGTAAATGGACATTGCAGGCTAAGTTCCAGTAAAAAAAAATACTTACTTGAGGGCTTAGATTCTTTCCACTCTGATGCTTAACTTAGGCAGGTTAATTTGTTATTTGATTATATACATGGAAGGCTGTAGAACTGTCTATGCAGATACTTTAATCTTGTTAATGTTCTCTGTAGCATTCTGTTTCCAATACTCTGCCCCTTCACTTAACAACTGAGTAGCTTCAGACAGTTCGTGCTGGTACTGGGGAAGATGATTAAATTTGATCTTTTTATCTTATGATAATTGGAGTTTAGCAATCAAAATCATCATTGACCACAAAGAATCTTACTGGCCAGAAAATGCACAGCAATCATGGAAGTACATCTGTTACTAACCAGTTTGCCTTTCAAAAGATAAATTTCTATTTAAAGGAAGGGCTGCTTAAGTGATAACATAATCATTCTTAAGGGAGTGAAGATACTACTTGTGTTTTAGAGTTGTGCCTCAAAGTATGCTCAGTCATGTTTACAGTATATTTATAGGTAAATGTGTGATATAAGTACATTATGTATTGCCTTTTTTCTTATTTGACATACAAATACATAATATATTTCCTAAGAAAATAACATAAAGAGGAGGGAAAAAGTTATTATACTGACTTTTTTGTATTCTGTTATGGTTTGGTAGTGATATAAAATCACTACCAATCTACAGTGATATAAAATGTCAGAGAAGATGGATGCAGAAATCTCTTATACTTCATTTGTTGTACTGCAAGATAATCCTGAGAACAAATAAAATCTCTAAAATTATATGCAGCCATCGAGCAAGTACCTAGAGGGAACCAGAGATAATGTTTGTGTATCGAATGATCTCCTGTCCAATTAAAAAGATTTCTTAGTGAAAACTAATGCCAAGAGTGCACTGAAATCTTTTTGTCTTACAGCATCACCAGCAAGACACATAGCCTCCGTTTCCCCTTCTCCTGCTGGTAGATCACCAATGAAGGTACTGTCTTATTGCAGTGAATTGTCTTTGTGGGACTCTGTTGTGGGCTAGATACTATATATTTAATACGTATTATTTGGGATTATATTATGTTTTCCTTTTATTATGATATGCCTATACAAAAACCATTCACAAAAGTAGCCATAACAATTACAGCTGCTCTGAAGATGTTCAAAACCACAGGCACAGGCTGTGAATAAGCATTGAGTCTACTCTGGCAGTTAAACACCTATAGCAATTGGGAATCCAGGCTAAACTGAGCACGTTTCATTTCTATTTCAAGATATTTGAATGTGTTGGTAATCACTTGTTGCACAACGGCTTATTTGTCAGGAAACTTCCAGGAGATCTGTGTCTTCCACAGTACTGGAGGACACAAACTCGCAGCCTGCATATTCCAGGCAAGCCCTGGTATTGACAGACTGCACATCTGTCTCAGGGATAGCCTTTACCACTCCACTGAAGCAGAGATAATTCTACAGTTACCAGTGTGAAGGTCAACAACCTGGAAGGAGAGCAAATATAAAGGAGCATGGCTGGTGCTTCAGTCACTCAGGTGCAAGGAGGCAGCCAGCCAAAGTGGTCCCTCAGCTACCCAGTAGTGAACTAATGCTGAAGAGGTACACATCTCCTGAGGAGGAGGACAGTGGTACCCCAAAATGCCTCCTTTCCTCTTGAGATCCCTAATCAAAAGTCCACAGTCATTCTTCCATTTGTCATCCTGCGAGCCTGTAGCATTTCCACTTGTGGCTGATCGGTGGTCCGGGTTCAACACACAGCAGTTGTGCCGGCCATCAGAGTGCCCCATAGTATACCTTATGCTGAAGTGAGCACTGATGCCAGGTTTTGCCCTAACTGCTTACTAGGAAGCCCTTCAGAGCGTTAGCATCTTGTACAGAAGGTGAACAACTCTTCCTTTTTTTTTCCTGAATGACCTCGGTACTGATAATTCTTAAGGAAGTTTGAAGCTTGTCCTAATACTTTCTTCTGAAGGCTGAGACAGAATTTAAGCATTCTACAGCCGAAGTCGGGATTGCTGCTTGGGAGAGAAATGCTGGCCTAGAATACTTGTGGGAGTTGCTGGAGCATCCTTAAGTTTCCAGACCATTTTGGTATCTAGACTGTTACTCACTACTAGTACAAGCAGTCTGCCCTGCTGTCAGGACTCAAGTGCTTACCCCTGCTCAGCTCCTAAAGTGAAGGCAAGGTTTTACACATTTTCTCTTGTTCTCAATAACAAAAGGAAAGGTTCTAAATCTCACCCATTTTGCTTAATTCAAATGTCAGGTATTCTTGGAACTTGAACCAATTACATCATTTATTTGAGAACTTGGACCCTGGACATTTAAGGGGATAGCAGTGCAGCTGCAGCCTCCTCACATTCAGTGGAAGGGAACCTGAAACAAGTAGTTAAACAGGCTCTTCACAATGTCTGAAATGTCTTTGACATGCCTTGAGCTTTAAATAAAACTTGCTCTGCTTTTCCCTACCCATATACAGGGCTCAATTTTTAGCCTTTATTCTCGCTGTTATGTGCTGCCAGACAAGGGCATCTTAGTACAAAACTCGCTGATGTAAATGAAGACTTTTTTTTTCATTGCTTTCAGTCAACTGTGGATCCAGCCCTAGATGGATAATTAAAATTATCTCAACAGCATAAAGTTAGTGCAGTTGGCTCTATACACCCCTGCCCCTCTCCTTTTCCTCCCCTCTGCACCCTTTGTCGCATGGTTCACACTCTCACCTCAAGCTGAGCAGCTGAGCGCCAACCAGTCTAACAAGAATTGGGGTGAGAAATTTCTTTGATGTGATTTCTCCATCCCTTTTTTTAGCCTGTGCTTGAGACCATTAAGTCTAGATTGTCTCAGGTGGCTCCAGTTAAAATTCGATATGTTGCAAAAACTTTTCGACTTCCAAAGTATGGTCTAACTTTTTACAGTTCTCAGTTGAAGTTGCTTCACTAGAATAGGCATGCTGAATGGTTTTTAGGTAGGACTTTACTGTCCCTACCTTTTATTCTTAGCCAACACTGTCGTTGCCGCTTGCGCCCTCAGTTCCCTGACCCTCACCTTCCCCCACAGACCTGCCAAACTGCCAGGGCAGCCACTGGCAACCTTTGGCCTCTGTTGGACCCTTGTCCCTGAGGCCCGCAGTGGTGTTTTGTGTTTTGTGCGAGCAGCGCGGTGTGTCCAAGGAACGCCTGGGAGATGGTGGAAGAGGGAGGGTGGAGCAACTGCTGTACTAAATGCCATCTGCAGCAGCAGTGATGCCTCCCTCCCCTCTGCCTTCCTGCTGCTGCCCCTGCATAGCAACAGGAGCTGCAGCCTGAAGGGGCTATAGCCCAGCAGCGGTTGTCAGCTTGGCATCCACTCTGCACTTCACCTCCGCCGTTGGTGTTATGATGTGCTCAGAAACGATGCCACGTCGTAAACGCACTTCTCATTGCATGACGGTGCACTAAAACTATGAGGAAAAGCTTTGCGAAATCGCTTCGGAGCGTGAGAGGCTGCAGGAGCAGCAGTAACTGGGATGCAAGTGCTGCGCTTTGGCGTTAGGGGGCAGGACACCACTAGGTATGCCCTGTGCCGAGTTCTGCTTTGCACTTTAAGCTGGGAAAACTCAGGGTTCGTTTTAAAGGCTTTTGGGTTTTTCCAGGGTATTATGATAGTAAGATAAGACTTAAATACAGTTTCACTTCCACTTACATTAATTACTGTCATGAGCACTGTTTAAGGTGTGCTTAGGCACTCTTGAAATGAGCTTTTCATTGTTTTCTTGCTGGATCTTAATTAAACAGGGATGCCACCATTTCTGTTTATTAAGCCTCAGAATCTATGTGCTGTATCTCTGTATGTTTTCAGTAGTAGCACAGAAACGCTCTCCCTCATTTACTCCAGGTAAATTCTTATGCCCTTTCTTTCGAGCAGGGGTCTGTGCAGTCATTCACGCCATCTCCAGTGGAGTATCATTCCTCGGGGCTCATATCCAACTCCCCGGTGCTGTCAGGGAGTTACAGCAGTGGCATCTCTTCTCTTAGCCGATGTAGCACATCAGAGACATCAGGCTTTGAAAGCCAAGGCAGCGAACCAACAGTGACTGTCCCAAGCTACAGCGTTTCTGAGGAGCCTGTGAGAAAAGAAAGTAAAACCCCTCCACCTTACAGCGTGTACGAGCGGACTTTGAAACGCCCTGTTCCTCTACCTCACAGCCTCTCCATCCCGCCCGCCACAGACCCGCCGGCACTGCCGCCCAAGCCACAGCTGGTGCGGCCAAACAACCTGGAAAACAGCAGCAGGAGGACTGAGCAGGTTCCCCGACCCAGGCCTCTGCCCCGCAAAGTCTCTCAGCTATGAGAAGCCACTTTTATATTTAATTGCAACCAATTCTTTACCATTTAAGAAATAATATTTTTTAAAAATGGTAAAATACGTTTAGTTAGGCACTTTAATATTTTGCCCACTTTTTTCTTTTGAGTAATTTTGAAATGCTTATTAATATTATGTTGCACATTTGAAATGAAATTACTAATTTAGGTTGCCAAATATTATAGGAAGCATGAATGAGAGATTTTTTTTTTAATTACATGGTGGTGAATACTGATAAATGCTTTTATTTGTACTTTATTTAAAAAATTAAATCTAAAACCCTAAAACTCTCATCTTAGTTAGCCGAATGCTTCTTACAAAATGCAGAATATACTGACTGAATCTTTACTACTAGAGATAAATGCACGCTTTCTAACAAAGTAGTCTGTAGACTAGAATGTTTCTGCAAGTAGACTGAAAATTATCATCTTATCTGATGAACTGGTTAGTCATTTCAAATATCTGTGGAAAAACGGAGATATAATGCAAGTTAATACTGCAGAGAACTGTTATAAGAATGTGGTTTGGAATTTTTGAAAATGTTTGTCATTTTTCAGATGGAAAAATACCTGCATTTCATTCAGCGTATAGCATTTTAATTTTTTTGTGCCATTGGTGTATTACTGTACCTGAGGCATCCTTTTCTTTTTGAGGTGCAATTTACCTCTATTCTTCCAGTTAATGTTTTGTTGTTGTTATTGTTTTGGTTTTTAAAAAGCTAGTAGTTTGCTAGTGGAGTCTCTCTGCTGTTTTTGAAAGTTCACTCTAAAATAAAATCTGTGTATGAAATAGATATAAATGAATTGTTCTGACTAGTACCAAGGCAATACACTAAATGAAAAAAAAAATTAAAAATATAAACTGCTGGTTATTGATCAATGAATTTCAAAAACTAATTGGAAAGCTCATTAATAATTCTGTAAAAAACCTTGCAAAAATTCTAAACAGCTCTTTGGATGTGTATGTACCAATGGAGTCAGGTTTTGGATTTGGTTTTTAGCTTGAGTTCATCGCCATCATCTTTATTGTAGGAGAATGGTGTTTGGCCTTACATTGTATTTTAGTGATTGGCATCTGAAGAGCTCTGGAAAGCTAATGCCAAGCTGTAGGAATGTTGAGGGGAAAAAAAAAAGCACCTTCTGTATGTAATTTTTGTATCCTCTTTTACTGACTGTTTAACTTGTGCTTGGGAACAGATGTGTGAACTGCATTTTAAATCATGTTGTTAAAAATATTCTCCCTCTTTTGTTGGGAAGCTCATGTTGATTTTAGCTGTGTTTGATTTGTTGATAGTTAACTGGAAGAAAGTTACCACTTTTTATATTCTCTCAATTAAACCATCAGCAGTTACAAGCTGTTGGTGATAGTTATAGAGGTTTTCTATAATAAATGTTCAAGTATTTTTGTACATAATTGGTAAATTTTAATAAGGAGTGTACCATTATGTGAAAAAGAAGCAAACAGTTGTGTATGCAGTAAGATTGTTATAATTATGCCAAATACTTTATGTATGGAAAAAAGAATATTTGTAAATATGTGCTTTTAACAATAATTCTGCCATATTGACTTTACAATTTTGAATGTCAGAAAAAATTAATATATGTTTAAATATTTATGTTTTAGTGAAAGTATTCATAACTTGAAAAGGAACATATGTTTAGCTTTGTATCTTGCTGATTTCGAAGTCTGAAATTCCTTGAACTAGCTCTTGCTTTCTACTATAACATTTTTGTGTCTGTAACCACATCATAAAAGGTGTAGAAGGCTACGTATTTATGCTGATATAAAGAAGTAATGCCTGAGATTTAAATAAGGTGTCATAAGTAAGATAACAAAGCTGCTTTTTTTTTTTTCCACCCCAGTGTAGTTTAATAGATTTTGTTGACTAGTGCTTGAGCACAGTATGAATCAGTGTTATTTGCTCCTTAAGCCATTGTGGTTTGGTTTTTTTTTACTTCTGGCAGTGAGCAGAGTTGATGACTATCATTTGCGTGCATTACTGAAGTCAGCTTTGCAGCAAAACATTTCACAAAGTTTCTGTTTACCTAGACATTCATATTGGTTGCTGCATAATGTTAATATGGAATAAAAGGATCTGATTAATCTTTACAGTACAACATATTTTCTACAGAATGAGAGATTATAATTCAGTTTCTCATGGAATTAAAGTTCTGGCTCCTTGTCTTGCTAAATGCAGTTTTCTTTCTGTTAAAAATTTCCTGATGCATCTAGTTTTCTCCCTGTTTGGATCCATAATTGCTTTGTGAGACATTGTTGAGAGTATCGATCTGCTCTTCTGAACAAGTGAATAATGTAAAATTTACTAGGGGAGTTCACTGTAAATTTAACCTGCTTGAGCATTCTGTTTTTATAACCATGACATCAGGAATACTCTGACCGATAGCAGATGGTGTAAAATTGAGAGAGTACTCTAAAACTGAGCTGACACATTTTCTGCTTAGCCAGTTTTGACAAATTGTTTCTGTAGATCAGCTTTTCAACTTGATTTCCTATTAAAAACGTAGTATGAAATTTTGTTATGTATATTGCAGCACCCAGTGCTTGAAAACGTAATGTAAATAAAGGTCTTGTTTGAATTTTATGTATTACTCATCAATGTAGTTTTATCACTCTGTATGACAGTGAGTAATTCAGAAGCTCATATAGGAAGACCTCTGAGAACAAATTGCTGTTACTACTCAACAGCTTGAATGTTAGCCAATATATGCGTAATAGGTGAGATGATCTTGTGTTCAAACTACTGCATTTGAGATGCTGGTACCTCTGGGATGCCACAGAAGCAACTGCAAACTTGGCTGGCTGGCTTTGAAATGGTTCAATTCAGACTGGTTCTCATGATAGGCTAGTACCTCTGTAGTGTGAGCGAACTCAAATTATGGTGATGTCTCAAGATGGATCATAGCCAATAGCCTGTGTCTTAAAAGAAGCACAAAGCTGAAACTACCCTGTGATAGTAAAGGTTTCAGGGTAGTGCAGATATTGCCCTGTTCACATGGAACTGGGTATAGCTACATGTAAATCTTCTCTTCTGTATCAAAGTGGCACCTTGTCCTTCTACCTGACCATTGTTCTTGTTCACAGATTGTTCAGCAGCCTCTGCAAAAAGCACAGTGACTTAGCATAAAGATACCAATAGGCAGGAGTCAATGCCTGAGGTATAAATGATGAAAAGCATCTTGTCTGGAATGTAACCATGCTCAGTGAGGCATGTTAGCAGCATTGTATCAGTAACCCTAGATGCTGACAGACACAGCCCTTTGCTCCAGAGCTCTGTTGGTAGCTGTGTTTTCCCACAATGCTCTGATGATGCAGGTAGAGCTTTGACATATGCTCACTGAAGGGCAAAGCTCCAGCTGCTGGGACAATGTGAAAGGACATTCACCACTGGAGTCTCTGAGATTCTGACCTTGAACCAGATTCTGTAGGAGAAAGCCCTTTCCACATCAATTTACTTTCTTTAACTTGTCATTTTAATTCAGCTTTTGATATCCTATAGTTTCTTACATGAAGTATATGATTAGTTACTTTGGATGACATTAATAAAAAAATCCTATGATTAAGCAGCTAAAAGGTGTAGAGCTGCATATCTCACGTGTGCACTAAGCATCAGGATACAATGACTCTTCCTGGATGGTAAAATAAGACTGCTGAAGAAAGAACATAACATTATATATTTTTTTTAAAAAGTGATTACTAGGTAAGGAACTCAATGTACTTGTAATGACAGGCTGATGCCTTTGCAGACTTCGGTGGGGACAGAGCCTGTGACACAAATCTGATAGGCATGGCTGTGCAAACTTATCCAAGTTAGAACTTAAGGATACAGTTCATAGCTCCTCTCTAAGGACTGATGCTGGGTTTGTATTTATTTCAGCAAGGCTGTTTTAGAAGGGAAAAGAAGGTGACCAGTTGGGTTGGGTTGGTTTTTAAAAAAAAAACCCAAAAACCAAAAAACTTGGGCAAACCTCTTGGTGGCTAGATAATTAAATGAAATGTGTTTTCACCCAGACAGGAAAAAATAATGGTGGGAGAAATTGAAATGTTAGCTGAAACTGAAGCATTGGATATATTCTTTAAGCTATTGTAGCGTGATTTTATACCAGCTTAACTGCTGGTTGAGCTGAAGAGGGCAGAAGGGAAGCTGGAAGTTCTGACAAAATACAGGGGTTTTTTTGTTTGTTTTACAAAGGCTTTGTGTTGGAGCTTTTCCTCTTTTGCTATGGCTTGCTAGAGGACAAAGAAGACTGACTGTGATAAGTTGCAAGGGCAAATAGTTTCTAAATCACAAAGCCTTGCAAAATATTGCAATATTTCCCCGGTTTTGCTGAACAGGTTTTTTCTTACCTCATTGATAGTGTATTTTACAATGCACATCTCAGTATTTTAGGAAGCAAATCCAGATTTTGTAGGAAATAGCTGCTCCGATAACTCCTAAGCTGCTGAAATTTTTGTTATATATTTAAATGCTTTACATCATTGATTTCCTATTGGTACTAGATCTGCTAATGTATTTCAATTTGTTCCACTTCCTGATGAATTATTTTGCAGAAGCATGCTCTGCATTACATTTTCTTGCTTATTTGTGACAGACTGCTCTTGCTGGTTTTTTTTACTTGACCTCAGTGACTTCCCTTGAAGTGTTTCCTCTTGTTTTTCAAAAGAAAGGATGTCAGTGAGGAGCTGCTTCAGCCTTTCCCATGGGGAGTATTTCAGAAGAGCAGCCTAAAGGGGATGCAGCACAGGCACACATCCACTCCCAGGGGGAAGATCATAAGGACCTTCGGAACAAAAACTGGGTGGGAGGTTTACCTGTAGGAATTTATGTTCACAGACACAGCAATAGCTCAAGGACAGGGACTAAACTAATTTACTAAACCCAGGAGGTAGGGAGTAGGTAATGTCCTGCAGGGACTAAGCTTTGCTACAGGGTGAAATTCAGTCCCAGCACACCCTGTAAATGGAAATCCTTTGCCTTGTTTGCTGATTTTCTTTTCACAAAAAATAATAAAATAATGACAAGTAGGTACACTTTTTTTTTTTTAATGTGGGTTGCTGAGCCTGGGGTGAGGGAAGACAAGTTACTGCTGTACAAGGAGTAAAGTAATGCTGAATCTACATTTTAAAGCTCAGATGACTTTGAGACATCATTGTTCTAGGTCTTCAGGCTGGCTCCTAGTCATAGACTCATAGACTCATAGAATGGTATGGGTTGGAAGGGACCTCTGGAGATCATAGAGTCCAACCGCCCTGCTAAAGAAGGATCACCTACGGAAGGCCACACAGGAACATATCCAGACAGGTTTTGAAAGTCTCCAGAGAAGGAGACTCCTCAACCTCTCTGAGAAGCTCGTTCCAAGGCTCCATGACTCTCACAGTGTGTTTTCCTCACATTGAGGTGGAACTTCCCGTGTTCCAGTTTGTGACCATTGCCCCTCATCCTATCACAAGGCGTTACTGAAAAGACACTGGCCCCTTCTACTTGACATTGACCATTCAGGTATTTGTAAACATTAACAAGATCCCCTCTCAGTTTTCTCTGGACTAAACAGCTTCAGGTCTCTCAACCCTTCCTCATAAGAGACATGTTCCAGTCCCTTAATCATCTTTGCGGCTCTCCACTGGGCTTTCTCTAGTATTTCCTTGTCTCTCTTGAACTGCAGAACTGAGCTGGACACACTACTCTAGATGTGGCTACACTATGGCAGAGTAGAGGGTGAGGAGAACCTCTTTCAACCTCCTAGTCAAAATCAAGAGATGTATCTTGTCCAATTTTTGTCCTTATGCTCTACTAAAACCAAAGCAAAGAGCTCTGTAGAGCCACCTGCCCACACTGAACTGCTGTGCCAGTCTCATTTTTGCCATCTGTTGCAAGAAAAGAGCTTGCTGCAGGTGAGCTCTCTGGAGCAGTCTGCTGTGGCCTAACCACTCCGCTTGTTTTTGAGACATTCAGTTGACCGCGATGTGATACAACACCCAGTAAAATGAATGTAAAGGTTCACATCAACATTTTTAGAAACTGGCATGTGTTCAGGAGGACCTGGGTGAAAGCAGCTGATACCTAATGAATTTAGTCCCAACTGAAGAAAATGAAGCTGTCTAACCCTGATCACAATACACTTTACAATGAACAAAACACATCAATAAACTCAGCTGCTTTTTTTTTTTTTTTAATCTAGTGCATTAGGAGATGAAGCAAGAAATATTACTGTGCTGTGCTTTTCTCAGGCCCTTAAATGCAGCAAAAGAAGATTGTGCACACTGGACAGAGGCTTTTTATGTTGCCAAGGAGAGTTTTCCTGCATCTGCAGTCCCCTCTCCAAGATCTGTCTCAGAATTGAAGCACATCCTGTCAATATCCCTAAAGCTATAACTCAGTGGAGTTTTATAGATGTAAAACCTGAGCTGCATGATGATAAGCAAGCAAAATCAAAGCAAGTCCTAACCTGCTACTTTAAACATGTAGACGGGGTCTATAGGGAAGCAAGCAAGAAGAAAAAGAGAAAATTGTTTTTCAGGTCATAAAGATCTATTTTGACATCTGGAATATTTGCTGTTTTTTGAGAAATGCTGGAGTTTTACTCCATGTTTTACTGGGTGTGTCCCTTCTGTGTGAGATATTGCTTGAGAGTAGTTTTCTCTGGAGTCAATGTAGGTTTGAATGATGTTATTCTTCTTGCATCTAGAGAAGATGGAGGGGATTTTTGTTGCTTTTTGGTTGGTTGGGGTTTGTTTGTTTGTTGGGTTGTTTTTTTTTCTTAATCCTATGCAGAGGAAGGGTTTGACAGAGAAAAAAAAAATAGAAGTTAAAAAAAGATTGTGATCTGTGCTACATGATCTCTTAGCTCAGGGGTGCTCATGAGAAGTTCTCTAACTAGCCCTTCATATCAAACCTCCAAAGGGTAAAAATCAGTTCTAAATTGTGCAATTACTACTTGTTTGAATGTAGGTTAAAAACAGCTTCCCAATCCTAGAAAAGAGTCAAGAGTGCTCTAGGGGGCAGATTGAGTTTATGAATGAAGCTAAGCCTGCAGGCATGTCCAGCATTTGCTGTAACACCCCAAAAATATCTGAATGGGAAAGGATAGCCACTGACAGAGATTCACATGTTCTTTAAGAGACATATTTATTTCCCATTTCTCTTCCCTCCCATGCCCAAATCTGCCTGGCTGAAGGCAATAAGAATCATTTCACAGAACCAGAGAATGGTTGAAGTTGGCAGAAACATCTGGAGGTCATCTGGTCTAAATGCTTGCTCAAGCAGGGCCACGTAGAGCTAGTTCCCAGGACTATGTCCAGATGGCTTTTGAATATCTCTGAGGATGAAGACTCCACAACCTCTCTGGGCAACATGTGCCAGTGCTTGCTTACCCTCACAGCAAAAAAAAAAAAAAAAGCATTTCTTGATCAGACAGAACCTCTCGTGTTCTAATTTGTACCCATTGTCTCTGGTGCTGTTACTAGGCACCACTGAAAAGAGCCAGGCTCTGTCCTCTTTGCATCCTCCCTTCAGGTATTTATACACACTGATGAGTCTTCTCTTATCCAGGCTAGAAAAGTTCCTACTCTCTCTGCTTCTCCTCACAGGAGTAATGCTCCCGTCTCTTATCGTCTTTGTGGCCCTTCATTGAACATTCTCCAGTATGTCCATGTCTCTCTTCTAGTGATTTCTCCAAGGAGTGTCTTGTAATCACAAGATGGATTTAGACAAAAAAAGTACCATCTTGGCAATAGTTTCCTTTTTTCAGAGTGAATCCCAAAATGTACCTGTGCTGGCCATACCCGTTGATTCTACTGGTGGCTATATGGCTGGCACAGGTGAGGGTAGAGGAATTAGTGGGGAGAAGGAGCTGACAGGTGGGGAAAGCAGGACTTCCAGACAGCTGAATGGAGCTGGATTAAGCAGCTTCCTATATAGCTCTGGTGGAGCGGGAGGAGTGCAGGGAGGAGCTCCATACCTTGGCTACTCATTGCTGGCCCCTCATGCAAGTATAAAAAATGGGCAAACTCCATCTTACTGTATTGGTTGTCCTGGTTTGAGTGAAAGCAGTACTAATTCTGTTCTGTAATTTTACTTTTCAGCTCAGTTCTTCTAACTACCTGCGCTTTCTGAAGTTAGCAGCATGTTTTCACAGTGTCTGCTTCTAGCAGTGACAACACCCCATGTTTAGAGTTAGTATCAAGGATTGGTGTGCAGACCAAGGCCACTGCTGGATCTTGTGTACCACACTGGGGGATGCAGAAAAGTGAAAGGCCGCACCTGCAGGGAGGAGCGGACAGGACAGGTGACCCTAAACTGACCAGCGAGGTATTCCATCCCATATACGTCATATTTGGTACAGAGCTGAGGGATCCAAAGGGTCTTTGGGCTCTTCTCCCCTCTTGGACTGCTTTGCAAGCTTGGCTTGGCTTGGCTCGGATCCTCTTTTGGTTCCATCCTCAGAGCACCCAAGGAGGCTTCTATCCGTTCTGCCTTTGATCCCTGTCTGTGTGTTCCTGAACCCCGTACCAGATTCCAGCTCCTGAACACAGCTCCCGTCTGCTGTGGGGCCCAGTCTGGGACTCGCCCAGTGTCTGCTGCACAGCATCAGTGGTAACGGTGATGCAATTACCATCAGGGGGGTTGGGTTTGATACTGGTTTTATATATATATTTGTATATATTCTATTTTTATAATTATTAATTTAATTTTCATTAAAGCTGTTCTAGTTTCCTTTTCTAATTGCTAAGTCTCTCTCCCTTATTCCTTTTCTCTTCCTGTTTGGGGAGGGAGGTGGGGTTAACAGAGAGCGTCTGTTACAGGTCTAAGGGGCTGCCCTGACCCTAAACCGTGACAAAGATACTCGTTCAGTTTAGCTAGGAAGGTATCATTTAACCCTAAATTTAACACACCATTTTCAAGTTTCAAATAAATCCTAATATTTTCAGAAACACTTATGAAACATTTACTATTTCTAGACTCTAATCTAAAAAGTCTTTTTAAAAAAAAAAAATCTTACATTTGGTTATTCAAGACATGCTTTCAGCAGGGCACAGAGAGATTTAGATTTGCTGTTGTATGCCATTAAGTTAATTTGATTTGCATGGCTAAAACCCTAGTCATAATACTGAAAATGTTCACTTAAGCCCCTCTGTTACAACTTGTTACTGACTTGGTGTCATCTGCGAATTTACTGATGATAGAATCTATGTCCTCATCAAGGTCATCAATAAAGATGTTAAATAGAAATGGCCCCAGAACTAAGCCCTGAGGAACACCACTTGTGACCTGCCACCAGTTGGATTTAGTACCATTGACCACTACTCTCTGGGCCCATCCATCTAACCAGTGCTTGATCCAGCAGAACGTATTCTCATCCAGGTCATGAGTGGCCAGTTTTTCCATTAGAAATCTATGGGGAACAGTGTCAAAAGCCTTCCGGAAGTCCAGGTAGACTACATCCACAGCCTTTCCCTCATCCAATAGTTGGGTCATCTTGTCATAGAAGGAGATCAGGTTCGTCAGGCAGGATCTGCCTTATTGTACAGAAAAGGTTAGTGGAGATAATAGATTCTTCCAAGATCATGCAATATAATTTGGAAAACATTTCTACTCTAGTAGCAGCAGCAGAAAATTTTTATTACACTTTTAGATGAGTTGAAAGATGGTTTTAGATTCAGTAGCATAATTTCTCTCATTTCTTCTAACAGCTTCCCCTGTCCACCATAAGAAGCATAAAGTTTTTTTACCACCAAGAGCCAGTGGTCAGGTTTTGTCATCCAGAAGTATATTGAAGACCCTTTGATTCAACCATAATAAGGGAATACTTGTGTTTTCTAAATACCAGCAGGCCCTGGACATTTGGTTTTATTCTTTCCAAGATTGTTGTACTGCCTCTTCTTTGCATGAATTTCTTTCAAGAAAAGACTTACTAATTCATTTATCTTCCTGTTTTACTTTCCAGTAATTTCCAGCACTAAACAGAAACTGTGAACAATACATTAGTTTGGACCTTTGGGCTTATATTAACAGAAGTGTGTTAGAATCAATTTTTTTCCAAGCAGTAGCAATTTTAGAGCTTGTTTTAATCCCTTTTTAAAATATCTTCCTCTCCTCCTTTTCTTTCCCCCCCCCCCTCCCCCCCCCCCCCCTCCCCCCCCCTCTCCTCCCACCCACTACACAACCCCCCCCACCCCCCCACCGACGCAAACCGCCAGCACCACAC
>WUAM01000323.1:9845970-9860727 GCA_024336885.1 Actenoides hombroni
TCAGTCTCTCTCCCTTATTCCCTTTCTCTTCCCCTTTGGGGAGGGAGGGGGGTTAACAGAGAGCGTCTGTTACAGGTCTAAGGTGCTGCCCTGACCCTAAACCATGATAAAAGTATGCTTTTGTACATGCCTTGGACAAGGGTGAGGTATGGACATGAGTGCCCTCTCTTATTTGGTGTCCTTACTGCTGCAGCAGTGATGTACTTGTGTTGAGTATCACAACTAGCTGTCATGGTATTGTACACAGTTGTCTCACCTTCAACAACCTGCAGTGCTGTAAGGAACCCGGAAACAGTTAAAATGTCAAATTTTAAAACAAAATGGCAGATTTGGCAAATTCTCTTAGCGAGCCTTTTCTGGATCAGTGCTATTTTTATTGAAGACATCATCAGCCCACCTTGCAAGTGAAACTTTCAGCAGTTGTGCTAGATGAAATCAAGCACAGCTTGAATGACATTATCTTCAATACCATGTTGGCTCATTAGAGAAATTTGTATTCCACACTGAGTTGAAGGAAAGGGAGTGACCAGGGAGACTCTGAGCAGGCAGTAGACCGTGGAAGCAGCGGCAGAAATGACAGCAGATGGCAGGGTCAGCTCATTAACTGCATTTATCTAATTGAAGACTTCCTATCTATTGTCAGGTAACAATAAAAAAAAAAAAATCTGTCAGAAATTCCACCTGGTCATAATTGTTCATCATTAATAAATCTGTTCCAGAACAGGCTGCCAAAATCTCAGCTATGATCGTGCAACTCAAACCAATTAGCAAATGACAGTTGCCAAGATGAGTTGCTTTGGTTGGGTGATGAAAGGAACCAAAGCCGTAGCTGCTGTTGGCAGAACAGAAAGCTGTTTGTGAAGGTTTGCTGGGCCGACAAAACATCTGGCTTGTTTGCTGTTGTGGTCTTTGTCTGATAATTTGTGTGTTGTGGAACACAGAGCTGTAACATGTTTTTCTAGAAACACTGATTATACATAAATGAATAAATACTGCAGGTAGATTAATCTGAATTTGCTCTGAAAACCATAGGTTTATCCCTGATTTCTATCAGTTTCTAAAGAAAAAGACAACAGTTAGAAGTTTACATCCCCTCCCCTCCCCCCCAAAAAAAATTTAAAAAATCAGATACTTTGTTTAAACCATATTATGAATGTTGACATAACATTGACACATTTCAAAAATAAATTAACCTTATATGGACTTATCCATGATGCACTCCTGTAAGAACCCCATGCTCCCCCAGCAGGCTAACTTTGCCCAGCTCCCCATCTTTATTTTGAGGGGCTAGTTTAAAACTGCTGCTCTGAAATGTGTGTGAGTGCTTGCAGTGAGGCAGGAAGCATCATGTCATGCTGTCCTTTTACAACATATTTAGCAGCACTTAAAGTAAATTAATTAATAATGACAGAGAATGACAGTCTTTTAATCTCATTGATGAATCCTCAGCCTGGCTGTGGTGCAGTCAGCAGCACTTTGCAAAGAGTATTGCTACAGTTGGTTTTATTTTTATCTGGAGCAAACTGCTGTGGCTCTTTCTTGGATCTTCTGTAGGTGTCTCATTCTGTGCTCTCTGCCTGGAGAGCAACATATTGACAAGGTCATACAGCAGCCAAGGGAAGAATGATTGATATGCCTTACCTGCTTTGCCTGCATTTGAGTAAGTGCTTACTAAATGATGCTTCTACACAGCACAGTCTAATAGCTCAATGCAAGCAAAAGGGCAGGCTCCATCCTTAAGTATGCTTTCCAGTGGGAAATAATGGCATAGTGGAGCCAGAAAATAGGTGAATAAACAACAGATCAGAAAAACTGAAATACCGATTCCACAGGAGATACTGGTCCTGGGTGATCAGGTTATTAAGTTGTGTACATTGCTGTATGAGTTCTGAGCACCCAAAGAAAAATGTTGCAGGTAATATTCAGGTCAAAAAGACATTGAATTCTTCAAAAGGAATATGGTTTTGCCCAAAGAAGTTGTGAAGAGACTCTAGTTTCTAATTTTTTCTAAATGTGCTTGGAATAAATAAATAAGAGGATGTGTCAAATAACAGTTTACTATTATTCTAATTACCTTTTAAAATAATTTAAGCAAAACCAGTTTTCCAGTGCTTGCATTTTCACTTTTTTTGCACTGGTTTGTCTCTTCAGACTGAAGACTATTTTTAATTTAGTGGTTTATTAGTAAGAGGGTTTTTGTAGGCTTATGCATTATGCAATGGGGAATAGCTACTCATTTCTTTGCATAATTGGAACAAAAGTATTTAAACTCCAAGACAGGGTGACTAAAATAATTTTGCCTTAGGCAGATTGCAACCTACATCATTTTCTTTAAGTTCCTTCCTCTAAGATCACTGTATCTAACAGAAGTATGAAAAATGTATATATGATCTGGTACATACTCAGTGTGAAAGTGGAAGCTCTTTAAACCATTTACAATCAGATAGTTCAGAGGCAATCATCTTCAATAGACTAACTTTGAAATGTTCTGATGTGGAGAAATGAAGCATAAAATTGCAATTGCTATGTAATTGTGTTTTATTTCTACGTGCTTCAAAATCAAGTGATGTTAGACATTAAAACTTAACAAATTCTTGTTGACATATTGCATGCAATTAAAAAAATGCAAAATAAAAGAATACATATTCCTTCTAAGATGCCAGATATAAATTATAGCAATCTTGCATGTTACAATCTGAATTCTTTTTGTGTCTTTGGACAAAACATGTCAAATGTAAAACCTAAAGTAATTTGAGAAATCCAAAAGCACATCTAGTGTACTAAATCCTACAGATTCAATAACTAACAATTAAGTATTACACCTAACATTACTGGAAAAACACTTTTATGCCACTAAATGATTCTCAGAGTAACTTTTTTGAAAACAAAAATTTGGATTACAGGTTCATCTGGATGTTGTTTCACAGATTTCAGAATACTTTTTCCTAATTTGCAAGAGCCAAATAATTAATGAAAATAGTTTTCCCTTTACATCTCCAGTCCTGAATTCAGAAAACTGTTCACTTTCCCATGCTGATTTCACACCAACCTACACAGAGAGAGATGAAAAAGCCCACCCCAAACAAACACACACACCCCAACTTCAAATCCATATACTTTTACCCCTAAACAAAGAGAAAAAAAAAATTAGAATTATTACTTTTAATTTATATGTTGTACTCACACACAGAATTTGCCCTGGCAGAGATGATGGCTTATGTCCTAGCAAGTCTGCTAATCAAAGTTGTAGTGAGGATCAGTGCATGTGATTTACAGTGCTCCTCAGAAAATACAGTAATTTTAATCTGATACTTGATTTTAGTTCATGCTGTAATCTCTGTGCATCACATGAAAGTGTGCTTTATAACTGATACAAAACAAGTGGATGTACTTGCCTCACTTTTCAACCAAGATGTATAAAGAAGTTTTGCCATCATTAGTCTAATTGCACAAAGTATTCATGACACTTTGTCAAAACTGGACTAGTATTCACAGAAGATATGTTATTTGCTGTTCTTCCAGGCATTTGACTTGCTCAGTGTTTATGAAATCATTTAACTAAGTCACAATAGATGTACTATTCTTTATTAAGTTTTTTACTGTATGTTAAAAGCTTTGGAGGTTCACAATGTTTCACAGGTGTTTGGTTTTTCCTTCTTTGTTCTTAAATCCTAAGTCTCAGGCATTTTACTGGGAAAAAAAGTAAAATTATGAATTCTTACTGCAAATTATCTCTTTCATTTTAGTTTGTGCTATGACTTAGTTACAGAACTGCAGTCAGTCATCCAGGTTGGTTTAAAAACATGCAACAAGTAGATTCAGTGGAGTTACTTTGGATTTACAGAAATGTAACACAGAATAAAACAGAGTCTAACCTGGAGAGATCTATTGAATTTAACTGAATATAAAAGAATGCATTGAATGCAATATATTCAAAGGTATATACATATCCAACTGACACCTGGTGTATGCAGTCATCCACAGTCTTCAAATACAAGATCCAAAAGAACAAGGCCTGACCTCATGCACTCTTCTTTGCTGATACTTAAAAGTCTGTATGAATATATATCTCTTTGCGTTTAGCCTTCTATAGGTTTCCAAACTGCAATGACAAAGGCATGCCTGTATCATAACTGTGCTGAGAAACTAAGCACTTAGATCACATGTAAGTCTGCAGTGCTCAAACTGATAGTTCCCATGGCCTTCCTCCTAGAAAGGGAAACATCAACAAAATATCATCAGAAAAGGCATCACCAACTCTTTCAACCCATGATCCCATAGTTAAAGCACTTGACTAGTATGTGGCTGATCTATATGTAGTTTCCAGATAACTCTTTGACCGCTGTCAAGACTACCACAATGTGGTTGTGGTTGTGGAGAAGATACCACAGCTTGGAGCAAACCTGCATTATACTGGTAGACCCTTCCCAAATGTTATGTTAATATTATTTTAAATTAATTATATTAATGTTAGTATGCATGTATTAATATTATAAGCAATATACTTTAATTATGGTAAATATTAGTTGGCAAGTCTGGGACCCAGTTTCCCAAATTAAACCGAGATGGATGTCAAACCCACCAGAATGAAGAGGTTCATTTGTTCTTTCTTGTCACGTGTCTTGTTCCGTCCCAATAGTTAGCTGTAATGCATGTGCTGTGTTAGTTGCTCTCCACTGGAAAGTACTCTGCAGTGCTCTGTCATCTACAGTTTTCCCAGCACATGAAAATACTCTCCTCAATAGGCTAGCAGCTCAGGGTAAAGCCTTCCCTGTTCAGGTGACATAATCAGCAATTTGCTGTATTGTCAAACACAGCTTGACTCTGTTCATGCATTTCTCAGGGGAGCAGGAAACCCTGATTACATACCTGCCTCCAGTCTACCTCACTAATTTCATTTTTCATTTAATAGTCTTCTGCTGAAGCAGAGTCAGTGAGCTGCTCTCACAACTTGTCTAGCTCCCTGGGTAAACATTTTGGTGAACAAGTCATTGCATAGATCACCAGCAGTGGCGAAATACAATAACACATAGCTCTTTAAAAGGGCTAATGAAGATGCCTGTTCTCAGCACGGGATTTGGGACAGCACCTAGGACTCTCACCTGAGTGCACTGGGATACTCAAGCGTTAGCAGTGGTGGAACTCCAACCATAGCTGTCCCTGTAGTTTTATTATTGACTAAGGAAACCAGGTAGTTTTGGGTGGCCACCCTGAGGACCAGCTTCCCTTGGGCGCTTCCCTCACAGCAAAGCATTCCCTGGAGTGGAAAGGAAAGAGAGAGAAAGGCAGAAACATAAAGGTTAAGTATTTACAGTTGGCATTATAGCTAGCCCTAGGTATATAAACCCAGAGTATATTACATTTGTTTCCCTGCAAGGGTTATATGTGTTCTTTTATTGACCAGTTTTCTGAAGAATTCACCTGGCCATAACCTAACACATTTTCACACGCTCTTCTAAGATGCTTATCAGCAGCCATTATATTTAGATGATAATCTTTTGAAGTTCCAAATTATTTTTTGCTAAGCCTTAATAGTTTCATTGTGTACAAGCCTTCCTGGAAGTCTGAGAAGAGAGCTGAGAAAGAAAATGATCCCTGTAAGCTTACCTGTGAGCATACAAATATAAGCAAATTAAAAACATGACTGGTTTTAAATGAATGCTATTACTGAGGTACATTTTAATGAGACACCCAAAACCTTCAGTGTAATGACTTCATTTATCCAGGCAAAAGGGTATATGCATATGTGTAACTGAAGTCCAGGAAAAGCTTTAGAATAATTTCCATAGATTTCTCTAGTTTCTACCACTAATTTTTATACTTTTAGCTCCTGATGAGGCTGATATTCAGCTTTGGTGGTTCATGTAGGATTGTAAGGATTAACATTGGAGAATATGAGTTTAGAAAATGTTATAAAATGATAGAGTATTCAATGAAAAAGAGAGTCTTTCTCGATATGGAAAGAAAAATCTTGCATCATGTCTTAAGTAAGTGGCTTCAAGGTTGAGAGATAGGAACTGAAATGTGCTATAGTAATAGACGGCTGCATTACATTTGACTAATTTACATGCTCTTGGAAACTACATGTAGTGTGTATTACTGGTGAGTTTATAAAAGACTACCGTTCAGTATGCAGGTGTGACCAGCAGCCAGAAAGTGAAAAGTGAGCCAAAGTCTTTACTCCATCAAGTCTCCCTTGCCTGTTACTGTCCTCTAGTATGGGTACAGTTGGTACAAAGGAGTTTGTTTGCCTATCCAGAGTACACAACTCACGCAGAATGGATGGACCAGGGTGTGTTGGTTTGACAAAAGTGGTCAGATGAATGGCCAGGTAACTTACAGTCAGAAATTTTATTAATGTATCTGTGTGTATGTGTGTGTGTATGTGTCTCATAGGTGTGAGTTTAGGCTATAAAGCTCAGAATTGCCTTCTAGAAAGTACCACACCACAAATTTTTCAGATGCAGGTGGTTCAGTGCCTAAACTGTATAGCAGCCTTATCAGGTTTTGGAAACTACTCATTTTGTCTGCAGGCCCTGAGATCTAGCAGGGAATTTTATAATTTGCACTGAGCACTCTGAATGAAGTAGGAGCTGTAGAAATTGCAGGAGTAAGTTATCATTTACTTTTACATCTCAGTAACAGCAATCAGTGTCTCTCTTGTACATTCAGCCAGACAGCGTATTTGATCTGGGATGTATGGATCAGCACTAGGTATGCCTCAACTCCAGAAACTGAAACCACCAAAAGGTAAGAAGGAAACTCTACTCAAGTTTGTCTGCTTCCCAACAGACTTTGCTAAATACATGGTGCTTGTACACTAAATGCTGCTATTTTAAAACAATAGCCATATTTAGATATTTTGAGAATCCTGATCCTTTAGGGTATGTGTAAGTCATGCTCTGATAATTCATCTCAGATTTAAAAGCCTGCTCTGTTCAGTGCCTTGATTTAGGAATGTGCAACTGTATCTGTCTGTTTGCAGGAAAGCAGGATTTCACAAAGAACTTGCAGGTCAAATGAGGAATTATCCACAAGGTTACACAACAGCTGAGCAGTAGGGTCCAGACCATAACTCTGGATTTAAGTGTCTCAGTTCTGCATCTGATGCCTTAGTCCTTTACTGAATCTAGTTTCATGTGTTTGGAAGGGATTTTTCCTATGGGAGGTTTAGAAACGCGGCTCTAAAAGAGTACAGCTAGCTGTTCTTTGAAAATCTTGGATTCAGACGGTGCTGATGTAATTTAACATGTATTCTAACTCAGTCTGGGTTCTACAATTAGAAGTAAAAATTGATTCAGCAAACAAGATGTACTCAGAACATGGTGACCTGACAACCCCCTAATAAGGCCCCAAAATATATACTAAACAGAGGCAAACAGAGATGTCAATTGCCCTTAACAGTGACACCCACTGTTCTCCTGTAACATTTTGTTACAGGAGAACAGTTTAAAATACATTAGTAAAGAATGTATTACATTTTCTAAATTACCAATAAATAGAAAAAATAAATTAAGTTCCACACAGCACTAGTAAAGAAAACCTTTTAAGACTGATTTGATGCTGCTACTGCCAGTGCCGTGCTGCTGCCTAAAACTGACTGTAACTGCCCCTCCAGCCTTGTGTTTGCTCACAGGAGGGTTTTGATTAACCAACATTGTGCTGTTGTGACTGTTTATGAACAGCAATGCTGCCACTCGTGCATAAAAAACAATGATATCACATATGCCACTGCTGACTGAGGTGGGGGTGTGAATCGGAAACAAAAGAGAGAAAAAAAATGTTGTTATCCTCTTCGAAGTGCTGCACTTGGGGTATGCATCCATCCAGTAATTGCATAGGCGTTCAGTCGCAGCAGGATTTTGTAATTACACAGCTTAATTGTTCCTGCCTACTATAAATGGCTCTTTGTTTTTGCCATTTATCTTTCATAGTCACCCACACTCTCTATTGTATTTCTGCTTGCTTGTCCCCTGCTTGTCCCCTACCAGTTCCTCCAGGTTCCTATTTGCCATTTCAATACACTTCCCCATGCATGCCTTAGTTTAATTTCCTCATAACTCTGCTGTTCACTGTCTCTGTCTCAGTAGCTCTCAGCCTGCTCCCCTACTTTCATTTCAGCTCCCACTCTCTCACTGAAAACCACTCATGCTGATTTTTCTTAATGCAGTATAATTAAGGGCAGGCTTTTTCAGAGGGAAAAATGTCTCTTTTCATAGACCAGAATGGAAAATTTGACAGGGTGATATCAAATATTGCGAATAGACTTCAAGATCCTGCTGATGAGTCAAACAATGTCCATTCACTCAGGGATTTTGTGAGGGTTTGGTGGTTTTTGATTGATATGGACTTATTTTTTGTTTTCTTGCAGACCATCCTGAAGGCTAGTAGCAGCTACATATTTGTCTTTAAAAAACCCCCACAATGCTGCGGAGACAGAAGAGTAGCACTGAAGGAAAGATTTGGCTTTGGCTTGCTTGGTATGATTACTAAAAAAAAAACCCAAATCAACAAAAAATCCCAAATGTATTGTATAACTACTTGTATCCAAACAATGTAAATAATAAAACTATTACTTTTTGATAGCGGCTGCCACTCCACCACTTCTAGTGTATCTTTGAGGCCAATTTCCTGTCCTATTGACACTCATTAGCTCTTGGAGCCCCTCCTATGGCAGCTGCAAAGGAAAGGATGGAAACCTGGAAGCACTCAGCTCTGTAGGGCACCTCCTTACTATGCGGTTGGCTGGATCAACCTGCAGGGTCCCCTGGACCTGCCTGAATCTGCTAATACAGCTTCCACATGTCTGTGCAACTTGACTTCGACTGTCATGTTTTGTGTTATCCTTGGATTATCATACATGATATCAATCTTCATTAACTGTGGCACAAGCAATGTGCATGATGCCTCATGTTTAACTACATGGTGGTCCCATGCCCAGTCCACTATAACAGCTAAGTTATAAGACAGGTAACTTAAGGCTCCAACTGATCCTGTCAAGCAGCTTACTCCTTCCTCTCTATACTGATGTCATGAAAGAAACATCCATCATTACTATGTTCTTCTTCTAAATTTGGCATCTTTATGAGGAAATAGCTGCTTGGATGGTCCAGGATGTTCACTGATAAACTGACAACTTGTTCTGCATTAAAAGAAAGGAAATTAAGGATGCCTGTGCCATACACTTGTGATGATGGCAGAGGAACTCCTGCTTTGCAAATCAGGTCTTCTGAGAAGACTTTGATAATGAAGCAACTCCATATGAATTCGTCATGTTAATGTTAGCTGGTGGTCCAATTAGACACGTCAATCTGTCACCATGCATATTTTTATGGTCATAGGTTGCTGTTATAAAACTACCCCAAATTATGACCTTTGTTTTCCTCCAAGTATTTTGCAGCTGTCCATACTCTATGAGGGAGTTTTGGACATGTGGTCTGAATAGGCTCTGAGGGACTGCAAATGTCCATGCTAAGCAAAAGCGTCTGTGTGTCAGGAATTCACTCTTGTTCTTAACCTGTGTTTGTGCCAATGAACAGGAGATGCCGATCTGTAAATATTTTCTAGCTGGTATCTCTGAAAACTTTAGCTTGTGACTTATATATCTCAATATATATCTTTTTTTCTAGGGGGAAAAAAAAGAAAAAAAAAAAAAGAGTTATCAGAGTTATCAGGAGGTTCTCAGTCCTATTATTTCCTTTCCTATTAGCAAACCCTGAGAGGTTCAAGTTCTTCCTGCTTGTGTCACATCCCTAGATATAAAGACATGGGCCAGTGACACATGTTCAAATTGTAGCAAGATGATAACCTCTCATAAGATGAAAAGCATCTTTAGGTCTCACGCATAGAAAAGATGTAAGAATTTAGGGCATGTAGAAAAATCTGTCTTTGAAGTCAGGAGAGATGCATGGGAAGGAAAGCTGGGAAATACATCATTAGTGGCCATTGATCAACTTCAGAGGCTTAGTACATGGACAGTTGTATCCCTTTCCTTTATACTAGCTACTATGCATAGTATCAACTCTGTTCCATCCTTTTTTCATCACCATTGCTGTGGCTTGGGTACTGGAAAAAAGACTGAGCAGATATGGCAGTGTGCATGTTAATGTGGACCTACAAGGCAGCTCACCTCTCTGTGTATGGGCCTTCTAGCAGGATAGGACTGTGTGGTAAGTCATACATGCATTTTGCCATCATCATTTTAGACTGTTTTCAGGGAGGAGGAAGGAAAAACTCCAGCCCTGCCTGCCTGGTGCAGCTATGCTGCTCCTGTCGTTACGGCAACAGAGGAAGGAGGTGTCTGCTATAAGAGGAAAGAACAAAGAAATTTGTCTGAATGACTGAAGACAGGTGGGAAAGAGGAAGGAAAGGAATTGGTTCCAGGAGATATGAGGCAGCAGTCACTGACCTAGGAGGGAGGGAAAAGAAGGCAAATCTGCAAATATGCACATTGCGCCATATCCATCTCTCCCCTTGAGAAGACACGGTCCTGCAGCACAGAGCTAGCAATGCAATCCTCACTGTGGACCCATCAATACTGTGTGGACTAAAGAGAGTACCTGCTTACTCCACAAAGTAAATGTTTGCAGGCTGAAATAAAGTAAAGAGGTACTCTGAAACGGTGTCTGGCACTCCTAGAGTTAGTGTGATCTTTCAGCTGGCATGAATCACCCACTGTGATCAGCAAGACTCGAGAATGCGGATCACAAGAGCCTTTACTGCCCTCTCAGTAAACACAGGGAAAGAATGTGTGCTTTGCCTACGCCACTAAGCTATCTGGGTATGCTGTGTCATCTTAACCACAGTGATCTTTTCTGGGATAAACTACATAGTTTGTGGTCTTGAATGTTACAGAAACTGCAGAAGCTGTTTTGGTTTGTTTTGGGTTTTTTGTTTAAAGCAGCTATGCTGCATATCTGTATGAACCTGGAATGGCCACCTTCCAGACAGTGGGTCTGTATCTATGCCTTTCCACCACTAATACAGATGCTAACTTCTGTCATTAGCCATGAAGTCACTCTTCTATGAAAGGATACAAGGAGGATCTTGGGTCTGAATGTAAAAAAGGCAGTGGGGCACAAGAGATCTAGAGGAGTTGTGTTGAGAGGAGGAGGGCATGGAGGCTTGGTTTCTCACCTGAGGACACTGCATCCTTGATGTAGCGTGGACATGGGCAGTTGGGCAGTGTATAAGGAGTGTAGTGAGAGAACACAGACCACTCAATCCTGTAGTCCTCTCACTGCAGCTGCTGGTGAGACTGTGGTAGGTCAACCCTGGCTTGCTGCCAGATGCCCACCAAGCCGCTTTCTCATTCCCTCCCCTGTAGTGGCAGGGTTCATATAGCCAGTGTGACTGGGCACTGACGTTCTTCTGAGGTACAATCTAGAAAAAATGTGATAGGAAGGGTTTGTTGGTTGGTTTGGGGGATTTTTTTCTGTTGCAAATTGGAATTTAACATTTGATGAAATGATGACAGTAAAAACAATACAAACTTAAGTGCAAAATAAATGGTAATACTTTCTGATGGGAAGCACCAGTATTACAGGTTAAGAAGGAGTCATGACACTCTGATTTCCTATTGGGTCAGCTGTACTGTGGGATCAGTGATTACACTCAGAAGTATGGCCAGAACCCATTTCAGGTCAGACAAGAAGTGTGGGGGGTGACCTGGAGGCAATCTAGATGCAAACAGTGTTGCAAACAATGTTTCTCTACTAATCCACAGAGAACAATTCTCACCAGGAGAACTAAGACCACTAAAAGCAAGGAATGTATGTGCATAAGAAGGTGGACTTTTCAAGTTTCAAGATACTTATTATGCTTGCTGGAAACAATGCTAAAATAAAAGAGGCTACAAACACTCAACAATACTACATCTTTGGCAAGGGTAGACACTCAGTTGTCACCTTTGTGAGACCATAGTAATGAAGCTGTCTTAAAATGTCTCCTTCCCTCCCACTTGGTTGAAGGGTGGGTTGCCGCACACAATTATTATTCTCTCTGGTTAGAAGTGAATAGGTGGGGGAGAAACAAAAGAAAGTTCCTGAAGAGTCTTGGTCTTCAAAACCAACATACTGTTAAACAACAAGCTGAGTGTGGTCAGAGGTAGTGCTACAGTTCAGGTAAAAGCTGGCACCTGGTTATTTGAGTTCCTGACAGGAGTGCTGTTTGTGTTCATGGTTTAGCATTTACTATGGTTTTGATTAAGGCTTCCCTGGACACTCATTTTTAATGGAAAATAAGGAATTGCAAATGGCTTCAAAAATCACTTCTTAATCTGATGAAACAAGCAAGGAATAATACAAAAGGTAAAAAAGCCTTGACATCCTGCTCTCATCAGAGTATTACGGGAAACATGTAAATAAAGAAACTAAATCAGTGGTCCGTTCACACTTCATCAACTGCCTAACAACTTGCAAGCAGTTAATTACACACCTTAAAAATGCATCTGCAGGATAAATGATTCAGAAGTAAGCTTCTATAATGAGAAAGGACAGCACACAAATACTGACTCCACTCAGGTAAATTTAACCCTTTTAATATGATAGTGCTGAAAGAATGTACTGTAAGTAATAGCAAAGTAACTGTTGGCTGCTTTATTCTAAGCATTTAATACTCACTAATCTACAATGTTTGCTCTACATTTGTTTATTGCTACTAACCTTTGTAACCTTTACTCCTCACTTAGAAGGAAGATAAGGATTTACACATTACATGTAAGAATTGAATGCTTAGTTACTGTTGATTGAATATATTGAAGTCTATCAAGTGATAAGTAAATATTAGGCTGACTTACTTTCACATTTCTGAATATTTAGGACCCATGTAGCCCAGTGACTCCATAAATACGGGATTGCTATGGCTAGCAACAGAACATGAGCTTCATACTGACTTTTTAAGACTTCTCAGGCTTTGCTGAGATTGCTTTAGCATTCCTGCAAGTCTGTTTTATGTTGTTTACCTGTAACAACAATTTGCTAATAATTAGAAGATAATTTTCTAATACGTTATCTTAATATGTTCTCCTCTCTCTGGTGACCAGTAACAGAACACGAGGAAATGGAATGAAGCTGTTTCAGGGTAAATTCAGATTGGCCATTAGGAAAAAGCTCTTCACTGAGGAAGTGATCAGTCACTGCAAGAGGCTCCCCAGGGAAGTGGTCACATTCATGAAGACTGTCTGTGTTCAAGGAGGATCTGGACAACACTCTTAG
This sequence comes from Actenoides hombroni, assembly GCA_024336885.1. Taxonomy (NCBI): domain Eukaryota; kingdom Metazoa; phylum Chordata; class Aves; order Coraciiformes; family Alcedinidae; genus Actenoides; species Actenoides hombroni. The sequence goes on from WUAM01000323.1 coordinate 9,859,185, forward strand.
TCATATGGTTTCATTTTAGGTAGTCCTGTGAGGAGCAAGAAGTGGGAGTTGATTATTTCGAAGGGTCCCTTTCAACTTGAGATATTCTATGGATCTATGATTCTGTATTTTGCTTTTGTGTAATTTTATATAATTGTGTTATACAACCTTAATATGTGGTAGTATCTGATAATAAGCAGTTACTTGTTAGAATGAAATATTTGTGCCCTTACCATAATAATGCAACGCAAAGAGTCACAGTCATGGAATGACAGGAGTGGGGGGAGTTGCAAGTTGACACTGGAAACTTCCAGGCTGTAAACAGTTCACTGGAGGTCAGTTAAAAATATACAGACCTGGAGTTGGGGTAAGACAGTTCTAGGGGTGACAAAGAGAACACACAACTCCCACTACACTGAACCAAACCATCTTAGCACCTGTGGAGGCAACAAAAGGGTGAGCATAACAACAGAGACAGCAGTGGAGGTTAGGAAGTTCTTACAAAAGATTTAACTGTATTGCTATTAAGATTACTACTGACTTATTTTTCTGTAATTATTAGGTCAAGACTGATAATTCTTTCATTAGCCTGTTAAGATTTTACTTACACTGATAACAGACTCTTGACTTTGCAAATGATGTTTGCTTCCTTTTTTTCTTATGACAAGAATTTGAGGGTAATAACTGTTCCTTGAGGAAAGCCCACAGAATTAAGTTGACTGTTACAAGTTATTTAAATATTTTCTGCCCTTCAAAGATTATGACAGTTTCACTAACCAATGATAGGATTTCAGGAATAATTTTCTTGTGTTTCAATTGTTCTCTTTTTCCCTGACAGAGAGGTCACTACAGAGTTTTATGCTCTGCTACCTGCCTGACCAACTGGAAGCAAAATCTACTTTATTCTGACCAAGTTGTGCTTCAGTATGTAGGAGTCACAATATAAACAATATGTGATGGTCGAAAGAGTATCAACACCAAGAAACAGAAATGTTTGTCCAAAGGCCTTTCTAGGGTAACTTCCATGCAGCATCATAATCAACCCAACCAAGTTTTTTCTTTTTCCATGTAAGTGAAGAGCACTGAACTACAGGTACTAACATCTGCCATTGAGTTTTTTTGATCCGTACTCCTGTGGCAGGTGCAGCCACCCCCAACAGACAAAACACAAAGCCAACAGGCTGTGCTGGACCAGTTTGGCGCCTCGGCCAGAGCAGTTTGATGCCTTGGCCATTAAGTTGCACTTCCCAGTGCGTAACTGGCACCCCAGGTTCTGCATTTGTCCGTGTTTTGTCTGGGCTGGTCCCCTCAACCAATCAGAATGACCCCAGTGCCCTCGGCTAGGGTGTAAATAGGGTCCTGCCTAAGAGCCGTAGGAGTTGGTTCTTCACAGAGGAGCAGGTCTGGCAGTCAGACACTCCCCTTGGACATTCCATCCAAGGAGCCTACCATGGATTGTGTGAGTCTCCATGGATCGAGTGAGCCTCGCCCCCCGCTTCAGGTGAGTGGTATTTTGGGCTCTCTGGTGTGGGGGGTTTCCCCTTGATGAGTGAGCGTGTGCCCA
>WUAM01000323.1:9867398-9879030 GCA_024336885.1 Actenoides hombroni
GACACATGTCGCGCTGGCGGCCCGGCCACCACCCCGCCCATTCCCCAGCTCGCGCCAGGCGCTCGGCGCCCGCCCCTGTTGCCCCGCCCCTCCCTCCGCCCGCGTGAGCCGCCGGCAGCCGTGGGGCGGAGCAGAGCGCGTGCGTCCCGCTGGGGAGGGTCCCGGCAGGGCCGAGCACCGCCTCGTTGGGGCGGGGGCTCGGGGAGAAAGAGAGGCGCGGGTAGCCCGCCTCCTTGTCGGCTGCATAGCCGCTCCTCCCTCATGGGCGGCGTGGCCTCGGGAGCTGCCCGGCGCGGGTGAGAGTCCCGCGGCGGGGTTGGCGACACTGTGGGGAATGAGCGGAGCGCGGCGGCTGCCTGCGGTGGGCGTCTGCGAGCGGCGGCAGGCGGGGTGGCGAGGGCCGGCCTTGCCGGGCTCTGAGCCCGTGGCCTGGCCGTTGCCCGGAGGCAGCCTCAGGCCGCCGTGTGTCCCGCACCTGCTCCTCAGGCCCTGCCAGGCCGCCCTCTCGCTGCCGCTTGTTTCGTATAGGATTCCTCCCTTAGCCTGTCCTCCTTTAAGTTACTGGGTTATTAGCTCCCCGTAGGAGGGGACTGCATTAAAAAGAAGTGACAAAACTAATAGTGTGAAGCACCGTTCTTCTCTATGTATTCTGACCTGTAGTGATGATTAAGTGGAGGAAGTCGTGGACATACTGCAAGGTAGAAGTAAAACAGTATGAGCAGCTTTTGGTTGTGTAGGAGGAAACAGAGGCTTGAAAATGACTTTTTGGTTGCTTTATTCAGTTCACTTCCGTTTTGTTTTCAATGGGGACTTGTGCTATCTGGACTGGACACAGTTCTTTTAAGTTTTTCTTGCTTTATTACATTTGTATCAGATCTTGTTGCTTTGTATCAGTCCTGTGAGGACTACAGTTAATGGCAGTTCTTTAGTATCCTGATGGAGTGGTTTTCCTGTTGTCCTACATCCTGTACATCTGAGAGATATATCACTATAAAACAAAATAATAATTTAACTTAATGTGGCTGCTTCTCCATGGCTGATACTTGTCCTACAAACTGTTCTTATTTTAATGCTTCTCTGTTTAAAGGCCACAGTGCTTGAAGCTGAAGAGATTCAGTCAGTTCCTAGACATGTCTCTGTGGTGTTCTTACCTTTTTTTAAAGAAAATGTTTTGTTTTGTTTTTTTTTGAAGTCCCTGAAAAACTTTCATAGAAAAACTGCAGCTGAACAGCAAGTAGACTCTGACCTTATAATATCTTTTAATTAGTCAGTATTCCATTGGGATTTTTTTTTTTTTAAATCACTGTTCCATTGAACTGGAATTGAGTACACTGAGATGGCAAAGGAGAGAGGTGATCTAGAAAAGCTGCTTTATGGCTCTGTAGATAACTTTCTTGTACCAGCACATTTTTATCTTCTTTTTGCCCCCAAAAGCATAGGTCATTTCTCTCTAAACACATACTTGTTCGTTGTCCAATTATGAAAAAAGTAGAAATTATTTGTCAACGGAATATACTTGGATGACAAAACCTCTCGGGGATTTTTCAGGTTAAATGAAATAATTTATCTAGAAGACTTTAGAATTAGACTTGGGTTTTTTTGGGGTGTTTTTTTTTCCCATTGTGCACCTTTGTAACTGAATCTACTTGCATTGTTTAAAAAATGTCACATTTTTATCTGTTGTCATTGGGAGACTTCTATCAGTCTTTAATTTCTTTTAAAATTACCAATCCTTCTCTTTAACTTGAATTTTGTTACTGAAATAAATTTGCTTCTGGAGTTGGTGGGAAAGAAATATAAACATGGTATAGCAGTGGGTGGTATCTAGATCCATGAGATTAGTATTTGAATCATGCTGAACAATCATTTTATTATTCAAATGGTTTCACAGTCACAGTTGGAATTTTGTATTGAGATCTTCGCAAGTTGACCAGCGTCCCACAGATTCCAGTTATTTCTGGAATACCTGAATCCTTATCTATGCTTATGGTTTAGTTTTGTTTGTTCTTCAGACCTGAGAAATCTATATGGCAGTTGAAGTTGTCCCAAAAACCAGACTCAAATCAATATGGTGGTGAATGGTTATTACATAGTACACTAGGTAGGCTCTTGGAAAGTCCCACAGTGACCTCTAATGTCCAAGGATGAAACCCGAGTTGTTAAAATAAAGGAATTTATTTTTTGAAGGCACAATTTTGCATATTCATTTGTACATTTAGTTTATTGGCACGTTGTAGACAGTAAATAGTTGGTTCATCAGGCCTTACCGCTTGGTTTCATGAGAGCATTATGCTGTGGAGTCAGTTCTAATTCTCCCCCGTTTTGAGCAAGTATGCATAAAGCTGCTTTTACAGTAGTTGTGAGAGAACTAGTTATTCTTGCAAAGTACACTGAAAATTAAAAATACCTTTCAAATATTAAATACAGTCTCTCTATTATTTCTTTTGAAATTATTCATGCCATGACAAATATTATTGTCAATTATTATTCTGTCCTTGTATACCCAATGCATACTTGAAAGATTTAGAACTGAGAGCTTGTTTCTTGTATATACACATTTGATTTTCCGTTAGGCTAGGAAAAACTTCTCTGTTCTGTACCAAACTTACTCGTTATTAATCCAAATGCAAAAACTTATGAAAGAGCTTGTTTTGGACAATATTTATGTTTTGAATTGAATACCATTATTCTTAGGCCACTTATTGAATGTGACAATAAATGGTAACCATACATTTTGGTTAAAACCGTTTGGTTTGGTTTTGTTTTTTCCTTTAAGTTTGACTCTGGATTACCACAAGTGGTTGGACTCGATTATCTTAAAGGTCTTTTCCAACCTAAACAATTCTATGATTCTAACTAACATGACAGTTACATGGTACTTGAAAGAAGCCAGAGAGTTGACTAGATAAAAGTGCAAATGAATTTAAAATTAAAGGTTACAATATTGTTTACTGTAAATGTAACTTATAGAATAAGTGAGATTGGAAACAACACCTCATTTATGCCATCTACTTGAGGCCACAATGTGACAGCAGCTGGTAGTTGCTTGTAAAGAGCATTTCAAATCAATTTATAAAATTATCTAACTTTGCATGCATTGAGTCTTTAATCTAAAAGGCAACACGGACCTTTCAGTTGCGAGAAGTTAAGTACGTTGTTCATTTAAATGTGTTCCAAAGTTGCTGTAATTTAGTACTTTCTTTTATGTACAATGTATGTTAATGAGTATTAGTTTCTTTGAAGATACAGAAACACGAGTAAAACCAGTTACTATATCTTTTGTGGTAAAACAATTGGTACTTTGCTAGTCAGCTGTGTGATAGTCCTTGAAGACTTTGCATTGCATCTCAAGTTTAAATGCTCTGTAAAGATCTGAATTATAACAATAAAAGATCTGAATTATAACAATTACGGACCCTTTTTTTTTGTATTGCATTACCTACAGAGAATGATTGTACTGTTTTGTATTTGAAACAAGCAAAACATCTGGGTATCAGGACAAAATGACTGACCTAGGAGAATCAGAAGAGCAGAGCATTACAGAGCGTACATGTGTAGTTACTGAAACTGCTGATTAGGTTAGGATTTGCTGCTTCCGTAATAAGAGTCATTTTCATGATCTGTGACATTTTCAAACTTGCAATAGAGTGGTATTCTTTAATGACTGTGTACCAAGGGGATACAAGAAGATAAGTATGATGGAGGAATACTGCGAGGAAAACTCACGTGTAGTGTATGCATTAATGGAATAGATATGTGACCACTGTAGTGGAATAATACCAGCATGGAGTTGTCTTTATTGAAGGATAAATGAGAGTTCCTTCTGGAACTAGACAATATTTTAAAATGAAGTTTTAAATGGATTGATATATTTTGGTTATTTTTAACTTAAAACTTAGAGGGACTAATCTATTTTGATTTTTCTCTGGCATTTGCCACCATCATATCTGTGTTCATCAACCTGTACATGGATAAATTTTAATTAAATTAACCTACTAAAAAGTCTGTGTGCTTGTACCCTTACAAAAATCACTGTAGTGTAAAAGTTACTGAAATGTACAACTGAAGTGGGAAATGAGATTGAGGCTGTATAGCAGTAGTTTGGTCTGGTCTTGTGCCCTTTCCACAGTCTTTCATGATACATATTAAAAAGATCACACATTCTGATACTGAGCAGCATCCTGTTATCACAATTGTTAGAGCAGGCATAACCTTGTCTTCAAGTTGTACCAGTCTCACTTAAAACAAAAACTTGTGCTCAATTTTATATAAGACGCAGTAGAATTGAGCTCATTCACATGTTTTGGTATTTTATGTTATAAAAGTCTTTCTCATTTTCAAACTATGTATGCCTGAGTTCTAGTGATCCAGTGATTTATAGAAAGCTGTATATTGCAGTTGACAGAGAAACTGGTTATTTCAATGGATTATGGAACTGTATATAGTATAGGTACTAATTTCTGAACTAGATCAAATAGGTCATTTCAAACTAACTTGACTGGGTAGTTGCTTGTCATATAGGTTGCAATTCCCTCCTTCCTGTTCCCTCATATGCCTTCTTGTAGAAGCACATCAGGGGCCATTTTATTTCCTTTGTGGATGACTGCTAATGCCTTGTTTTTACAGCTATTTTTCCTATCATACTTCTGTGGGTAATTTTTAAGTACCTAGATTTGCAAATATATTGTAACCCGGGGCTTTCGTAATGTTACTTCATGATTTTCTGCAGGCTGTTTGATAAACAGTGTCTTCTAATGTGCAGGCAAGTGTAAGGAAAAAATAAACATTTTATACATAGAGAGCTGTCTAAATAGCATCTCTGCTCCATATGTTGTAGTACCCACAAGAGGCTCATTATAATCCCTGGACCTTTTGTGCACCAAATACTTCAGTCCAGATAATGCTGTGCTCCATCTGCCTTAATCTCTGAGCTGCACAATGTGAAATTCTTAATGTTTTGACCTGCTACATGTAGGGTTTTTGATCTTGGATTTTTCTTGTCCATGTTGCCATTTCAAACAAGTTTTCAAGGTTACTGCTTTGAAGTTTGTCAGTTCTCCTGAATTACTATTTTTTTTATTTTTATTTTTTTTCTAAATAAAATGTAATTTAAAAATGTCAAAAAGTATATGCAGCTCAACATTGCTTGCTTGCTTATTTATTTATTTATGTGTTTTGTTGCATCTTTTAAGTGTTGTAATTTGTTGATGTTATTCAAGGTGTCACTGACAGATCCAGAAATATGTGTTGGTGAAATTATTTTTTTTTTCAGCAGAGAATCCTTCACTTATTTTATTGACATGGATTTAAATATGCCATCAGCATAAACCAAACAATTCTATATGTTTAGATTTAAAGCTGTTAAAAGAGTTCTGGGTTGCATGGATACGTTATTATGATATAATGATATAACCACAATCACTGAAAAATGGTGGGATAGCTCCCATGACTGGAATGTGGTCATGGATGGCTATGTCCTTTTCAGGAAAGACAAGACAGCAAAGTGAGGTGGTGGAGTTGCTCTTTATGTGAGAGAGCAACTAGAATGTATTGAGTTCTGCCCAGGGGTGGATGAGGAGCGAGTTGAGAGTTTGTGGAGACAAATTAAGGGGCAGGCTGGCATGGGTGATACTGTTGTGGGTGTCTATTACAGTCTACCTGATCACAACAAGGAAGTTGCTGAGGTCTTTTACAGGCAGCTGATAGTAGCCTCACAATTACAGGCCCTAGTTCTCGTGGGGGATTTTAACTACCCAGATATTTGCTGGAAGGTCTGGTCAGCCAGCCATTCACAGTCCAGGATGTTCCTCTACTGCCTTGATGATAACTTCTTGATGCAAATGGTGGATGAGCCAACTAGGAGAGGGATGCTGCTGGATCTTATTCTCACTAACTAGGAGGGTCTAGGTGAAGCTGTGAAGGTTGAGGGCAGCCTTGGTTGCAGTGACCCTGAGATGATGGCGTTCAGGATCTCATGTGACAGGAACAGAATACCAAGTAGAATTACAACCTTGGACTTCAGCAAGGCCAACTTTGGCCTTTTCAAGCAATTTTTAGGGGAAATCCCATGGGACAGGGTACAAGAAGGTAAAGGGGCCCAAGATAGTTGGTTAGCATTCAAGGACCCCTTCTTCCAAGCTCAAGATCAGAGCATCCCAACAGACAGAAAATCAAGAGAGGGAGACAGGAGACCTGCATGATTAAACAGGGAACTGCTGGGCAAACTCAAGTGGAAGAAGAGTGTCTACAGATCATGGAAGGAGGGGCTGGCCACCTGGAAGGAATATAAGACTGTTGTCAGAGGATGTAGGGAGGCAACTAGGAAAGCTAAGGCCTCCTTGGAATTAAACCTTGCAAGAGAGGTCGAGGACAAAAGAAAGGGCTTCTTCAAATACATTACAGACAAAGCTAACACTAGAGGCAATGGAGGACTACTCATGAATGAAGTGGGTGCCCTGGTGACAGAAGATAAAAAGAAGGCGGAGTTCCTGAATGCCTTCTTTGTCTATGCTGCTGGAGGCTGTCCTGAGGAGCCCCAGGCCTCTGAGGCCCCAGAGGAAGCCAGGATAAAGGAGGAGTTTGCCTTGGTGGATGAGAATTGGGTTGGGGACCAAGTAAGTAATCCAGACATCCATAAATCCATGGATACTGATGGGATGCACCTGTGGGCGCTGAGGGAGCTGGTGGAAATCATTGCTAGGCCACTCTCCATCACCTTTGGTAAGTCATGGGGAACAGGAGAGATGCCTGAGCACTGGAGGAAAGCAAATGTCACTCCAGTCTTCTAAAAGGGCAAGGAGGAGGACCCAGGGAACTACAGACCAGTCAGCCTCACTTCCATTCCTGGAAAGGTGATGGAACAGCTTATCCTTGGTGCTGTCTCTAGACATATCAAGGATAAGAGGGTAATTAGGGGCAGTCAATATGGCTTCACCAAGGGGAAGTCAAGTTTGACCAACCTGGATAGCCTTTTATGAGGGTATAGATGGCTGAATAGGTGATGGTAAAGCAGTGGATGTGGTTTATCTTGATTTCAGTAAAGCATTTGACACAGTCTCCTGCAGCATCCTGACAGCTAAACTGAGGAAGTGTGGTCTGGATGATCAGGTAGTGAGGTGGATTGTGAACTGGCTGAAGGAAAGAAGTCAGAGTTGTGGTCAGTGGGACAGAGTCTAGTTGGAGGCCTGTATCTAGTGGAGTCCTTCAAGGGTCAGTACTGGGACCAGTACTATTCAATATATTAATCAACAACTTGGGTGAGGGAATGGAGTGCACTGTCAGCAAGTTTGCTGATGGCACAAAACTGGGAGAAGTGGCTGACACACCAGAAAGCTGTGCTGCCATTCAGCAAGACCTGGACAGGCTGGACAGTTGGGCAGGAAGAAATTTAATGCAGTATAACAAGGGCAAGTGTAGAGCCTTGGACCTGGGAGAGAACAACCCCATGTACCAGTACAGACTGGGGACTGACCTGTTGGAAAGTAGTGTAGGGGAAAGGGACCTGGGGGACAGCAGGCTGAACACGAGCCAGCAATGTGCCCTTGTGGCCAAGAAGGCCAATGGCATCCTGGGATGTATTAGAAGGGGTGTGGTCAGTAGGTCAAGATTGGTTCTCTTACCTCTCTGCCCTGGTGAGGCCGCATCTGGAATATTGTGTTCGGTTGTGGGCCCCTCAGTTCAAGAAGGACAGGGAACTGCTTGAAAGAGCCCAGTGCAGAGCTACAAAGATGTTGAAGGGAGTGGAACATCTCTCTTATGAGGATAGGCTGAGGGAGCTGAGTCTCTTTAGCTTGGAGATGAGGAGACTGAGGTGTGACCACATGAATGTTTATAAATATGTAAAGGGTGAGTGTCAGGAGGATGGAGCCAGGCTCTTCTCAGTGTCATCCAGTGATAGGACAAGGGGCAACGCGTGCAAGCTGGAACGTAGGAGGTTCCACATAAATATGAGAAAAAACTTCACGGTGAGGGTAACAGAGCACTGGAACAGGCTGCCCAGAGATGTTGTGGAGTCTGCTTCCCTGGAGACATTCAGAACCCATCTGGACGCGTTCCTGTCTGACCTGATCTAGGTGATCCTGCTCTGGCGGGGGGATTGGACTAGATGATTGATTGAAGTCCCTTCCAATCCCTAACATTGTGTGTGATTCTGTGTGATTATCTTTGATTCTCTTCTTTAAAGAATAATTCAAAAGTTATTTAAGGGAGCATTAGAAGTAACTCTGTAACCTCAAGTTCTAAAAATAAGGTAGATTAGAGACTTGGAAAATGTAATTTCAAACTTTCTTAAACTTGTAGTCCACTTTGAATGTTGGGCAACTTTTTTATATATAAATGACAAGCACACATGGCATTTATGCTTTTTTATCAACCCATGTATTAATTTGATATAGAAAAATATATGTAGGAAATATTAAATCTATTATTTGTATAGTATACATTTTAAATTACTCTAAAATATTAATTAGCAAATATTGATATTTTAAATATAAAAAATTGTCTATTATGTAGAGAAAATAGCCTTAAATGTAAATATTTCCTTCAGTATCTTTCACAAATTTTCTTAAATTGACTGTATTTTCCAAGAAAATAGTTAATTAGAGCACAGTGAGGTTATAAAATATAATGTCTAAGAGCAGAATATTATCTTCAGAAGTGATAGCTATCTAATGTTTTCTTTAGTTTGAAACAAATATTCCAACTATAAAATTGTTTTTTTAAAAAACAAATTGTTGTGTTTACCCTTTACTACCTTAAATTATTTATTGTGACTGCAGTAAATGCTTATCATTACATTTTTCCCTTTTCTCCTAAGACCACCTAAGTATAAGAAAAGAAAACACATTTTAACCAAACAGTAGTTATCAGTTGAGGATTATCCAGTCATGTATACAGTTACTGGTAGAAGATAGCACTGCAAGCTGTCGTTCTGCTGCCTGCATTCAAGCTCTTCCTTCCCCTGTGGCGATGCAAGACAACTTGAAGCCCCTCTTACTGAAAGAGTAACGAGTAACCTTCTGTTTGCTGCCAGATGGATGATGAACTATTGTGTCAACAGTTGCATGGTAACCCTGCATGTGCAAATACTTAACCAATGGTGAATGTTTGTCTGTGCTTTATGAAATAGACCTAGGAAGAATGTGCACACTGAGATGTAGTAACTTCTTTCCCTTGTGTTAAAAATGTTTTGTTACATGGAAAGACTTAAAGATGGATTTGTTTTAAAGTAATTCTTCTCAAACTGTCTAAATTCTGTGTGCAGATGTTTAATATCTTTTGGGAAGAAGGGCTTCTATAGTAGAGTAATCTACAGGCCTGCTCAGTTTGTGTTGTGGGCAAAAGCTGTCCTTTACTGTGGGAGGCGGGGAACCAGGACACTTTCAGAATGTAGCATGAGACTGGAAGTAAGGATTCATCTTGGTGTGGATGGAAGAGAAAACCAGTGGTTTGAGCAGTTGCCTAGTAGAGGAAGGAAGGGAGAGAGGAAAGGAAATTAATTTCAGGGCAAATAAAGAAGTTCTTCAGCACAACAGCTGTAGTTGGCTTTGTGGCTTTACAAATTGGTTGCTTGTAGGTGTGGTGTTGATGTTTAAACTTAACCTCAACTTTACTCATACTGTGCCTTGTAATGTTGCATGTGTTAAAAACCACAGAAGTAGGACTTGAGCTCCACAGCTGCTTAATACTTCTGGTGTTGCCTTGGCCAAGTAATGTACTGAGAATGTAGCATTTTGTCTTAACTGTTTTAACCTGGCTGCTAGATTCTGTGTCACTATTAATTAGCTTGTAGTTCCAGGAGCGTATGGTTGGTCTTCTGTGGATTGTCTGACCAATTGCTTTTCTTCAGATACTGGATTTTTCCATAGATACCAGCACAGGGCTTTTGAAAGAAGTTTGTAACAAGATCTGTCGGTGGATTTAATAGAAGGGATGGTGTGAACATTTATGCTTCATTATTAATGAAAAAGTAGGTTTAACTATATGGAATTTGAAGAGTAAGTAAATTAGTTTGATTTCTTAAAGATTTTTAAAAAAATTCCTAAATCAGTCTTATTGTGATGCATCTGTCAGTCAATGTCTTTCAGCTCAGAGTGAATATGAAGAACATGACAGATATGCTTGTGGGGAAGGTCTCAAAATTGTGTTTTGAGGCTGATATTGCTGTTTGAATGGAGGAGGTCTGAGATAAACCAGACCCCATAGCAGATAAGTAGAAGCTCTAGAGGCAAAGTTCAGAATCAGTAGGTTGGGAGAAAGGTGTTAAATGTGTTTGACATGATATAGTTTTTTAAACAGTAGACAAACCCCAGATTTTTTAGTGATTCTGTTTTTATGTGGAATAATTCTAGAGGTAAAACTGCTGATTTAGACATTGATGATTTTTGGTGGATTGATTCAAATAACAAGTTCATAAATGATAAACTGAAAGTAAAGCATTTTAGCATTTGTCTTGGGTTGATGAGATTTTTGTTCTGTTTCACAATGTATTTAAACTTTTTTTGTGAAAGCTATTGGTGCAAATTGAAAATGTTTTCGTGAAATGTGCAGAAAATACAATTGAATTGCATGCTTTAAGTACATCTGGACTTTTTACTAGTTAAACTTATGAGAAGGAGTTGTAGATAATGGTGAAGTATTTCCACTTAAAAGTAAAAGAGATTTAAAACCTTGTGAATGTCAGAGTAATAGTAATGATATTCCCATTTTTTAGACAGGTCTTGTTACTACAAAGCTATTATTAATATCTATAATGAATTTTAGTGAAGAATGTGCTGATGTAACTAAGTAAGGCTACAAAGTAAACCTGCTTTGTAGAATTGCGTTTCGTCTCAAGTATAATGCTTTCTGGAATAAAGGTGCCGTATCTGTGGCAGAAATACTGTTCTCAGTACTATTTCATTTGAGCGATTTAAATTTTGTATTTTGCATATTAATAGGTCATCACTTCCATATTTCTGGAACTGTAGCAAAGAAAAAATGATTTTATTGTGAAATTCTAAATGTTTTCTTTGTAAGATGATAGAATGAAAGTGCATTTATGTGGGGTTTTTTGGTTTTTTTTTTTTGATTGAAAAATAATTGTTCTTGAATATAAACACTCTGAGAGACTCAAAAGTTCAGGGCATAGTCTGATTTCTCCTGTAACTATCTGTTGGAATTTTTGCAGCAGCACCTGAATATTCAGCTTGCTTTTCAGGGGTATAACTAGTATGATCGAACAACTTGTGTTTCAGTGAACTTTGTAGGTATTTTTCAATAATGTTCAGTGCTTTGGGGTTAAATAAATAGATGGGAGATGGCATGATAAACGGTGAGTTGGAGTGGAATAGTCCCATGTGTCATTACATAGCTGCTCAGTCTGCCAATATCCTTTCAACTTCTAACGTAGTACTGAACAAGGAGTCATTGCATTACTGTATGTTCCTTTGATATAAATGACAATTTGAATTGATTTTACATGTTTGCAGTTACCACAAGTGTGGAAATGATGCATTTTTGTGTGAAAATATTTAATAAAGAAATGTTAATGTGTTGATAATAGCTTTTCCTTACACAGCACTATCTGTCTTTGAGATTTAATATTTATAAATTATTATTTATAAATAATAATTATTATTTATAAATTAATATT
>WUAM01000323.1:9890575-9907752 GCA_024336885.1 Actenoides hombroni
GACCTTATTGTGGCCTTCCAGTATCTGAAGGGGGCCTACAAGAAAGCTGGGGAGGGACTTTTTAGGCTGTTGGGCAGCAGTAGGACTAGAGGGAATGGATTAAAACTAGAGATGGGTTGATTCAGGTTAGACTTTAGGAAGGATTTCTTCAGCATGAGGGTAGTGAGACACTGGAACAGGGTGATCAGAGAGGTGGTGGAAGCCCCATCCTTGGAAGTTTTTAAGGTCAGGCTGGATGGGGCTCTGAGCAACCTGCTCTAGTGGGAGGTGCTTCTGCCCATGGCAAGGGGGTTGGAACTAGATGATCTTTAATGTCCCTTCCAACCCTGACAATTCTATGATTATGTGTTCCAGTATACTACCTTTGCACCCCTTAAACTGTGTTTTGGAAGTGCATTTATTTTTCTTCAAAGAGAGAATATAGTCATGTGGCACATAAGGTCATGTTTAAAAGATAAACGAATGCATATTTTTGCCAGACGGACCTTGATCTTTCCAATAACTTCTGTGATGCAACAGGCATTCTCTTTTGTAAGACCTGCGCTGAGGTAGATCCCAACAGTTATGTAGAATTTTATGGGATATTGTAGAATGAGTTCTCTCCCAGCTGATTTTACACTGTAAAGCTTGAGTGCCAACAGCATTGTAGCTGTAGCAGCATTCAACAGTGTGGGCTGTACAGCTCATGCAAACCCTTGGGAATATATGCTTCAACTGCACTTCCTGGTACTAGTGCAGATAGTGCTCTTCCATTGCCTATTAATGGACATTTTTGTCAATTTACCTATATGTAATTTGGTTTCTACTGTGTACAAATGCAGGCGCTGTTATAAAAAGATGTTGCCAAAGAGGGATTTATAGCTCTAGGATTCATTTTGCTTGTCTCTACTGAAAAACTTATACACTGATTGGAAAACTGTGTCCTCTCTTTATTCCAAAATTCTTGTCTTAATGTAGAAAAAAAGCTGTTGCAACATGTAGAAGGTTGGAAGATCAGTGTGTATATGTAGAGTGGGTGTATTATTGATGTGACAAAATTTAAGTAATTTTGAAATGAAGACCCAACAGTATTAATTCAGACATTTAAAAAGGTGGTGTTTTTGTTGTGGGTTTTTTTTTGTTTGTTTGTTTGGTTGGTTTTTTTTGTGGTTTGGTTTTTTTTTTTTAGATTAAAGTTTGGACATTTTCTTGTTCTTTATTTGTTAACAAAGGAGCTAACAATGACTGCAGTCTAAATAGGGTAGTTGGATTTTGAATGATGAGATTTCAAGGCTGTAAATATTCACAGATACTAATTTTAGCTTTTGGAGGTTGTGTTACTTCTGTTATAGAGAGAAAACCTTCTCCAAGGTGTGACTGAGAGTGATAACCTACTTGCTGGGTAGGTTGCCAAGTGTCCCTCCATTTCTAATTTAGAATGTGTGCTTATGTGTTAAATAAAAATAGCTATGCTAAGTTAATCTGGAAAAAGATTGAGGACCAATGCTGTTTGTTCTGTACTTTCTGAATGATAACATGCTTCTAAAGTTTAGACCTCTAATAGCTAAAAGAAAATGGGCAGTATATTTAAAAATGTGCTAGAAAGGTCAGCTGTAATAATAAGGAAATAAATGTATGTTTTGTCAGCTTCTTGTGAGTTCTTTAATAGAAGCATAATTGCTTTAAGTATAACACCAACTTTTTATATAGAAAATCCCTTGACATTTAAAAAAAAAGCCTACTTCCTGTTTCCTATCTTGATGAAGGATATTAAGTGGCTTCTGTCACCACTTGTCACTGACTGTAAGATTATATTCAGACCTTCTGGCAAAATTCCTTACTTTTGGTAACTGCTAAGTGTTCTTGTGTAAGATTACGTATGTTTGAGCTCTGAAAAATCCAGTGCAAATCAGCATTCTGGAGAAAGAATCAAAGTACTGTATGTGAGATTGTCTCTGACTGTGTCCCTCACTGACATCTGTTCAGAAGTGAGAATTGGAAAAGATAGCTGCTGTGATGATTTAACAAGTTTCAGCCTATTCACACAAACCTGAATAATTCAAATTTTGAAGGAATGTGGTCCCATTCAATTGATCAAAACAAAAGAGTTCTCAAATGGTGCAAAGTGAATAC
The DNA here is from genome assembly GCA_024336885.1 of Actenoides hombroni. Taxonomy (NCBI): domain Eukaryota; kingdom Metazoa; phylum Chordata; class Aves; order Coraciiformes; family Alcedinidae; genus Actenoides; species Actenoides hombroni. Next base: position 9,892,688 of record WUAM01000323.1, read on the forward strand.
ATATTATTCATAAAATATCACTAATTGGAATTTCATTAATAAGACCAACCTAGTAAAGTAAAAATCAGTGAGAAGGTACTTACCGAAGGGGCTGCCTTGAATTTAAATCATTAGTTGTAATTATGAGAAGACTTTCTGCTAAATTTTGATAGATGGAACATGAATAGATACTTAATGGTTCTTGCATTATTTTTAAGAAAACTTCTTTCTGACTGAAATTCTGAGCAACCTTTCACAAATACCTCTGCGTGACCTTCTTAAGTCTTCCAATTTCTATTCTATTTTTGTTTGTACTTAGGTCCATGTACCAAGTCATCTGTCTTCTGGCAGGTAGGACACTGTGAAGGAGGTTGTGCTGACATAGAAGCTAAATAATCACATTCTGTGCCTCAGTAACTTCAGAAAATCTTTTTCTATTCTGTTCTTTTAGCTAGGGAAGAAAAATTCTTAAGTCTTTTCCTGATAAAAATCAAATATATAGTTCTACTTCTATTATCTGTATTACAATCTATTGTTAGGGTAGATATCATACTATATATGTGTTAATACTGTTGGTGAAAGACTTGCATCTTGTGTTTATAAAGTAAGTAAAATCCCCTTTCTAAAGGGAATTTTCAATACTGTACATGATTCCCAGTTTTATTATGAAGTGCTTAGGATGAGTTTAAGTAGCAATTTTTGTAATACTGTGGAAACTGAGCAGTTGTGGAAGAGAGAAGCTGTTGTCGTTAAAGTTACGGTGATTTAATTTAAAGTGCATGGATATGAGCAGTAAGTTTACAGGATTTGATTGCAAGGATCATTGCTGGAGACAATCTTGCTAGAACCTTAGGGCCAAAAAGGTGGATGCTACAGCTTACAGATTCTTTAGCGGTCAAATTGCAATTTGGAGAATTAAAAATTAATATATTTTATTTTTAAAAAAGTTAATGATGTGAAATTCAGTTAAATGGCCTGGGCTATATGTGAAAGAGGTGTTCGTTGATCAGGAAGACTTATATAGTTGTAAGTGGTGCCAGTGAGAACTTCATATTCTGGTTAATTTTGTGTTTTATTGGCCTTACTATTGAATTGAGTACCCTTGCTATTGAATTATGAAACAAATTGTTGCTTGTTGAATATTCATTAGAGTATCCATTATAAAACTACATTGCAAGTTTACTAAAAACCACCTTATAGATTACCGAGTTAAGCTGTTCAGACAGCAGTGAACATTACGCTTACATATGTTAAACTAACATAAACCAGAATACGGCCAGTTAAAAAAGAAGAAACTGTCATTCTGTCATAGCATCATATGTCAGATAAAATTACTAAATCTACATCATTTACTTGATAGAAGTAGATCTAGAATCTTGCTATAAAATCAGTAATTTTGTCTCTTAAGAGCAAAGGTTGAGATTTAATAATAGGAGACCATTATCTGAATCAATTTTTTTATTCTAGTTAGCAACCCTTGAATAAATTTCTGGACTTCAGTGTGGTTGTCAGAAATTCTATATAAAAAGTGAATTCCTATTAATTTGAAAATAGTTTAAGATTAATTACTATTAATAATATAATTCCATCAGCTCTTATCTGAGTTATTGCTCTTATAGTGGCTAAAGAGTACAACTTGGAAAAACTATAAATCACTGTTAATATGTCTTTTGCTCTCAGGTGGTTTTTTTGTTTGTTTTCAGCATATAGTCTTTGCTTTTCATTTAAAATGCAGCATTGAGGGACTTGACAATAATTAAAATCAGATGCACAGTCTGTGATATTTGGTTGAATTTACTGCTGAGATAAGTAGCATAAAATTTCGCTGAGATATATTCTAGTGAAAGTGAAGGGAAATTATGGTCATGCCAACCTCAATACCAATTCAATAGCATCAAAATTAAAGCTGTTCTATGCAAGATCTTCTACAGATCTGTACTCTTTGTTTTAAGTATTTTGTTTCTTGACCCATCTGTATTTACACTTGAATAACTTCAAGTTATGGTTATGTTGCAACTCAGCCAGATTAGGATGTGAACAATGAAAACAAGTAACATTTGAAGTTTCATCCAAATATGTGCATGTATCTTTGTGAGTGTGTGTGTGTGTGTCTCTTTGGAAAGCAAGAAAGTTAGGAGAAAAACTGGTTCTGTTGTGATCTTTAAATTGTAAGATGATCAGATAAAATGTTAGCAGCTAATTAATACATAAGGAGAACCTATGTTCTGCTGAAGGAGGACTGTTAACAGCAATTTTCAATATCAAAACAAAGTTATTTATTAATTTGAGTCAGTGATTTTTACTTTACTTTTTAATGATCAGGCATACAAAGAAGAGAAGGGGGGGAAAAAAGTCTATTCTAGCGAATGAAATAACTTCTACCTGCCTCTATTCAATAGAAAAGGTAATGGCATAGAATATATTTTTTCTGATGGTTTTTCTGGTAGGTTCCTGATGATGGCCAGACATAGTGTGTTAGAGATCCTGGGTCTAAGTGGACAGCTGCTTGAAATGTTGCAGAAATTGCAGCCAAGATTTGATTGGCTGAAAAACTGTCTCTGATCCTGTAACTCTCTGCCTTACAGTGTGGTGGCTGACTGCCCTGCGAAGGTCATGTTGAGCAAAAGGAGCTTGAAACCTGCCTTGGTTTAGAAAAATGTCACTTTTACCTTTTGAAATATTTATAATTTCAATGCTAGGAACTTGCTTTGCTTTCAGTCGAATCTGGTGATATAAATGCCTGCTGTGATTTATGTACAGAAAAGTAACAGTACATATTTCCTAAACTTTTTCTTTAACCTTAAGAAAAATTGACAACTCTGATAGGGAAATATTTGATGTATTTTTTCTTAGTACATTTCCAGATGCTGAGGAATAATTACTGGCTATTTATGACTGGCATTGCTTGTAGGTAGCTAGATCTAGAAAAGATTTTACAAGTCAGTGAAATAGGCCACACAATCTCATTGCAGCAAGTGCCAGGAAATAAGATTGTTTAGCAACTAATGGTGGATTCCAATGCTCATTCTCTATAGGGCATTCAGATTAAACACCTCCTTCCAGAGTAAAATCAGGCTGAATATCTGTGATATAGGCTAAAAAAACTCATGAGTATTCATGTGGCTATCCTTGCACAACAATATCCAGTGTATTTTTGATTATAATAAGTATAGATGGACTATAATTTTTGAATGTGTACTCAATCTATGGAACAGATGATTTGAAGCTTTAGAGGACTGTTAAACTGAAAGTCAACTGATAGTTTGTTGAAAGGAAAGCAATTTTCTTCCCTTGAAGGTAAAGAACTTGAGGAAGCAAATGCAAAGACTATGATTCCTAAAGAAGATAATGCATCAAGTACTTGAACTTAGGTTCCACTGAACTGATGAAATGCTGAGTGCTGAATTGATGAAATACTAGATTTGGTTTAAGATAAACTTCTCACTAGATTAAGATCTTACCTTTCATATTGCTTTGCTTGAATTGTGGATGGTGCCCAGTTTGGGTCTAAAGACGCTGTATCAACTTCTGTTGTTCAGTTGTTCTGTACTTAGAGGGAGTAATGAAAAATTTTTTGTAGAACAACTCTGAAGATCAGCTTACCCTTTCTTCTCTGTATAAAACCATTCTCTTTCAAAGATAGCCTTTTCCTTAACATGAACGCTTGAATATTCTAATGCTAAGTTCTGTTGCCTCCAATAGTATGAAAGCTTTAAGAAAGAAATGTGTGTAGGGTGCTGTAATATGGTTCAGTAATGCTTGAAACCTAGAATGCAGTAATTTTTCTTAAGTAACAAAGCTTGATAATTTTTTTTTTTTCTTAAAGTCCTGGACATAAGCTATTAAACAAATGAAATTGTTTCTGTAGTTTCTGAGTACTCAAAGTTAACTAAATACATTTTAGCCTCTGTGCAGTTAAGCTGCTTTTATTTTGTGTACAGTCTTGGAAATACTGAGATCATACTTTATTATATGGGGCTTGTTATACGGTGTGTTCTTGGACAAATTATAGTTTAAATACTGCCACAGCTGACTTCATATCTTTCAGTAATAACTTCCCCTAAGCCAATTTATTCAGTTGTATTATGAGCAACCATAAATATTAACTGCAGAACATTACTTCTAGGAATCTTTCAGTGAACTATACATATGCTGACAAAGTGAATTCTGCTTACACTTGAAAAATATTTATTTCTAATCTAATTGGTGAAGTTGGAAGAGAAAACATAGGTCTTGACCTGTGCTGAGTATATTGTGGACATGAATATTTTTGCATGTAATAACCGGAGTCTTGGCCTTGTTTTCTGTTTGTTTGTTTTTTTGGTTTTTTTTCAGCCTGTTAGCAAAGGCAAAAACAAGGGAATGGCAAACGATGAGGTTTAAAATGATAATTAACCTTATCATCACTGTATTTTCTAGGAAAATTATGTTAGGCTATATTCATGAATGTATCATTAGTTTATGTGCATTCAGCTGCTCCTGGAAGTGCAATTGAATAAAATTTTGCTTTAAATAAATGCATGTGTATTTGCTCAGCTGAGAGAAGACCTTAGTGCTGTTGTCAACTGTCTGCTTGTTGATTAGTTAGAAATTCTTCTCAGACGTGCACAGCGAAGGGATGGGACGCAGTTGTCACAATTGTAACAAGGGGCACTTTGACGAGATATACAGAAAAAACAAAAGAAAACAAGAAAGCAGATTTAGAATGGCTAAGTCATTTGCCAGAGAATATGAAGCCTCCATCCTTGGAGGTATTTAAAACTTGACTACTTGAGCACCCTGATCTACTTTCACAATTACATGTTTTGACCAGCAGTTGAGTAGATGACTCCCAGAGATCCCTTCCAACCTGAATTACACTGTTTGTCTACAGCAAATAGGATTTCAATAATGGAACATTTAAAATATGAGCCATAGTAGCTATACCCTTTAAAAGCTAGAAGTCTGCGTTACCAGTTAGTGTCCACAATAGGCATTATGATGTATTTAATTTGTTTTATAGCACAGAAGTGGAGTTTCTAAAAACCTCTTATTCTGTAGATGTGGTTGTGGTATTTGTTTTATAGCACCTTCTAAAAGATCCAGTCATGTGTTGGAAGTCTGTTGTGTTAATAGCTGAATGTACAGTGAGTGGTAAGATTGCATTTGGGTTTTGTAACTAGATTGTAAACTCTGTAAAGGAGAAACAATGAATAGAGTCAGGCAGATGCATATGATGAAACAAGCAGTGGAGTGGGTGGCAGTCTGCATGCAGAGGGCTGAACATTGGGTCATATTTAACTTACTATAGTAAAAGGGAACTTCTTTGTGAATGTATGTGGAGAGCAGTTCCCAAGTGAGAAGAGAAGCCTGGAAAAGTACACAAGTAATTGTTTGCTCAGTTGTTAAATTTTCAATTAAGTCTGACCAGATTCATTCATAAGGGACAGGATTAACATTTTGACTGTATATTGGGGAGAAATGTGTCAGGAATAAAGTAAAAAAGATGCCTAAAAGGAAAGGGGGAAGAAATTACAGAATACTGAAAGCAAAGAGAGGGGTTACCCACACATTTTAGTGTCATGGCTGTAATTTAATGACTTTATGTAGGAAGACTCTACAAGAATATTTTTCATTTATTTTATAAAGAGACCTGAAGTTGATTTGAACTTGACCTGTATCTTCTGCCAGTATGGGGCAGAATGATCTAGCCTGCTACTATCTAGCCACTCAGCTTACAATTTCCTTGGTAGTGTAGGTATCTTCTTTTATGGCTACTTTGTCAAATGTAAAAAATTGGTATATAACCAGAAATTTGGAACAGGGAAAAAGGTAGAAGTAAAAACTTTAAAATTCATTTAAAACAACGATCTGTAGCATAATGCCATTCAGGATTTCAGTAATTAATAGTGTATATCTTAAGGCAAAAAAGAGTTACATAGTGAGCATATTTCTTGTGTTCTGTGTTGGTTTATATGTTTGCTTTAAGGGATAAATTAGTGGCATTCTCAGAACAATAACTTTGAAGTTTCAAGAACTAGGGCAACTGTAATGAGAGAAGTGTGGTCTTGACACATAAAGGGAAGTATATTGTCAGCAAGCAAAAGATAATAGCCTCCTGTACACCCAGAAGGCCTGCTGTGATGTTTGCATCTGCATAAGATCCCCTTTGCCCTTAGAACAGTCTATTTTTAAACTGGTGCTGAGTTTGACCTTAGTGAGGAGATACTGTTGGAAGATTTTCAAATGTGTGATCATGCACAGTGCGCTCCTCGGTCCTACAGGGCACTGACAGTAGTATTTTTTCTACAGCAAATTTGTATTAGTTTGCACTTCCTTTGAGTTCAAAGGCTCATCTGTTTAACATTAAAGGGGAAAATTTGATTACAAATTATGTTCTGTATCCTTAATTGATAATACCTGAATCCACAAAACAGAATTAGAGACTTAGCTTCATTGTTTCAAACAGCTTATGATGAGATGGCTCCAGATTTCTGCTTAAAATAGGAATAGCTTCCACGGAACGTTAAATGGTGACTTTGTTGTTAACTACATTTTCTTCTACGTAAGCTGTGATTTCTTTGTAAAACTTGTCAAGAATATAGATTGTTCTAGGTCTGTATAACCACTACTTCATAGGAACAGTGTGCGCAGCTTTGAGAATTGAAGGAGGGGCATTGGTACAGTTGACATATGTTTATTGTAACATATTATAAATACCTTATAATTTCCTGGCTTTGCGAGAACAATAATCTTTCATGGGCCTCTTGTGACCCTCTAAGATAATGTTAGACCTTTAAGTTATCCCATGATATTCGGACTGTAATATTGAATGTTAGTTAGATTTTTAAGTAAGTTGCCTTAACACTTGTTACACAAGCATGAAACCTTGTGCTTTCCAGTGGTCAGACAGTGCTGTCTGTGCATCTGTGCATCAGTAGGACTGCAGTGCTACCACTTAATGGAGAGAGAGGGCACCTCATTCTATATGTTTTGAAACTAGCAGTGATGGGAAGGTGAGATGTTGGGACGAGTCTCTGTGTTTGGGATGAGAAATCTATGATGTGAAGAAGTGTTAGCTAACATAAACGCAATTTAGCAAAACAAAGGACCTCAGAATGTCTGAACCAAATTTAGCAGAAGTGCAGCTTAATATCTGAAACTTTGTCTAGATGCTTCTTAGTTTTGATAACTGAAACAGTTGAGCATGTTCGTGTAGAATATTTCCTCCTCTTTATTTTCCTTTTTATCTGTCATTTTTGAGGCATTATCTTAGTATTTATCTTTGAGAGGGTTTTGAGTACCTGGCCTTCCAGTTTTATTCTTCTGGTCAGTTCTCATTTGTAATCCTGTGGCCATTTCTGATGTTGAAGTGATTACAGAGTTTGTGAATGCATAAAATAGGTTGAGGTTTATGTAAGTATTTACAAAGTGTAATAGTTGATTCTGTGTAGAACTGTTGTCCTCCAGTTTAGAAGTTGTCTCGTACTTCTCTATGATCTGCTACTGTTTTTCCGTTTGTCCAATTCTAAATAGTTTCCACTTTTCTCCTTTATAACACTTAACAGGGTTTTTTTTTTTAATGTGTGTGTTTTTATGTATGTTTTAATCATCTTTTACCTGTGGTTAATGAACAAGTATAACATAATGTATATCTCTAGTCCATATGCGAATGAATTGACACATTTGAAAATACTTGGAGCTTGCAAAGACACTAACAGTTGTGTTTAGGGTTTCAGTGGTATTAACTATGTGCAAGGCAACTCAGCAGGGTTTTTCAGTTCACAAGATTTGCTAATGCAGCAACAGTTAACTACCAAGGGAAATTTAAGTTTGAAGGGACTCTTCATGTCCTGATTTGTAAAAGCCCTCCCGGGCTATTCTAAAAATGTCTGCTGGCAACTACATTTAGGTCTACTGTGTGGTTTACTTCAATTTCTGTGTGTAGCTGCATACCGTTTGCTGAAATTCATGAGGTATCACATGGCAGCAATGAGTATATTGTCTAGATGGTATTCAGAGAACATGTACATAGCTTTTGGTCTTACTAGCACAAATCATTACTTCAGGTTAGAAATAAACCATTTTGGTATCACTACCAGTTAAACTCCTGCTTTATAATATGTTAATAGTAATATGACTGATACTGGAATAGGCTCCGGAAAGATTCTACTATTTTTCTCTTTGCCTTAATACTTGCAGTTGACAAAGTAAACAAATAAAACGTGTTAATAATGCATTTGTCATGAGCTTTATCCACACAAAGATAAAAGTTGTACAATTTTTAATGCTATCTCACAAAGAACCCTTTTTTAAAACATGCACTTAGAGCACAACAGGTGTATGATTTCTGTATTTGTATATTCCTGATAGGTCTCCCATGTGTTTTCTAAGAATGAACTGGTTTGATCCAAGTACAAAAGGTGAACAAACGTAGACTAATATGAATAGCTGATATTCAAAATTATCTTAAACTTAGGAAGAAAATTAGCTACAGTAGGAATTTGTGAACTGTAGTAGCAAAATTATTAGTGGATGTAAATTGGTGAGATTATATTTTTTAAAAAAGGTATATGATATACATGCTCACTAATAATAGACTTACATAATAATTTAATAATGCTTATTATGCATGTATAATATTTGTAGACTAATTTCAGATTACATAATCTATTTGGGAAATACTAATTATGGACACATAGAGGTTGGCATGCGATAGTAGAATGACTGCAGCATATCACTCACAGCCATTGCAAAAGTTCTTAAATGTGTATGCTCTTTATGAAGGACAGTCATGTTTTACTTTCCCTGAGTGACTTGGAACAAAAGGAGTAGTTGATGCTGCTGAGATCCCAGACTGTGAAAGGACTTGTAATCCCTGTTGTCATAATTCTGTAGAGCATGTGAGATTCATATTGCCTGGGAGAAGAGAGACTGTAATCTTCTTCTAACCTACAGCCCAGAAGAATACTCTCAACCTTTTCTCCTTGGGGTCTGAATCCAATATATATTTTAAACCAGTTCAGATTTAAATAATAGCAAAGGGGAAAATGTTAAATATACTTATTTTACAGTTTATTAAAAAGTAAAAAAGATAAGAAATGGTATTTACACTCTTTTAATGTTTTAATTTATAGATGTGTTTATAGTCTATATTGTATTTGTAATTTTTAGATCCTAGAATGACAGTGTTCTATTTGAAAACAAAATCCTTGTTCAACAGATTACATAGAGTGTGCATGCGGTAGCTGAAGGTCTTCTCCGTAGAATGGTAAAGCCCTAATTGGATATGGGAAATATTCAATGTCTTAATAATGAATAGGAAAATTTATGAGGGGTTTTTCAATTTAGGGCCTGTTTGAAAGAAAGATAATCAATCTGACTTGTGTATTTACAGGAAAATGAGATCTCCTCAAGTATTCGACTGTCTTTGGATTGTTATATTCAGGAGAATACTAATAAGCTGAAGGGAATTTATAGCACTGTAACCAATGCAATTATGAGTTTCATATAGAGGGATACTGAAGAAGCCCATATTTAGGTTTTTTTCCGGGTTGTTTTTGGTGTTTGGTTTGTTGGGTTTTTTTGATGCTTAAATTGTATCTGTATCCAAGGTCCTATGCAGTTACAGATAGTGTGCTACTGGACAGTGGACAGCTTTTCAGCCCCTGCTCCATCTGAGTGGGGTGTGTAAATTTTGGGATGTCAGTCATAGTACTTTTTAAATCAGTCCTAATACACACATACAAAAACATCAGAGACAAAACAAGGAAGCTGAGAACAGACCTGAGGTGAGAAAAAAGTTATATGGTTGACACATCATGAGATTATTTTTTTGTTAATCCTAGCTGCATTTTGGTGGAGTCTTTATTCCGTAGAGAAGGAGTTGTGACATCTTCATTTTACTTCTGATTTTGGTTTTGTTTTGTTTCATTTCATTTTATCATTGCAGACTTCCTTAAACAAGCAGGTTACATTAATGCTTACCTTTTTCAGTGCTTGGAACAGACTAGTACATCTGTTAAAGTCTGGCCATCTAACAAATCTATTCCCTCTCTTAGTAGCATCTTTTGACTTTGTTTTTATCATTTGAAGAGTCTCTAGTGAAACCTTAAGGATGAAGCCTCTAGGCTATTATTTATTCTTATTTCTATTCTGTCATGCCTAAGGACGTCGATTTTGGACAAGAGCATAATTGTTCAAGAAACTCCACAGAAATTTATTTGTTACTTCAAGGAGGGTATCTGAATTAAATGTATTCCAATTATCTCTATTGTTTTAATAATTAGGTATGTGGCAGGACCAGAGGGAATGAATGCAAGATGCGCCAGGGTAGGTTTAGACTCTGTAATAGGAAACATTTCTTCACTGAAAGGCTTACCAAATATTGGAATGGTCTGCCCAGGGCAGTGGTGGAGTCACCGTCCCTGGAGGTATTTAAACGGCGTGTGGACCTGGTCCTCAGGGACATGGTTTAGTGGTGAGCTTGCAGTGTTGGGTCGAAGGTTGGACTAGATGATCTTGATGGTCTCTTCCAACCAAAGTGTGATTCTGTGATTCCGTATCATAAATCAAGCCTACTCACCAGAATTTCTGTCTAGTCAATGGAGAAAAATGAGCACTTCCAGAAATTAGTTTTTATCAATTACCCTTATACATTTTGTTTTAAATTATGGGTCAAATAAAGGCCATGGATTTTAATTTACATTCAAAACATATTTCTATATGAAGCTTCCACTGCTGTCCCTAAACTAGATAATGAAATAGTAATGAAATTATTTGAATTGTTTCACCTTACAATTGTAAGGATTATTTATATGCAGTTTACTAAAGCTCAGAAAGTATATTTCCCATGTTATATCTTAAACTTCAGGATGACATCTCTTACTCTTCACTGTACATATCTTGGAGCCTCTTTTTATGATATTGTAATAGCGACCAACAAAGGGTCTTCAATGTTACTGTCGAATTTTTATCCTGTTGTGATAAAGCATCTGTTAATGAGTTATACTTGCAGGTAATTAAATAATATTGGGGATCTTCCTTACTGTTCCTGTATTTACATAAATATTTTCTTTCCCCCCCTTCCTCTCTGTCTATTAAACACACAGAAGAAAAAAGGTCACAATTTAATAAATGACCCCTTGGATCACAGATGCTGACAAAATGAAGCCTGAAAATTTTTAAATTGGCTAGCTGCTGTTATTCTAACAGAGCCCATTAAAGTCACACAAGACAGCGTAACTTATTATGTAGTGAAACTGTGACTTTTTCTTGGTTTCTTTGTAAACATGACAAAATTTATGGATGGCATTAGGGATACTAAGTTGACAGAATTAAAACCACTGTTTATGGATACAGTTCAGTAACTTGATTTAATTGGATTCTCACCACATTGATCTAAGAGGATTTTCAAGCAGTATTTTATGACAGGTGTTTAAAAGAGAATGCTTAAGTTCTCGCACAGGTGATGTATTGAAAGAAGTCTTTTCATTTAAATACATAATATATCTAACCAAATACTTACTGTTGAGGCTCTTGCACTTTGAAACAGTATGCAGTGTTTTATACAGGGGCTTTTAGGCCACTGTAAAATCCCAGACTCCATTTTTGATTAGTAGTATACTGCATTAACACTGGTTGTGTTAGTATAATAGTGAGAGATTCAGCTCTACTTAAACAGGCACATTAGAAGTTGAACATCAAAATACAGGCTCCATTGATGGTGATGACTATAATGGGAACTTCATATCCGTAGTTCCTTTATTGTTACTTACATTTACCATAGTGCATGGCACTGTTTCCAAAGTGAGTGAGGTTATTAGGAAAATCAATTATCTCTGAATCTGTCAGAGCATGTAATGCCTTCAATTCCTTCTTCTTTCCTGTTTTGGTTTGTTTGTTTTGTTTGTTGTGGTTTGTTTTTTTGTTTGTTGGGTTTTTTGTTGGGTTTTTTTTCCTGTTCCTTTCCTTTCTCAGGCTACCCGTTCACATTAATAGCCAAACTGGTTGTAAATCTACTAAGCACTGTATTGTAACTCGTTCCTATTTGATAAGCTTTACTGAGAATGACAGCCCATAGTAATCTCTGAGATCTTTAAGCTAAAGCTTTTGGACATTTATATAGGGTAGGCTATTGAAAAGTGCAGTATAGGCCTGTGAAGTGAACATAAGTAATGATAAATTGATGCAAGAATGATGAAAAGTCTTCACTGATGTGAATTTATGGAGATGTCAGTGTTACATAAGAGCTTGTGTTCCATTAAATAACGTAAATGATTTTAAGAACATTGTGTTGTGTGACTCTTAAAAGTACCTGACAGAGATTTTACTTGAAGAAGCAATGTTCCCAAGAAATAGCTTTCATCACATATAAAAAATGTTTGTGTTTCATTTTACTCTTCACTAGAATGAGATTATAAAATTAAGGTAAAAATTCATAACACTTTTAAAACACAAAATAGCTTTGATTCTTATTAAGCATGAACGGTTTAAAAGGAGCAGCACCTTCAGCTAGGAACACATACGTGAAAGCTGACCTACCCCAATGTATTGCATGCCAAAGTAGATCTTGAAGTGCAGTCCATTGCTGAGGGCACTAGCAGAAGGGTAGCTGAGAGGTCTTTTAGACCACAGATATATAAATTAAGTTTCTGGAAGAGCAATTGCTGAAATAAGGTGGACAGTCAGAAATTAGCTTGTGGAGTTAATAAATTCAATGAAATCTAAGGCTACTTATTGGAAATCTCTGACAAAGAAAACATCTGTTTCCAAAACTAACAGAAGGTGGCAAGCGTCATGTGCTTTCCCTATCTGTGGTCAATTCACCTTGTAGTTCCTCAGCATTGACAGCGGTTGGTATGCTTTTTGCCATTAATGTAGTCCCTGAATCTATCCATCATGTTTTTAAAAATAAACAAATTCAGGGACAGATGATCTGTAAACTGCTAAATGTTACCTCTTTATACATATTCCTGTAGCAATAAACTGCAAAAATTATCAGGTATTTTTTGTTCATCCAGAGAATATCACAAATTGATGCATCTGAGTATTAGGTTTGAAATTTGGATTTCAGATTTAGTTGAAAATTCTGACAATGTTGTGTATCTCAGTAGGTCTTCATATTAAATCCATGTTGGGAGGTATGGGAGTCAGAGCATCAGTTAGAATTGAAGAATCTCTCCAGAGTCATTTTTCTCAAACATAAGAACTTGCCAGTTATGTGAAGAATGTGTATTTCTTGCTCAAACTCACTTTCCTTTGCATAGGTACTGTAGCAAAATGAGAAATATTCAAAGATGATCTCCAGTTTCTGTAATTTATGTGCAGTGGAAAGTTATCCACAGACCAGATGCTGAGTTCTGACATAAACATTCAGTGCTTCCCAGTCATAGGACAAGGGGCAATGGGCATAAACTAGAACACAGGAAGTTCTACCTCAACATGAAGAAAAACTTCTTTGTAGGATTATTCCTGAAGGAAAACAGGCATGCCTGTTTTCTGCAAGACTGTGTGGGAATAAATTGGGCAGCAGACGATGACCTTGAGGTATGCTTGAGAATGGCAAAGGAGGAAACACAAAGCAGTGAAGCAAGAAGATAAAGAAGAAGAAAGTAGAAGATAACCAGGATGAGGGGTGGTGATGGAGACGGTGTAGGATAGCCAATGATTTATTAGTTTAGGATGCGTGAACAGTGTGTGTTTAGAGTAGTTAACCAATAGCTGTTAGTGGTAGCGTGTATACGGGAAGAGAAATTATACATAACCCTGGCGAAACCGTGAATAAAGGCCCTCAACTTTGATCGTATTGGTCCGTGTTGAGTTCATTTCCCGCAGGGGAAGAATAGCATCTGTTCTCCCTTCTCTCTATTTTTTCAATCAGTTTTTCAACTGATCTCTCCAGGGCTGATACACGGAGCTGTAGAGAACCAGAAACGCTGTCTTCATACTGTCATGCTCTCCTGGCCGCTTCTGTCACAGTTGGTACCTCGTCATCTGTTCCCAAGCACGAATACAGGCTGTGCAATGAGTAGACTGAGAACAGTCTTGAGGAGAAAGACTTGGGGCTGCTGATTGATGAATATTTCAACATGAGCCATCAATGTGAGTGCAGCCCAGAAAGCCAACCATATCCTGGCCTGCATCAAAAGAAGTGTGGGCAGCAGGTTGAGGGAAGTGATTCTGCCCCTCTACTCTGCTCTCATGAGACCCAACCTGGAGTGCTGCATCCAGCTCTGGAGCTCCCAGTACAAGAGGGACATGGACCTGTTGGAGCAGGTCCAGAGGAGGGTCACAAGGATGATCAGAGGGCTGAAGCACCTCTCTTATGAGGACAGACTGATAGAGTTGGGGTTGTTCAGCCTGGAGAAGACTCCAGGGGGACCTTATTGCAGCCTCCCAGTATCTGAACAGGGCCTAAAATAAGTCCAGGGAAGGAGTTTTTACAAGGGCTTGGAGAGACAGGACAAGGTGTAATGGCTTCAACCTAGAAGAGGGTAGATTTAGATTAGAAATTAGGAAAAAGTTCTTCACTCTGAGAGCGGCGAGACACTGGAACAGGTTTCCCAGAAAGGTTGTAGATGCCCCCTCTCTGGAAGTGTTCAAGCCCAGGTTGGATAGGGCTTTGAGCAACCTGGTCTAGTGGGAGATGTCCCTGTCCATGGCAAGGTGTTTGGAACTAGATGATCTTTAAGGTGCCTTCCAACCCAACCCATTCTATGATTCTATGATTCATTTTGGAATTTGATTAACACTCACATTTTATGAACAGGAAGGTTGGGCTTACTTTAAGAATGAAGTTATGAAGGCTCAGGAGCAGGCTGTCTCTATGTGCTGGAAAATGAGCCGGAGGGGAAGAAGACTGGGCTGGTTGAGCAGGGAGCTTTTGCAGGAACTCAGAAACAAAAAAAGAGTGTATCAACTTTGGAAACAGTGTCAAATGAATCAGGAAGCGTTTAAGGATATTGTAAGGTCATGTAGGAAGAGAACGAGATGCAAAAGCTCAGTTAGAACTTAACTAGCCATCTTTGTTAAGGATAATAAAAAATGCTTTTATAAATACATTAATAACAAAAGGAGGGTCAGGGAAAACCTCCACTCCTTATTGG
>WUAM01000323.1:9910003-9929631 GCA_024336885.1 Actenoides hombroni
TACCCTCCCGCGGTGATCCCGATCCGGCAATCTCTGCTCTCCCCTCTCTTGTTTTCCTTTCTTTAGTTTTGGCTTCTCGTCAGCGTCCTTTCTGTCCGCCCCCCCCCTCCCCCCCCCCCCCCAGCCAGTGCTCTGTTACTGTGGACAGAGAATTAGTTTTGTCTCTGACACTTGAAGTGCAGAAGGAAGAACCTTCCTCTTGTTTCCACTGGTTCCTTTTCTAAAGTGTTTCCTTCCTCCTTTGCTGACCACCTTATTCCTTGTCTCCTGACTGCTCCGTGTGCCAGCCTGTGAGCCTGATCTCCAAGGAGAAGGAATGACTGTGTCTCATGTAGCTGTTGTGATGCTCAGGCCTTTCTCAACTCTCCATTTCCCAGAGAAGGGCCTGAATTGGGACAACACAGCCTAGGTTTCATAAGATGGACAGTGGAAGAAGAGGCTGCAGTCTCTAGTCATATACTTGCATTTTATATGTTGATTGAAAAATTACATTTTTCTCCTGGAAAGAAGAGACAGAATTTTTATGGAGCTTCTCATACCCTTCAACTCACCTTGATACATCTCAATTTAGCCGTCTTTTTCCAGAGGTGGAAGTAGTAGTGGGTATAATGCTAGTTTTGAGAATGTATTTTAAAAATAGAGTCACTAGAATCTTGATATATCAATACAGGTTTTACTTATATATTTTTCTGTACTAGTATTTACTGAACAAGATTTAAAACTTTATAATTTCCAAAAGGTTGTAGTATCTCTGTTTGTCACGACAGTAAAAAATAAAGCTTACCCAGTTCTATTTTTTCCACTTTAGTTTGGAGTCATATAATCCTTAACAATAATTCTTTATTCTAAGCTTTCAATTTTACTTGTCTTCTATATCAATGCTTTGATTCTAGCTATGTTTTTAAAGCATTTCACAGAAATAATATTTACCTGAGATTGTCTAAATTCATCTCTGAATTGGGAAGACCTTTTTTTTTTATTTCTAAGAATTATCTGTTTCTGAGTTGAATCTTTCAGGCATCACCTCACAGCTTTGCAGTGCTGTGTCTGCTGTTCCCCCTCCCCCCCACCACCCCCCTTTTATTTTTTAATTATTTTTTTTTGTTAGGAACTGGCTAGATGTGACTTTTTTCTCCTTACTCTGAGTTGGCATCCCTTGGCTGCATTGTGTGCAGTTGTGCATTGTTTTGAAAATACTATATATGGCCGTATATACTGTATGCCTCTTGTCTTACTTCAATTTCTAGCAGTATTTCCATATTTCCTTTGTGAATGTTCTCCTAAGTTTTTACATTGTGTTCTTCCATTTCTCATTTTGTTCTGTAGCCAAAGTAAGCATAATTGTGGTTTGGGTTTGTAGTGGTTTTGGGTTTTTTTTGTGGTTTTTTTGGTGGTTTTTTGTTTGTTTGGGGTTTTTTTGTTGTTGTTGTTTTTTCTTTTTTTGGGGAGGCAATTTCTTTTTGTCCTGAGTGATTTCTGCAACCTGCCATATCACATATCACTTTTTCAACGGTGAAGTCATGTCTTTTGTTAGTACCTTGCCCCTTGCCCTCCACCCTGCAGCTTTGGATATCTGAACTGAATTACTATCTGATCTGTTATAATGAAATCTGCCAAGTGCCTTAATTATAAGTCTGACTTATTAATTTAAAATGAATAAAAGATTCTTCAAGGAATTCTTTCACTTTTTGCGGTTTCATTTGCAATCTTTCAAAGTGTCTCTTTTGGGGTTTTCAGTATGATTGCAATTTCAGTTCAGAGCTTGCGCTTTCAGTCTGTCTCTGAAAACTGGTTAATTCATCAGTAGGTACAGGTTCAGCAAAATATAAAAATACTTATCGGTGAAATATATTTTTTTTTACTTAAGGTAGATTCCAGCATTTCCCATATAGGTGTCAAATACTTACCTGATTTCCTTCATGCGATTCATCAACGTAACACTAGTTTTGGCTTGTTAGTGGCCTTTAGCTCCTGCAATACTATTTTTCTCTCTCTCATTCTCAGGGGTCTGGCTTCCTTATTCCTCTGATGACCATAAAGTAGCATATAGTAGTTTACTAACTATAGAGTTATGGACGTAGAACTCCGGAGTTTTGTGGTCCAAAGAGCTGCTTAAGGCAGAGCTAATATTAGATCAGGTTGTGTAGGGACTTAACTAGGCATTTGGAGTATCTGCATTTAAGGAAGATCATGTAGTCTTGTGTGAGTTCAAGTTTGGTAGTATGTAGCACCTTGATGTATATGTGTGTGTTTGCTTCTTTTAAGAGTAGAACAGAAGTATTGAAAGAGCAAGTGTTACTGAAGTTCAGGCCCCCTGTTTGAGAGTCTGTAATGTAGGGAGATCCAAATTTCCCGAGCTAGTTGCTCAAGAAGGACTAGTACTTATTTCTGAGGATGCTTACATTGATATGACTCTAGAGAAAGTAACAGTAGTTCTTAATTCTGCTGTTATGTATGGCTGATAGAATACATCTCTCCATTAGTGACACACCTGACCATTATGTAAAGAACATATTAAAAAAAGAAAAAAAAAGCTAGTCTTTCATAGGAAATAAATACCTTTGTATTAATTTTGTCTTACTTTAATATTAGATTTTTAAGTTCTTTGTCTATGATAGCAGATATTTTGCTGCATTTGAACTAATGTATTCAATTCAAATATTTTACTGTAACTTGGAAATCTAGTTTTCAGAATATCAGTCTGATATTATATGTTTGACCAAATGTATTATGCAGAGATATGGTGTGGGATGGTAAAGGCTCCTTGATTTAAAAATATATGTATAGTCCTGAAAAAAGTGGAGGAAAGTATTTGAGTGGGGAAGCATTTTACTTATCTTCTTGAGGAAGAAAGTGTTACTTGCCCAGTGATAAGTATGGAGAGTTAATAAATGCTGTGTAGGAACTGAAAATAATTCCTATCCACCATTTCAAATATTTTTAGTACTGTTCAGAAATGAAAACTATCCTTGAAGGACAGATGGTGATTACACATGAAGCACTTTCTGAACTGTTTGCTGCCTCAAGCTCTATGATAAAGTAGGAAAATTGACAATATGTATGTATTATCCTTTCACGGAATACTAATCACTTCTTGTGGGTTGATTCTATAGGTACTTCATTTTAGATGGGTCAGATGTAAACTATTATGTTTTCACAACAAAAAACATTAGTTCTTCCCTGTGTCATTTGAATGTTTGAGAATAGCTGTGTAAGAAGGAATTTGGAGTTAAAAATTGCAAATTTTTTTCCTTAAGATGTAAGTAGTTACTAGTCTGCTTCTGTCTTCATGTGACAATGTTTTGTCATTGTAAATGTTGCATATATTGAATATTCCAATATTTGAATGTATTATAATTGTATCCTTGTTTAGAACGTCTTCAGTTTTCATATACATCTGTACGTAAACCCTAATTTTGATAACTCCATCCCATTTGAACTCTATTATTGATAAACCAAACTCATGAGCACAACTTAAGATGAATCATGAAACTCTGGGAATCACTTTTAAAAAGCTATTTCTGAAGTTAACTTGTACTTACTACAGCAAACCCAGGAAAACAATAGGCAACTCTTTGTGCTTGGTTCATTTATACAAGCTATTCAGTCAAGTGCTGCTCTGACATTTCAGTGAAATGTGAAGGAGGGAGTGCTGATATAATTGGATATTAAGCCTTTTTAGATGTGGCCTTCTGCCCCTGAAGACCTGCTTATGGTTACAGATAGTCTTTACAGTGACTAAAAACGAGGTGTGCAAGCATGTATGAGACCTACTATGCTGTAGTTTCCAGAAGATTTGCGGAATTTCCACAAGCATTGAGCGTCTCACCAGGTCAATATGTGACTGGATGAGCATATACTGCCAGGAATTTTTATTCCCTTTTTCCTTCCCGTTTTAAATGTTATCCATAGTTCATGCAGATCCCTTTCATATATTTAGTTTTCCCTTGTTCTTATATTGCAGACATTCACCATAAGACGCTTACAAAGTTAGAGAAAGCTGTTCAAGAATATTTTTGTTTGCCTTTGTAAAGCTTGGGCTCTCTAAATGAATTCTGAACTTCCCATGTTGCCTGCTGACAGATACCGTGCATAAGAAACTCATATTATTGTAGGTCACTGAATTAATTTTTAAAATGCCAATTGACATGATTCCCTTAGGGAGCTGTAAGTTGCAGCCTTATATTATGTTCCAGCACAAATGTGGAAATTCAGTGTTTTATAAGAGAAAGCATTTGTAGTACAGAAACAGCTTAACATGAATCAGGTGATGCTTTTCTAGCATTTAAATTCTAATGGATGGAATTGGCAGGCTTTCTAGATACTTCACTCATTGCATGCTTAACTCTTGGGAGAAAACTGGGATTGGTGTTCTTACTTCTGGCACCACACTTCACAACTGTGGTTGATTGTTGTCATTGTGCATAACCAAAAATGGGAGTCAAATTACAAATAATGCATACAGCCTAGTTCAGCCCAGATGTAGGGACACTAAATGCAGGAAGAGAAATAGCTAAAGATAAGCTATCCAGAGCTATTTGTGTTGAGTGATTTTGAATTGAAAAGATCTATGGAATGGTACTAGTATTTGTTCTGACATATGGCATGTGTTCTCTGTTTCCATCAAATGATATTAATATTAATTATAACACTGCCCAGTAGAAGTGCTGCACTTAATGGCTTTTCAGCAAGTGCTCTGTATTCCTCCTGCACTGCAGTTTATGAAAAATGCTAATTTTTTGTTTTGTAGAATGTGAAATGTGATACTTGGTTTGAGTCTGAAAGCAGGGTTGCTGTCTTTATGAAAATGAAAATTGCTTTGAGACTAATACAAAAGTTACCAGAATTAACAAATCACTTATTTAAAAATTGCTCTGAGTTTCTGCAAGCACTATTCTATGCCAGCATATCTTTCTCATCTTTTTCATATAATTTTTTTCCCTGTAGGTATTCTTTGCTTATAGTAGGACTTTTTTTCACTTACCATAGTACAATGATTGTGACCCTCTGAAACTTTTCTCTGGTGCTGTTGAGCCATGATTCTTGAATTGGGAATCCTCACTTTAGAGACAGGAAATTAAGAGAACAGTTAATCTACTTTTAACTAGCTAGGATAAAGCATTGGGTAATATGTGATATGGAATATTTTTTTGGTAGCAGAAAGAAAGACTTTATAGTATATCGGGTCGTTTTCCAATTCACATCTCTAACTTGTATGATTGTATCCTTGAATAAGTAGAATTCTTTCTGACATTCTCCAGTAAAAGGTTATATTAAGGAATCTTTTGTTTTAATTTTACATTTTGACAGAGTGTTGGGGGGTTTTTTGTTGTTGTTATTTGTTTTCTTTTTTTTTTAGTTTGATTTTGTTAATTTATCTGCATGTGAAGATAAACTACTTTATGGTGAACTTTAAAAGCTGTGTTATATGTCTTTCTGGATTACACAGGTAATGATGGGTTAAAAGCTAGCAGAGTTGAGGGAAGCGGGGGAGAGGGAGATGCTTTCTTTGTATTGTTCAGACTGTACAGTGAATTTACATGAGAACTTTATCAGTATTCTTGGTGATGTGCCTACTGAATGAATTCCCTACGGATGCAAATTTTTTGGACTGGCTTCTTTATCTTTCTTCTTTTGAGATACTGGCTTAAAAGGATAGATCTGCCTTTTATGTCTAGCAAATGTTTCCTTGAGACTTACTTGCCATGTATTTCAGACAGCCTGACCAGCTGTTGAAAGTAAAGAGAAATTCTGCAAACAGCTTTGGCTGTACTAGATGTGAGGTCAAGGCAAAGAACTGGGGAGAGTGGCCAGTTCTTTAACCATCCCTTTTACTGTAGTTAGTGGAATTATTCTAAATATAAACCTCCTTATATACAAGAAATCTAGAAAAGTTGGACATTTTAAGGCAAGTATCCATGTCTTTATTAACTTCACTAAACGGGAAGATATAGATCATAGGATCACATCCTAGAACACAGGGTAATTCAGGTTGGAAGGGACCTCAGGAGGTCCAGACTCCTACTCAAAACAGGGCCAACTATCATGTCAGACCAGCTTCTGATGGACTTTATCCAGTTAGGTCTTGAAGACTTTGCAACAACAGAGACTGTATAATCTCTCTAGTCAGCCTCTTCCACTGCCTGCCTGCCCTCCCTGGGAAAAAGTTTCTCCTTATATGCAGTCTGAACCTGTGTTGTTGCAATTTATTCCCATCATCTCTTGTCCACTCACCATGTACCAATGTGAGTCTGGCTGTGTTTTCTTGATGAGCTTGTAGCTACTGGCGTGCTATGAAGTCCACTTGGAGCAGTCTCTTCTCCAGGCTTAGCAGGCACATTCCCTTAGCTTCCTCTTGCAGGTCTAGTGCAGTGCTAGAGCCCCTCGTCACCTTGGTAAACATGCTCTGCTGAACATGCTCCACTTTTTTAATGTATTTCCTTTTCTTGGGGGCTTGAAACTGAAGATGGCATTTTTTAGATTTCCTGTCTGTATCAACTGATCCTCACAATTTGATTTTATCTGCAAAATTGGTGAGAATGCACTGTCACCTCCAGGTCACTGGTAAAGAAGTTGAAAAGGATGGAATAGATACCTGTAGTAGTACATTTGCTACTGGCCACCACACAGAGTACCACCCATGAACCACTATCCTTTGAGACTGATCATCCATCCATTATTTTGTTTTTAATCTGTTTGATTTTTCCACCCACCCAGACTGCAGTATCCTGACGTGGATAAAGGAGTACTGTGAGATTCAGAGCTCCTTGTGCGAGCCAAGAAAAATTGCGTGGTCATTATTGACTTTCATCTTCTTTTTCAGAGTTAGGCAAAAATCAGTTAGTATTATTAAAGTAAGACTTACAGGTATAATACACGAGCTTAATATATTTTGTATTGTAATTAAAATAGTTCTCCTTTTTAGATGACTGCATGTTTGTTGTTGTGTTGTGGGTTTTTTTTTGTGTGTGTTTTTTGTTGTTGTTGTTTGGTTTGGGTTTTTTCTTTCTTCATAGATCTTTACTTAAGTTTCCAAGTCATAGCAGAAGATTTTTAAAACCAGTGTTTATCAAATTGGATGCCTGCAGATGACATGGCAAAAAACCAAAGTGGAAAATACCTTTATTTAAAATGAAGTTTTGATCTATAAAGAAGACTTGAAAGACTGGTAACCAGTATGTAGTGTAATAGTATGGTTAGTGTAGTTTGTTTTTCTAAATTGAGAACAGTGATCTACTTTACTTAAAGGCCAGTAATCAGTAAGGATCTTTGCTGGTTTTAATGTGAGCGGAACATTGGACTTTTTATATAACTTCTAGTAAATTAGTTGTGTGGGTGTTTTTCTGGCACACGAGGAAGACAGAATCAAATGATTGCAGTAGGATGCATGCTTGTATGATTGTTAGCAGGGTTTTTTTGTTGTATTTTTGGTTTGTGGTCTATCTCCCTGCCCCCCCACCCCCCTGTTTTTTTCCTTTTTCCTTTCTTTTTGCCCTTCAGATGAAACTAGTGTAGGAGGTAGTACAATTTCATGGCTTGATTGGTTCTGTTCTCTTTGGAGAAAATGCTGAGGACTACATTGGGAGAAAGTGCAGAATTAATTTTGTACAATGTGAAATCTGAGTGCTGACATGTTAAGCTTCAAGTACGATCAGCAAAACCTAGACAAAAGTAATTCTACTTGGTGTAATCTGGGATTTTATGCATTTCCTATTGCATCACAGAAAGAAATAATTTGCCTAGGTAACTGAAGGAGGACTGGTACTTCAAAGTAGCGAAACATCAGATAGCTCTTGCACAGTTGCATGGCACCTGGAGTTCTCAGTATAGGGAATGGTAGTGACAAGTATTGGAAAATGTTTTTCCATAATGCATTTGTACTATGGAAAAAGCTGTGTTGTTTTCTTCCTTTAGGTCTCAGCATCATGAGGATGACATAGGGCTCCTCCCTGTTAGTAAATTGCAGATGTTGCAACTTGGTTTTGGTTCCTGTTTGTTACAAGGGTGACACAAGAGGGGGGAAATTACATCTGCTCTGGGCAAGAAAATCCAAATGGAAATACTAAATTATATCAGAGTATAGTTAGCATGTGTTAGTACAGTTAGTGTGCGTTATCATGTGCCTAGAAGAAAACCTGAAGATTTGGGTCTTGATGTAACTTTTGATCGTATATATTGTATATCTTTGAGAAGTGTTGTGCAGCTTCCTAATACACTTTATAAGTGATAGTTCAACCTGTGCCAGTGCTTTACGACCCTCAAAGTAAAAATTTCTAGCTAATATCTTATTTAAATC
Organism: Actenoides hombroni; assembly: GCA_024336885.1. NCBI lineage: Eukaryota > Metazoa > Chordata > Aves > Coraciiformes > Alcedinidae > Actenoides > Actenoides hombroni. Next base: position 9,918,300 of record WUAM01000323.1, read on the forward strand.
TACCCTCTTTCAGTCTAAAGCCAGTATCCCTTCCGTGTCCTATCGCTACAAACACATGTGAAAAAAATAAAAATAAAAATCCCTTTTCAGCTTTCCCTGAAAGGGACCTAAAAGGTCTCTTTCAGCTACTGGAGGGCTACTATAAGGTCTCCTATAATGTCTCCCTGGAGCCTTCTCTTCTCCAGACTGGACAGCTCCAACTCTCAGCCCATCTCTTAATAGGATCACAGAATGTTAGGGGTTGGAAGGGACCTCTGAAGATCAAGTTCAACCCCCCTGCCAGAGCAGGACAAAACTAGGGCAGATCACTTGGCAGTGCATCCAGACAGGTCTTGAAATTCTCCAGAGAAGGAGACTCCACAACCTCTTTGGAGAGTCTATTCCAGTGCTTGGTAACCCTTACAGTAAAGAAGTTCATCCTCATGTTGAGGTGGAACTTCCTGTACTCGAGCTTGAATCCATTGTCCCTCATCCTATCCCAGGGCACAAGGTTGTCCCTGCCGTCTTGATGCCCAGCCCTCATGTATTTATAGACATAAATTAGATCCCCTCTCAGTCTTCTTCTCTCCAGACTAAAAAGCCCCAGGTCTCTCAGCCTGTTCTCTTAAGGCAGGTGTTCCAGTCCCTTAGTCATCCTTGTAGCCCTCTGTTGGACTCTCTCAGGTAGACCTCTGTCCCTCTTGAACTGGGGAGCCCAGAAGTGGACGCAGTGTGCTAGGTGAGGTCTCACTAGGGCAGAGTAGAGGCATGTTCTACATGACAAAGAATGTAATTTGCCAGAATTCTCTCCCCTATTCTCTCCCTCTGTATTCAGCCATGATCAAGGATCCAAGCCACATCCCTGATCACAGCATCAGAGAATGGTGGGGGTTGGAATGGACCTCTGAGATCATCTAAAGCAGGTTTATTTATATCAGGTTGCACAGGATCCCCTCCAGGTGGGTTTTGAAAATCTCCGGAGAAGGAAACTTCACAACCTCCCTGGGCAGCCTGTTCCAGTTCTCTATCACCCTCACAATGAAGAAGTTTTTCCTGATGTTTAGGTGGAACTTCCTGTGTTCCAGCTTGCGCACGTTGCCCCATATCCTATCACTGGGCACTACCAAAAAGATACTGTCCCTATCCTCTTGAAACCCACCCTTCTATGGCATGTATAATCATGGCTTAGGTTTCTGAGACTGCTAAGTTGAGAGAGCTGAGGAAAAGTCTACATAGTAGAATAATGCAAGATAAGGAAGATAAAATGAGATATGTTGGTTATATTGTTGAGATGGGGATCTTTCCAACATGATGGGGATCTGACCCTTTCCAACATGAGCAATAGCAGTTAGGGGGAAAGGACTCTGTGTGTCTTGCCTGAGTGATGATAATACTAATGCTTAGTAACCTCATGAAATTGTAGGTATATTTTTTGTGCATTATCCAGTAGATAGTTTTAAATATCATATTTACTGTTAAGTAAGTGTGGTATTTTAATGGTATTTTAAGGTTTATTCTGCTTTCAGAGACTTTTGCCCACAGTTAATGGTACTTGAACAAAGTAACCCAAAGCAGAGGGTTGTGTACCTTGTTAAAGAGTTAAAATGCATTTTTCTTCAAAATCCAAAGCTCTTTTCTTGTGGCGAATATTGTATGTTACTTGAGCTGACTGAAGAATTTGTGTTTATTCAAGCTTCCTATAGAAATATTCTGCTGGAGGTTTGAAGATTGAATAAATTAAAATTGTATCATTTGCCGTATTCCCACCCCACCCCAGCCCGGTAGTAATTTGCTATCCATGATTGTGTAATGTATATGGCACTAGTTTAATTTCCATATTGAAAACTGCTTTATTAGCCATTTCTTAAGCAATCGTGTAATTAATTAAAGTGAAATTGAGCCATAATATTACTGCACTATCACAGTAATATGATCATATGCTTTCTATAGTGGGGGATGGACATAAATCTGTCAATAGAAAAACCTGTAAAATACAGATACAACTCCACACCATTTTGTTGGTGTGTTTTTTTAAGATCTCAGGTCTATCAACCAGCTAGGCTGAATATATTGAATTTACTTTTGCTGTAGTAGTGAAAAGATCGGTTCTGTAGCTTTGCACATGAGTGTAATAAAAATCAGATTTAGGATGTCATTATGCTGATTCAGAAAGAATTGATTTATTATTTACAAGAACTTTAAGAAAAATATGTGAATGTAAAAGCCAGGTGAAATAAGAGAGAAGATAATTCTGAATTACATGCCCAGGACTGCATCCAGATAATGTTAACTGGCCATAGGTGGCCTTGCTTGAGCAGGAGGGTTGGACCAGATAACCTCCAGATGTCCGTTCCAACCATTCTGCCTTTTTGATGCTGTGAAAATAAAATTTAGAAGAAACCAAGTGGCCTCCTGTCACTAGGTAAGTATTTTCAAGTAATGGAGAATTGATACAGTTTTTTTTATCATCCGTGCATGTGTTCTGGTGAGCATGTTAGAAACTCATGCTATGTAACATTGGTAGACTGGAGAGATTCCGGAAGAATAACAACATAAGTGGTTTTTTAATTTTATTTTTTTTTAAAGCCTTGCAAAGGAAGACAGAAACCCTGGTTTAATTAGCTAGGAAAAAAAAAAGAATATGAGGAAGAAACAGAGTTTTTGATGTAAAGAGCAAGTGGGATAAAGGACTGGTTCCACCTCAGTGCAAGAGGCTTCACTGGGTAATCTCCCTTTTTTCCAGACCTAATTTTCTGTGATCTTAGCTCATTGCCTTGCTCTTCCATCCAAAAGAGCTGCATCATTGTCTTAAGATCAAAAATGATTTTTGACAATAGACACTTCGGTCCTGCTCTTGTTAGTGATGGTAGTTCCCCTTCATTAACCTGGAGAGTTGCCACAGGGCACAAGTGCATGTTGATTGCTAGCTGATAGGTTTCTATTACTACTCAGTATATGGGGCAAGATTGAATCTTCATTGTCATATTTCATGGTTAGATTTTTTTTCTAATAGAAGACATAGCAGATATAATCTTAAATTCTTTGCTTTTAGAAATAATTTTTAAACCCCATAAACTTTAAACTCCATGCTTACTGGAAATCTGCTTGCCTGGAGCAGTGTAACAAAATGAAGTGAAAACCAAAATATTTAGCCTCTCTGGTGATTACAAATGTACAAAACTGCTCATGTTCAACTGCATAACTGGAAAGCTACAGTAATTCAGATAAATAGTATACAAATCTAAAATTCAACTACATATATTAGCTGGGACTCTGTTGCTCAAATGGCTTAAAGTATTTCACATTGGATGTGAAGAATACATTTATATATTAATACCAATCCTTGTTCCAATGTTTTACATGTCTTGATACATCTTAATCTGAATTCAGCCTACAGCTTTTGTCACTATTATGGAGGAAACTCTTTTAATATTTTATTCACTTCTTCTTACATTTTTTTGTAAATTTAAGATCTATTAGTGTAGCTGACAGAAAAAGAAGGAAAGTTTTTCATCTTCATTAATATTTGAGGCATGTATATAACTCCTAATGATACCAAAGCAGGAATTGTATAAATTCTTGGGCCACAGAAAGAACAAGCTATAATCATTTCTACTGAGAAAAATCTGAATTTTCAGTATACGTATTTTAATTAAAATCTGATACTACTAAGAACTTTTTAGGCCTACTTTAAGAAATATATTTATCAAAACAAATTTAATAAATCCATTCTAGAAATTGTATATTGTAAAACTGTGCTTGAATTATATATGACATGCGAGAAACAGCTCTGTCTAAAACAGATGATCTAACCCATTGTGTATCAACCAGTGGAATGAATTAGATGTTCATACTGTCTTTCTGGAAATTGCATACATGGTCGAAATATTTCTAAATCGTCTAACTGAAACTATTTATTGTTTGTAAACAGCAGAAAGCATAAGTTCAAAAACAGAGCATAAAAAATGTGCTTCTGTGTAAAAAAATTAACTAAATGAAGAGGCATGGAAAGTTCACTCAGCAGTTTGTCATCTTAATGTGAGGTGACCAAAGCTAGCCTTTTGAAGACGTGCTACAGCATGGCACTAGCACAACTTGAGTGTGGCTTATATTCATTATAGCTGTATTTCCATTTTGAATTCCTTTCCAAAATAGTTTACTTTCTTCTGGACCTTTGTTTTCAGTCAGGAGTATGTATTCCTTAAAAATAAAAGTTTTAATAAAAATGACGATACTGACTACGTAGCAACAATTTTCTTTTCTTCCAGGCTTCTTTTGTTTTTCTTCTTTAATCTTAAATGTATTATTTCCAAGAGTGTTCGGTCTTTTGATCATAGACTTGAGAGAAGGCCAGAAAAAACAGTATTTATGAGTCCAGTAGGCATAGCAGAGCATAAGTTTATTACTGTCTTTTCATGCTATGCTTGCTTTATAAGTATCTGGTTTAAATAAAGCTTTTGTTGTTCTTGGTTTGAATTGATTATTTTCTTTAAAAAAGGCCTGAGTATACCTTTCATGATTTTTATTTTAAGTAAATTTAGTAAGGACAAAACTTAAAATATGTGAAAACACAAAGAGGTGGTTAAGCCAACATTGGAATCTGTTTTCCTGGCTTTGGTTTCAGAATCAAAGGTCTGGTTCTACAAAGTGAGTTGTTTAAAATGATAAGCAAATTTACTATGCTGTGTTTTTGCTACCATCCTACCACACCACCCAGACCTAGGGGATGATGTTTGTATGCAGGTCTAAAAACAAATCTGTTCTGTTCTGTATTTCAGTATATTTCTTAGAATAGTTTTTAATCTTTGCCATGAACTGTACTTCTAGTTCTCATTTAAAGAAGATTATGAAGTATGACTGTGCAGAATAAGCACTAATATCCAGCAGGATTCTTTTGCATCTCAGCAATCATACTTAGCTGTGCACTTGTATAATATTCAACTAATATGTTTATTAATTTATTGACTCAGCTTTCTTACAGTTGCATTCCAGGATAAGCTTATTGTATGGAGTTTACAGTGTAGCTGTGCTAGGAGAACACCAAACCAGCAAAAGATGCTGTGCAGACAACTCTTATTCTGAATTCAGCTCTGCTGACAGCAAATACCTTTTGTCTGCTTAGTCCGTGTCATTCTGAGGAGGTGATGTATCTATGCTATCAGATATACTCCTTCTGTTGCCATGTAATGACTGGATTGTATCTTATTTAAGTGTATCTCTCTAAAAATGAGGTTTTTAATAAAACATAGTAACCTAGACTTCCTTTATAATTAACTGGGCAAGAAGTCACCCTGAGAGAGCAATTTATCTCATTTTGAAAGATGCCTGATATAGGTGCGACGAATTGTCTTCTTTTTGTGCTTGTCTGTCCCAATGAATTGGATGGAGAATCTGTGTGATTAGATTAGACAAATCTATGTTTTAAATAGATAAAGTTAAGCATGTTGAATTTGACATGTAGGGTGCCATATGAGCAGACATACTTAAAATTAATAACTGCAAGGTATTCTGAGGTATAATAATTGCACTATGTATAAGTTTTTGCAAACATAAAATAATTCTATTATCGGCCTGAAAATAGGAGTGAGCTGTATGGAGGCAGTTGTATGTAAATCCCACAAAAGCAATCATATGTAAAATAAACCAGGCATTTCAGAAAATGTCACCAAGATTTAAGAGTAGCATATTAACTTGAGGGGACTTACTGATTTCTGCACATAGTAAGGCATACAATGAAGGAACATTTGAATTGCTTGTGTGTGATAAAGGAAAATGAGCATCTCTCCTGGATCATAGCTTCTAGCTGTTTCTAGAACAGTAACTTTAAGTAGAATTGACTGTTTGCAGGGGTAATATTACAGTCTAGAATGTAAGTAATTATACTAATGAGGGATTATTAGAGGGAGAATAGAATCTGTACTGGTTTAAGTCCTCATTTAGTATTAAGAGCAGGATTGAGAATTTTTTTGAGAGCAAGTAACCTCATGCCTGTTTACACTGCTGTCAGTGTTGAAGACAAAGATTTGCTGTGAGGGAATCACAGAAATAGTTGAATCTGGCAGTATCAGTGCAACAGAACTTTTTAGTCTTTTGTGATCCATTTTATCATCCATTATATTACTACAGACTTGAGCCAAGTACCCATTTATGAACACCTGTAATAGTATACAGATCATCTAGTTCTTTGTTATTTTATTCTATGATTAAGTATTTAGCCTGTTTAAGTGGATAGGATTACCAGATTGGCAAACATTTCTCTGTTTCATAGTGCACAATCTTTGGTTGGTTTTTTTGATACGTTGTTTTGGGGTTTGTGCAATGGGTCAGCTCTGTTCAATCTATAGAATCATAGGAAAGAAACGTGAAGGAAAGGAGCAGAGTCAGATGATATTTTCTTGCTTTGTTTCAAGCTTATATTATGTTTTTGTATATTGCCTTTCCCCTCACCCCCAATCCAATTTTTTTTCCAGATAGTTGATACTTTGCTTCCTTATGTAATAGTTGGGAAGATCAAGGAATGAGAGAATGTATGCATTTCCATTCAAATTGATCCATTAATAATTTTGCAGCATTAATAGGCAATTTGTTGGTATCTGAAGATTTTATATTCCCAATAAATCCAAATAATATAATAATAAAAATGGGCAAAATCAAACAAGGCTGCAGGAGATTCATTGTTTTGCTGATTCCTGATTTTTATCAATATATCTGTGTTCAGTAATCTTTGTGTTTTGTGTAGTATTCTGCTTCTACTGCAGTATTGATTGCTGTTGTGTGCTGGAATGGCTTACTAACTTCATAGTGGCCTATAAGAAGAATGCCCTACATGTTACTGCTAAATGGTAAGATGGTGAGTTATGCAAGGGAAAGGAGAAGCAGGTAGACAATAAAAAATAGAAGGTGAGAAGGCAAAATAAAAAAGGGGGAAAAAAGGTTACTGGAACTGTATGAGAATGGAACGTGTATTGATGGGAGAAGTCAATGAATACACAAACTCTGTTACACAAATTGTTTCTTGGCGATACATTGTGAGTATCAAGCAAAATTAAGAGTTTCTATTAAGGTTTTCATTGCTTATTCTAATGATGTTTTACTTGTGCATAGAGAAGACTTGGTAATTAGTACACAAGGTTATACCTTGGCTTTATACGAAGGAATATTAAACAGGTGGGAGGAAATACACATGGCTGTCTAGATTTGTTATATACGCGTACTTTTCAGAGCCTCATTTAAATGAGGGACACTAAAGTGGTCTAATAAAAGTTTATGTCCTGGAAATTGTTAGCTTATGCATCAGGTATATGGCACCTCAAATTATTTCATAGAGCATGAAATAATTGTTGTCTGCAGAATGTCCCACACTTACAAAATATGAGACATTTTTAGTAACAAATCTATCTAGGGCTTGGAACCTGAGCCGATGAGACCTGTTATTACCTTCGCTATATTTTACTTAGCATACTGTCTTCTTAAGGGTTTCACTAACTTCTTCCCAAGTTGGACCCACTATGTGTATTTACAGTCAGAAATCCTGCATCTTTTCACTCCTTCCTGCTTCATTTTCAGACAGTTTCAGAAAGACCATCAGAAAGTGTAGAATACTCTGTAGGTGGGGTCTGTTTTCTGTCATTTACTATATCAAAAGTCTTAAAACTTGTCTTAGATTTTATGTCTAGAGGTAATTTTACAACCTGTTTTTATCGTTTGTGTTTTGCATAAATGGCTAGAGTTTCCAAAGTGTTGCTTTAATCATTCCAGTGTCACCTTCTATGTGTAAGATCAGGGACATAAGCTGATTTTTGTTTTTTCTTACCTCTGTGGTTATCCCCAATTTAGATTTTTAGGGCTCGCAAAACAGTGTTTCATTTTTCAGTGGCAGGAGAACTATAGGAAGTAATAGAACTAATATTTTAAATCTTGGGTAATATTTTAGATTATTTAATTTCTCTTGGATCTAGATAGTTAAGCAGTAGTTGTTCTGCAGAGGAGGATACCTCTTGCATGTTTCTGTCTATTCTGCATTTTTATAAATACCTCCTTCAATTTCATCCTTTAACTTAGATTTAGGTTCATTGATAATGTTTCTTTTAATCCTGATACTAGCCTAGTTTGATATACTTCTCCCCCCTGAAAATACCCACACCTCATGTTTTAAATAAATGTCTTTCACTCATCTTCTGCACATAGATTTCTGTTCATATTCCTTTTATTTATTTTTCCATTATTTTTAATAAAGGAGTTGGGAACTTCAGGCAAATAGCTTATATTTGCAAAAGTGTTCAAGCAGTTGAGTCTTCATTTTGACTTAATATGTCACAGTTTAGAACATGATTTGTCAGTTCTGTATTGCCTGACTTGTCTCCCTTCAATCTTGTGGGTGTCCTGTTACTTTAATATTAGGACTGGCTATTAAGGTCCATGAAATCCAACAGTATCTGTAGTGTAAGTGTGGTGTGAATGTGAGTAACTTTATATAAAGGTGTCAACCTTCGAAGTGTACATAATAAAACAGTTTTATATAGGTTTGCTGAATATCATAAACATGGAAATCTATACAATAACTTAAATATTTTACTTAGTGTCATGTATTATGTAGAAATGAATAGATGTTATTTCCTTGTACTTAAAGGGCTACTCATTTCATTCACTTAAAAGTCTGTAACTGTAGCTTAGTTCACTGAAACAGTGCTCTTCTGTTGAATTCCTTTTAAAGCTGCCATAGTTTTAAATTACCTTTTTAGGGTTTTTTTGTGTTTTGTTTTGGTTTGGGTTTTTTTTTGTTTTGTTTTTTTTCCTTAAAGGTTGAGAGGTATCGGTGCTTCATGTGTGTGATGTCAGAACTCCTATTATAGTGAACCTCTTCAACCTTAAAATGATGTGCTGTCTGCATATTCCATGTTAGAAGATCTTGGCAGTTAAACCAGACACGCTGCTTCAGTTTGTTTCATCCAGAGTACTCATTTCTGTGGATTTTCACACTGACATCAATAAATCATTGTTATCAGAATCCCCGTCCAGCAGTTGTTGTTCTGCTCTTGCCCTTTTTTGAAAATCATTTATGATAGTGGTGGCTTCAGAGAGGGGTGTCTGAGTTCTGCTGTCAGAGAACGTAAGAGGTGGAAGACTGTGTTCTTCTGCTACACTCCTGGGTAGGATAAGAAAGAGTTTAACTACCAAATTCTCCTGACCTGTTGTTGTAACCAAAAACCTGACCATCTTGGTGCAGTCAGACTGTTCTGCTGATGTGACAGCCATGTTTGATGCTTGTTAATTCAACCAGTGTTTGATTCGTAGATTGCAGCTTTCAAACATTTTGATACTTTCAGAGGTGATACTTGTCTTTTGTGCATTTTGTCCTCCATTTTCAGCAAGAGGATATAAATGTTCAGATCTTAGGGCTCATTCAAGAGGGACTGAGGGAGGAGAGAGATGCTTCTGCTCAGGCTTTCCAGTCTCTGAGCCTCCGTTGGGAGATGTATATATATCTATACACACACACACACACACATATATGTACATTGAGAAAGGGAATCAACAGTACCACTTTTACAAAAGATTAGCAGTTGCTAGAAGAAGGCTTGAATCAATTCCTAACAACAATACTGAGTATGAGTCCCCTGAGCATGCTGCTAGTTCATGTTCAGCTGTCTGTCACTCAACACCCCCAGGTGCTTTTCCACCAGGCAGTTTTACAACCACTCTTCCCCAATCCTGTAGCATTGCCTGGGGTTGTTGTGCCCGAAGTGCAGGACCTGGTACTTGGCCTCGTTGAACCTCATACCGCTGGCCTTGGCCCATCGATCCAGACTTTCCAGATCCCTCCATAGAGCATCTTTACAATTAATCATCATCAGATCCTCTTTTCAGATTGTCCATGATGTCCAAGATATTCTTCAGAGCCCACTCATGTTCTTTTTATTGTTCAAGCCTTCATGCTGTTTCTTGTCACTCCATAAATTGATAATAATCATGGAGGTCAAGAATAACCAGTATAGGAGAAACTAGCACTGACCTATATGCAGTCTACCATCTGAAAGTTTATATGAACTATGCACTTGAAAATATAACTTTTTTCCCTTCCTTATTAGTTCAGTATTTTGGTGGTTGGCTTGTCTGTATAAGAATGCTATAAATATTTTGTATTGATGTCTGCATTAATTTTGACTTGAGTTGTCAGCTATCTAAACCTTTTTGTCTTCTATTAATGTTGAGACACACTTCTTAGAACCTTCTTGGGAGTTGACTCAGCAGTTTGGATACTGTAAAGATTAAACTTTCATATTTGTGCAAGTAAGATTATTGGGTGAAAAACATAAAAATATTGAACAGCATTTCATTAGTCTGAAAGTAAGAGTTCCTAGTTAGCAGCATAGTTTGTTTATTTTCTTGTAAGAAGTGGAAATGTATTAATAGTAAAAGATATCTTGGAGGACATTTCTAGAACATGATTTCTTCCTGAGAAAGCAAGCATGGGCTTTAGAGAAGTGATGTATGAGCTTTCTGAGTTGGGTATATGGCAACGGTACTGCAAGATACATTACAGTGGTTTTATACTTTAATTGCTGTTAAAGTGACATGAATTAGAGGTGATAATTGAATTAAGGAGGAATAGGATGCAGGAATATAGGGGAGAAATGCAGGTGATTTTTCAAAAGGCTAATTACAAGTCTATTTGGGCAAAGTAGGGTACAAAAATAAGTAAAAGTGGCGTACCTTCATATAAAGCCTTTCTGAAATGTGAGTGGATTTTTGTCACTTTTTTTGTCTGTTTTTTTTTTTTTGTGTTTTGTTTTTAATATAGTCATATGTGTTGCTATGAGACAAATGTTAAGTTTCTATAATTGCATGTGTTTGTTTCTTTATATTCTAGATATTTGTTCTTGCAATATTTTTAATTGTATCTGATGCTAAAATAAAATTGTTATGCATGTTACTTCAGGAACTGGTCTCTAGACCTCTCTAATTTCCATGCTGTGTTGATTTAATCATTCAAATGAACTCAACAAGTGGCTGTCGTATCATAACAGTGACAATGAGAGTTAAGATAACTAATAAATATGGTGAGAAAAATCAGACTTTCCTGGTGGTAGTCCATTTTGTACCTCGTATGAAATTCCTAGTGTTTTTTCAAATAAATACTCAAGTATCTTCCCTGTAAGGGTTTTATATCAGACTTACCAGTGGTGTCAGAATACAGTAGAAAATACACCTGCCAGTTTTTGTTATTGCATATTTTCTACCTTTAAAAAAAGTCTATTTTCTCCTGGCAGAAGTCTATTTCTGCTGGCAATCATTTATAGCTTAGGTAAAAAATGGTTTTTACTCAGTAGTTAAAGGTTATAATTCTGTGAAG
>WUAM01000323.1:9933990-9952812 GCA_024336885.1 Actenoides hombroni
GTGTAGTGGTTAGAGAAATGCTAGGGCAAAGGTTGGACTTGATGACCCTGGAGGTCCTTTCCAACCATAATGATTCTGTGATTCTATGACATCATGGAGGTTCTGAGCATTATCTAGGCAAAGAAAGGCTAAAGAAGCTCAGGTTTTAACAACAGGTTTTCTGAGCTCAAATCTAACCGCAGCATCCTTGGAGATCTGGAATACAGAGCAGTATAGAGAAGTGTTACTGGCACACAAATGACTGTAGTAAGCCTTGCATGCTGCATTCACATTAATCATACTTGCAGAGGCTTGGATCCATGCATAAAAGTGATACAGAGAGTGCTTTACAGATGTAGTAGGCAAGAGCATAGAACAGTAATATGTGCAGATAGGAAAGACATTTCTTGACATGACAGAAGGAAAGGTGTCATGTCAACTTTCATTTTATTGAAATTAAACTAATGCTAATGTACCTGAACATTATTTCACTCAAATGGTGTAGTCTAATCACATTCTGCTTTATATTAATAAATCAAATGGGATATAGTGAGGAGCTCTGTAACAGCTTTCTCAAAAGACATAAACCTGCAAAGTATGAAATGGTGTATAATGGATGTATGATACAGTACTGACAAATAGGAGGTAGAGTTGTCATTCTGTACTCAAACTATATTGCAAAAAATGTAATAAAATACTGAATTAATCAGACAGCTAAAATATTGTTGACATAACTATATATTAGATTTTAATATGCTTTCATTCTGTATGTATAGAAATCACTTGCTTTAATATTTGAATTTCACAAACTCATTTAACAAATAAGAATTTATAGGTTTAGTAAAATACAATTTTATCTGAAAGCCCAAAGTTGAAAAAGTGTGCATTTTATGATATTGGATGCTAGCTATTTTTCAGGATCTGTGGTGCAGTCTGTCTATGTATATTATTCTCATACTTACCTATTGGTTGCAGTCTAGAATAATACGAAACATTTCTTAAGCCTTGTATGTAGTAGTGTGCTTTGAAAACATCTGTTCATAAATGTTAATAACATTTAATTCCTATGCTAATTATTCCTTAGTTAAACAAAACCTAAACTGGCATTCACACTATTAAAACCCATAAAACTCTCCAAATAGTATTTTAAGAAGCATGCAAAAACATACAAAAAAATTATTTCTGGATATATCCCTGATTCTGCACACTGGAAAAAGACTGATCAACTGCTTGAGCAGGTTGCTGGACACATTAAACTCTGCTGTGTCTTGCCTGTGACTCAGGTGGGCTGTGGACATTACTCTAAGCTGAAAGGTTCACTTATTTTCTTACAATACATGGTCTTAGCAGGATCCTCTACTCATCTGTTCCCACTGAAAAGCTCAATTTTCTTATTCCTGATCCTCTTAGCTATATTTAATTTTAACATCATGACCATAAAGTGAATTTCATGTATAATCTAAAATGTTTTTTTTTCCTCTGAACAAAGCAAGAATTTTGGAGTAGCCAACATATTTTATCTTTTTCCTCTATACATAACTAGTGTTTTACAATGTGTAATAGTGAGACACATTTACTGTGTAATACTTGCTTCTTGGTATGGGTTTAGTCCATAGTAAATGTTAAATATAGTTAAAGATTCATGGATAACCATAGTCCTTTGCATTATTTTCTATGTGTGTTCTCTCACATGTTCTGTATTTTGCCATAGTATTAAATTTGCTCATTAGGAACCAATGTCCTGTAAATCCCAGGAGGCAAATTTAATGTTATCTGTAGCATAGGGTGTATTCAAACACCTGTTTATTGCAGAGCAGTGGACCACAGAATATGCTTCTGATGTCCAGAGGTAAAATGATCCTCTGAAGGCTCAAATGTGCTTCAGCCTGGACTCGACTTTAAATGAAGTGTAACCCAAATATTCTAATAGTGAATCTCATCAGTGCTTTCTTTATATGCCTGTATACACAAATTATTTATGTTATGGTTATGATTATTGTCAGCTGTGCAAATGTGATGATTAAAACCTGAGTGATCTTTAATATTTATGTTTATTTTGTTTACCTATTGAAAAATATAACTGCTTCTGATTTTATTTTTAGATGTAAACTGCTAATTTTCTGTCAAGTTCATGTTAAATAAAACTGTTAATTCTGACAAATAAAATCTTCTCTCATTACACGAAAATTTCTGTTGCGAATGTACAAAACCCCATCTTTACCTTTTGTCATGTTGTCTAGCTTAAGACAGTGAAAGTATTCCGTCTTCTGAGATCGAGGGTGAAATCAGTATGACAAGACATCAGTGTGATGAAACACCACATTTGGTTTAAGTTTTACAGTTGGAATGAAATTTTAGGAAAAGAAGATCTGGCTCCGACATTCATTGAGATGAAAATAGTTGGAGGCTGGGAGGGTATAGGGTCAAGTTGGAGAGAGGCATGATACAGACTTTCTCTGTTGGTATCCCACCTCAGTTTACAAGCTAGATGAGATCTTTGATCAGGTTCAGTATGCCCGTTCTTACATTTTAAAGTATTGAAAAGTGGTGTAAAATGGTTGGTTGAACAGTCATACCTTCCTCATTTACTTAGTTGCAAAAAGAGATTTTATTTTCCTTTTGTGTATTGTAAACATGCTGGACAACTGATGCACTGAAACAAGTATGTTCTAGATAATGAAAATGTCTTACCTTTGTGTTTAGGACTGTATCCTTGCACAACTTCTATGGGGAATTCAGTTTCTACTTCTAATGAGGTATTGAAAAAACAAATCTGTGTTGCTGCTGCTCGGTATTTTGTTTCTCCCTTGTTTGTTGGAGCATGGCAAGACAAAGGGTTCGAAGGGGTGCCCTTGTTCTGGTGGGTAATTCCTGTCAGAGGAACTACAAATGAAATGGGTCAGAAAATGGCTTGTGTTCACTTCCTGATTTGAAATGTAAATGTACTACTGAAAGTCTACCAGTGGCATTACTGGAGATAGGAATCAGCTTCACAAAGTGAAGGCCTGTAACAGCACAAAGTATCTTTTGAGAGACTGATTTGTAAACTGAAAACACTGCTTGAGAGTAACAGGCAAAAAATTCAGTCCCTTTTCTCTAGAGCTTGAGCATGGCATGGTAAGCCAGGATAAAAGTAATCTACAAAACCTGTCAAAAAGTGCAAAAGTTAAGGTTAAATACCATCTGGTAGCTTAATCCTTTTCCTCGTTGCTGTGTTCGAAAATACAGAAGTGTTTTTCTTAATCCACAACCTGTTCTCTGTCAACGTGCACTGGAATGGAAAGATCTAGCAGGATGTGAAATGCAGTTGGATCTACTAAGAGTTAATTTGGTGAACAGGGGCACTACCATCTGGGAATTCAGACTTCTTGCAAGAAGGGATGGAGCAAAAATGGTTCCCATGGAAAGACTGAATGGAGTACTGGGAGGGCGGGTTGTTTTGGAACTGTAACACCTGCCAACTTAGAAGCAAAGCCCAGTACTGACTGGACACTATGTTCCTTTTCCTTCTTCCATCCACCTATCTGCCAAGTTTCAGAGTCCAATTTTAAATAAATAATATAAAACCTGGTACCTTTTTATGAACATATACTTTAACATTATAGGTTTAAAATTAATAAAAGAGTAGGCCAGAGATATGCTAATAGGTGTTTAAAAAGTAAATTTTACTAGTACAATGCAGTAACATAGCAGGAGCTTAGGACTTTGAAATTCAACCAGAAGGCATTGTTTCAAGTTAAATGGTTTATATGCAGTCTGTACACCAGCATACAATATCTGTATACCTCCTTGAAAGGAGTATATGCCAAATGCTGTTTTAAAAGGTCAGAGAAAAAGAGACAGGAAGAAAATAAAGACAAATATCATGAATGTGCATTCATGAGTCACCAGTCACTGACTAATAGAAATGAAAAAATATTTTAAACTCTAAATATTCTTGTTTGTCCATTGTGTTTTTTTTTCTTTAATACTGTTCAATTTATTTTTAGTACACCTGTACTGTAGTCATATTTAAACTACCACTTACCATAATTACTGAGTTCTTTTTATCTGCTCTTTTGTCTGCTTTTTATGTTGGTGATAGTGTGCTCATTTATGATCTGCCTTTTGTACTTTTAGAAGCTGACAGTGATTGTGATCTTTTGTTTCTCTACCTTATTGCTACTTCTCTGAGTCCTTATGACATACTCATTATCTCTTGTCTCCTTACTGGATGACTTCAACACTGTTCTTTACCTTCCAGCATCATCTTTTAATGGTTTGAGTCTGTAGATCTTTAATTTAATCCACAGTTGACTGTCCCTCATTTTAGCCTGTTCTTTGTTTTTCTAATTTTCTATGTTTTTGTAATTTTTCTAATTGGCATGACCTATGAAGTTGCATGTGGAGGGCCTGTTAATGTCATTTTCACTAATACATGCATTCATATAGTCCTTCTTTTGTTACTGTTTTTTTGTTATTTCCTTCCACTCCCCTGCATTCCCATTAATTCTTAATTCATATCAATATTAACATTTTTATTGCAAAACCCTGTGACTGTATGTTTCTTGTAGTGTGTGCTTACTTTTATACCTCTACCTGTAAATCAAACAGGGTACTAAAACTTAGAGTATACTGTTGCAGCTAGTGGTAAATGTCTCAGCTGTCAATAGAAGTGAAATGCTGCCATACTGGGTCAATGAATGTGATATTTTATTCAAGGCCAATATTTTGGATCATTGGTACCTGTAAAATAAATGCAATGATGAGGAACAAAACAGAAAAATATAACTCTGTCCCCTGAAAAAGCTGTGTCATATAATGGCACATCAATTTAAGAATGTTACTATAGCTATCCTATTTCTTAACTGTAATGAACTTCTCATTAATCTATTATGAGACTTTGGGTCTCCATTGGGATGAAAAGATACACTGAATCTCTGTCTGTCTGTCTGTCTTTCTGTCTATCTGTCTTTCTGTCTGTCTGTCTGTCTGTCTGTCTGTCTTTCCCTGCTTCTGGGAATGTTTGGAATTAGTCCTCCAGGATCAGTACGGCTGTTAGAAAGACAAGATTAGTTTAGTTGTTAATGGCCCTAGGAGTCAGCAGGCACATCCAGGGATTCCTGAAGCATGGATAAATCTCTGAACCATCTCCCTCTCTCTTGGTGGGCTTTGAATGGGACCTTGCAGGAATAGGAATAGCTGTACTTTGAAGCATTGGTTCATGGTAATCTTATGCAGCTGGCTGTGTTGCCTGCATACAGAAATGTGAGGCTAGGATAGAGAGCAAGGCAGCAGTTCTGTACCTGAAGGTATGGCTCTTTTTTTTTTTTTTTTTTAAATTTTTTGTTTGTTTTTTTGTTGTTGTTGGTGGTTTGGTTTTTTTTTCCATTTGAGAATGATAATTCAGGCATATGCTTAATCTGTACTGAACTTTTCTATTAGACAAAACTGAAGTGGTTTCAAGTTGGAACAGCAATTGCTGCTAATTTTTTTTTTAAATGAGTGAATCAAAGTCTCTCTTTTATAAAGGATACCATAAACTATTAATTGTGGAACGTATCAAACATACATGTTTTAGTGCATCTATTTTAATATTAACTGTATTCCATATGTCTTTTTCTGTTTCTTAATTTTAGGTAGAGACAAAAAATTGAAAAACTTTTTATTTGTGTTTTCGACTAAACACAGTGCCTCATGAACTGCATGTACAAAAAAGTGCAGGCTTCTGTGACTTGACTTCAGCAGGGGTATGACATTTCCCCCCGCTTTCTGATCTACTAGTTGAATTGTGTTCACAAAGAGCAACGCTTTTGTTTGTGTTTTAAGTGTCAGTTTGTACTTTAGCTGCTAATCTGCAGTTACCCATCCTCAGGTCTTGGATCCTGTTTGCTAAGCTACTTGTAAGCACTTAACTTTGTGAACTGATGGCCTTGGAGATGATTGCACAGGTGAAGGAAGTATAAGCAATTTTGTCATTATTGAACTGGAGCAAAGTAGGACTGTTCAAAGATACTGGAAATACTTGAATTGTGATTCTGAGTGCAGGAAGTCTTGAATTTGAAGACTGGTTTCTGTATCAACTGTTACTTCTCGACTTTGAAGAATCTACAAGAAAATGAATTAGTTACTCAGTATTATCCCAGTACACTACAGAAATGAGATGCAGTGATAGTACCTCTGTATCAGTTCTTTAAAGCAGGAATCTTATTTTCTTTCATATTTGAGCCATGTGTAGCACATAAGTAGCACTGTGTAAAGCTGTCTGCAATAAGAAGTAGGCAATGTAGTGAATATATAGCACACAGTAATTCACTTTTTAGGAAAGAAGTGTTTTGATATTTGTGACAGATTATTAAGGTTGTATTTTTTGTCATCCTCATCATTGCCTCCTAAGAATGAATAAGGGTGGCAAATCTTCCTGGCTATCTGGTAAGACTTTACCTGACCAGTCCCATATGATGTCTTGTAGCTTGGAAACTATGGGATAACTTATATTAATTTCACAAATTTATACCGTAGCGTTTTTATGTATTAGTGCTAATCCAACTGAAAAAGTGCAGTGTTAGATTTTAGCAAATGTTAAACTGATTAATGTAAAGTGGCTATATATAATTCTTGCAATTGAAATTTTCCATAAAATTAATGCTGAATAGCTTTCAGAATTGCTTCAGAATAATAACAAAAGTTATTGATGCATTATTATTTGTCTAATTGCAGCATTCTCCTTTCAGCATGCTTGGTTTTGGGAAAATAGCCACATTTCTATAATATATTTTTGTATAATATCAATATGCCCTTTCAGATTTAATCCAATTAAGTCCTGGAATTTAATGAATTTTAAATTTATGTTTCCATATGTGAACAATAAAAATGGACATGAAAGAGACAGTAATTATTTGAGGATTTAATAATATGCTGATGCTTAATATCTTCATTCTGTTAAAAAATAAAGTACAATACAGGGTCTTTTGCACTGGTATTCCATTGAGGCTATGAGATAAGAGCTAAATTCAAGTAAGGGTTTAGTGGCCACAAATCCTGAAGCAGGATTAAATACTATATTCAGCAAACCATGTGCAGTGATCTTAGCTGTTTAAGTTAAAGGCAAAACACATATAATAAACAGGGCCTTACACATAATATATATCGGAAATGTCTAGTAATGCCATAATTCTTCAGTTGCAGTGTACATGTCTTTCATATGATGGTATTTAGGAGTCAGAAAGCACACATTTTTGTTCCAAAGTCCAGTGGAAAGCTGTTGGATCATAAGTCTGAGATATATATATAGAAATATATATATATGTATAAAACATAAGCAGAGATGGTCTGTTTAATACTAGCTTGGAAGTTGATGATTTGCTTGATTTGGGGGTCATGGTCACTCCTCAACTTGAGGGTGTTTGAGGCAATACCCTGAGATTAGTTTTTTCAAAAGTTGTCTATGTCCATTTATCTGAGAGTATAGTCAAGAACATGACGATATTTCTGATTTATTTCATGAGTAGAGTTCTATCCTGCTGGAATAATAAAAAAAAAATTATTGTAATCATTGGTCACTTCCCTAAGTCTGTGTCCTCCAAATTACTACTTTTTTCACAGTTAAAACACATTTTGTTTTTCTTGTAACTCCTAGAAGAATGCCTTATTAAAACTTCAAGTCTGATTATTATCTGAACAACTGTTACTAGCATTGTGTGTTATTTGGAATGACTTACATCTGCAAATGGTTGAGTAATGAAATTCCCCAAATAAACAATCTCAAGATAGAGTAAACTATAAATATGGCTCCCTAGATATTTCTGGAGTTAGGTATTTGCTTCATATAATCAGTTGGTTCACAATTAAGGATATGCATCAGTAAAGACAAGCACATAATGAAGATAAAGAATGGCTGTGGAGGCTTCCAGATCTTAATATGAAAGAATTAATTTAATTAACTCAAATATAGGAAGCTCTGGCAGTTATTAAAAGGCATGGAAATCTTAACAGACTTTTGTATACTGATGGCCTAAAGAGGCCTGCAGTTTTGTATGACAGATTACAGATGCTTTCAAATTTTGTACAGAAGGTTTGGATGTAAAATTCAGTAGATCTGATGACATCAGTCAAATATATTGATGTATGTTTGAGAAAGATCTGTTTCTTTCAACTTCCAGCCACAATGAGGCTTTGGAAAGAATAGTCATCCCATTGGTGGAATTGCATTCATAGATTTATAGCAAAATATGTTTAGAGAGACTGTGAGAGAGTGTATTATTAAGGGTTACTGAAACTGTGAGGAGTGCTTCACCAAGTCCAAAGGACTCTTGATATATATAGCTGTGGACATTGTTGAGGCATAACTGACACTAATTCTTTTTCTATGAGAGACGGGAGAAGAAAAAAGTCAAGAAACTGGAAATAGAGAGGGCTCTAGAAACTATGGTGCCTGACACAGTATCTGGAGAAAGGATCTGGAATGAAATTGGTGAAAAAGAGGTACTTCTCACTGGATGGTGGAGGAAACAGCAAGTGATCTAAGATGGTGATGAGAGGTGATGGGATGATATAAGGTGATCGGACCTGCCCAGTGCTTGTGCTGGTTTGTAAACTACTGTTTTAAATTTCTTTGAAGAATATGCTGGCTTGATGATCCCTTAGCTTCCTAGGCACACTGTTTCAAACCATTCTTATCATTGCAAATTTTTTTTTTCTCAGTTTTTGTTTTAATATCTACTGATGCCATTTCAGACCATTGCTTTTTATCCTATACACAATGGAAATGAAGAACTGTTCATTACCCTACTCTTTACAGTACCTTTGTGTTTATTTGAAGACTTCATGCCTTTACTTCCATTATCTTGTCATATTAAACAAACTCAGATAGTTCTATATTCTTCCTGTACATATTTATAGACCTCTGGTTGTTCTTACCTCTCTTCTCTGGACTTCTGGATTCTCTATAGTTTGTCTAAGTTTTTCTGCAATTGTAGTGTTGAAAATTGGACACAATATTTCACCTGAGAATTTACTAGTACTGAATGCAGTGGAAAAATTGCTCCATGTCTTAAAGAATCATGGAATGATTTGAGTTGGAAGGGACCTTAAAGATCATCTAGCTCCAACTCCCCTGCCATGGGCAGGGATACCTTTCACTAAATTAGGTTGCTCAAAGCCCCATCCAACCTGGAGTTGAACAGATTATACATAACCTTAAAAAAGAGATTGTCCCTTGCTATTGTTAAGACAAATACTTAATGATTGCACCCACATTTACTATTGATAGGAATATTTGTTGCTAATAATATACTATTTTCCTGAGTTTTAAACAAGGACAGCACCTTCGTTCTAACAAGCATGACAGGATGTCTAATGAGTATATTGTAATGTAGTACATGGTAAGAGTTTTCTTCACTTGACATTTCACATGGTTTACCCTTTTATTTACTATGTCTGTCAGCTCTGTGACCAATTAGAACCCAAGATCTTGTTTTTCCTCAGTATGTCCCAAAATACCCCTGTTAAGGAATCAAACTTCTTTTTTTAAAACAACACTACAGTGCTGACTCATGTTCAATTTGTAGAACCCTTTGTCCCACATACTTTGTTTTTCCCATTGCAGAGAGGAATAGTATCTCTACTCAAATAGAATGTAGCAGTTTTAATATATGATGGTAGCCACACACTGCTTTGTAAAAGAGAATTTATTCTTTAACATTTGTGCAATACTGTACTGAAGAAGAGAATGTAGACATCAAAGATCTTGGAAGTATGATCTGAAAGAAACAAAGACATAAAATTATTTCTTACAATATAAATGGTGTGCTCCAGGTATTCTTGGATCACAAGATAAATCATTCGATGTTATCTTATTTGCTGAGCCTTTTCAGGGCAAGTTTTGCCAGTGGAAATCAGTATTCAAGTAATTAAAAGTTTTTCTTACCTGATGTATTAGAGGCAATGACATTCAGCTCATTAAAGATGGGATCCATCTTAAGTAGCTCTAGACATCTAGATGCAGTCATCTAGGCTCCTGTAATACTCAACAGAGAAAATACCACCTTCAGGGCTTAATTCATCAGCCTGTAACATTGCTAAGTAAAGCTGAATGAATAATTTTGAAGGCATTTTTCTTTTTCTTCACGGATTGAAGAGGGGATTTAGATCTGTAGCATAAACCATGTGTCAACTTCAGATGCTTAAGGACAGTTGAGGTAAATCCATGTGTGGTTTAGAAATTTTCGTTTACAAAACATCCATGAAGCCAGAGTAGCTATAGTATAAACATCTCTATCCTGAGTTTATCTTAGTTTATTATGTAGTAATGTCACATGCAAACAGATTCTCTGAATAGTTTTGTTTACTGATAACATTAAAGTGTACACTGCTGAAGACTATGCCATGTTGTGTACACCAGTTTAAGGACTTTTTCATTATCTACTCTGTATTTGGGGAATATTCTGACAGTGAGAGTTTTGAGTATTTCTTCAGAAAGTTCACAGAATTAACATTGTCATCTCCAGTTTTAAATTCACATTAGCTGGTACTAATTTTCAGAAATTTGTTATGGTGAACAAGAAAAAAAGATTGATCCTAAATGATGCTTCTAACAGCAAGAGGGTTCAAAAAAGACAATTTCAGATATTCAGTTGGGCTACTTTTGCAGCCAGTACTTGCTCATTACTGAGAACTTCTTGTGCATAATGAAGAAGGAAAGAAATAGGAACTTGGACTCAAGAGAACTTCTGACGAGGTGATACTTGTTTACAATTGCTTCTGGCATGATGGTATCTTTTATCTTACTCTGCTGCTTTGCTTGCAAGTAAGGAGTGATAATGAAGGCTGGTTTTGGTTTGTTTTTTTGGTTTTTTTTAAGGGCTTACTGCATACCCTAGAAGATGTGAGGTTAAAAGATTTCAGATAGAACCAGTACATTAGTCCTTTTATAAATGCACTGCCTTCATTATCTTATGAGTATAATGGAATGGAAATCACAGAAAATGAAATAATTCATAGCTAAATATTTACAAGGCACTGGATGTAAATCAGTATGTTTCAGAGTTCTGTTTCTGACCAAGATAACAAATCCTTCCTGTGATTCCATTTAAAGTGACACCTGGATTATAGTTTTGACTGGATTATGCTACCTCATAAGAAGGACATAAATTACGCACATCAGATTTAATTGAAAAAAATCAGATTTCTGTTGATTAAAGCATGTACTAAAAATGCAATGTGTCTTATTGCCACAGGAAATTAAGGAAATTTGTAACTGCTAACTCCCATTGATAATGATCTCTGATTTCTATCTGTGAAAGATTTAGATCAGTAATTTCTAAACTCCATTCTGCTGTCTACTTGAGGTATAGATACTTTACCACTTGGGACACCTCTGAATTTGTCAGGTAGAATTAGTGGTTATGTTTTTGCACACTATTATTTTTTTTTCATTGTGGAGAGGAGTTCTTGTGTAGATATGTAAGTAAAGCAAGTTCTAGTGCATGTCAGAGTTGCATATGAAACAATTATGTGAGAATTTGTTGCAGTAATTTCTCCATTGCTTAATGATAAACAACTATGCACCTCACTTGCCAAGCTATACATCTTGTTGTGGCCTTTCAGTATTATATAGAACCCACCCACAGAGTCACGCATGAGTTCTGACCAAAATTCAACTGTTATCTAATCCAAGAAGCAATATACTTCTAATTTAGCTGTATTGATTCAAAGTAATATGTCATAGATACATTCAATACTGCTTGTAGTTTTCTTTGGGCTTTTTATTTGCTTGGGGTTTTCAGGAATGGGCTGGGGGTGTTTGGAAGGCTTTGCCTTGTCCTTGAGTCCTTGAGTTTTGAAATGCTTTTGAGATATGTAAATGCTTCAGCAATTTTCCAATTCCTGTTTAAGATAGGAGGCTCAATCTGGGCCTCTGACATGTCAGAAGAACTATGAGATACTGCTTTCTGATTAATATTTTAGGTTAATAATCTGGTCAGCAGTGTAAGGCATATGAATGTGCATTGTGATTAAATTCCATTTCAATAGAAAATTTCAGATACAGTTTTTTAAAAAGGCCAGGGGAGCATGTCAATGAGAAAAGAGAATATATTCCAGAATGTTCAAGTCTATATTCATATCTTTGCAAGACTTAACTTAGATTCAGACAATGACTGAAGGATTATAATGTGCATTTAAATTATAATCTTTAGATACCCTTTGCCAAGTGAAATTAAATATCCAATTTTTATATACACTGTATGTGAAGAAGGGCCAGGATTGCAATATGAAATTCTGTCACTATAAGTAGGAAAGGATTTAAACTGGTCGATAATGACATAAGCCTTTAACTCTTGGGAATCTGGACATCTACTCTGAGCAGCAAGGTAGCATCTGTGTCTTCTAAGTATCCTAAAATTTACCCTTTTAAAGAAAAGTCCACCTTTCAAAAATGGAAGAAGGATGGGTAAAGAGAAATCGAAGTAGTACTGGTTTCCTCTTTCACTAATGACCCCATGACTTGCAGGGGGTTGCATCTCACGCTGTCTCTGACAGAGGAGATTTGATACCCAGGAGTATGCCATGGCTGCAGTGCCATAGGATATTCTGAGATAAAGGTATTTTTTTCTTTTGCAAGCTTTAGGAACATAATCATTGGAACTTAGTGAACTGAGGTGAGGTGCCTACAGGGCTTTGTGGACATCAGAAATGTTTAAATGTTGGACTTAAAATCAATGATATGCCTTGTCTCCCATGGTCTTTAAATCTCTTTCCCCATGAATACACAAGGAAATAAGAAGTTATGTATGTACAAATTGTTGTTAGTCTAAGAAAACACAATTTATTTATTTTTTTACACTGTTTCATTTTGGTGTTTTTATATTTTGTAAGTAGTTAGTATGTTATCTTTAAGCCATAAATTTTAGAACCCTAGCACTTGAACAAATTTTTCAAATCTGTATACTTTTAATGGGCATCTGCCATTACAAATGGTTTCAGTCAACTCACATCATCTCTTCTGAGAGCTGGTTATATGTCAAAACCTAAAGTTTTAAAAACTCTTTAACATATTTGTGCCATATTCTCAGACCTGTTATCACTGAAATTAATGGAGCTGTGCTGATTCATACAGGCTATAGATTTGGGTTATTGCTTGCAGGTATATTGAGGATGATCTTAACTGTGTCCAAAAATACTCTCTCTCTCGTCCAAATTGCTGATGAAGTAGGTAGTGCTCTTTGAACTATATTCCTGAATATGAATTTCCTTTTTAATTTGCTGAATGTTCTCTTTAATTTACATTTAGAGACAGAAAGTCACAGGTAGAATATTGTAAGTTAGACACACTGTTGAGATCCCCACTAGCTAGAAAGGGTTAGCGCTGCCTCTGATTAGAACAAAATAGGTCCTTTTTTCCTCACTATTGAAGAAAACTAAGTTCTGTCTGAAAAGTGTTTCAGATAACAGTTCCTTCATTTTCTTTCTCTTGCTTTAACCAGGAGTTACCTGAAAGAGATGATCATATTAAATATTATGCAAAACCCCCTATCTCATTATTCCTAATCTTACAATACGTTGTTCAGTAGCTTCCTGTAAACTTTTTTTTAAATTTACTTTATGTTTCTCTATTAGGAATAATCTTTTCATAATAAATGTAATGCATTAGGGAAAAAAGAAATTTAAAAATATTGTATAATATTTTAAATACAAATGTAGTATTTTAATATAACATAAGGGATTTTATTTTAGGTGTAACTTGTTTTAGACACATATGTGTTGAAATAGCTAAAAAGTGACTGCAAAATGAGAAATTCCAACAATTTTTGTCTTGGAATATTGATCAGTACTTAAAAATGTCTGCTCCATTCACTTGGTATATTTGCAGATGATGGAGAAAATACACTTAAGAATGACATACTATCTTTTATTTCCGTTTAAAGGAGCACAACATGTTTATTTAAATATTGTATTTACTCAGGAAAAAAATGCTTTATTTATCCATATACTTAGGAATGCATTGTAGACTTGTTGTTTGAAAATGCACAGTATCTTGTAATACGGTAATTTCATACAAAATTAATTGAAATTGTTCTTTGATTTATAGGCCACCTAAAAAAAAAGGCACATTAGAATTCTATGGTTGGTGATAGAGCACAGATGAAAAAAACCTTCTAATTAAATTGTGTATGGTTACATGAGGATAAACAGTCTTGAGTAATGTGTAAAATACGGTTAGAAATTCATAGGGAAATCAACTGGTTTTTTGGCATTTAAAAATAATGCTGCTGGAAGAGTATTTTTCTTGTATGGGTTTTTTTTCCTGGTAAACAGGATCCTTGTTACCACAGCCTTGGGTAGGTTTTGACATACACAAAGCAACTGCTAGGTATTTGCAGGGAAGGAAAGGGCTGTGCAAAGGCTGTGTGAGCTATGATGCTGGTTAGACAATGTGTGTCATTTGAAGGGAGCAAGTAGAGAATTGTTGGAGAATGATGGAGCCTTAACTGCCCTCTGCATCTGTGAGTCTCTGTTGCGGTACAGGACAATGGGATGCTTCATACTATATACCTCTACTGTGGCCACTTTGATGGGCTTAGGTCCAGTCTTTATCAAGGTTTTATCATTAGAAATTACCTTGCATCTATTCTGTAAATATATAATAGTAAACCCAAACAACCTGAAACACATTGGTCTTCCAAAAATTCCATAGAAAAAAATTTTTTTAAAGAAAGGCCTTTAATTTTACAAGAATAAGTTGTGGCTTAATAACTTCTAGTACAAGTTACCAACCCTGGGCACTCTGATAGATGTGCACGGTTTGTAAGGTATTTTCAGTTACATGGCTGGTAATGTATGAGGCTGGCCAGCCCATATGCCAGATGGGCTCCTGTTTTGGGCAGAATTATACTGTGAAATTAAGCAGAACATAAGAATGTATGAGAACAATTAGATTTTTCAAAGTTGTACAAAACCATTTCAACTCCCTTCCCTCCCCTCAGCAGTTTTTCCAAGTATTTTAACAAAGCAATGTGTTTACTTTTGCTTTGGAAAGCCTCATTTGATGGAGTTGCTCCATTTATACCTCTTTGTATTTTTCCTTTGAAAATCCGTGTATCAACATTGTCTTTCTTTTTAGGATGTTTATACTATATTTCTCTCTGTGTGTAGATTCTCCCTGTTGAATTTAACAGATCATGATAAGTTATATTCCATTGAATCAGTATGTTTCATTTCACGGATTGTTATTGAAGTACTGGAGTGTGGTGGCTGTCTCTGGGCTGTTAGGTTTATCAAGATAATCTAGCTTCTTAAGAAATATTAAAATGACATACCAAAATCCTGTGAAATCTCCACTGAAGAAAATTACTGTGGGTTCTACCTTGGTTAATAAAATATCCTTTTGTAATAGTTTGTTTTTAGTACCCAAAGGCAATAATCCACATTATTGACTTAATGGCCTGTGAAGAATTCTGGAAGGCATAACAAGGACTTCGAAAGCAATAACTTCAGGATTATTTTTTTTTCTTTTTTTTTCAAATTAAATGAGCATAAAAATCAATCTGATTCCTCCCCTTCAACTTTTAATTTGCTATAGCTCTCCAAGATTAAAGTTTTGAACAGTATGCCAAACATCAGCCTGAAGATAATTGTTACATCCACAACATGATAAATAATATAGGGAAATGAAACTGGCTAGTAACTGATGATATCTGAAGAAGGTGCGGGGTTTTTTTTGGTTTTTTTTTTGTGGGGGGATTAAGAAATAAACAGTTTATCTGAGGAGGAAGTCTAATATTAGAAAATCTGTCAATTTTTCCACTTTCACTAATTTTTATTTTTAGTATTATATGGATAAAGCTACTTTTTAACACTTTGTGTAGTTTTTTTATATTTAAATGAAATCTTTGTAGCAGTTCATAGCAGTACACTGTGGAGCACACAAACACTTCATATAGACAGACTTGTCATGAGACTGAGTTCATGTTGCTTGTTTTGTTTTGGGGGGGGGGGGGAAGTAGAGTTTTCAAGGATGTGGTAGGTGTGTAAGTCAGATGTGTCATGGTAGTATTCAACTCCTGTTGCCTCTATACTTCTCATGTGGTTAAGATCTCTTACATGAAAACTGGACAGTTCACTAGTAAATTTGTTTTTTAATTGGTTCTGTCCTTGTAAACAATAAAATGAATTATTGAAGAATAAGAAACATTGTTTGCTTGCATAATGAAATAGCTACAATGTGAGTTTATTAGTCTTATGCAAAACTACAAGCGTTATTAAGAAACTAATCTCAATAGTTTGTTACCGTACTTGCAGTATCTTTAGCTTCATGAAAACCAGTATAGAAACCAGTAACAGATCATGTTTCAATAAAGCAGTTCTCCATCTAACTGAATTACTGTAGAGATTGTTTTTATACCTCTGTACCATGTAATTTAGATGCATATGTAAATTATAGCTAATAATTGCATAATTAATTGAGCAATGTAACTCTTAGTAAACTTGTGGAGGAGTGGTTTAAACCACTTAAATCACTTTTAAGTGATTAGTCACTTGTCACAGAATCCTGATGTAGGATCCTTCTTGCCACAGACTGAGTGGAATGAACCTCTCTCAGAATAGCAAGGCAGCAATATGTTTTATTGGGATAGAGTGATAATTTGACATATTTTAAGGAATTTGATGGAATTTAAAAAAGTTTAACAGTTTTGTCAAGGTTCAATTTGATAGCAAGTTTCGCTCTATTGCTTACTACATGGGAGTATACAAGGGAAAATTGAACTAAGGTGTGCAGGGAATAAAGGTATCCTAAACAACAGTAATTTAGGATTTGTTAATATTGTTACAGTAAGTCACAGGATTAAACTGTATGGTTTTTAACAATGCTTGACTATTCGTCAATTATCAGGATGATTTAACAAAATTTACCATAATCTACATATCAGCTTGGTTAAAGATTTGAGAATGGCAAGATTCACATGAGATATGCGGTAGAGTTTCCTAGAACAAATCATACACACAAATACACAGAGTTATATGCAGGGATTAACTCATTTACACAAATGCACATATATACACAATTATAAGGGTAAAATTGTACACACAGACACATGCACATACAGATAAAAAGGTTAACCTATGATTAAGATGTTTCTTTTTCTGCATATTACAGTAAATTTTTAGTACCCAATGATCTTTGAAATGTCATGAACTCTGGTTATAGTGAATTACTCACTTTTCCCTTCATTGGCTTCTACCAGTGGATGGCTTTCTTCCTTTTTTTTTGGTTTTTACCAGCAGATGGTCTTATCACTTCATCAGCTTTTACCATCAGACAATCTTAGTTACATTGCAATATCTACATTGAATGTTCAAAAATGTTCCCCAAGAGACGTCCCAGTTTAGGAGGAGATGCCAATTCATAGCCCATGGTGAGTGTGGAATGCTCCATAGGCCTCACTTGTGACCCTATAAATACCGATCCTAAGATGATTAACTTTGGTCAGTACATTTCCATTGTGGCCATTATTCTTGTCAAGCAGTCTTGGTACCCTTCTGAGTGGGCTACAGTCCAGGCAGGAGGAGTTTTGGGTATGCTTCCCAGGCAACAGGAGTTTCAGGTGTGGTTATGGAGTTCCTGATCGTCCCAACTCACTGTACTTAGACCTGGGACAAGAAGGTACTCTCAACTCCCTGCTCCAGTATGCAAGATCAGAATGTGTCAATTTGTCCCAGCTCACTGCATATGTAAAACAAGAACACAATGTTGACTGTGGCTAACATCACAATGCGTCCCAGGCAGGGGGTCTGCACCACTGCAACTTACTGTGCCTGTTAAGTGCTGGTTAACAGGATTCCTATACTGTGGTTCTTGTAAAGTTTTAGCACGTTAAAAATTAAATTTGCAGATGCATAAAAGGACACTGCCTGAATTTTTTATAGAGTAAACTGCTGCTAAAGCATTATTATGCTTAGTTTGAAAACATTCCTAATCTAATATTTAACTTACCACAAAAGTAATTGCGCTTGTTCCTGCAGTAAGAGGCCTGTATGCTCTTCCTTAAATTAAACTACTAGATAATTATCTTAATGTTATATGCAGTGTAGAAATACTTTTTCTGATGTAGACAAAAGAACATTGTAATCAGGCTTCTTGAAGATCTACATGGTTTTGTTTTATTTATCTCCCTAGACATTAGCACTTAAAAGTCTTTATGCGAGCAACAAATACTTTAATGCACTCATAGCATTGTAACTATTATTTTCTAAGAAGAAAAGCTTTACAGGTTTTGTAAGGACGTGGTAATGTCCTAGGCTAATTGTAATAACTGGAAAATAGACCTTCTTTTGAGCATGTGAGCCTCTTTAAGTCTGAAATAAGCAGGAGAGGTCTTGAAGTGCAACTGCAAGTTGTTACCAGTTTAATCTGTTTACTGAGCTGCATCATCTGAAAGGAAAACTAGTGGTTATCTGTGGAGCAGGAGTGAGGGAAGGACAAAGGATATTATCCAGCGAACAGACAATAGACAATTAAGTCTTTCCAGGCTGGGAGATAGAGATGAATACGAAGCATTTTGTTAGAGATGAGTGAGAATTATAAAGCGTCAGAATCCTAATGTTCCCTGTTGTGTTTTTTAGCATCCTTTGGAGTTTATATTTTAGCTCTGGAATCATCTGGGTTTTCTGAGTCTCCCTCAGAGTCAGAACTGGGAGGTTTAGAAGACTCAGTGAAAGATTTGATGGATTTCTGTAGAGTAGTGCATTTATTTAGTTAAGGGTCTGAGATTGCTGAGCTAAGCATCACGCTGTCAAGGTTTAGGGTCAGGGCAGCCCCTTAGACCTATAACAGACGCTCTCTGTTAACCCCCCTCCCTCCCCAAA
>WUAM01000323.1:9967049-9977424 GCA_024336885.1 Actenoides hombroni
TTATCAACACCCTCCAGCTCCCAGTACTGCAGCGTAAGGGCTGGATGGGGAAAAGCAGCTCAGCCAGACCCACTACAATGTTGAAATACTGTATTCTGAAAATACAATGGGAACCTTTCAGACTGACATATTTCTTCAATGTTTTAAACTGCAGGAATGAATTGTTTTTGGCTTAGGTATATAAATTTAAAACATTTTTGCGTTTTGAGTCTCATATTGATCTGAGGAATCAATAGGCACTTCCTCAATGAAATAAATACAACTTATTTCTACATGCACAACTTCTGTATGGTGTAAGTTGGCTTTATTGAAATGTACTATTAATCTTTTTAATAAATTAAAATATTACATCTTTTTCTTGATCTCAGTGAGATTTAGAATTCAAGGAGTTTTTCCTTAATTTTCTTTTATAGATTCTATAGCTAGTACTAGATGAAAGAATAAATTCATAAACCCTGCATTTGTTCAGCCAGTACATATACCTAGAGTATGTATATGTCAAGTTTTCTATTTCTTTGTTCTGCTGTTACTACTCTCTTTCAGCTGAAATAGTTCTTCTTTCCTACTATCTTCCTTCTTTTAATGTGCAGCGATATCTTTCCCAGTCTTAATTTTATGTGAACCAAACAAAGCTCTTGGAATTAACATGTAAAACTAACAATGTGATGCAATTTTACACTTTTTGTTTTTCCGAATATCATAGAAGTCTTCAATCAGTGAACAGTTGTTAGCTTTATAAAAGCACCAGTCCAGTTTCTTGGGGTTAATATGAATCTTGAATTTAGTTAGTCTGTAAAAACTAAAAATAAACCCTGTCTTTATGGTTTTTACAAAGAAGGGGCTGACTTTGTTCACATTCTTTTTAAAAATAGTGGGGCAAAAATTAACAGTATGCATCTATATAATCACCAGATATTGCTGCCTTTTCACTTAAAAGGAATCAATTGTGATGGAAAACCTTGCTGAGGAATTACTTTCCACTTCTTGTTTTGAGATCAGTTATATGAGATTTCTATCTGACAGCTAAATCTGCATTTAACCAGCTGCTTTGTCGCATAGAGTGTTGAGTGTTTTATTTTTTGGAAGATTGAAGATGGTAAGGGCAGTTTCTGTGTTAATCTGGCCCCACTGATTCAACAATTTGTTAGGTTTTTCTGCAAAATGTTATTTAGTTTTGGCTTACATTTCTAAAATAATACTGATATCAAAATATAGTGCCTGTTACCTGAAGTGTTCATTTAGCATGAAATTATCAGAGATTGTTATCTTCAGATATTCCAAATGACTTTATGTGCAGCATGTGTTTTGCACAGATATTGAAATACAGAAATGGTTCTGCTAATCATGCAGATATCAAAGCTAGAAATGCCCTTGTAAAAGTGAAAACACCTTACGCTGCCTTTGTGGTGGTTTGTATAAGAAGGGTGTAATTTACAGTAACTGTTGTCAAAATTCATTGAAGGTAGAGAAAAGAGCAATGAATAGATGAAAATGCCTGCGTTGGTGGTGGGTAGCCTTTTCCTTTGCTCCCTTTTGCTACCTGAAGTACAACTTCGTAATTTCAAGAATTATAATGAGCAGCAAAGTGGAATAGCCTCCATATGTTTGCATCATTCATCTCCATGCAGGTAGATAACAACATGACATGTGTTCTTGTCCATTTGAAAACATCAAATGTTTTTCTACT
Organism: Actenoides hombroni; assembly: GCA_024336885.1. Classification (NCBI taxonomy): domain Eukaryota; kingdom Metazoa; phylum Chordata; class Aves; order Coraciiformes; family Alcedinidae; genus Actenoides; species Actenoides hombroni. The sequence goes on from WUAM01000323.1 coordinate 9,968,737, forward strand.
AGGTCAATATTTCAAGATTATTCTAACCCAAGACTGGATGATTCCTTGTTTATGACTGTTATTGATGCTTTTTTAAAATTTATACCCTATAATGCTCGTAACTCTTGAAATAGGAAGTACTTTGAGATAGAAAAAGAATCTTCAAACACAATTCAGTGAAGTAGCTGTGATCATTCCCAGCGGATTTCTGTGTTCCACACCCTAAAAAGACAAAGGCTATATTTGTTCTGAAGTTGTCTTCTCTTCATTTTTGAAGCAAAGTGTTGTCTCTTAAAGTCAGGAGCCAACAGGGAATTTTCTGTGATGACCTGCAGAAATTCTAGTTTTGCAGCATTATTTCTTCTTTCTCGGAGAACTGTGGCAATAGTGGACTTTTACTTGAAAGACTGTAATTTTTGGGCAATTTAACATCATGAACAACTGAACAGCGTATTAGGTACATGGCTAAGAGCTAAGTTCCTTTACTTGTAATTAAAAATGTAAAAGTCTACATCTTTACTCCCTGGTGAGTAGAATTCCTTGTTCAACAAGTGCTACTCAGGAAATAACTACTTTTGCTTGTTTAATAATTTCTTCATTTTGCAAGGAATATATACTAAATAGACACTGACAAAACAACTGATGTCACTGGTTTTTCTCTGAAAAGGTCTTTGGTAATTGATGAGATTAAATTAGAATTAAAGCACTGTCACCAAATATAACTATGACAATGGTAATGTACAGGAGACCTGTTCATTGGGAAAGATAATTAAAAATGGAGGTAATGGATCATCAGAGTCTTGTCCACCATTGCTGTTGCACAAGCCACAATATATGCCCTGAAATATATATGAAAGAGAAGGAATACAACATTCTGCTTTTCCCAGCTTCAGAGCAGACAGGAGGTTCATATTTGTCCAATGCAAGGTCAAGGTACTAAGGAATAGGCTGCTGAACCAGATCCAAGAGTATCTCTTTGGAATCAGAGATCATAGTGTTATCATTGTAGCTGGGGGGCAGACAAACCACCACATAGCTATTGTTTGCTTTTTTGATAGAAAGGTGTTTTATAAATTATTCCCTGGCCCTGGAAATTATTCATGCCCTGTATATGAAGGTTCTGGAACACATCTTAGAGGACAGAAACAGGCACAAAGTACTAGAATGGTTATGTTGTATAAAATGGGGGAAAAAAGAGACAAGTGCCTGTTATGGGTGTCGTTTTTCAAGAATCTTTAAGTAACTAGCCATCACAACTTCCTGGCAGCTTAATTTGCAGGACTACACTGTTCGTTGCTCATCCATCAAAAACATGGATAGGATGGAAACAAATTGCTCAAAAAGGAGATCTGTGAGAATGGAGAACATGACATCTATTTCCCAAAGCTCCATCAATCATACCTCCAAGTATGTGAGTGTTTTTTCACTTATAAAAGGTAACAGTAAATATGTTCCATCTTTATCACATTGCTTTCATCAACTTCACTTTCCTTATGCACAACCTTAAGTGACCTCAGTCTTTATGATCTCAATCAAGAAGTTATTTTCAGAAAGACCTGATCATCACATTTCCCACCATTCACTAATGAATAGATACTGCTTTCGCTTCTTGAGGTGTTCCCAATGTTCATCTTGCTGTGTATACTTTTGCTTTTATTTAAAATGTTGCACCATTTTGCATAATTAAGACATTCTTTGCAATGTGAGTGCCATACTCACTCTATATTCATAGACGGGGAACAAGAACATGTCCCAGAAAACTTGGCAGAAGAGATAGGAAAGACTATAAGACAAGTTGCCAAAAACCATATTTCAGAGTTCTTGGGATTTTCTCTATTTTGATTCTCTATTAAGAAAAAAATAATCATCTGCTAACACTTTGCACTGTGTCATTTTAGAGCACATGAATAATAGTTTAAATTTCCTGATTAATTGAACTCTTAAATGCAACATTGACTATGCACTACTGCATTTTAATCATTACAAAAACAGGAGAAGAAACAGTGAGGTTAAAAACCAAATATGCATGGGCGAAACAGATATCTAACTACAAAATAGAGTTACGCAAAAAATTGTTGCAGTCAAACACAGTATTTTCAAGAATAAGATTTATTTTCAGCAATCTTAATGAACAATATTTTAGGAGCACATTATTTAAAAAACTACAAGAATAATAGTTATGAAAAAGTGATTTAGCTTTTGACAACAATGTGAAGTAAACTATGTATATATAGACAGTAACAAAATAGGGAAATATGGCAAGTAGTGATTACCTTGTTATTACCTTTTTACAACAACGTGAAAAACTGCAATGTTGTGACTTGCTCAGTTCATGACTGATTTTTCAAACATATAGGATGCTTGTGGCCATATATGACAGAAGGTCTCAGATTAAAAGGGGAAATTACTTTTTAATCTTATAATTTCATTCAGTCTTATCCATGAATTTACATCATGCTAAGTGCTTGGCAATCCTCCTAATTTGTTAACTTAATTATTACACTTCTTCAATGCTTCTCAGTAGTAAAAGATACTCAAATATTTCACCAAACTAGAATGACTCTATTGATCTCAGAGGAGCTATTGTATTGTATAATTAATACCAGTGTAATCAAAGTAAGAGTTTCTTTTGTCTGTCACTAGAGCCCATTCCTACTCTATGTGCTATAAAGGGACATGGCTGCTTACAACACTGTAGAAACCAGATTTGTAAAACAGTTTTGTCAGGATTTACTCAACCATTTACTTGGCACTAGAGCTAAGCACCCATAGTAATGTTTTTCTAGTTAAGTACACTTTTTCCTGTAATAAATAAGAAAGGATTCAAGACATAGGAAATTACAAAATATTTACTTTTAAAATGTAATTTTTGCAACAGTAAATTATGCGGAGTGTTAAAGTGCCATGGGTATATTGTATTTGCAAAACACATTGCCTCTGACAATTTTTAACTTATTTTGTTCTTTTTTTTGCTTCATGCCTGCAAAAATATTTCATATCTTTATTTCAGTTACATGTTCTCCATGTTGTTTCACAGCTTATTTTTTACCAAAGGCAAGCAACTCTCAGTATTGGCTCTTTTGAGTGCCATCATTTTCTAGACATTAATTCTCAAGGTTAGCATTTATTAGTCCTAATGTTCCATATTTTCCCTCCTACTCCCTTGTACATACCTTTTTTCAGTCTATCTCCAAGGCATTTTCATTCAGTGCTTTCAGATCCTCACTGTAAATTTTCTGATGCACATAAATAATTTACTCAATTGTCACCTCTGAGTACAAATTTTAATTCCATTTGCACATCTGAGTTAACACACCTTTGTATTTTTCTTTCTTCCACTCTGAACGCTGTCTGTTATTAGACTGGCAGTTTCTTGAGACCTTTTTCAGCCTATAAAACACCTAGTATACCAATAATATATTTTTTAAGATAATTATTTTTTAATTTTATGTAGTGAAGTATTGAAGTATTGAAAGATTTTTCTACTCACCATGATTTGTAAAAAAAGCAACCAAGGGACCTCTTTTTTCCTGAGTTTCAATGTTCATTTAACAAGTAAGTACTAGTCTTATTCCTTCTAAGCAATGGCTAGGAAACACATTCAATGTGTGCTAACAGTTAGTTGAGATTTCCGAAACTAAAATCTTGTTCAGAACAGTGCTCCAAGGCTTGTTTTGATCTTTTTTCCCCTTTCAGAAAGGCAAGACTTATAGAGAGGGGAAGTGATTTTTGTCAGTTAGGAAAAAAAGGCAAGCATTTAGGAATACAAGCCCAGAACTTAAATGCAAGCAGTGCAGCTGTATGTTTTTATTTAATAAAAGAGAGGTACTCCTCCAAATATTGACTTACTTATATCCTTAAATCCTCACAGCTATAACTACACCATGACTTTTGACTTTACTAGCATTGATCTGGCACACAGACTAATTTCCATAAAGGCAGTGGTGCATATTATTATATTTATCAGATTCTGGGTTTAGCTGTGAAAATTTAAAACTTTACCTAACAGTGTTAAATAATAATTTATTAGCAGTGATTATTACTACTTACATAATATCCCTGATAAGACTACAGTCTCGGTCCTAGGGAGAGTTAAATTTACATTTCTATAGTTTATGAAGCACAGTTAAAAATAATCACCCTTCCCTTAAATTCTGTAAATTTAGGAAGATTCTGAAATTTCAGGTTCTCTCTTGAGCTTTTTTCCAATTTCAAACTTGTGTACTGTATCTTAGCATTGTAGGAAGAGACTAAACAGGAGAATTTTTTGCTATATGCAGGCTTGAGTGGTGAGAAAAGCTGTGATAAGGAGAAAGGCTTAACTGTTATTCCAAGAAAAATCAAGCTGTTCTGTAATAATTAAGCTGTTAATAGTATTTCTTATATTTACTGCTATAGTAGGTGGAAACATATCACAAAGAAAACATTTCGTCTGTTCAAAATAAACTGGAAAGGAGATAGGGAAATTTATCCAAAGGATGTCTGTTACTTTCCTTTAGAATTTTTCCAGCTTTGCTGTAGAGAAGCCTAGACAGAACCAAAAGTATTAGAGGAGAACTCACAAGGTTTCTCAAATGGACAGTCTCTGACAGAACTAAAATAGGCAGTAGGAATGTATGTTCAAGTTTTATATTAGTAGTGCAACGTACTTCAGTGCTTTGCTGAGACTGATGTTACTTAATGTGCTATTACTAGCCAGAAAATGGAGGATGAATGGAGAGGTAGAAAATTTTGTAGAAGACTATCCACCATTTCAGCAACTTAAATTGGAAAGGTTGTGAAGTACTCCAGCAAGGCTGACTTTGTGAGCTGAGTGGCACAATTGCAATGGGAATTCATGCGGGTAGCTGGAAAGCAAGACAACCTAAATAATTATTAGAAATGTCTGTAAGTTCTAAAATTAAAACCACTTGAAGAAAATATAGTTGAATCAGATGAGTATCAGGAATGAGTACTAATACTTAAAATTAGCTAGCTGTATAATTACATTATGTAATATAGCTGAATTTTTCTTGTTCTTTCTTTTATGCTTCTGTGAGCCAATCTCCAAAAAAAAAATAAAAAATTACGATACACTTGCTGATGGTGAACAACCATCGAAAGATGGTTATTAAACCATCTTTTGTACTTGCAAAAGATACCTAAATTGGGACCACAGTACTGACAATAAATTTAAAAATTATCATAAAAAAGACAGAGACTTTAGAGTGAGAGTGACATAAAATTACAGAAGGTTTATACATTATTTGAAATGTTGAGCATTTTAACTTCATGTGGAGTTCATTATAACTGGCTGACATAACTTTACAAAGATCATGAAATTTGTGATCGTATGTAGCTGGAGGATCAGGTAATACCTGCTTCAGCATGTTAGTTAGCATGGTTGCCCTGGAGGCAAACTTTTTTATTTTAGCCAAAGTGGCTTGGTGTAGTTCACCCTGGCACTCTAACCACCATTCTGGAGAGAAGAATCCTTCATCTAACCTGTGAAATTAGCCTTTGGGTACTCAGTGTAAGGTTCCTTCCAGCAGAAGGAAAGATGCGTAGTCTGCAGCTTTGTGTTTGGTGGGGTAAGCAGAGGAATCAAAACTCTGTGTTCTCTGGATGTTTCTGGACTTTAGTCAGTCATATGATAAAGCACAGGCACACACGCGCACACATTAATGGTGTTGTAGAAGCATCTAATTCTAGGTGCTGGATTTTGACTTCACGTCTATAATTATAGCCTGTCACCCTCGTATCCCTCAGGTGTTTGTCCAAATAGAATTAGGCACACTGACAGGAATATTTTAACCTGTCCTCAAAAAGCTTCCAGTGATGAAGACCCTGTAAGCTCCAGAAGTGATGTATTCTGGTTTTCTTTTTGATGATTGTAATACAGTTTTGTATTGGTAAAGGTATATGTACTTCAATAATTTCTTGGTGGAACAGTGAAAACATTGAAATACTCTGATTTGATCACACCATCGCAGTGTTGGCCAACATAAATTTAATCGCAAATTTCTGGAACACCACCAAATGAAGTGCCTCTGATTGTTCCTAGTCTGAGATCTTATTACTGTTTTCTTTGTAAAAGGAAACAACCTTCCATCAATCAAACCTGCAAGCAACAAAGTGTGATCTTTTCAAAAGATAACAAAATCTTTTACAGATGGTACGTGTGCTTAGTATTACAGCTCTGGATTAATCTTGACATGCATCATCCTGTAGAGATACATCCTGAAAATGTAGGTCTGAAAAACAAACTAGGAATGAATGTTAAGGGAAGTAGAGATATGGGAAACCTCCTTGAAAACAGAATGAACCTATGGGAACGGTGCATTTTTCTATATGCAGGAACCTCTGAAGTGATGGAAAGATGTAAGATATTTTGAAAAGATACAAGCTTCAGATTGGTCTGGGGAAGAAAGAAAGATGAAATCTGATCCAGAAACTGACATTTCAGCAAAATCAGGTGGTTTCTAAGATTAAAATAAACTGAACAAAGATAAGAAAGAGACTCAGAATAATAATGCTTTCATTAAGACACATGTAAAAAATACAATATTTTAAAATAATTTTTAATACCATAATTGGGCTAACAAGTTAAACAAATCAACATTAGTGTTTGAAATAATAGGGAGACACAGAGATGTCTCTGTTTATTTTACAGACCACAATTAAATATTGAGGAGAGCAAAATAAACGTTGACATGAAATTAGATGACTTCTCACTAAAAAACAAGTTATTGTGTATGAAAGGATTATAGAAAAGCAGGAAGTACATGCACATAGAAGCCTGTGTTTTAGTAGATGCCTTTTATTGTGTTGGAAGAATATCGACCTATTTAGTAATAGCAATCTAGAGTTGGGTTTTATGTATGCAACAGCACAGAGGGATGAGACATCAACTTTGGTAGCGGCTTTCGCCGGTAATTGGTGACATAGGAGTAGTTTTTATACTTAGCAAACACAAGTTCTGCTCTCAAAAGGAATATGTAGAGTTGCAAAGACAATTTTCTTTGTGTCTGTCTCATTCTGTTCTTCTGTTATCTCCTCTCCTTTGCCCTAGGTTATTATCTAGTCTGTGTCTGTTTTCAGCTCCCAGCAAGACCAGTTAGTGTTATTTTCTCTTACTTCCCTAGGTGCCTTTGGTAGAGGTATTGAAAGTACAGAAGACACACTCTGGTTTTCTCATGCTGAATCTCTGCATCATCTAATACCAGGCATGGGGAGCAATTGCAGAAAGAATTGCTTGCATGCTTGATAGCCCAGAAGCAGATCATGATACTAATTGCCTAGCATGACACACAATCTTCAGTGTAGGATTCACAGAAAATGTTGAATCAAGGACTAGAAGTTGAGTTTCTGGCATGATTAGTTTAATTAGGAGAATGAGTCAAGCTGGTAAGCATGCCGACTTTTCCTTTGGGGGTAGATGAACCTTGCTGGCTCTATCAGGGAATTGAACGTGTTCACTATAAACAAGATTGTTGTAGGGTAAAGTAGGTGACCGTAACAGAGTACAAGGTTTGACACTTTGAAGGATTTAAATAGTTTTTTGTGGGCTCAGATGACACTATGCCTTCTTAGAAATTTAATCTCTGGACCGATTTGAAGACCCTGCTTCAAAAGGAAGGGTCATTAAAATCCCTTAATAAAATGATAGTAACTTCATACTATTGTCAGAATAATATATTCTACTGTTACCTGATTTTCTTTAATAATTGAGCAATTTTAATCAGAAACTTAAAAAAAAAAATAAAAATAATCTTTAAATAGATGCCCAGCATAGAAAATACTAGTCTAAATAGTGGAGACTGTAAAAGCTGGATCTTACAATTAGGCAATAGGTGTCACTGTACATGCTGTCTGTAATGATCCTAAGGAGAAAGTAATTTAGGTATCAAAGCAGGGAAGAAAAATTTCAGATGACCTGCCTTTTGTTGAGGCTAATAAAACAAATTAAAACAATTTACAAGCTAATTATACTGCAGTAGCAAATAGCTGCAGTAGTGTTTCAGATAACTTCTCTGATTGGTTTGGAGCGGGGTATTTAAAAGAGACAGTGGCAAATCTAGATTGATAACTTTAGTTAATCACTCATATGCTGCTTGATGGACATGAACAGTAAAAAGCTATCAACCACACATACATGTGCACATTGTTTGGGACACAGTTCAAACAAATATTTGAATCATTGTAGTCTGTTTTATAGACCGACTTAGAAGTGAGATACCTTTACTGACAGGTGCTATAATTAATATATTTGTGTTTAGCAGCTTAGCATTTCTGGAAACTACTACAGGATATTTAAAGCATCTTTAGCCAAGAGGTTTTTTTAGCAATCGGAATCCTCTTTACTTTTCTTTATGTTGTGGGTGTTGTTTTCTTTCCTTTCTCTTTTTTCTCTTTTTTTCTCTCTCTCTCCTCTCCTCCCTCTCCTCTCCCCTCTCTCCCCCCTCTCCCCTTTCCCCTCTCCCTCCCCCTCTCCCTCCCCCCCCCCCCTTTCCCCTCCCCTTTCCCCTCCTCCCCTCCTCCCCTCCCTTCCCCTCCCCTTCCCTCTCCTCTTTCTCTTTTTTCTTCTCTTTTTTTTTCCTCTTTTCGCTTCCGTTTTCCCCCCCCTCTCTCTCTTTCTTTCTTTTTTTCTCTCTCTTTCTCTCTCTCTCTCTTTCTCTCTTTCTTTCTTTCTCTTTCTCTCTCTCTCTTTTTCTTTCTCTCTTTCTTTTT
>WUAM01000323.1:9982703-10014877 GCA_024336885.1 Actenoides hombroni
ATGGGGGAAGCACAAAAAAAGACTTTATTTGATTTTGTTCTCACAAAAAAAAAGCGCAAAGGAAAAACTAGTAGGGAAGTTGAAGGGGGGTGTAATTTGCGGGGGGGGGGGGTGTGGGGGGGGGGGAATGGAGGAGAGGATCTTATCTTCGTATATAAAATTATGAGGTCTGAGTTGACCATTATCGTATGATAATGAATACCTGGGATTATGATGTGTAATTCTTCGAAAACTAGATTCCCAACAGCAGACAAAAAAGCAAAGCAAGCGATATGGGCAAAAGAGCAGAGAGAATATTATTTTAAGATTGTATAAATCCATGGTTTTCCTACATCTTAATGACTGCCTGTAGTTTTAGGTACTGTATTTCAAAAGGATATAGTAAAATGTGAAAATGCTCATGTTGGGTTAGACCAGTGGCCAAAAGCATATCAGCATGAATTATGTTTCCCCTGTTGAAATTTTCCATAAGCATCTAGGGAAATGAGATGCTGGAGATATCTTTTTATGCTAGTCAAGCTGTGTGAAGGGAGTGAGATCTGCCAGGAAATCTTCAGGCTTAGCCTGTTAGCAAACTGTACCAATTAGATGGTCTAAAGGGAGCAAAAGCTTTTGGAAATGCCTGCCACAGGTTTCTAGGAGAACAAGTTAAGGAAAAAAGGTTTGGAGTTCAAATAAGGGAGCAGGACAGTCTTTGTTATCTACAAAAACTACAAGGAGTACATGTTCTGCAAAGATTGTTACCTCTCTTGTGCCTAATACAGTTGTATGAAAGACTCAAATAAACATGGAATACTGAAATTACATGAGATTTGACAGCCTTGTTTTAAGTATTGGGGGTATGTTTTACATCTCATGACAAGGAGCTTTGTGGCCACCTTTTACTGTAAACTTGTTTTCTGTCACATATCAAAATTATTCTGAAATTCGCAGTGTTAGGCTGTAAATCATATTGCTTCAAAACAAAGTCTACCAGTGGACAAATTGTTTCTGCATTAGAATCGCTTCTTTGAAGATAATTATATTATGTGCGAATATTTGTGGAACAGTTTATATGAAAACAGTAAGAGGTGCTGAAAGAACTAAACATTTTGAAAAAGAAATGTTCAAATTTTTTGTGTCAAAACAATTCAGCTAAATTTACGTTAAATTACTGTAAAAACAAGTCCAAATTAAACCCATCAGCCAGTCTCCACTATCCTGCACTCTCCAAATTACTTAGCTCTGCTAGATGCCAGTCATAAACATTCATGATAAGTTCTTCATTATGCTATTTACTATCCAAGGAAAAGAAATAACGGGTAGAAATCCTCTTTCTAATTGTGAATAGTCTGAGCTCAACATTGCTGTAGATTTTTATCTGTTAATGTGGATGAGAGACAATAAAAAGATTCATTCTGAAGTTTTCCATCTTGCCAGACAATTTCAAATTAGACCAGAATCTCTTGGTCTCTGATGGCTGTGTTCCTGGAATATTCAGTATGTCAAAAATACATAGTTAGCAACACAAGCCTAAAATACTTTGCTGTGTCATATTTGATTCTGGGAGATGGGGAATGCATTCTGTCAATGTGACTAATGACTAATTAGACAGTCCTATAAGTGAGCGGAGTACGGTTATAGTTACACACTGACAAGGACTTTTAGTACTACATATGTTAGTTTTTGAGAAACTGGGGTTTAAGTTTCTCATTAGGCACATTGCACTGTAGCCTGGAAATATTCATGACAGTTTTTCCATCCTATTGAATTTTCCACTGCACATGAAGCAACTAAATTATGAAGAGGTGCAAAGAAATTGAAGTAGAGAATAGAACATCATGTATTAACTCGGAGAATCTAAGTTATCTAAAGAAGATGAACCTAAAATGCATGACCAAATCATAATCAGGTATCACAACAGGTTATGAGCCATTGTTAAGATCAGCAATTAATGTAACATAAGACACTGAATAGATTCTCTTGACAGCCTTTTCAATGTTAAATTAGAAAAGAGATTGTTCTCCAGAAACAGTCTTTTGCATATTTTGCTTATTGAACAGTTGTATTACTTAGAAAAATGGGAGCTTTTGCTGCTTTCTCAATACACTGCCATCTCAGCAGTTCTGGGACCCTAAGTTTCCTTTTTAGAAGACACTTAGCAAGATGGTATGGCCATGGGCAAGACTCTGTCCTTTGGAAAATCAACAGTATGATGCATCTTAAATATTTTTGCATATACTGAGTTTCTGAAAGACCTCTGGCAGTTCTGGAAACAAAATCACAGGTAACCTCCATTAGCTTCACAAGAAGGGATGGCAGCTGGTGGAGTACTGGATACACACTTATTTCTGTGACTGCCAACAGATAAGTGGAAAGTTACAGCTTCCAATGCCAGCTTTATTTTGATGCCTATAATTTACCAAGCATTTGGCTAATGGATGCAATGAGGCCCGTATCCTCTTTTTCTATCTAATCAGTTCCATAGTCATCTATCTGTAAGCATGATTGATTTTGGATGTACCTGCTTCACCTTGCTTTCCGTCTAAATGGACATAAATCATTATTCATATCATTACAATAAAATTAGTGTAAATTCACTAAAATTTGTGAATCTTTTCCAAACAACTGTCATACAATGAGATATTGTGTGATTTTGAACTAGTGGTGCTGAATCATAGAAATAAAAAAAAAAAGAAAAAAGAAAAATGACTTTTATTAGGTTACAAGGGAGACAAGTTTGAGACAGCTTTCAGACTTCACCTGGAACCCCAGCATACCTGGCACCCTCATTTTTGTTTACAAATTGTTTATGACAGAGGAACAAGCACTGTATAAACAGCCAAGTTCTTCTATTTAATCTCTGGTTGAAAGAAACCCCCAAATTTTTCTGTATAAATCAGAGGACGGGCAATAATGAGGGTTAGAACTGCTGAAACTATATATATAGTTCTATTCATAGTCATTCTTCCATGAATAGTCTTCATAGTCATTCTATTAGAGTTACTTCTGCATGCAAGGAATATGTACATTCTGGGTATGTAGTGTCAAGTGTCTCTACAGTGAAGTTGAGCTTTCTTTTCAGGGAATCTAAGAGCTTTCTCCAGGAAGCTTCATGATAGATACTTAGGAAAAAAAATAATATAGTCACTTCCTTGTCACATTTTGTAACTTTATACTCAAGAAAGGTGTAACGCTAGAATTGGATAAATTAAGCTTGAAATACAATGGTGTACGTGTAGAAACAAACTATCATATTATTTGTACCATACAACTTGGCTAAAATCGATGCAGTCTGTTTATTCTATATATCTTAGTGTACAGATAATGTAATTTTAAATACCAAGTGTCTGATCTTCTAAAAAGGATTTCTCAAAGCAGGGAAGTGAAAAATATCAAGGTTAGTATCTTTGTTCCTGAGCTTCCTTACAGAGTTTTCGTATGTGGTCAGCAATGCTTTTTGACCTTGAATAGTGAGTTTTGTTGCTAACAGCTCATTTGGTGAGGTATCTGTGATTCTTCTGACAATTACTAGAATGCTAAAAACCAAACACATTTTCCCTAGAGTGATCAGATTGAAATAAAGTGGAAGGACACCAGGTTTATTCCTGATGCACCTCAAATTTAGAGTATCAGTACAAATGAAGAACAATTTTGTCCCTTGGTTTTGTGTTTTTGGTGTATGAAACTAAATGTTATGCAGACAAAGCTGCACATGACAGAGTGCAATGCTGTGCATATTGATGGGGAGAAATTGGTGTCTTTAATGTCTGTAAAGCATTAATACTTTGGACAATAATAGCCATACTGTTTCTACTGGGAATCAAACAAGACAGGATATTCTATTTTTGTTTCTAGCCTTTGGAAGAAATACTTATTCTCTTTAAAACTGTTTATTCAGTCCAATGTTGTCAAAGTGTTGTTAAGAAAACAAGAGCTGTGTTGTACTTAACTTCCTCATCTTCTGCTTCCTTGGATTTAGCTGCATCAGTGATTTATTTCTGTTTGTTAATTGCAATATAACCAGAATTTTAAGTTGAAATGCTTGTTAGTCTGACAGTCCTTTGAGGGATAGCAGATAACCTTCTATGTCCTGCAAAGGGATTAACAAATGCTATTCTGGGAATTAAATAATTATCTAGTGTAAATGATTCCAAAAGCAGCTTGTCCAAAAACCAAAATAGATTAGAAATTTTGAAAGAAATATAAAGATATTGCTTTTGGATGTTAGCTCTGCTTATCAATCCAATGTTTAAAATCATAAACTCATATATAAACATTTTTAACATTTTGTGGAGGAAACATTATGTGAAGGACTGATACACATAAAAGGGTAACTATGTGAGACAAAATGGCTTCATCTAAACTGTAAGGAAGCCAAGTTTTTGACACCTAACATCAAGAAAATTTCAAGAAAGTTTTTTAACTGAAGATGTGTAAGAAAGCTTTAATATACAGAAGAGAATGTGGTTCAGGATGACATTCCCACAATTCAAGAAGTTAAAATTATCCCAAGTGCAGTATAGCTCAGATAGAACTACTCAAAAGTGGAAGAAACCCAAATGCATCCAAAAAAGGCACCAAATTGATAGTACAGCAACTTCCGTACAAATTCTGGAAACTGAAAATATAAGGAGGAGGAGAAAATGCCATCTGTAGGTCTGTCCAAGTTTTGGTGAAAGTTATGTTATATGATGCTATATAGCTTCTACTGCTTTCAGAAATGAAAACATACATACAAGACAAAGCAAAACATGCCACTGTTGGAGTAATACTGTATTTTACAAAATTTCTAAGGAGGTTATCACAGTGATCAGCTCAGTGAGTAACACAGTGGAACTATGTGGTTCTGTTACACAGGGATTTTATTTTTTTAAAAAATAGCCTGTTGGGCATGTGAATTGGAGGTTGTATCTGGAAGAACTGGAAGCCTGGGATTCATCTGGACAAATGGAGGTGTCTAAATCTAAGTTTATTGTGTAGAGATCTCTTCTAGTCAGTGGAGTCCCAGGTGAGTAAAACATCTCATTTTGAAGCAGACATCTAAAATAAGTTACACAAATTGGGTCCTACAAGTAATCATTTTCTCTCTATTCACTATAGAGCATAAGGGCACTAGCTGATACAGAGACATCGCCCAAGTATGTGACCCGGGTCCTCCCTGAAATGGCAGTGAAAGTAGGCCATGCAGATTTCTAAGTTTTTAAATTGGCAGAACAAAAACCCAAGGAAAATAAGTCAAATGAATTTGTTTTGCTTTCCATGTCTTTTTTTAATTGTATTTGTTTGTTTGTGGTTTGTTTCTGTTTGGTATTTGTTTGGGTTTTGGTTTTTGGTTTGGCTTTTTTGGGGTTTTTCTTTGTTTGTTTAGTTTTTTGGTTTTGTTGGGGTTTTTGTGTGTGTGTGTGTGTGGTGTTTTGGGATTTTTTTTGTGGTTTTTTTTGTTGTTTTGTTTTTTAAACTTCTAAAGCACCCTATATGCGCTTGAATTTTTAAGATACAAGCTTTAGAGATCTAGTGTTCTTTTTGAATTTTTATTATTTTTTATTTTTACAGTAAAAGTCTATGTAATCCTACCTGCAAAGTGGAGGGGAAAACAACTAAGTAGTAGCTTCTATTCCAGATTTCTAAAGGATACTTCTTTTCAGTTTGTGTGGACTTGATGCATATTACAGCTGAAATGATCTATTTATTCACACTCTTTTAAATATTTGAAACATTTTAAAAATGTGGTTTCATTGGCAGGAAGATAATATTAAAAAATAATTAGTATTCTTTCTTTTCTCACTGTACTTATTCACTGTTTTATAGAAATATAGATACTGGTATTAAAAAAAAAAAAAAAGACATAATGAGGTTTTAATTTGGGAAGAAGTAAATCAGTGGAATGAAAAAGAAATATAAAACTTGCAAGAATTTGCCTCATAGAAGAACTTCAGATTTGCTTCAGTAAAATCCCCAAAGAACAAGCTTTTATTGGACAAAAGATTGTGATTGTATTAAAATGAAATAATTCCATGCAATTTGAAATCTGTGCTGCCTGAACTATTGTGTACCAAATTAAGTTGCTCTAAATGAGTGGCTGTTCCAGTAAAGGCACTGGGTTATTTAAATTTGCATAATCATATGCAGTGAGATGCCGTGAAAGCAGCAATGTGTAATTTATACTTGACTTAAATCAGTCTATTTTGCAGAATGAAATGCCCTTTTCATTATTTTTTTTACTTAAAAATAGTTTAATAGTTATTATAGTGAACTGATTCCTTTCACTTTGTTTCTATTCAGTAAAAAAAAAAAAAGCACATCTCAGTGTGTATTACTTTGATTTATTAGATCATTCTCATGTAATCATGTGAAGAGTTTTTATTTAGTCTCTGGAAACATCTCCAATAATATCAGAATAACTAGGTTTAGATTTCCACTGTTAACTTCTGCATCTTTTATCTGGAAAAAAAAAGTGTAACGACTCAAATTAAAGAAGTTAATACTAATGAAAGAATCCTGAAAACCTCTGTAGAAATGTTAGTAAACATGGGGATTTGGTTAAGGAATGGGTTAAGGAATGTTATTCTATGCACTTGCCAAACAGGTAGAATTACTTCAGAACTAAAAACAAGGAGTGTAACCAAGAATCGCTTTATTGGAAAGACTTTAATGATCACTGTACTGTTCATAAATGTGAAGCTATTTTTTGATGTGGTCCAGTATTTGCTTTGAGTTCTTATCTGTGCAGATTCAATGATATGTCTGATAGTCTGTCAGTGTATTCTGTTACTTTTTCCTCTTTGTTTAGTTCTTGTTTTATTGAACACAAATTTTGTGACTGACACTTTACATTCTCCATTAGATTTGGGCACAGATTTCAGTACTTTACATTCTCCATCTTGTGTTCTCATACTTTGTACTCTTCAGCTATTTGTGGATTCTGTATTCCATTTATGGTGCAGTCTTTTCATTATTTTGATAAGATGCTGAGTAGAAGAAAGTATTTTGAATCAAAACATTTCTCCTTGTATTTGGACTCAGACTTGTAAAATAAATTATAGGAATTCTTCAAGAAAGACAACATTTTATGTTTATGTGTAGCTTTATTCTTGAATGAACAAGAAATTAAATGTAGCCCAGATTTAGCCAAATGAAAATGGAGATTGTATACTCTAAGTGCAAAGTGTAAGGTTTATCATTTACAGATGATTTTTTTTCTCTTCAAACATTTGGACTTTGAAATACTTGGAGGAATAATTGCCAATCTTACAATATTTTTCTTTCCACTTAGTGGACTCCTGATCAATGTGTTAGGCAATTTCTCATTGTGAGTCCTTTAAGTCTTTGATTTTTAAGAGTTCATGGACTAACTCCAAACAAATTCAAAGAAAACTCAAAAGTACTGTATATAGCAATAACTCATTTTTTTAATATTTAAAATCATCTTTGTCTTAATATCATCTATGTATTCTATTCTGTAATTTTCAGAAGTACATATTTTGTCCTTTGGAATAAGCTTTTTGCATGTGACTATCTTAATACCTTGTGAGAAAATAAAAGGGAAAAATATCTCTAACAGCTTATCTGGAAGGATGACGCTTAGTGTTATTGTTAGCTATTGTTTCATTAATTACTATTTATGTACCAAATGCTGATGATTCAAAGGCTATAGAGGAAAGTTAAGATGATTATGCATGTTTTTTTTCCCAAAGCCTGCAAAAGCGGTGACTAACTTATGCTTTTAAGTGGTAGTACATTAGTTCAAAGACTCATTGAGACATGCTTGCCAGAGATACTTCCTACAGTTGTCCAGCAGCTGCCAAACATGCTCCCAATTAGAGACTTGCTTAATGCAGGATGGACCATGTCTGCTCTTTCTCATTTTTATTCTAGAGAATTTTTCTTTTTTTTTTTTAAATCTTTTCCTGGGTTTAAGCACACTGGGTTAATAGTATTCTTGTTGTCAGGTCAGCAGTAATACTGTGTTGTCCTCAGTCAGGAGTGCTGGAAGAAATATATTGGAGGTAATTCCTGAGTTTGTCAGAAGAGCTATAATCATAGCCATAGAGATGTTTTAGTACTCAGATCATTCAGTGCTCTCCTCATTTGTTGATGCCAGCTTTACAATGTTGGGGCCACAGTTTTGGCTGTAATGAAGCCACTTTCTTACACTATAACTACTTTTGTCAATTCTTGTACACAAGAAGAGCTGTCTAGAGAAAAACTGTTTAGAGAAGAGGTAGTCTTAGGAAAGGCAGATGTACTGAATAACTTTCGTATGTTTGTAGATAATTGGAGCATATTTCTGTTACAAAACTGTTGAAAAAATGCCTCTTAGGTTATTTTTACTTTTCATTGAATGGAAGATATATCTTCTTCTTTGAAGAATCCACAACCGATTTAGAAAACACCATATGAGATGAGAACTCTTCATTGATATAGAACTAGCCAATTTCTAGATGAGCACAGTAAGTGATTTGCGTGGTTGCTACAAAATGTCAATATGTTAGACTCATCAGTTATCTAATCAGTAAGTTATTGTGTATTCTGACAGTCCTCCATGAAGACAGATTTGTTTTACTTTGCATACAATAAGTTGTTCCTGTAACTGTTGCTTCAAAGATTCTTGTCATCTGTGAAATAGCTTTTCCATGCGTTTTTTGCTATGTATTTCCTCACTTAAACTGCACAGAAGAGACAATTAGTGAGAGTAGTTAAAACTGAATATATTTGGTTGTATCTGTGTAAATTATTCCAGATCTGTTAACTATTACTGTGCTTTGAATATAAAGAAATACTAAAAAACCCTCTTTGTGTGGGCTTATTGTAGGTTTTTTGTTAAAGCTATGGTATTCCATGTTTTTTAAGTTAGGGTCTCTGAAAAATGTTTTGTACTGTAAATTTTTGACAGAAATTTTATCTGTGATGTCTTTCACATTCTTCTGTATGAGTGCTACCAAAACTAAAATGAATCTTGGGATTAACAGTCCAGAGAATGATTACAGTCTGCACAATTTATGGGTTAAAATGAAGTCTCTTGGAAAGTACCTCAGAACTGACATATGAGGCACCAAGAAAAAAAACAAGTGCAAAAGGCAGTGAATTAGGTGTGTCATAAAGGCAACCAAAGAGCAAAGAATCCTGGTGAAGAGTAAGTGACAAGTGGAGTGAAAGGCTGTTCTGAGTTAGATAAACATGGATCAAAAGTAGAATAGAGTGACTATAGAGGCAGGAAATAACAGGAGGAAATGTACACTCCTTGAGAGGAAACATTCAGAGCTCCGACAAAGGAACATTTGTGAAGCACTTTTACTCCTCTAATGGAGACCTCAGGCAAAAGGGCACATTACTAGCAAGGTCAAAATTCTCTGTTGCTGGAATTTTTATTACTTGGAAGGTAAATTTGATTCATTGTGGTGGGGGAAATTAATTATAACTTCTTAACAGCTGAAAGAAATCATACGGTAAATTGGGCATATTCTGTAACACTTTCAAGACCAAGCACTATGGAGGTCAGATCATGCAAACTTTAAGAACCTATATATATGTGAGACTGAATCATTGAGAGTACATGTTAAAATCAACGTGTGTAATAGGAAATATCAAAACAATGTACATTGTTCCTACAGGTTACAAAAGAAAACTTTTTTGAAACAGTGTCCTGGTATGGATAAATCTGAAAACAGGGTTAAGTAGCAGCAAAAGAGTATGTAATTTTGCTATTCTTTGTTTCAAAAATTTTTTGTGTGTTTGTGAATTCTGTGCATGTTGATAATGCAATACTATGCAAAACTGTGTTTTAAAACACCCAGGATGTTAATTGTTAAGTTAATCTTCTGTTATTGATACAAACATGATCCTGTTTAGTTTTTCTTCATTAACAGGTTTTAGATTTTTAAGGGAGTTGCAAAACCAAAGTTGTTTCTGAAAAGGCATAACTACATTAAGAGTATGTGGGGAACACCACCACCACTTCCTCAGACATCATTTTCCTGGTATAATCTACCAATATAATGATATAAACCCAATAAGCTCTATATGGACTAGCGCAGAAATTAAATTACTGTAGAAATCTCAAGTCATGATTATGTTTAAAACTGAGTTTCAAGTGGGTTTGGGATTGCAGGTAATTGCAGTGGAGAAGTAATAGAGTCCTTGTAGGGTTACCCTGTTTTGAAGATACTTGCTACTGCAAACTTGAATTATGATGACGTTGAAATTTAACAATGTGACATTAACATCATTAGGGCCAGAAAAATACAAAACCATACTGCATATATTTACCAGGTTAGCAGCTGAATTTCCCTAGGAGTATATGATGTACTTTTCCAAAGATGCCGAATGTGCAGCTTCACAAAGAAGTAATCTGCTAATTTTATTCTGAGGAGCCATTCAGTTTCGATTTCTTTTGGCAAAGATATCACAGACTACATTCAATTTTTACTTTGTTTTTACTTTTTTTTTTTTTTTTTTAAACTCAGGATAGATGAGACATCAATAAGAAACTGCCATGGTTTAGACAATAAAATTAAACCTGAAATAACTTTCACCAGAACTTCAATACAGCAGTATATTTAGTTGCCTACATCAGTTGAACCTGACACTCAAACCCAAAAGTGGAAAAGCCCTTTTTTCATATAAATGTAGAGTGGATAAACCCTATACCACCCAGTAAAGTGAGTAAATTTATTGACTGTTTCTCTTCCTATACTGTTGAGGCATATTCTTTTCTAGTTTGTTCCTTAAATGTCTGTCAAGATGCTTGCACTTCTCCCACTCTTTCAAAAGTGTTATTACTGTGAAAACTTAGGCCATCAAAAATATGAGTGAGTTGGTGATGGAAGCATATTTATGTGTCTTGTATTTTCCAAAGCAAGTTGGTCTCATGAGTTAACAGTGATGCTTAATATAAAAAAATAAAATCTATCCTTAATTTAGAGGCAATGTAAGATAAAGAGAAGCCTTAGAAGGGGAAGGAAGAAGAAGAAAAGGGGAATGGACATGTAGAAAGTCTATGTGTAGCAGAACTTGAAAGAACTGGCATTTCTAGTAGGAGTCTCTCCAGCATGTACATTTTAAGCATTCGCCAGAAGAGACAGAATTTCTGATCTCTTTGAAATACATGCAGTAATAATACATAACATGTTAAAAAAACCCTCTAGTGTGTAATATTTTCTTGATGAAGTTAAAAAATTATTTGGTTAGAGTATAGGTGGGGAGATAGCACGACAAAAACATACAGTCAGGTAAAGTGATCACATTGTATTATTGGAAATAAAATGTTAAATCACAGGTTTTATGAAGGGCCTTTCTATTTTCCTCATATTTTTAAGGCAATATTTCTATTTTTCTAATAGTACAAATTTGTTTCTTGGCTAAGAGACTTGCATACTTCTAAATTAATATATTGCTACTTAGTGGAGATTATGACACTTTCATGGGAGTTTTTGAATCAGATAGTTAGGGGTATTGGAGGATGGTAACTAATGACACGGAGAATGGTTCTTCATTTTCTGCCATTGAGCTACATGTCATTTATACATTGAACACGAAGTCTCAAAATGCTTCTGTCTACCTTTTCTGAAGCCAAAGAACATATTTCTTTATAGAGTAAGTTTTGTAAAGACGATTATAGTAATATTCAGAAATAAACATTAAAGGGTTGTCTTTATGCTGAACTATCTATGGTATTCTTTGATAGCATCAAATCCTGAAAGCCTCTACCCTATCCATGAGATTTACAATAAAATATTCAAAATTAGAAGTTACTCAGAGGAACTCTGTCATCTTCAAAAGCATATGTATAGAACCATCCAGCCTCCTGCTCAGGACAGTATGCAGCTTTCAAATTTATACCTTTCCTTAGTATTTATAACATATCCAAAATATTCTAGTTTTATCACCTGTTGTTAATGCTCCTCCCTTAATTGCTTTGTTAACTGCATTATATTGGCGTTATGTTCATTGTTAGTTGCTAATGTTTTTATTTTATTGGTAGCTTTTATTTAATAATGTTTCATTTCTTCCGTGTTCATGCAATTTATACACAGTAATTTGATTATATGACAACTCTTAAGTTTCATTCTTTGACCAAAACCCACTAGTGAGTCTTACATTTTTAAGAAGACATACATATTTAAGCCAAAGGCAATTGTACACATCTTTGGCAAATACATTCCTCAGTTTAAACTATACTGTCACTTCTATTGATATTTTCCCTACAGCTAACATATATTGCTTATCAGTCTATGGTGTGTCTAGGAAATCTCATTTCACACATCACTTCTCACAGTATTTCATAATAACACAGTCAAAAGATTTTGCATAATTGGTGAAACAAGGAAGTATTAAGTTAAACCATCTTTCATAATGTGATTTGAATTGATGGTCAGGTTCTCTGCTCCTTTACCTTTTCTGACATCAGCTGCTCTATTTTTCCTTACTTTTGTACTGTTTTAAATTTAGTGGTGTAAGTAATATTAATTTTGTTTGCATTGCATATAAAGCAGATATTTCAGTAAGCATCATAACATTAAAAATAAGATATTGGGGAGAAAGTTACAAACAAGATATACATTTCACATATACAAGTCAATCTAGGGAATTCTGTCTCTCTACTTTGGCCTCATTTAGCTCTGCATTCTTTCCATACAGCTTTCCAATTTCATTGTTGTATCATTAGCACAGAAGATTCCCTTCTTTTTCCCCAAATGTCAGTTATCATCATATTTATTTTAAAGTTTGGACCTTAGCAATTAAAAATAGCTTACATCGCTTCTACTTCTGTTATATACCACATTTGAGAAGCTGAGAGAAACCTCTCTCTCCTTTATATTTTTGCTTTCATTCAGCAGGAGAACAAAACCACTTTTTATGCCTGATAGAGATTCTTCTTTTCACTTTCAGCTCTAGGACAAGCCAAGTCTGATTACTAGGGTTTGTTTGTTTTTTTTTTTTTTTAAATCATTCTGCGTTACTTTTCAGCAGGTGCTAATTTATCCCCTTTCAACTACAGATTGTCGAAATTGTCTGGTTCTCTGGTTTGACCTTTTGCTTTTCTTCTATTTGAATGTTTGCCATAACTGTTGCCTCTTCTGCTTGGAAATGCATATTGAATTGTATTCTCAGTATATTTTAATTTTATTTAAGTAGGTTTTTTACTTCTTTTGTAAAGCAGATCTCATATGCACTGCTGCTTGCCACTTTTGGTAGTTTTTAAGGCCTGGGATTTGGGAATTTATTTTAGGCATGTGTAAAATTCTAATTTTGCTTTTCATTGGTGAACACTGACTATTTTCTTTACTACTCTCCTGTGGACTTGTGAGCTTTTCTGAATCCACTGATTACCGTTTCTGAACAATTCCAGGTTTTTCCTACTATACTTTCAAGACTGTAGCAGTGCCTCTGTTGTAACATTGCCCAGTCTGTCCTTGAATATTTTTGTTTATTATTTGTTGTGTGGATGGTTTTGGTGATTGTCATAATGCTTATATAAGTTTTGGTGTGGAGAAATGAAAAGTCTTGCTGCAGATGATAAAGATGAGAAAAGTAGTAGAAGTGAACCCAAAATTGTAATTGGCAACCAAAATGACATTTCAGTTTTTAATTTTTAATGAATGTATTTAAAGTGGGGTTTTTTTTAATAAAATCAAGCCAAGTGATGTTGTATTCATTGATACGTTAGCTGATGTTATGTAATTCCAATGTTTTCACAGCAAAATCAATGTGAATGTGAGCTTTTTCAAATAGCATATATAATAACATTTAATTAATATTAATTAGAAAAGCACCTTTCCACAGAAGTACCTTATACCTGGAGTTGCCTCCAGCTGTCCCTTGCTGGGACCAGTGGGAAGAGCCCTGGCAACGAGGCTGTGGTCTGTGGAGCCCCCACTACTCCCAGTGCCCCTGCCTACAGGAAGCTGCCAGCCCACATTGTGCCCTGACTTTTTTCCTTTTTAAAATTTAATCTTAGAGTGTGGGGTTTTTTTATATAAAACAATAATTATGTTAGTTTTCTTATTTTGACAAAACTTGCAATTTAACCATGGAAAGTAAATTGGGAAGCAGTAAAATAATGAGACAAGGTATGAATTTTAAGCAAATGAGTATACATTAATAAATCTGAAATAATAAGTGCTCACTGCACAGAGGAAAAATTTTAGATGAGATTCAGAGGCCTTCTGTTTCAGGTAGTTCTCTGCTTCTAGAAAACTGCTTTATCAATCATTTCTGTAAGTGAGCCTGTAAATTGGTGTGTAAATGAAATGTTGTATCTGTTCTCTCCCTTGTTTTCTTTTATACCCCAAACCAATCCTCTGCAAGGCAGATTCATTTGTTGTTTAGTTGAAATGGAATGACTGCAATTCCACAAACAAATTGGGCCTCAGTTAGATGTACTTTATCATAAATAATCTCTGAGGAGATTGGATTCCTCTCCTTGCTGATGTACTTCAGCTGTACGTTAAACTCATAGCTTCTTAAAGGCGCTGAGTTATTGCTTGACTGAATGGTCACCAAGCAGCATGCACCTGTCCTTGTTCTCCTGTGTTGTAGCTGTCTCTATATCCCTAAAGCATATTCAGCAAAGTTTATGGTAAAAGAAAGTATTAGTCCATTTTCTAGGATTTTTTTTTTTTTTTTTTTAATTCTTTGTCCCAATTTTTTCTTACTCAACTCCATGATTCACAGCATTTTTGGCCCATATTTTTTCGTGATCTGGAGAGAAAGGCCATTTCATAGATTGGTTAAGGGCATTTTCCATGGTCTGGTCATCTAATAGTTATAGTTCACATTCAGCAGTAGGCCACTTTGAAATTTAACAGCATGTCTTTATCAACTGCAGGAAATGTCCTTTACATTTTAATTTATAAATTTTATAGCTATTTCTTTTGCTTTATTATAGAAGTTTGCTCTTCATTTCAGTGTAGCCTTTTCCCTTTCTTTCTCAAAAGCAAACCGAAACTCCTTAGTTTTGTGGCTAAGATGGCTGGGGTGCTGGCAATGTGACAGTGTAATCTCTGCCTTCTTCCAAGCTACCTTCTGCAGGTCGAGCAATGGGTTGAGCAACATCTGCAAGGGTATGGTAGTTCTGATCTAGCCATTTCTGCACGTGAACATTCATGCAGAGCACTCTGAATTATACTTCATTTAGATGGGATTACATAACTATTCCAATGATAAAAAATGAACTGAATGATTCCTGTAATGTAGCAAGCTTTAAATCTTTATATATAAATAAAATTGTCCATGTCTGAGAGATGGCATGCTCATATTTTGAGTGTCTTTGCATGTGATCTATTTCTCATCTGAATAAAAAATAACAATATGTAAAATGGTAGTGAAGACTAGTATATATTATGTGAAATACAAAAATAACAGAATAGCAGAATCATTTATTGATGAATGAACTAATGTTTGATGCATATAATGTGTATGGGACTCATTTAGAAAAATAACAAGACACAGTTTCTCTCTGTCTTAAATCTGACAGGTGTGTGATGTGTGGTTGAAGAGATGCAAGTAGGGCTTTTAGTGGACAATAGTGGGTCTCTTCACTGCAGCATAGCATTTAGAAAGAATGTAATTTTAGTATAAATCCAATTGATAGGCTGAGGATGAATACCAGATATAAGAAGTAGTTAGCAGCTATGCAGATGAAATGGTAGTTCGATAGTTCAGAAGTAGTGAAATTCTGTCTTGCATCGTGTTTGAACATGTGAACATGAGTGCAAGACTGGACAAATGTTTCATCAATACAAATAATATGAATGTACTGTGAAGGAGCTAAAAAACCCAGTACATATAATTTTTCTTTCTTCTGCCGTGTTGCACTTTGTATAGCTTAGGATGCATTTGTGATACAAACTGCCTTTCAGCTGTGCCAGGTTACACATGGGTGTGAGTAACTAGACTTGGATGTAAGTCCATATACTTGTCAGAAGGAATCAGCTGGCTGTATTTTATGTAGGCTGGAGGTAGGTATTGAAAATAGAGCAACGTGAAGACAAAAAAACTTTTGAAAGAGGAGCTCAACAAAAGGGATTTGAAGGATATGTGGCCAATCTGTGGTGGATTGGATGGAGAGGAATTGGGCACAGCAAAGTGGACTAAACATGGTGTTTTCACAAATTTTAGGACAGCGTTATAAATTTAAAGTGAGAAGTGGCAGCACAGCAGGACTTGCCAGCCAGAGTCAAAGGCATGTGCATTGACAACAATGTTGTTGCACAAAAATTGTCACTGAGACAGGATTGGTAAGAGATTAGCTTAGGGCCAGAATAGTTCGTCTATCAAGTAAGTGATGAGTTGCTGAATGGCAGTGTTTGCTGAAATGTGTATGGAAATAAAATTATATGCACTAGAGAGATATTTGGGATAACTGATAATGGGTTAGAGAAGAGGGAACAAGAAAAAAATATTGCTCAGTCTTGAAAGATTAAGAAAATTAGTTGTAGTAGTGATGGAGAAAGGAGGGGAAATCATTTGAAAGTGAAGATGGGAGAATTATCTGTTTAAAGTGACAGTAGCATACCTAAGAAGAGATATTAACCAGGCATAGGAGATAAATATGTGTGACAGGTAGATTTTTGAGTCATCAGTAGATAGTTGATGCAAGTGGAGGAAAGTCTTCACAGTCACTGCAAAGTGAGAACAGGAGTTGTGGAGCAAGGTCTACTTTCTCATCATCATCATCATCATCATCATCAGCAGCAGCAGCAGCATCCTATCAGAAGAAAAATATTTTTGTAGCAGAGTACCAATAACTTCTGTACTTATGGCTCCCTTACTAAAGCTTATGTCTTCTAGTTTGAAGCATGAGAGAAAACAGGTGGGAGTTTCACTTTATTCTAACTGAAGGTCATACACAGTTCTATTTCTTCAGTAGGAGTGTAAGAAATGTTGTAAATAAATTTCCTCCTAATTGAAGGAAGAATGCATTTAAAAACTGTTCTTATTACATGTTTGAATTGATCCAGAGCTCTACAAAACATAAAATGATTGAATTATTCCTCCCTGAAAAGTGGACTTAAAAGTAATGATGGGTTCCAGTCAGGGTGCTTTAGTTTAATTGGCAAGCAGCCATCATTTTGCTCACAGTGTGATGTTAAATTTAGATAAAAAATATAGAATTCAAAGTAGAAGATTTCAGAGGAGTTGTGTACTGGATTTTTCATAGTCTTACAAAATGCTCCACAGTACATATTATTAATTAAATACAATGAATAAAGAATTGTTTATTGTGTTAATTGTTTATTCTGTTATTGTGAAAAAAAGATGTAGGGTGTTTTTAAAAAATCCACTGTGAACTTTTTAAAAGGATTACTGTGTTACAAAAAGGGTATTTTTTTTCTATTTCATTTCTACATTGTAGACATTAATTTACTTTTATTAGTATGACTACTTTGCATAGTTGTTATATGTGGTTATGGCTAATCATTCTGTGTATTAACAAGAAATCAGAAATTTGTTCTGATCATTAGACCTGTTTTCTTCATGCGGCCTATTATTCTTATGGTGTTCACTAAAGGTAATAATAGTTTCTTACTTTGTGCTGATTATAGTAAATGCTAAATATCCATGATACTTAGTTATCAGACTTCTCTTAGATGCATAATTTTAAAATGTATTTTAAGGTACAGTGAACGTCTCTGATTACTCTGTGTGGTAAGATGAGATGGACAGCACGCTCTGGAGGAGTAGGGCTTGAGGTCAGCAAGTTTTCAGTGTTGGTTTTCCTTTCCTCCTTAATGTCATTATGAAGCTCCATAAACAACTAATATTTTCCTTCAAATTCTTCACCTGTACAATATGAATAGTGACAGCTGACTAAAAGCAACTTAATTTTAATAGGTCATTGAGTTAATTGTTGTCAAAAGCTTACTCTGTTTTCTCAGCTTCATGTGATAATATTGTATTCAGATTTCACGAGTTTCAAAAGGACAGTGGAGTACTCATTTCTCCTCTTGTGGTATGGTGCTCTGGTGTAATTATTGCTCTCTATCATATGGCTTTCTTTTGGAAATTACCTGGAAACACATAAGAAACATTTTCAGGAAAAAAATGAACAGGAATCACTTCTTTCATTTTCACATACTTGATGAGTGAAATGAGATTGCCTTATGAGTCAAACCATAAGATATATTATTTCATTCACAGCAAAACTCTGAAAATTCTCTTGTTGGCACTCATCATGCCATCACAGTGAGCATGTGATATTTTTCCTCAAATTGTCTGGATGTCTTGCAAGAATTTAAAAAAGTTCTCAACCCTCTTGAGCAGAGCAAGTATCTTCAGTAATTATGCTTTAGTTGTTCTATCAACATTTCTTCCTCCATAGTAGACCAAGGTTACTCTGCCTGCATTTCTTTATATATGTACTCTAGTTTAATGTAAATATTGCCCCGCTAAGGACCAGGCTTTTTTGATCTAAGTTCATTATTTTTGTGTTTCTGTGTGATATCTGTTCATCTTTTCCTGACACTATTCTCAAAAGCAATTCATACCTAGATCTTTTGTGGTTTAGAGAATGTTTGTGTAAACTCTATATACAGTAATATTTTAACCCTCTTCTATATAAAAAGTTGCAGGAATTTCACTTTTTGCTGTAAACGTATTGAAGACAAAGATCTTTAAATAATTAATGACCAACTACCCCAAAAAGAGCAACAGATTACAAGGAGATGTATTTCTGGTTGAGTTTTTCGTCTGTTGTTTTCTAGCCATGTAGTGTTGTATTGATGGTAATTTAAGTTTATTAGAACATACTACAGATGTGAACTTCTAACTGTACAGATAAGATGTAGAATTCAAAACATCAAGTAAAATATATAAATGCAAAATTTAATTATAAAGTTTTTGAGAGTGATTTATTTAGGAATATATTTTTCTTTTACCATGGAGTATAACTCACAAGTTGGGTGACCACGCCTGACTTTCTGCTATACAGTTCTCTGGCCATGATATGTTATGGAAGATTAAACATGTTTTCAAATTCCTCTGTAGTTCTCCCATCATTTTAGTTTTTCTATTTTTCCCTAGGCTCCTAGAGGTTATTAAAATAAATAAATAGTAAAATTTTATATTGTGTAGATTTATTTTATTGTGAAGATTCAATATTCTGAGAATTTTGTAAGAATATGAGGGGTAGAGACCTGTGATCCTTTAAGCAATAATGTTATTTTAATGGTGGTATTTTTCTTCTCAATGCAGCTGGGTTAAAAAATATGGAAATAGTAGCAATAAAGTTGTTCATATCTCATACTGAATATGTGTTAGTGAATAGACTTATGCTGACATTAATAGCATTCCCATATTTATTTATTGGCATAAATACATTCTTGAACTTTAATATAGTGTATTACATTATATTTTAGGTATGTTTATGTTGTATAAACAATGTACTTTACATAGTGATCCTCATTCTTTGCTTTACTACCAATTTAAACTCAGATTTTTGAAACTGTTTGATATCCACAGTGGGACCACAATTATGGGGACCTCATCATCCATCTAGTTTCCTAAACCCAGTTACAAAACCAGTCAGTCCTGGACAATTTCTACTGAGAAATCACCATTATGAAGACCTCTCAGTGCCCTAGTAACCAAACCACTCAATACACTGGCTGTTTCTCATCAGCTAAAATCAGCATCAACACTGAAAATGCTTTGGCTGCTCAGTCTTTTGGAGGCTACCATGGTATATAACATAGACCTGTCAAACAGTCATGACAGATTTTACTGTGCATGACAAGCAAAAGTTTCTGCAAATAAGTTTGTATAGGGATTTAACTTTGCGTATGTCTTTGAATTAAAGCTTATACTCTCACTTGGACATTTTAAGCCTTTATGCCTATTTCTGAGTTAGGCACCTAACCTGGATACATTAGTCAAATGCACTGACCGTTATTAAAAGACTTTTGCTTAATTCCCTTAGTTACTGTGAAACTTTATGCAGGATCATAATTATTAGATTTCTACAAGCACAGTGGAAATTGATCTGTGATGCCTCTTAATAGCATGCTGACTATTTCTTATCTCCATTAAATCCCATGATACTGTATAGCTGTTTAGAGTGCTCTCCTGAATCCCATCATTATAAAGCTTAAAAATTACACCAATAATACATTTACGTTGGGAACCTCTCTATTCAGCTTTCTGGCTGATCCTCCACTTACGGCTCCTCATCCTGTGTAACTTCAATTAGTGCTTATTTCTGTCCTCTGTGGGGGACCAGTTTGGCTTACAGTTGATCATGTGTAGTTTCTGTTTCTAAAAGGAAATATTATATCATGTGAATGTCATGCATGCACAATTAGTTGGATTCATGTCTTTTGATGACATTATTAAAGTAATTATTAAACAGAAAACAACAGAAGAAAGTATATTTTATGTTTGTACCTGTACTCATGGATTTCTGAATTTATTCATGTTAATGTATTTTTATAAACTTTAGGATTTAAACTGAAACTAGAGAATGATTTCACATACTGGAACAGCTATTGATTAAGTAATACTTACTTGGATACAATGATAAAGAAATGTCTATATCTCAAACATTTTTTTTTCTCTTTATGAATAATATTTTGGAAGATATAATTTTTACATTTTTCTCTTGAGTTTTATAGATTATTTTTCTTTTTAATAACTTAGTTTCCTTTTGGAAATATTGTGAAACATAACAAGAATTGGAAGTATACATTTGAAGACAGAAAAAAATGCAAGAAGCTTCTTTCTTTTCTGTGTTATTATCACTTTCAGTTCTGAAGAACAGGAGTGAACTCCCTTCTAGGCTTTACAAGTCAGTCGAATCTTCTCTGCCAAGTGGGTGTTATTAGTATTTTTAACAGCCTCAATAGTTACTAGAGAAGATGTTTTAATGTCATAGAGAAGTGATTGTTTGACAGACTCATACAGTTAAGACGAAACAAGCTGTAAAATGGTTTGGATTACTTGGAAAAATTACAAGTGAATAGGCAGGTCTTAACATTTTTTGCCTGCAGTCTTTCTGGTTTTGATAAAATTAACAGTCTAATTTTTATTATCTAAATTAAGCCAATGAAGCATGTGATTGTAATGTAGTACAAGGCAAAAATCTTACTGGGAACATTCTCAAGCATTTCAGTTTCTAAAAATTATTTTTTGCTGAGTACTCCTTTATGAAGTGTGTGTCTTCTGTCTCTCTGTGCTAATTGTCAATGTGTGAGGAGATGTTGCTGCAAGTTTGCTACTTTTGCTGTAACTTTACTGTCTTCAAGGCAATGCCATTTAGCCATTGTGTTCATTTTTAAAGTTCTTCCCGTTCTCCCACAACACTCATGTAAGGGTCAAATACATTTGCCTTGATAATAAATGTGATTGTGCTACTTAAAGACAGAAGAAAAGTGTGCTTCAATGGCTATATAGGAAGCCTGGGATACATATGCAAGTGAAGCATATAAAGTAGTGGGTGTGAATAATCCGCAAGTAACTTGAAATACTCAGTTTCCAAAGGTCAAACCTTTTAATATGTTACCACCTTAAATTAAAGTAGTTCGGGTACATACTGGTAGGTTGAAACAGCTGGTAACACAGGATTATATTGTTTTCAAAAATAAAATACAGCAGTTCATGGTTCTTCAAGTATTCAGTGAATCCACCAGTCCTTCATGGGTATTTTCTTTTGCTGTGTACACTAGGAGAAAGGTGGTCTATGTATCTGAAGAGACAAGTGAAATGTATGTCTCCGATTTTCAAGATTCTGCTGGAAATCAATTGCTGCTGATTTTTATCTTCCAGCTTGCCCTTGGCACTCTCAAGGAGGTCCCAAGTGATCCATCAGGACAATCCATCAGGAGAGTGTTACTGGTGGTTGTCGTCATTGTTGCACTGGTGACATAAATAGCCCACAGCTTGTAGATAATCTCAGTGAGGCAGATGACAACATCCACTTTGTGAGATGTAAAGCTTCCAGAAGCACATACAGCCTGGATAAAAGCTGTCAATTTGTTGGGACTGTTTTGACTCATAGGAGGGAGCAGGATAACTAAATGATTCATATGGATTTAATGAAAATAGAACAGGTCACTGAAGTACAATGGCAAGTTTGTATGAAATTCTTAAAACTGAAAATGATTAAAGAAGGAAAATTGATTAAAATATTAACAAAACCTAAGTCAACCATTTGTTTTGCAATTTAATGAGTTGTAGGTTACGCTGTGACCTTAAACCTTGCTTGAACTTAGAGAGTGCATATCTAATGTAATTATGAACTTACGCATAAATATAAGCATGTGAGGCATCCCATTAAAAGCAAATACTTTTGTGTTGATTAGAGATCAAAGGAGGACAATTCAGCTGTCTAAAGAGGGTCCCATGGGGCTGGGTGAGTTGGTAGTCATGAGGCACAAGGCTGAGATGCAGTCAGCCCCTGGCAAGACCAGATGTGGGAGGAACCCCAGAAGGCTTCCCGCAGCTGAGGGACCCACAGTGACAGAACTGCATTCCATCAGAGATAGCCATGTCTATGGACATGCTTCTGGGAAGTCAAATCCAAATGAGGGGGAAAGAGGTAGCAGAGCCTGTGGGTCCACTTGGGGCTCTGATGCTTGTTTTTGCATTTTAACAAAAATATTTTTTTTTAATTACTAAGCAAATAATTCTAACATATCTATTCCTTACTTACTGGAATACATATTTGTGAGCAAAGTAGTCTAAGAAAATCATCCACATTTGCTTTATAAAGAGGAAGGACTCACCCAAAGGGCAGTTTGTCCCATCCTGGAATACATATGTAAGACAGGTAGTTTCAATCCTCTCCAATGTATTGTCTTTCCTAGTTGAATTAATCAAGAAGAAAGGCACACTTAGCTGTACAAAGAGATAGCTTTCAGTCACAAGCAGCTCTTCAGTCCAGGCAAACCCATGATAAATGATGACATTGTGTTCTCTCCAGATGCTTTAGTTATCTGTAGTTGAACTTTAGCAACAGAATAATCTCTTAATTATGCACCACATGGACATCTTTCAGTTAGTTTAAAAAAAAAGTAATTCAGAAAATTATTTTTCTGTATTCATATATATTTTAAGTACTTAGTTAAAAATAAGAAATAAAAAATATATTTCTTAATTTTCAAAAAACATTCTTTCTCTATATATGATGGCTACCTAGAAAATTAAATGAGAATAGACACGTCTAATGTTGCATTCACACTTCATACAAAAAAGAACTTCTGTTTCCTGTCCCATGCGCCTGAACAGTTTTCAGGCATTTGTGTGTAGCAGACTTTAACTACCAAATGAAGTTATTTAATTAGATATTTGTCCTCATTCATGGATGGAGATGTGTATTAAAAGTCTATCTGAGTAGAGCTACAGTGTTTTGTAACATTTTTGTAAGATGTTGAAGAAAAACATTTATATTTTGCTTTCAATAGGGAATTACTTTTCAAGTTTTGCCATCTGTATATGTGTTGATGGAACACACATTTGTTGTTTTAAGAATTTAGGAAATACAGTAAAACATAGAGGCTTTACAGAAACAGCCTCAACAGGCCTGTATTTCCTTCATGAGGAATACATTTATTTTCATGAAGTACTTTGAGATGTAAATGGATGTGTGTATAAGCTTTTTTCCGTCTGCTGGGTAATTAAAGCCTAAAACAGAATATTGGATTTTAAAAAATTTTTTATTAAAGTAGGAAAGTTACAGAGCATTGACAAATGTTTACTTTTGGACATTTAGTTCATTCAGAGATGAAACAATGAAAACGAAAAATTTAAGAATATTTGGTTTGTTTACATATCTGAAGTAAATATCACATGAATGTAGTTAAACTGAAAAATAAACCCTCAAACCATAATAAAAAAAGTATCTGGTGCAGATGCTGGTACATGATTGTGGTCATTACATTGGTTTTACTAATCTTTTAGAATGAAATTGAATTGTATATAAATTATTTCCTTTTTTTGTAACAATTTCATCCTGCAGCCTGGGCTCTTGAATGTAATGCAGTTTAGTATTGATTTTATTTTGTTATTCTATTTGAGAATCCATAGATAGAATGTGTCAACAACATGTTCCTGTTACATCCAAACTACTTTTTTTTAAGATACGGTCAAATTGAATCAAGAGAAGACTTGTACATTCATGAAATAGGTCCAGGTCAGTTTTTCTGGTGCTATGGTAAATTACTAAGGAAATGTTTTCATTGATCTAATACTTTGAAATGCTGTGCAAGTTTGTCCATCTCATTGCTCTATCTCAATACAGAAATTACATAATTATCATGCAAGTATCATACTTAATAAGTATCTTTTGTAGTTTTGATTTGCTTTACTTCCCTCTCAAATGGAATTTCTGTACACCTCTTTGTCAATATTCAATATTCTACAGAATATATGTAAATAATGAGAGCAGAGAGTCCCTATTAAGTAAAAAATGTATTTCTCTATAAAAATAACAAACCAGAAAACTGCATTACTTGATGGACTCCATACGTACTTTCAAATATCTTATTTAAGTGGTTGGTTGTCAGAAGTTAAAGTTAAGCCTTTTGAAGTTGAATGATCTCTCTTCTGAGTAACGTTTTACTGATAGACCTTTTCTTAATTTGAGACGTTCTTTGATTACAGTGACATGTTCACCTTCCTTTATGTAGAATATATGTAATGAATAAATTTGTATTAGGCAGGAAAATCATTTAAAGACATTTTTTAATGAATTTTTTTTTATATCAGATATACTGTACGCTGTTCACAATTGTCTCCTCTGTTTCTAGAGGTGTTATGTATCAGGTAATAAAACTAGGATTATTTTTCTGTCTTCAGAGTTAAATTTCAGGAGAATAGCATATAAGACATTGATAGACATGAATTTTTGTTTATGGTCTTCCAAACCTCATAGTGCTGAGATTTGCGGAATGTATCTTTTGGACTAGATTTTTCCCAGGGAGGGCCTTCTAGTAGATAGAACGAACAGTAAGAAAAAGGGACACAGGGAACTGCTTGAAAGAGACCAGCGCAGAGACACAAAGATGCTTAAGGGAGTGGAGCATCTCCCTTGTGATGAAAGGCTGGGGGAGCTGGGTCTCTTTAGCTTGGAGGGGACTGAGGGGTGACCTCATTAATGTTTATAAATATATAAAGGGTGAGTGTCAGGAGGATGGAGACAGGCTCTTCTCTGTTATGTCCAATGAAAGGGCAAGGGGCAACAGGTGCAAGTTGGAGCATAAGATTTTTTACAGAAACATAAGGAAAAACTTTTTCACTGTGACAAAGCACTGGAACAGAAGAGTTGTGGAGTCTCCTCTGGAGACATTTAAAACCCGCCTGTATGTGTTCCTATGTGACCTGCTCTAGGTGATCCTGCTCTGGCAGGGGGGTTGGATTAGGTGATCTTTCGCGGTCCCTTCCAGCCCTTAACATTCTGTGATTCTGTGAAAAAGTAGATATCTAGTCTTGATTACCAGCATGTTGGACTTGTGAGTTGTATCTTTACCTTATATAGTTCTTAAAACATGCTGTTAGCATTAAGACACGAGTGGTTGATAGCTGTAGAAAATTCAGATGAGCCCATTTGGCTGCAAAAGAATTTGGATATCAGAAGTCTGAATGAATTCTGTCAAAATCCTAGGAGTGGGGAAGGAATACTCATTAGCAGGATCTTGGTGAAAAGTAAGGAAAAAAAAAATATTTTGTAAGCAAAGTTGAAGTCTGATATAATGAGAGTGATCAGAGAACAAGAAAATATGATGTTTTAATGTAAGTCTATAATTGGCCACTCTATTGCCACCTCAGTTGTCATCCTAATATATATGTTATTTAGGAAGATTTGTCTTGTTTTACTGACCAGTTAGCAATGAAGTATTTTTTAACTAAAGCTACTTCTCATATTTAGATAACATTTTAATAAAAAGTAGGGATAGTGTATCTAATAATTACTGACAATAATAATAAACAATTCTCAAGAATTGCTAAGAGTCTTTTTCACAAGTAGTTTTGCTGAAAGACTGGCCTTTAAATCTTAAAGGCTAGTCATTAACAGTTGTATACCTCAATCATTTGAGAAGTGGCATTATTCCAGACTTAAGGGCAAGAAGCAGATGTAGACAGTGTAAATGAAATAAGTCAAACAGAAAACCAAATATTTTTGAAAAAATATTTAATTTACATGGACCAGTTGGTTTATTTCTTTAAGTCTTAGAAAGTCTTGGAAGAAAAACATATACTTAAAATTGCAGTATTCAGCATTCTGACATTTTCTGTTCATGCATGTTCTTCAGTGCATAACACTAATTTTATTTTCTTGTATAGCATATAAACTGAGACATAGCCCCCAGTAGTAAGGCAATGAATGTTTAAAGCATTTATGCGTAAAGCTGCCTCAAAGGATAATTAGATGATTATAATGGTACTTGCTTTGAGATAGCTAATTAAAAAAAAATGTATTGTTCCCAAGCTTAATTATTTGAGTAATGATAACATATTAGCAACCCCCAAATTTCAGTTACAGCCAGCTACAATTAAAAAAAAAAAGAAAGAAATTTGGGATTTTCTTGTGAAGTCCAACAGGATGAAGCATTACTAGATTTTTATTTTAATAATTTCGTTTGTTATTTACTTTTTCCACTCTATAATCTTAGAAATTCCATAACCAGCTAATGAGTACTTTATAAATAACCTGCTGCTCTCATGTCATATACGAATGCCAGAGTATTCTGATATGTCATATGGACCTGCTCACCATTATCTCAGAGGTGGCAGGCATTGATACATCAGCTTCCATCGCCAAATCCTGCTATATATGTAGTTATGAATGATGTTTTAATCTATGTGTGTAACTGGCCAGTCTATTGACACCTCAGTGTTGCAAGAATAGTGGCATGCATACAGTTGTTGCAAATTACTGTTTCTTTTTGTCATGTCCCCTTTAGTTATAACAACATGAAAAAAATAATCTTTTTTGTTTATTTTTTTAAAGCTAAAGCTTTAAGCTGTTTGTAAGCATTCCTTCAGTTTATTATAAACACTTTACTGACATCATGTCACTCAGATGTACAGGAAAGAGCAAGGGGAAAAATCAGTTTTCATGATTTTTACATCAGGAGACTATACCTGACAGCTTTGACAGCTTTGCCTACTAATTAATTAGTAGAATTTCAGTTTACCAGTGTACTTCAGTCAGTTGTTTGCTAGGACATGTCTGTTGATGCCACAATTTCACTACGTGTTAATGATTTTTCACAATTTTAAAAACAGACTCTACAAGTATATTATTCTTTTCCCATTTTCTCTGTAACAAAATCAGAGAAGAACAAAACAGTTTTATGATTTCAGAGCACGTCTTCCCTGTCTAGTCCAAAACTCAAAAAAAAAAAAAAATAGACAGCACTTCAGGAGCAGTATTTTTGAATTTCTGATGCTTAACTATTTAAACCATGGTAAAAGAAAGAAAAGAACAGAGCAAAAATTCTTTTTTTTTCTTCCCCTTGAAATTAGTATCGGTCTTCAGGTTCACTTTATAGAAAGTGTTGATGTCCCATCTTTCCATTTTGTTATCTAAGAAATTTATGGTAAAACTCTCACTGATGTCAGTAAGGGCCATTATATTAATATGCAGGAAATACATTAGAAAGCTTTTTCCAGGAAGATTTGAAGAGCAAGAGAAGCATTGAAATCTATAGATAACAGTATATTTTACCTAACTCAGTGTAATCCCTGATAACCACTTTGTGAAGCTTATAATCTTATATTCTCAAGAAAGGTGTTAGCTGTATCAGCCTAGAAAATTGATTAAATCTTTTTTCCCTTTCCTATTAGTTTCAAAATCATATATTTTATATATATCAGTGAAAAAAACTTCATACATTTATTAAAACCTCAGTATCTGAATTTATATTTATATTAGAAACATAACATTGAATCTTGCAAGTTGTGAAGGATAAAAAGTCATATTTAAATAGAGAAGCTAAATTACTCCTTCCAAGAGCCAATAAAATTGAAAGACATTCATTATAAAAGTGATAAAAACTCATGAGGCCCATTTTGTTAAAACTACTATCCAGTTTCCTGATGGAGCTGGATTACTCAGAGGATAAACCAGTGACATTTTATGTCTTTCAGTGGGGTTTATGTGGGGTGATGCCTCCTGAAATTAGATCAATGCTTTTTATTTGAGTCATAGTGGGTGGGTTTTTATGTTGCAAGATCACGACTCCCAGTTTAACATGGGCTCCTTCTTTTCATAACATTATTCTGCCTCTGTTTATTGGCATGGAATTATTTTTGTCTCTTGATTAATGAATGAGAAAGCACCAGGTTTTTGGAAGCGGTATTTTAGCACTTTGTTAACTAAGTCTCTGGGTCACATGTAACGCAGTTCATCTTTGATTTCCATGTTGCTTTATAATCCATGCTAGATAATTTCTTATTTGTAATATATCGGTCTTTCAAAAATTACCACCAAGGCTGGCTCAGGTTTAACATAAGGGAATTTAATATTAATAAAAGTTGTAGTTTCCAAATTTATTTTTACTGAAACTATTTTTGTAGCTATATAACATATAAATGTCATGTCAAATTAAAAAAGGTGAAACTGGCTACAAATAATGAAAATATGAAAAAATTTGAAAAAATGTTGTATATATCAAATCCACGTGAGTATTTTTTGTCCGTGTTTAATGAACTGCATTATATCATCACAATAATTGGTAAGTACAGCAGTGATATCTCCAGTCATTAATATGACTAGCTGAACTAATCTATTGACTGTTTTTAACCCTTTGACTATCTATATAACTTGACTAAGCTATAATGAAGTTACAATGACAGACTAGGAAAGAAAGAAAACAGAGCATAGTTATGGGGAAGAGACTGATTTAGACAGAACACACTATGAAAAAGACTCAACCACTGTGTACTGCTGTTTGCAGATGACACCAAGTTAGGTGGGAGTGTTGATCGACTTGAGCATAGGAAGGCTCTTCAGAAGGGCCTGGACAGGCTGGATCGATGTGCTGAGGCCAGTCATATGGGCTTCAATAAGGCCAAGTGCTGAGTTCTGCACTTGGGCCACAGAAATGTCATGCTATGCTACAGGCCTGGGCCTGAATAGCTGGGAAGCTGCTTGGCAGAATGGGACCTGGGGGTGTTGATCAACAGCCGGCTGAATAGGAGTCAGCAGTGTGCCCAGGTGGCCAAGGCCAACAGCACCCTGGCCTGTGTCAAAAACAGTGTGTCCAGCAGGAGTAGAGAAGTGACTGTCCCACTGTACTCAGCACTGCTGATGCCACATATCGAGTATTGTGTTCAGTTTTGGGTGCTGCAGTATAAGACAGATACTGAGGTGCTGGAGTGGGTCCAGAGAAGGGCAACAAAAGTGATGAAGGGTCTTGAGAATGAGTCTTTTGAGGAGAAGCTGAGGGAGCTGGGGTTGTTTGGTCTGAAGAAAAGGAGGCTCGGGGGGAGACCTTATCACTCTCTGCAAATACCTGAAAGGAGGTTTTAGAGAGGTGGGTATTGAAGGGGGATTTAAAGAGGTGGGTGTTGGTCTATTTCTCATAAGTCACAATTGATAAGACAAGAGGAAATGGCATCAAGTTACAGCCGGGGAGGTTTAGTCCAGACATTAGAAAAAGGTTCTATACCAAAGGGTTATCAAAAGCTGCCCAGGGAAGTGGGTGAATCATCATCCCTGGATGTATTTAAAAGCTGTCTAGATATGGTGCTTGAGGATATGATGTAGTAGTGGCCCTGGTAGAGTAGATAATAGTTGGACCTGATGATCTTAAAGGTCTTTTCCAATCATAGCAATTCTGTAATTCTGTACAAAAAGCCCCATATTTCTATGAAAGGAATAAAAATGAGGTCCAGAAGACAAACTTTTTTCTTAGTTTGAAAGAGAAAAAAGCACAGAAAGTTAAGAACAAAAGTACATATCAGCCAACAGTAGTAAAAGTTATTTTCCGTGTCAGTGATTAGACATCTAATGCTTAAGCAGTCAGAAGTCTTCCCTTTAAGGTATTGAAGTAATGGCATCAAAAGCTGCACATTTTAAAGTATTTTCGTTTACATAAAATGACCAAAGAAAAAATATATTGGAGAAAAAAGGCAAAATTCCTTTTGATCTGCTTGTTTACCACATAATATAAAAAGCAGAAAGGGTCCACTTTTCTAATGAGTAGAACTGCATCACCAGTAGTGCTGCATCAGAACCATGTTGTTTGGTTTTTGGTATTTATGACTGTAAAACTTACCACAAGCACTTTCTTTTAAAAAACCAAACAAAACAACAACAACAAACAACAACAACAAAGAAAACTGTGTCACAAGTGTGCTGCAATTATGCAGAAATGGGAAGCTTAGACTATTAATTAGTCTATATTCAATTTATCAGATGCACCTCAAAAAACTTCTTATTGAACCTCAAAAAAAAATAACTAAAGTGTTCTCACAGACTTAATTTCCTAATGTGAATCATTACCTGCTTCAACATGAAAACAACATAAAACTTAGTGTTATTATGTGAAATTCTCTACTATATTCATTAGCTGATATTCCAAATCTGAGTCACTTCTTATTGAACACACAGCTTTGTGACTACATGTAACTTCATTTACTAAATGGAGTATAACATTGTGAATATGTTAAAATATAGTTTATTAGAAGTTAAAACCAAAATAAGTATCACTTTTACTTTGTTACTATTTTTTATGATTTCATGTAGTAGATTATTATTGTCATATAAACCAGCATAGAAAACAAAGAAATTATAAAGATAACCTTATCATATTGTTTTAAAGTTCCCATATGCATGAGGAAAACATTGGAGATAATTTTTGAAGTGTTACTTGTGAAGAGAGACATTTGTGACAAAATTTTCAAGAGATGAATGCTTATGGAGGTGCTTCACTATAGAAGTAGCCCTTTCTGAAAATTAAGTATCAGATTATACTCTGGACACTTTGACTTTTGGCTATATGCTGCTAAAGGCAGGAAACCAGCATAATTTAAAGAGATGCACACAATTATGTCTCAAAAGGAACAATGTCATGACTTCTGGCTTAACACTTGATTTGTTCTCTTGAGGATCTAGAGGTTAAAACAGGTTAGCATGAAATGAAATAGGAGGCTAAAAACAAAGGAAAAAAATTAAAAATCATATTGAGCAGTTTGGTCTACAGGGTCTGAAATAAATTGTTGGCTAAGTAACTGCAATAAAAATAGTCACAGGGCAATGTATACTATGTTCAGCTGTGAAAAATAATATGAAAAGAAGTAATTTAGTTATTAATGGAATTTAAAAGCTAGTAAGTACTGCACGATGTCAGGATTCTGTCCACATCTAAGGGACAAGACCTCCTACGGTAATGATAGCAAAATATGATTCTTGAGAGACAGGTTACATATCCTTTCCTCCAAACTGCTTTTTTCTAGTAATTGATTGTCCATTTCTTAACTTGTTTTTCTGAGTGCTTTAGAAAAAACAGTGTCATGCGTAGTTTTGGGGTTTTTTGTGTCAAGGCAGAGGGGCTGTGCTCTCTTACTTCAGCTGTAAACACTTCATGCCTTTGACAAGCAATGCCCATCAAGGAGTTTCTATGCAAATTCTGCCTTTAAAGTGTGCAATATTTCTTGCCTCCTCTTCAATCTTGAGCTTTCCAGATTGTCTGTAGTACTGAAAGCTGGCAATAAATACATTCCAGCATGATCTGGCAATATGTAGGAGCCACACAGAGTTTTCAGGAGCAGGCAGGGGAGACAGTTAGGGAACAAGTTTGAGTTATCTCTTGCCTTGGCAGTCCAAGACTGTTCCTCTGCCCAAACACTTTGTTTACCCATGATAAGCAGCGATTCAGGAGATGGCTGGCATTTTTGCAAACATGTACACTACGGAAGCTTGAGAAGTGTAGCATATATGTGAAAGAAAGCACAAATTTCAGTACGTATTTATACAAATGTTAATTTTTGTACTATGCTCTTTAAAGAAAAGAGTTAACACTTCTATGCAATGAAAGATCTGTTTATTCCTCAAAAAATTGGCATAGAGTATCTGGAGGCTCTTAGAACTCCCTGTGTAGCCCTCATGGCATACAGATCTGAGGTTATTTTCTAAAAGCCTAAGAGAAGATTTTTTAAAAATGAAAAATGTAATTTATATTAAATGATAGCAATTTCAGATTAGAATCAGTTTGCTGATCCTATCTTATTTTGGGCTAATTTATTAGAGCAAT
>WUAM01000323.1:10037165-10089317 GCA_024336885.1 Actenoides hombroni
CTCCCTTTCCACTCCCCACGGAAAAAAAAAAAAAAATTTTTTTGTCAAAGGGGGAGGGGAAAAAATCTCCCCCCCCCCCCCCCCCCCGGTTTTTTGCTTAATGAAGTTGTCTTGGATGAAAAGATTGTTTGAAAATAAAATGAGTGAGACAAAAAAAAATGCCTGGCAGAAATAAGCAAGGGAATTCCTGCTGATAATGAATGTCCTTGATTGTGTTTGTCAGTCTTTCAACAAAACTGCTATCTAATAAAGGCTTTTATGAGCTTCCCCACTAAATGAAAAAAAAAAAAATTCTTTCAACATTTTATGTGATGTCTCTAGATATAATTCTAAACACAGATCAATTCTTTATATATGGCGAGGTAATACTTTAAGCCAGTTGAAACCTAAATTAAGTTTTGGTTAGTGTATTTTCTAAATCTCCCTCCTAGATACAAAGCTCAATTTGTTTTCTTCAAAAGAAAAGTTTTTATTTTAATTTTTTATTATGATTATTTTGAAAAATTTATTCAATGAGAAGTTTTGCTGAGTTTCAAGTCACAGATAGTGGCAGATGTTTGGTGGTCATTTACATTTGTTTTTTCTTCATTACAAATGCACCAATCATTTTAACTAAAAATGTAAGCCCTTTTTTTATTGTGTCCTATGAACTACATTATAACGTTGAAACAGAAGGTACTCTGTATTTTAATTTTTTAATTTAAAAAGTCCTTCTGTTTAAACTATGTCCTCTAGTTCAACAGTAAATTGAGCTAAGGGACTGAAGTTATGTGATTTATAGGAGGTTAGATTAGATTATGTCAGTAACTTAATGTCACTTTGCAAAACTATTGGTACTGTTCTGAGATAATCACTAAGCTCATTCCATACACAAACATCTCAGGACTATAGGGCAATATTATCTCATATGTTATGCTGCAAAAACATGTCCATACTTCTTGAAAGTTCTGTTCAGAATTGAAAATGGACTGTTTTCAGTTGGAGTGGAGTCAAAGTGAAAAATGTCTATCCCTCATGTATCCTACATCATCCTCACAGCAGGCTGTGTTCACAGCCCTCTTCAATGCCTAGATTTCCCTGTGAGGAAGCAAGAACAAATAACTGAGGAACCTCAGAAGGTTATCCAGATTAGATTATAGATTATCAAGTTGTTTGGTTGTTTGTTTTTTTCCCATGGATGATTAAGAACTGAGTGTTTGAGAAGGTCTTGTCTCAGGAGTTATTCCCATCACTTTTGTACCCTAGGCATTGTAAATGTGGAAGTTACCCCTTAGGTTTAGTTTGGTTTATTTCCCTGTTTCAAACATTTCCTTCTTTGTTAGTACTGGCTTGCCTTCACAAGTGAAGTAAAAGAGGAGCACATAAACATTATGTTGGCTTCAGTGTCTTAATTACTACTATCTGAGAGGGATTACCTAATTCAGTAAAAAAATAACGCTGCTGGAGCTGAATCTATTTAGCTGAAATGGCTTTTTGGACAGAAAACTTTCCCTAAAATATTGTGAAATTTGTTATAAGAATAGACAAATTGTGTTGTCTTTTAGACTGAGCGGAAGCTGAGCACCGCATGGTTGCTCGCTGACTACACCCCCCACCCCTCCATTGGGATGGGAATGAGAATAGGGAGAAAAAGGCAAAATCTCATGTATTGAGATGAGGAGAATTTAATAGAACAATGCAAGAGGCGAAGAAACAACAGTAGTAACAGTAAGAGTAATGGAACAATATATAAAGTGAGTGATATAAACCACACCAGCTGCCTAGATCTGCATCTACCAGAGATCCAAGTGACCTGCCTGGCCCACCCTCCACCATTATATAGTGAATATGATGTCAGTATGGTATTTAATATCCCACTGGTTGGTTTGGTTGTCTGTCCTGACTGTGGCCCTCTCCCAACCTCTGGTGAAAATTAATCCTACCCTAGCTGAACCCAGGACACATTGCTATTCATTTTTCACCGCCTGATGACCTAAATAAATTAAACTGCAGCTGTTTTTCTAAAACTAGACAATGTTTTATAATATGTTTATATTCTTAGCATCATGGAGAAGAATCCTTTTATTCTTTCTATAAAAACTGGCAACTAGCAATACACTTTGGAAAAATGTAAGCTGAATTCTGAATTTTCTGGTACTTGCAAACAGCATGATGCTCTTTTTCCCATGTGCAGGAAAATAAATTAGTGTGACTAATAGTTTAATTTATTTACAATTGTTTCCTTCCAAAAAACATATATTAAAAAAGCAAGTTATGTACTGGTGTGATACAGGAAAGTCCTATGCCTGATGTTCCAAGGTAGCCTGAAGAATCTGAAAATGAAAAGAAAGGATTCAAGGAAGACATGAGATACAATAAATTCATACATTTTTCAGACTTTGTCTAGGGAAGGCCATAACCAGCCTGATCAAACTATGAAGTTAGCAATGATTTGAGCAGGAGGACTGCCACAGGTCCCTACCAATCAAAATTATTCCATGATTTGTTTCCAGTAATTTAGATCAAAAGAACAAATTAGTATTTTATTCTACTGTGGCAACATGCATTTTCATTATTTAATTAAAATATTTGTATTGGAGTTAACAACCATATATAAGCCCATAATAAAAGTGGGTGATTCAAGAAAAGTTTGTAAGAAATTAAGCTAGAAAATATCTAATACAGTTGAGATTTAGTAGGCTAGAAAGGA
Organism: Actenoides hombroni; assembly: GCA_024336885.1. Lineage (NCBI taxonomy): Eukaryota > Metazoa > Chordata > Aves > Coraciiformes > Alcedinidae > Actenoides > Actenoides hombroni. The sequence continues at coordinate 10,039,855 of WUAM01000323.1, forward strand.
TTTGTCTCTAATTTTGGCTTAATCAAAATGTGACAGCTGTAAACGGGGGTCACATTTTGCTTGTGTAATTGGTTAGGCTGCTAAGTAATAACATATGTTATGGAAGCAAGTAGACTGTTTTCTCACAAGAATTTCACATGATTTATTTCCTTTATCAGATGCTTCTTCTCATTTAGCTGTTCTATACAATAAAAGAGATGTATACACCAATTGCAGTTCTAAAGTTTATTGCTCTAATCATGACACTGGTATGTGATATATTGCTTCTTATTTTGTATTATAAATTGCTGTGCAGAGTCCTGACAGAATAGAACATAGTATGGCTTTAGTTTATGATCAGAGTACTAATTTCATGTTACTTTGCAGAATAATTTCTGTCATAATTCCTTGTTTCTTTATCTAAAACTTTTCTTGTTTTGATGCTCTAAATCTCTTCCTTGACAAAAAAAATATGTTCTTTGAATAACTATAATTATACCTGGAGAGGAAGACTTGTCCTTTTGCTAATTGCATCTAGCTGGCTAGCACAAATTGTATGAATACATATGTTTCAAATAATAAATCAGTATGAAATTATGAAGATTATGAGATTATTACAAATTAAGAGAAGTGGAATAATGCAGATTTTAATCTGCCAGAAGAGACAGAGTAGATCTAAATTTTGACATGATTTGAAAATGCAGAGCAGACTTATCCCTATAGTAAAACTTTCTCAAAACTGACACCTTAAGTATTCCCAAGTAAATATAACAGACTCCATTAAAATTGTCTTATTGCTATTAATTTTATACAGATGGTACTCAGACACTATGGTAGTAATTTGAAGATGAGACTGGCAAGATCAGAGAAGGAAGAAGTAAGGTTGAGGGGTCTTTTTATAATGTGGAAATTTAGTAAATTGTTCACGTGTTTGGCCTGTTTAGGAATGGTGCTACTGAAGAGGAGAGAAATATCACGTGGAATATTAAATATTTCAATGAGTTAGTACATGGAAGACTGGGGAACTCCAGAAAAACAACTAAGATGAATAGGTAGTCTAATGGAATACAAAATTCATTAGTAACAGATTAACATAAGTAGTAAGCTGACTTACCCTAAGAGTTCCTAAGTGAGTACATTAAACTCACTATTACCATATAGTCAGGTAGAACAATGAATAAAGGGAAGTTTAAAAACTGCAACTACTTCATTTGGTAAATAGATGAATAAAAATATTTTCTGGAGACGTGTAAAAAATAATGATTGGTACAAGGAAGGTAATTGAATTGTGCTAGTTGCTGCTTTTGGAAACACGAGAGCAGAAATATCTTTAAGAAATTCAAAATCCACAAAATTCTAAACACCATAGTGATTAAACCTGTTTGCCCCCCTATGTATACCTCACTTCTGGAACACCAGGCATCAGTTATATTGAGGAGAGTTACTTAGATATAAAATTCTGTCTCTATTTGCTTATTCTTCCTGCCTTCTTTTCCAGGACAAACTGTATCAAGTACAGATAAACTGGCAACTGGCTTTAGTCAGGGGCCTTTAGCACACATGTTATGCCTGTGTAACTCCCTTGTCAAATTCAAACTGCATTTGAATCTGTGTGTACTTAAGCATTCATAGTGAGAATTAATAAAAATATATCTGTTATGGCACAAATGCCAATCATCAGAAGAAAGCAATAACAATTTAAATGTATACTAGGTGGTAAATATGGGGCTGTTTTCTCAGCACATCTGCTGTGTAATACGTGTGCTATTTATTAATATAAAATCCTTAGCAAGCATCTGAATTATTTTGTTTAACAAAATTATTTAAAATAAAAGATAAATTCTGATTAATAGGAAATTCCCATTAACTTTTCTTGTTATACAAAAGGTAATAATCTGGTTTCTTGATAAGAATAGTGTCTGCATAGTGATTCTGCAATAAAGTTGTCATTTTGTGGATATAAATAAATGAAACACATGCTAAAGATGCAGAGTGATAATTCTGACCCATCCCCAACAACAAACAAATATTACCATAATTTTGTGTCGTCGTGCTAATGACAGACACTGTTTGGGTTTTTTTTAGAAAAAGTGTTCTAAACATCTGTTGTGTTACACAACTATTGCATGTCACCATAGCAGAACACCAGAGAAAAGGTACAGGGAGATCTCTACTGTGTTTGAACCTCACTCTTTCCAAAAGAAGATCTGCCTCTGATTTACTTTTAATTCTAAGCCTGAAAAAGTTTCATGAAATAATTTCTTTTGTGGATTTAATTTTTTAATGTGTCTTTGTTGTTTAGCTTGCATATTGATAGCTAAACTAATACCAGTGATTTCATACCTTTCTGGAGTTAAATTTCAATGAAATAATTTCCAAAGGACACTTCAATTTTTGTAGCAACCTTTTAGGTGCTATAGATGCATAAGGTAAGGCTATTTTGGAGCATTCCATTTTAGAGTAGTAATTAAGGCAGTTACTTTTATGGTTATTGTTGTTAGCCATGTTAGTAACCTTTTCAGACTGTTTAATCAAGAAAAAAAAAATCTCAATTTTCTAATGCGATTACAGTTAATTAATTTCTAATATGCACATTTTTTTCTTTACAGCTTTTTGTCTTTTATGTACACAGAAATTTTATGTCATGTTATGACATTGATAGCTAGGGAAAGATTAGTTGTTTCATGGTAGTTTGACTGTAAATATAAGAGCTATTATTTCTTCCATATTAATGTTGAATCTAGCAATATATGTGGAATAAGTAATTGCATATTACCCAGAATGCTTTTCCAGGTTGTATATATTTCATAAGAAGCTTCTATTTAAAGTTAATCAGGGAGTGAATGTAAAATAGAGCATTTTCTGATTTTTAGGAATGAGAAATTTATTTAGGAAGGTTTCTTGTTGATAACCTTGCATGTGCATTTATGAACTCAGAATCTTTTGAACACTTGAACATAGCTTGAGTTCTACTCTGAACAAAGTTGGTAAAGCAAATGATGCAACCACCATGGCACTCTGAGTTTATAAGCAGTTACATGCCTAAATATGTACCTTACTCTAGTATGTAGTCTTAAAGTCAATTATTGCAAGATTAGAAAATTAAGAACATGTCCATATATGAGCTAAAAGTTCATTCTAAATGCTGCTTTTTGTTGGGTTTTTTTGTTGTTTTTAAGGTGGAAAACAGTCTTTTAATTTCTGCCGTTTGTAGTAGTTGTTGGTTGTTATAAGTAATGATAATGTGTGCTACAGGACATGTGCATCTATCATTTTTTATATGTAATAAGTAGGCTGGAGATTATGAATGATTTCTACTATGAAATTACTGGGAATCCTTTGTTTTTAAATAAAAGGAAGAAAGCAAGGACATATGAGATAACTAGTAGCTCATAAAAATTGGACGAGTTGTTCAGCATAACATCTTGAGACAATTAGAAGAATGAATTTCTAGTGCACAAAATTTGTATAAGTAGTAGAAAATATGAATCGTTCTCTCCTTTTTCTAACTAGATACAGTATATTGTGTTGAGCACAAGGGAAAAATATCCATGTACTTTATAAAGCAGTAATTCATGCTGAGTGGATATGAACAGTCATTCAGAGAACAATTGATTTTACAGTATTGTAGTCTGGGTTGGAATCTTATGCATTCATTGCACTATATGCTATTAAAATTTATATATAAAGTTCACATTAAAGTGGCTGTTTTAATAGGAAAATATTTTAGAAATGAAACTTCACCATCTTAACTGCAGAAGAGGATTTTTTCTACCAGTATCTTCTAATCAATTGAAGCGTGAAGTCTTCATAAAGGTGAAGTAAATAGAATAAAATATTAGAAATTACTAAATATTTTGTCTTATCATGTTTAAGAACTATGAAAAATCTTCAACAGCTTTGATATGTCCTAAAGTAATGTGAAGCATTTAGTCAGTACTTTTTATAGATAGTATTTGGCTATAATATCAAAATCTCAAGCGTACATAGTATATAAAAAAAAAAACCAAACAAAAACCCCCACATAGAATAATAGAATAGTTTGGGTTGGAAGGGACCTTTAAAGGTCATCTAGTTCAACCCCTCCCGCAATGATGAAAGACATCTTTAACTAGATCACATTGCTCAGAGCCCTGCCCAGCCTGACGTTGAATATTTCCAGGGATGGGGCATCTACCATCTCTCTGGGCGACCTGTGCCAGTGTTTAACCACCCTCATTGTAAAACAATGTCTTCTTTATATCTAGTCTAAATGTACCTTCTTTTAGATTAAAACCATTACCCCTCATCCTGTTGAAACAGGCCTTACCAAAAAAGACTGTCCCCATCTTTCTTGTAAGCCCCCTTTAAGTACTGAAAGGCTGCAGTAAGGTGTCCCCAGAGCCTTCTCTTCTCCATGCTGAAAAACCCCAACTCTCTCAGCCTTTCTTTGTCGAGAGGTTTTCCAGCCCCCTGATACCTCTGTGGTCCTCCTCTGGACCCACTCAAACAAGTCCATGTCTTTTTTCTGCTGAGGACTCCAGAGCTGGACACAGTACTCCATGTGGGGTTGCACAAGAATGGCATACAGGGGCCAAATCACCTCCCTCAGCCTGCTGGCCACTCTTTTTTTGATGCAGCCCAGGATATGGTTGCTCTTCTGGGCTGTGTACGCACATTGCCAGCTCATGTCCAGCAGTTCCTCTGCCGGTACCCCCAAGTCCTTCTCCACAGGGCTTCTCTCAAAAGAATAAATGGTGGCTTGTTTGCAGCTGAGATGAGTATGAAATTTGAATCAAGGAAAGACATCAAGGTAATGGTGCAGTTAAATGCATGATTAGTATGAAATGACTTTAAATAATTTACTCTTGCTGGTCTGACTAGCATGAAGCAGGAAGTACCTGAAGCTAGTAGTTAAACAGTTACCAAACTGGCTTTTTCTGAGACAAGGTTACCCAACTCAAATGGATGTAATTAATTAGTGTTTTAAGTGGAAGAGCATAACAATATCAGAAGGTAAAACGAAAGCAGTTGTTTTGGGTTTTTTTTTTCAGTGTTGCTTTACCAAAAGTAGCGTGACTAATTAAGATGTGACTCTGCTAAATGTGTTTAGGACACAATATTTTGATCCTGGTTTGCTCTGTCAGTTTGAATGGTTAGTTATTTGGATCTCAAAGGTAGAAGCAAAGGTTCAGTTTAGTTACAGGCAGTTGTTTTGCCTGTGGACAAAAAGCAAAAGATTTCAGTGTTGTAGTGTGTTTGAAGTCTCAGAGAAAATTAGTCCAAGTGTTTGTCAGCATACGTCAGAACCAGTAAGCCTACCCCTGATCAATTCTTATTGCCTGTGGTGGTGATGTTGCAGTGAGAGTTTATTTTGTGCTGTAAGGGGGAAATAAAATGTGAATATAGTTTGGGAAAATTTTGTAATGAAATATTTTTAAACTAGAAGCTTTTTTTTGAACTAGAAAAGCACACATATATGGTGATTGTGAGATTAAACCATAACCTCATATATGATTATATATGATAAATACTTTTATTGATAGGGCAACCTTAGAAATTGTGTTAGAGGCACTGGACCCTATGAATTTCAGGATTCAGGAAAGTAATTTTGTAGTTTGCTAGACCCAGCTTTAGTGTATTCTAAGACCAAGGAGGGGTCTCCTGTTCTGGTGAGATAAATGTGAAGCTGCTGTGGTTCTGTGTCTCAGTGGCCTAGCCAGTGGTGAGTCGAATCACGCATCCTACATAGGCAGATGTAAGCATCATGCAGTACACACACTTGTCTGACCACACAGATCAAAGCAGGGAGAAAACAGTTTCTTTACCAGCACCAGCATAAACACACAAACACGAACCAGATGAACACCTGATCTTGTTCCTGCCCCTTCAAACTGATCAGGATTGGAGTTTGCTATTGCTCACATCCAAATCCATCCTCAACACCTGAGTTTTAGACATTCAATCATTTCACCCAGAATTGTGCCTCAGGCTCCAGTTTCCTACAATTGTTGTCACCCAGAGCTATGGGCCCCCCAGACCTCTTGAGTGATTGGCACTGAGAAACCTCATCCAACAGAGGTTCCAATTCAGCCTGATGTTCTCTAGTAGATCATGCAGATACATGCAGACTGGAAAGTGTACTTACACAGAAGATAGTTTGGACTAGAATAAACTATGAGATAGCACAGACTGTGGTGATCAGGTGCAACACTTGGCCAGGCAAATGTACTCAGCTACTGGCTAACATGTGAGTGTCCCCTTTTTTCCTTATGTTTTTCTTAGTTACAATCATAGAATGGTTTGGGTCAGAGGGGACCTTTAAAGATGACCTAGTCCATAGGCAGGGGCATCTTTCACCATATTAGGTTGGCCAAAGCCCTGTCTGACCTGACCTTGACCACTTCCAGTGGTAGGAGATCCAAAATTTATCTGGGCAACCTGTTCCAGTGTTTGATCACCCTCATTGTAAAGAATTTCTTCCTTATATCTAGTCTAAATCTATGCTCCTTTAGTTTAAAAATATCACCCTTTGTCCTATCACTACAGGCCCTGGTAAAAACCCTATCTCAATCTTTCTTATAAGCCTCCTTTAAGTACTGAAAGGCTGCCATAAGGTGTCCCCAGAGCCTTCTCTTCTGCAGGCTGAATGACTCCAACTCTCTCAGCCTTTATGGGAGTGTGTTCCAGCTCTCTGATAATTTTGACAACCATCCTCTAGACCTGCTTGAGCAGGTCCATGTCTTTCTTGTGTTGAGGGCCCCAGATCTGAATGCAGTACTCCAGGTAGAGTCTCAGGAGAGTGGAGTAGAAGGGCCAAATTGCTTCCCTTGACCTGCTGGCCACACTTCTTTTGATGTGACCCAGCATATGGTTGACTGGGCTGTGAGCATGTATTGTTGCTTTGTCCCCCATTTTTCAGCCACCAAATCCTTCCAAATCCACCCAGATTCTTTCCTCCTGCTTTTTCTCCTTCTGCATAAGATATCCCATAATAAATTTTATACAATCCTTGAAATTTTTTCCTCTCTGCCTCAGAATGAATCTTAACACCTCTTTAGCTAACAATCACCTTTAGATCGCAAAATGTTAGGGGAGACACTTTCTTCCCTTGAGTCACCTTGAAGGGTTGCAGATGAGGGAAGTCTGTCAAGGGTTAGGTTTGGGCTGGCCACTAGATGGATGACAGATGGTCTCTATTGATGCCTCTCCCTTTCTAAAGGGAAGAGAAAGGAAATAAAGGAGAGAGATTTATGGATCATTTAGAGACTGCAGAAGTCCCAGACAGGACTCAGCAGCAGATGGGAATCAGATTCAGGAGATGGATTCTGGAACTGGATTCCACAGCACATGGATTGGGTTTGACAGTCTTACCTGGATGCCATCCTTTGAAGAATAAGAGCTTGTCCCTTGTGATCTCTCAGCTTTATACTGAATATGACATATATGAGATGGAATACCTCTTTGGTCAATTTAGGGTCACCTGTCCTGTTCGCTCCTCCCCACAGCTGTGACCTGTTATTTTCTGCACCCTCAACATGGTATTTAAGATTTAGTAATGACCTTGGTCTGTATAGGAGCAAGTATAAGCAAGAGCCTTTCTGCACACCAATCATTGGTAGTATCTCTAAATATCAAGCGTTATCACTTCCAGAAGCAGACACTGCAAAAAACTTACTAACTTCAGAAAGTGCAGTTAGTTAGAAGAGACTGAGCTGAAAAATAAAATTACTGAACAGAATTAGCTCTGTTCTAACTCAAACTAGGACAATATTCAATCATTCTGTAATGGTCTCAAGAGTGTTAATTTAGTGTGCTTTGTTTTCATAGACTAGTTTACTAGAGTTCCTCCACCTATCCCTATTAGGATGTTGACTACATTAGAAATCTAACATAAATTTTACCAAATATTTGAAAATGTTGACTCCTCAGTTAAAAGGAAAAATGTTTTGACCCCTCTGTATTTGCTAAAAAAGAAAAGCATCTGTAATTGCATTTGGCTGCAAAAATAATCACACCTCTCCTGAGCATATTGTTAAAACGTGATTAGAACTTATTGGCACATCAGGCTTTGAATGCTAAACACTTAGATTAAGAAACTGCTCAGATGGATTAATGATAGAAGAGTCCATGAAAGACTGTTAAACATGAAGGTACATGACAGTTCCCTTGGGTGAGGAAGGCTCCGAGTTCTAGAAAACTGAGATGTGTATTATGGGAAAGCATCATCAAAAGTCACCCTGGTCCTATGCTGTTCGCTAGACATCTTCTGTTGAATGTTGTTATAGACAAGATACAAAGCTAGGCAAGCTTGTGATTTGACTATAACTATCATTATATTCCTGTGTATATAACTGATTGTTAATTGATTGATTAATAATCAGAACTTAATATATCTGTAGCTTAGCTTACCAGGAAATTTATTATCTAATGTGTTCCTTATTCCCACTAGCCAATGGTATTATCTCGTATCCATTTATAAGCTCTATTTATTAGCAGCTTTCTCCTTTGTGACTGAATGTCTGGATTTCTGCTGTCTTCCTCACATATATTTCTGGCAATTTTCCTGAAGGGCCAGGTGGATTCTGTCTCCATTTTTGTCCATTTTGCTGTAGTTAATTACAGCATTTCCAGTGGACTACCTAAAGCTCTGAGCAAGGTATTGTTTGGGCTGATTTTTTTTATTTTGGACCACTTTGGAAATATTTTTATATTTTAAAGTAGTCTATACTTTTCCAAGTTTTAAATTTCATGGGACTGTCATCATAGTGATGAAGCTGTATGTTTAGCCATACAGTTTGGGATGACATAGTCTGCAACATAATCTTCTATGATTACCTTACTTATAAGATAATTATCCTTGATCAAACTGAAATTTCAAGTTTGAAGATAGAGTGATACCCTGAGAAGAAAGGACTGAAGTTATAGAACAAAACTATGCCTGAAAGAAGTGGAATTTCAAAATAGTTAGAAATACAAGAGGAAAGATTTTCTAAATAATCAGTTTCATACCTTTTTTGGAAGGAAGAAGGTAATTTGAATATTTTTTTCATGTTGATGGATTTATTCTAAATTTTTTATATCTCAGAAAAATGGATGATAGTTATAGGTAGTTATTCATGTCTACATTGAAAAGCAAGAGGGAGGCATTCTTATATTCTGTTTCACAGTCTGTTGCTCTACATTTATGCTAAGTCATGCATTTAGATGTGTGGAAGGAGCATCATGATCAAAATGGTAGGGTATGAGAAAAAACATGGAAGAAATTCCTAAGAATTTAGTCCAAAAAAGCAGACTAAGTATATTTGAAATAAGTATGGCCACGTACTTAAAAAGTATAGAAAAAGCCATCTACATTATTAATGCATGTTTAAAATTTAGAAATTTAAGAGGCCTAACAACCTACCCAATCTATAGGATCTCTGCAAGAACTCTTTGAATCATTTAAAAAGGGATAAGAGGTTATTCTTGAGCAAAACTTTGGAGTCCCTTCAGCTAAAATATTTCTGCTTCTCTGAGCATATTACATTGCATGTATAATATTTGGAGATATAGATCTGCAGAATTAGTCAGGTTGGAAGATACATCATCTAGTTCAACCTCCTGCTCAAAGCAGAGTCAACAAATCGTGTTGCTTTCGCATGGTCTTGAAAACCTCCAAGAATGGAAATTCCATAACATCTCTGTCCAACTCGTTCCCGTGATTATTTTCCTCATAATTAATTATTTCTTCCTGTATCGAGTTAAAGCCTCTCATCCCTAATTTCAGTTCATGGTTGTCACTCTTTTTCTTTTTTGCTGTGCACCTCAATAACGTGCCTGGCTCTGTCTTCTCAGTAACCACCTCTTCAATACTGAAGCCTGTTACTTATTCTTCCCAATCCTGAACAAGTTCAGCTGCCTCAGACTTCATTCTCAAGGCAAGTGCTCCAGCCTTTGACAGCTTGGGAGCCTCCTGCTAGACTTGCTTCATTTGATAAATGTTTTGTATAGGAGCACATAAGGATCCACTATTAGACACAATATTATAGAGGTGATCTAACAAATTCTGAGTAAAGAGGAGTAATTGCTTTCCTCAATCTACTGGCTACTCTCATATTAATACAGCCCAGTATACTGGTAGCCAACTGTCCTTGGGACCCTCAAGTCTTTTTTCAGCAGATCTACTCCCCAAGGAGGCATTCCTAGGTTTGTACCCATTCAGGGGTTAGTCCATCCTAGGTGCAGGACTTTAAATGTCTCCTTGTTGAGTTTCATGACAGCCTATTGGCCTAATCCTTTAGGTTTCCTAGATGCCTCTAAGTGTCAGCCCTGTGCTCAAATATATCGATTGCATCCTCCAAATTAGTTTTGTCAGATTGATAAGGATTTTGTCTCCTCCTCCAGCTATGGACAGAAGATGCTAAGCAAGTTAAATCCCAGAATAGACCCCTGAGGAATACCACTTCTGACTGGTCTCTAAACAGTACAAATCATTTACCACTAACGACCCTTTGAGTCTGGAGTGTGGTTGTCCAAACTACCATAGCTAGTACTGTGTATTTTAGCAATTGTTTATACAATCTAGTCTATGAGTGGGTGGGGTCTTTCCAAAATAATCAGGGCTGGTGAGAGTGATACTAAGCTAGTGTGCCTTTCTGTCAGACTTAAAATGCTCAAATGAACTTGGACCCATGCTAGTAAAAGCCTTTAAGTGCTGCACAGCACTTTAAGGATTTGCTAATTCCAATCTCTCCAAACTATCTGAGAGGCATCACTAAGTGTAGATATATCCTCAGAGACTCAACAAATCATCTCTGTTTTTACATACAGGTGTCTAGTTGGCTTATTCAGTCTCTTTTCGAAGATTTTGCAGTTTTAAAATGGGTTTAAAAAAATCCTTTTAAAAAAAGTTCCTGTTACTGTAATACTGTCTTCCTCTTTTGCATCAGTAAGTATTTTCGTGTGTAACTTAAATATATTAACTTGTATAACTTAATCATTCTTGTCTTCCACCTTTCATCTTAGTTTTATTGGCATTTCTTTCTTTGTTTTCCCCTCTACTCCTGCTCTTCCCTTTTCTTTTTCTTCAAGCTGTTATTCTGTTTGACAATAATTGGCTTCTTTTTTAGTGGAATACGCTTGCTTTGGATATGATTTAGAACAAACTTGAATACATTCCAGTGTCTTTTGTTATTGCCTTTAAATGGATTTTTTTAGTTAATCCTTTAGAATTAATTATTTTTAAAGATTTTTGAGGCTTCTTAAAAGCAACAATAAAAATTGCTGTGGCTTTAGTAATGTTTAGAAAAAAAATCACAAACCTTAATTGGTTATTAGTGGCATTATAATTGATACTGTTAAGCAGCTCCTGGACCTTGAGCTCTGTTGTTAATTAGAGGCAGTAGTGTCTCCTTCCCTCTGAGACTTCTTTATGAAAGTATTTTGCTTAATAACACAGGGTTATCAGCTTTCAGTTGTCTTCTGAATGAAACCTTCCAAATGACACTACCTGTTGTATCTGCCTTGTGAGGCTTCTTGCAGCTTTTTTCAGTACTAAATATTTTGGCTGAATCAAAGCACATACTTGTGTAACACTTGCATGGTCTGCACTTGTTTCATTAGCAACCTATGATAAGGTTTGTATTCTGCCATTTTTTGTTGAAATATTTTTTCCTTCCTTAGACTTTCTATTTTCTGAATGTTTATGAGATACTTTCCATGCTCTTAAAGTAAACCCATACTCTGTTGTAAGTCTTCTCATTATACATATAGTTTGGAGTAGTTAATATAAGGGGTCTAGGAAGAAGAACTGAGATGAATATGTACACATTCAGCATGATGGAATAGTAATTTTGGGAAGGGAAAAGTAAAGTTCTCTGTCAGAATTATAAACAAAAGAAGAGATGCTGGTAGTCAGAGAATGATGTTGCATGATATATATAGACAGGGAACTTTCATAGGTAAGATAATTGAAGCAAAAAGAAATTTTCCAGTGAAGGAGACAAAAGGAGGAGGTACACAAACTGCAGTCTAAGGAATCCTGTAGGAAGATAACTGATAGTTAGAGATGAATAGCAGAAGCAGGCTCTTACAAACTTCTTAGGTTAGGAGGAGTAACAATCTGATTCAAACCTATGTTATTTGTTGAATCTTAAAGTAATTTATAATACATTGTATGGCATATTACTTTTGTTTGTAATTAGATAATATCTGAACATATGGAACATTCCTTTGCTGGTACTTAACATGCTACACTAACCAATATTTCTTTGATGGATATTGAAATATTTAATCCTGAAACAGATGCTCTCCACAAAGTATTCTGTTCTAAGCATTTCAAATAAATAATACTGTTTTTTTCCCATTTTGTCTTAATTAAAAATATATGTAATGTTTTCAATTAAATGAATGATGTGCATTGCTTTTATAGTGATGTTAGCAGAGCTATGCATATGCAAATTTTTGAGGGCAGTCAGATAGATAGGTTCGCTGGGCCAGGCTTTTTATCAACCAGGGGCATGCTTCATAATGTCCAAAACACCTGAACAGGCCAGGGTCTATTATCTGTTAAATTCAGTGGAAGTTATGTACCTAAAGGCTTTTATTTTATTCTAAACTTTTAGTTGAGGGCAGGAGAGAGCTTTCTTTTTGCTGTATGTGCTTTGATGTAATATATTTACTGGTATATGCTTATAAATTGTCATATGCTTTTGAAAGTAAGTTTGCAGGTGACACCAAGTTGGGAAGGTGTGTTGATCTGCTTGAAGGTAGGGCGGCTCTACAAGGGGATCTGAACAGGTTGGATTGATGGGCCGAGGCCAGTGGTATGAGGTTCAATAAGGCCAAGTGCTGGGTCCTGTAGTTGGAGTCACAACAACCCCACGCAATGCTATGGGCTTGGGGAAGACTGGCTGGATACCTGCCTGTCAGAAAAGGATCTGGGGGTGCTGGTCGACAGCCAGATGAATATGAGCCAGCAGTGTGCCCAGGTGGCCAAGAAGGCCAACAGCATCCTAGCTTGTATGAGAAATAGTGTCACCAGTAGGACTAGGGAAGTGATAGTGCCCCTGTACTCTGCACTGGTGAGAACACAGTATGAAGACTGTGCTTGGTGTTGGGCCCCTCACTATAAGAAGGGCATTGAGGTGCTGGAGCATGTCCAAAGAAGGGCGACAAAGCTGGTGAAAGGTTTAGAAAACAAGTCTTATGAGGAGCAGCAGAGGGAACTGGGGTTGTTTAGCCTGGAGAAAAGGAGAGAGGGGAGACCCTTATCTCTCTCTAAAACTCCCTGAAAGGAGGTTGTAGTGAGGTGGGTATCGGTCTCTTCCCCCATGTAACAAGCAATAGGGCAAGAGGAAATGGCCTTAAGTTGTGCCAAGGGAGATTTAAATTGGATATTAAGAAAAATTTCTTCATTGAATGGGTTGTCAAGGTTTGGAACAGGCTGCCCCAGGAACTGGTGAAATTACCATGGTATTTAAAAGACATGTATATGTGGTGCTGAGGATCATGGTTTAGTGATGACCTGGCAGTGCTGGGTTAACAGTTGAACTTGGTTATCTTAAAGGTTTCTTCCAACCAGAATGATTCTATGATTATTCTTTTTCTATTTTCTCTTTCTAATAATCCAGACATTACACAATATAAAAATAACTGAAAATTAGCTGTACTGGATGTACTCTATTTTAATTAGCTTTTCTAAGACCAAGAGAGAGAAAGTGAGCTTTAGTTAACATAGTATCATTTCAGAAGAGTTGACTCCTGAAATAGGTGGGGGAATAGACTGAAGAGATTTCAGATTTGCAATTTTCCTGTGGCTACACTTGAAATTTGCGCTGAAATCCACAGAACAATTCAGCATTTTTCTGTTTGTTTTTTTTTAATGTAATTGAAAATTATAAAAGTATAAGAAGGTGACGCATTAGTGAAGTAGAAAATAGTTAAAGAGGAGGACTACATGCCTGCACTGGTGTGATTTTCTGTAAAAGCAAACGGTAGGTTCATGCTAAATGGATGGAAGAAACATGAAGGGTGAAAGAGAGGTTGAAGTTCATGAAAGGAAAGAAGGACCGAAGGAATGTTGAATTGAACTCTTAACAGCCTAACAGGCAACAGGGTAATTTGGACATAATGCAAATACACATTTATAAGTGCTGTGACAGTGGACAGTGCTATTCTCGGCTTGTAAAACTACAAGTCTGGAAGTCATGGGGATATGGTTAATCCTAGCTTGAGTACTGAAATGAACTTCTATGGCTGTAGAAGAAATGAAATTAAGATACTGGTATGCAGGTGATACATAATTTATGTATACATAGGTGAACTTTTGCAAGCAGGTATTATAGGAGAAAGCATTGTTTCATATTTTGGAATACATCATGTCACACGTGAATATTCAATTTAACACTTAGTTTGCTAAAAATGGTCATGTCTTTCTCAGAAACTATCATTGTATTGCTGTTTACACAATAGTCTAAGTAAACAAAAATGCACTTTTTAAATAGCTACCTAAGTAATATATTTTTGCCTATGTCATTTTATAATGAATGTTAGGGTAAGATTAAATTAATCTAAGAGGGTATGATTGATAGTACCAGTTTGATTTAATTCTTTTATTACCTGATATGTGTAGAAAGGCATTTACTTGTAGTTTAATGATGGTAGTTGTTTTACTACAGTGAGGCAAACTTTAAATGGTTGGGTTTTATTTTGTGTAGATTTTTGTATACTTTGCGGTTAGTTTAAAAGTGATACTTCCAACTCTATTTGTAGCCCATTTATCTTCCATTTAGATGTTAGAATATGTAGATTATTTTCATCATATGGTTCTGTGTCGTATAAAACCATTCCACCATTATGTCAAATGTCTTTTAGCTGTCTTTAGTAGTATTCAGACAGTAACCCAGTTTCTTCGGTGCTATAAAGTATTCAACTATATGTTTTTAATTTTAGCTGAAATTCATGTTAGAGACAGAAACAAAAAGACATTATAAATGTTAACAGTACAAAGTACAATTTCATACTAAAAATAAGATTTTTTGACAAGATTCTGCCTTCAAATGTTATTCCCACCAGCCATCTCAAGGAATCTGACTTGTACTCACATGCTAAATGACAGAACTCTAAACCCTTCAACCTGGAAAGTGTAGTATATGAATCCTAAAATGTTTTATTTATAGAATCTAGGTCTGCACTCAGAGATGAAGACTGTCATCACTGCTTTTTCGAAATTAGTATTAAACATTTCTCTTTGAGGTTTGTTCTCTTTGACCAGTACAAAGCTCATGTTTATTCTGCTTTTAAAAGGAGTGTGTTCCTTCTTCTCTGCTGAGGTTCTGAAGCACAGGTAACTGACTATCAGTAAAGCTTTGAGATCTGTTTTTGTGTTTCCCAGTTATTCAGTTAGCTTGAAAAGCAGAATTCATTTTCTACTCAGTTTTCTGTTGTCCGTGCTGTTGCATACCTCATTTTGAGCATGCTTCACTCCTTTTCTCTTGCAGAGATAGTATTCCCATTTATTTATCTATCCTTCAAGGTCTAGTGATACAAATAGTGTAATTGCTAGGCTTAAAAAGATGAAGAAAGTGATTCTTTCACTGTTGTGATGTCACTAGAAACCATATTTAGTGAGTTTACTCCTTGAAAAAGAACTAAGTTTATATTTGCATCTTGATTTCATAGAATCATAGAATCCAAGGCTGGAAGGGATCTCAAGGATTATCTGGTCCAGCCTTTCTTGGGAAATGCGTGGTCTAGATAAGATGGCACAGTATGATGGGCAGCTGAATCTTAAAAGTGTCCAATTTCAGGGACTCCACCACTTCCCTGAGGAGATTATTCCGCTGGCTGATTGTCCCTGTTGTGAAAAATTTTCCTCTTGTGTGTAATAAGAATATCCCCAGAAGTAACTTGTACCTGTTACCCCTCATCTTTTCCATGTGACTCCTTGTAAAAAGCTAGTCTCTATCTTCTTTGTAGCCACCCTTTAAATACTGGAACAGTTTGTTCCTCATCTTCTACTGACAGAAGAGACTCTTATGGCTCTACTGGCCCATATTCTGTCACCCAGCTCTCAGGGAATCTTAAGTGCTGGGGAGTGAAATAAGTACATGCTTCTGTAGGAGTCCAATTCCTACTTGCTTTTTCATCTGCAGCATTAGTCTGAACTGAAGGGATGACCTATGAATACTCTGTTATTAACATGTAACTCTTCATGTTTGCTTCCTTATCTGAGAGTTGTCTATCTGGATAGAAACAATGTTGTCTGATCAAATCCACACTGTGCAAGTACTGATGGGCAGTCTCAGGATGTCATGGAGGAATCCTATCCTTGCATTGGTCCTGGGAAAGAGTTTAAATTTGAATGATATATGGAGATAAAGAGTAAAGTCTGGTTCAACTGTCAAAAGGAATCAACCTGTATATTTAATGATGATGGCTTAGAAGTAGTTTTGTCTCATGTGGACATTTTGAAGCAGAAAGCTGTATCTAGGACAGGAGCTATAGCCTTCTTTGACCCTTAATTTATCACTGAGCTAAGGAAGACTCTCTCCTGTATGTACGTCTGTCCTCAGTACTTCCATTTTCACGTGAGCTCTAGCCAGGGCACAAAATGAGAACAGTCCTATATTCAGAGTAGTGCTTAGAACACAATAATCTGTAGATTTTGGTAGGCTCTTTAATGGATAATTCTTGAAAGGAAGAAAATTATTATTTATCATTGCTGTTACATTCTTCTAAGAAGTTATTTCAGTGAAAGTATTTTTGCATAGACTTTCCCTACTTTCTCTATTTTAGTAGAGAATTCCTTCTTAAGGAAATACTATTCTGTGACTGAGGTGTTACTGTATACTTTGAATGGATAAGAGAGAATCAGTGTATGCAACTTGTAAGGGAGATCCCAAATTTCCTTATTAGGAGGATATATTTTGTAGAAATATAAATGTATATGATGCTACAATTATCTTGGGTTTTTTAGGCATTTATTCTAAATTGCTTGCTACACTTGATATATGCAGCATGTAGCTTTGTGATTCCCAAAAGCATTATAGCTATTTGGAGCACAGTGGGAAATTGTCATCCACACGAATAACGAACAATAGCTACATAAAGGTAAGGCAGATGGAGTTGTTTTCCATTTTGCTAAACTGTAATGTTAAAAAGAACATCAACTATTTTGGGATCAGGAATAGACCATCTGCCCAAATTGCCTCCCATTTCAGCTTTATCTTACTCCCATATTATAGTTACTATTTTCATTTGAATGTCATCACATTTTTATATTTTGTTTCCTTGAAAGATACTTTATCTTGTTAGCCGATTAGTTTTACACCAGGGTTTTCTTTAAGAATTCCAGGTCTTTCTTTAATATTTAGATATTCCTATTCAAAGATTTTGCCTCCAAATATGATGTTTCCTTGATAATTTTTTTATTAAGTCAGACATTGGCTGTCTTTACTGACAGTGTTGAAAATCATGTGACAGTCTGTCAACAACAGTAGCAGGAAAGATGCCAAGGATCCACAGGGATCATGGGAAGAAGAACAGTTCATTTACATCAAGACAAAGAAAAGGACTTTGGGGGGGGAAAAAAAGTCTAAAAAACCTGAAACTGAGATACAAAAAAACCAAAAAAAAACCAACCCAAAAAAAACAAAAGAAAAAAAAGAGAGAGAGAGATTTATAAAAAACACTTCTTTGCTGCCAGAAGAATTTCAGTTTTAGTCTTCAGCTTCATCTGAAGGGAGGAGTGACTAGATTCAGTTGTTTGAAGACTGTTGATTTATAGTTTGTGAGATGAGCATTATACTTGAATGTGTCTGTGGGATGAGCTTTAGAAAGAACTAAACATTCTCCTGTAGAACTTTTTAACATCTGAAATTATTGGTTCAATGAGTATCAGATGTTCTACAAGATGTTAGTACTTAATAGCAGCATTTCAGTTCAGGTTTTTCATTAATTCATGTTGTGTAAATGCTAATATTGTCCTGTCTGTCACGGTAATTTGTCAAATGAAAACAGAAGGTTTTCTTCCTAAATATCTAAAGAAATCATACAAAAACATTTTAATGGTCCAAGAACACTTTCTAGGCCTCCCTCTTCCCCTTTTTTTCCAAATAGGAATGAGCTTCATTAACTGTAAAATAACATTGTAGTGAAAAATCAGTTCCTATCAAATAGCTGATTTTCTTTAAAATATAATGGGTATTTTTTTTTGTATGTGATCATTCTTTTGTAGTTCTGTTCCTAAACATAAGCATCTAAAGCGGTTGGTTTTTTTTCTAGAAAGGAAAGTGCTTCATTAACTATAAAATAACATTTTAGAAAAAATCGGTTCCTGTCAGATAGCTATTTTTCTTTGGAATATAATGGAATTTTATTTATTTATTTTTAAAATATGATTGTTGTTTTGTAGTTATGTTCCTAAACACAAGCACCTAGAGTGCTTTTTAGATGCCCTGGAGTACTAGAGATACACATACAGGGTTGACAAGACCTAAGGAGAGATAGGAGGACGTGTGTCCTTTGGAGCAACAATTTTAAGCCAGGAGAGATGCACTCAAAAGCGTTCACAATGAACCTGGATATTTGTGTCTTGGTGTAGCTTTGTTGTGTCATTATTCATCACAGTTTACAGATAAATTAAACGGTTAGGCAAATAATAATATAACTATCTGCAAAGTGTATAGACTTTTTGTAGGCAAAAATTTTTTCTTGAAAAAAAAATCCTTGAATTTCAATTTCTTGAAAAAAGATGCTGATATTCTTGTCATTAATTACATGTAAAAATTAATTTTTGTAGTTGTAATTCCAAGTAATAGAAATTACATGGTCATAATTATTTTTCATTCATGTTTGATATCTCTGACAATTGATCATAATTTCTTAAGCAGCCACAGACAAAAGGGATTTGTCCATTATTTGAAGAAAATAGACCATATCTATGATCATTTGCAGTCTTTGTTTTACAGTTGGCTTCTTTGAAGACCAATATACTTCGTTTTTTAAAACTGAAAATGGGAAAGCACTTCAGTATAACTGCAGTTTTATATCTCTCTCTGAGAATACTGTAGTCAAGTAGGCAGATATACACTGATTTAATTTAAAGTTTTTCTTGAGTGTTCAAAATAATACATCTTTTAAACATGTTATCCAATTGGGTTAACCTTACATGTCTTTTTGAAAACCCTGACTGTAGAAAGGAAACACTGCTTACTGTAACCAGAAAAGTAACATAACCACAGTTAGTCATGTACCACAGGGACAGTTGTCATTATTCATTACTAATTCTACTGTATGTTTATGCTGTTTACAAATGATGTTTGTACATTTTGTCTCAGAATACTGAAGTGGAGCTAATCATAAAGAGAATTTAGTCTGATACATTTTATTTTTCAAACTGTCCTCTAATATAAATATTGAAGAGGACTCTGCTTCTTCAGAATTTTTATTGAACCTGGAGTGAATATCTCCATTCTCAATTTCACAGCACAGTTCTCCCTAGACAGATTATGGTCATGTATTTTAACGCTTCAATCATGCAAATCTTGCCAAGTTTCAGTAATAACTCAAACTGAATTTATCAATATGAATGAGTAATTGCAATCCTTTGATCAATATCCTAAGTCTAGAGTTGTCATATGGGTAAAGGATGTTCCGTTAAATTTATTTTTTTATCTTTAGCACTTGTGGGGTTAATTTTTCTTGTCAGTGTCTTGATTTTATCTTTACTGAATGTTTACATAATCTTTTTCTTGTTTTGATAGTCCTCCTTTTTTTTCTGTTTGTAGTTTAGCATTTTCCCTGAGTATTTATTTAGCCTTTTCCTGAGAAGATTGGTTCTAATTATTTTCAATGGTATTAAACTGGAAGCTATTCAAATTACACATTTGGTGTGTCAATCAACTAACCTACCAAAACGATTTGTTTGGAAGGTCAACCAATATTCCGGAAAGATCCTTTTGGGTTTTTTTTCCTATCTAGCAGTTTATTCTAACATTTTACTACTGTTGCTCGTGGGACCCAAAGGTACTTTAAAAAGATCAATCATATCTATTGCTTCTTCAACAACTTTGTTCCAGATGTCTTACTGTAAGCTATATTGTGATGAAGTCTCATGATCTTCAATAGGGAATACCAGTAATTTTTTCTCTTTATATGTTTCTATTCATATTGTTTCTTACCTTTACAAAAACTGCATGGAATTGTTGATCTGTTTCCAAGCACATTTTCTCATCTTCAGCATGAGGTGATTGTTAGTCTTCATTTGTCTCTAGTGGTTTGTGTTCAGTGGCTATCTTCTCTGTTCCATTTGACTAGATCCTTCAAAATGTTTCCTGTAGTTTCTTACTGATCTTCTCATACTTAATGTACACTTTCTGCTATGTAAAGTTTCTTCTCATACCTCCACTCTGGTTTTACTCCATTCACTTCATTAATAAGAATTGTTTTCTTCCTTTAGTCTGACAGAGTGATACTTTCCAAGTTTTTCTCTTTAAAACATAAATTCTTCTGGTACTGTCTAGTGTGTGAACTTATTTTCTAGACTACATAAGGAACCTTTTTCTGAAATATCTCTTCTGATTTCAGATGGCAAAAAGTTTTTATAAAATTATTGTTGATCATTATGCGTCTTCTATTACTGGCCAGCACAAGATTGAGGGAAGAATCTCTTTTTTTAAAAAAAAAAAAGTTATTTAGGGTTACACAAGCATATGAATTTTATTTGTGACTTTTGGAAATAGAAATTTCCTTTTGGGATGTAAATCAACATTTATTCGGTGATCTTTTATCTAATTTCTTTAGCTACTATGTGGAGTTGTTATTTCATATCATTGTAGCTAAAGCAGAAACTTAAAGGAGAGTATGTTTGTTTGTGTTACCTGATAGAATATTGGAATTTATTTTTGTGACTATTTTATTAACAGGTAAATGCTTAATCATTTTATGGATAGAATCCTACTTTTCAGTCTAGTAGCTGATAGAAAGTAGTAAGGTAACTGAATTTAAGAAAATTAATTAAAAAGCCTTTTCAGTCCTCTGCTTTGTGTATTGCCTAGACAGACATTTCAAACACTCATGTTTGCATTCTCTTTTTCATTAGTAGAATGTTTCAGAAGTAAGTTTGCTGTCAAACGCCAAGATAAAGTGAATCTATTTCTGAGCTACTATTTTCAGGTTTGAATAATCAGTAGGTACTGTTTTTAATGCATTGGATTCCTGAGAGAAAAATATTAAATAAATGTAAACACAGGTATGTAACAATGCTTTCCTCCATTTCTGAAGAAATTAAATATAGGTTGTCAGTTCCTACCACTCTAGAAGTGAGTAAACATAAAAGACAGAAAAATTTTAGCCTTATGCCTTGTGTAGAGAAAATAGCCTTCCTACAAATGAAGAGATTATTAAAAAGTACATTACATTAGTGGCTAGAAGTTATTCTATACTTTTTTTAACACAGTCTACTTTGCTGAAAAAATTGTTATATTTTTTTGGCATATGTCTGTGAAGTGATGTACGTTAAATGTACACTGAGCTATTGAAGCTTGAAGGTGGGTTTATTACTTCCTAAGAACCCTCAGATTTATAGAGTAGTATATCTGTGGAAATACCAGCTATCCATTTTTACACACAGCTATGCAAGAATCCCGCTGCTCACCTGTAGCTTCTGTGGGGATTTTAAAATTAAGAATGTCTTTGCTCTTGGAGAAATAATGAATCTTTTTAGAGATTTGTTAGGCTATTATCATGGAGATGTTTCTGTGTAGACAATAAAGATGTTGTATTTATAGGGATAGTAGGTCGTTCACAGTACTGCCAGGGAAAGCATTGGCATGTGTTCTACAAGGTACTACTGTTGTATGGTAGATAAAATAATGTAATACTGATATAATGAAATAGAGATCTGCAGACAGACTAACATGATACCAATAGAAATACTTCACAAACACAGAAGTGTATATAATAAAAGGATCAAACAACCATTCATTAATCAATATACATGTTGAAATCTACTTTAAGTGGGTTTAAATAGCTTTACCTCCAACATTTGTCTTGCCTTTACCATGTTCTTACAGTAAATAGAATTTGATAAAAATAAAAATCACCAAACTTATGTTTCTGTTATAAAAATGGTTTCAGTTTAGAGGTGTGTAAAACCTCAGTAGAATACTGAAGACTTGTCATGCTGTTGGCATATAAGTTCATGAATTAAGGTATGTTGATATTAACTTGAATGTGCTTATGTCTTTTTAAGTTTTAATCTAATTCTGCAAGCATCTCTTTCTGCAGATCCTTTGGTAAGAATGAGAACTCTTTGAAGGAATATCCCTGTTCTCATTCTTGGAGTTGTATTCCTTCTTTGTACCCCATCAGTAAAGCATCCCTACCAGATCACATCTGTTTTATTCTATGAGTTGCTAAAAATTCTGTAATCTCATAATCCATTTTAGAAACACTGTTGACCCTGTTCTTACGGACATTTTCCTAGTATTTCTTAAAGTTTCACTTTTAAGTGATAGAAGTGAAGTCATATTTGCACAGATTAGTACTCAGTCATGATTAGTTACAGGAGATACATCTTGTTGGGATGCTGAAAACAGAAGCTCAGTACTTTCAGAAAAAGGAAGATATAAAGTTGTAAAATGGCTTAATCGAGATCATATCAGAGGAGGATTGCAAAGCTACTTTAAGAAAATACAACTGTATTTCTCTTTTTATGACATATAAAGGCAATAATTTACATTTTAGCAGTTGGCAACAGTATGATCCATTTCTTCTTAAAATGCAAGGCATACTTTCATTTGATACCATTATGAAGTATAGAATGATTCAAATATTTGTCTAGTTACATCTCCGCTCTCAGAAGTTTAGTATGAGAATTTTTCTATATAAAAATGCATTTTACGTGTCAGCAAAAGCTCTTAATGAGATATTTAAATAAAGTCAAAAAAACCTGTGATTAGTCTGTGAGGGGAAAAAGTCTTATCAGCATGCCCCATTAGACTTGTATTTGAGTGCTGTTTTATGACATTGTGCAGAGATGTTTTTCCCCAAAAAAATTAGATTCACATTTCTAAGAACTAAGAGTTGTAAGTTCTAAAATGTAGCTTGTGTCCAGAGGTGAACATACAAGTTATATGTGTAAGTTCTTGCTGACACGTACAGGATCTGCCCGGTGATGTGTCCCATGTGAGCTGCCACTTGGGGAGGGACAGCTCCTCTCTGGGATCTGTCCATGTGCTGAAAGCTCTAATGCCACCACCAATTTCCTCTGCTGTATTTCAATGTGCCCTTAACGTGTGATAGCCATTCATCAGGTTTGTAAACTTCCATCTTCAGTGGAATGTATCAACTCTGTGAAATTCCTAAATTTTGGTAGTTTAAAATTAGTTTTCAAGTTCTTTCTGCCTTTAAGAACTTTGAAAATTATCTTTACATAATTTAAAAATCCTGGGATTGAGCTAGAAAAAGAACACCTTTAACATGGAAGCAAGTTATTCACTACTACTAGGTAAAATGGATTATTTTTCCATGTTATAAACATTTATAGACAAATAATGTTTTGAAAGTATGCATCAAACTTTAAATAAGAGGAAAAGTTAATGTCTAAATGCAAGAAGTAACACTTCTTTTTCTACCCGCAAAAATTCTGTCCCTGATTCCACAGGAATTACCTCAACCGAGTAAAATGTATATTACAGAGCATAAAAAACTGTTTAAGTCTACTAAAGACTTACAAGAAATGTTAGTTACTCCTATTTTTACTTTGTAATTAAAGCTACCTATGCATTCTGTGATTATTTGCTTCCTTAAGCACAATATACAGTGATAATATTTTTTTCCTTCATTCTTCCTGTTTTCATATACATGAACCAAAAAACCATTAAAATGCTGTTGTTGCTTTCTTTGTCAGGAGGGAGCATCTCCTTTTATCAGGTATCTTAGTGGTCACATCTTTTCTCTACTGGGCTTAAGAGTAGTCATTTTTTCTATCCTGTAAGAATTGGGTTTACTTTGTAGTCAGTGTTCTGATCAGCAGCTTCTTGTGCACATTTGCTGTTTATGGGCCCAGTGCTACTCCTGTGAGATCTTTAGCTTCAAAATGAGTAGTCAGGTATTCATTGTTCTCTTTTTGTTTTGTTTCATTTAATTTCTGCTAATAATGTTTCTGTCAGTCATTTATTGCTTGTAACATTGTGAAAGCTGAGGATGACATAATTAGTTGTTATTGCTGAACAGAAGGGTGCAGGTCAGAAAGAAAACCTTAATATAATTTAAATGGTTCAAGCTATCTGAGTTCCCTGTATGGCCAGCCTAAAGTGTAGACATTATTAATGACTGAATTACCCTTTTGATTGAAGACAAAATACTGGATTTACATTATCTGAGTCTTAACATTGAATTGAATTGAATTGTCAGGTTTCTAGGAAAGTACCAAAGCAGTTCAAAAGTTGCTGTTATCAGTAGCTAACAATCTATTACCCTATCAGTCTTATGTCTCCTTCCCACCTTTCTTCTCTCTTGTTCCTCCCACAATAAGCAACATGTAAAATATGGTGATTATTATGGGTAATTATTTTATAAAAATATTTATTGTGTGGTTTATACAGCCTAAAACTAGAGAAAATATCCTCTATGTTCAGATTGGCAGTTTAACAGGAGAATATGTAAGGAGGTATTTTATCAGACATTAGAATGAGTTTGTTTATTGTCAGACAAGAGCTCCCAGAATATTGTTTTTAGAAACAAACAAGCCAAAAACTATTTTGATTTTAATCAAAAATGTATTTTCCTCATAAAAAAAAATTCACATACTCACTGTGTCTACTCTACAGAATTTGTCCATTTCATTACACCATGTGTCAATCCTAGTATATCCCTTCACTGCAAAAACTCGTGGCTAGTGTGTCTAATACAGCACAGGAGGAGGTATTGCTCAGTTCCACTACTTTTATATAATAATTAAAAAAAATTACAGAAAGTGTTCTTGGCTACTTGCACTGTATTCCAGACTTAAAAGTCCCATGAAAGGTCTGGAAAATGAAGTTAATTGTATTTGGTTGGTATGATACCATTAGAAGCCAGTTAGTTAAAATACTTTCCTTATGCTGAGTCAGTACAGATTCCCATTTGTCAGCAGCAGTGAAGTCCAGATGTCTGGTTCCTAAAAGAAATACCTTTTCTTGTTGCCTTTTTATTCAGCACAAATGCAGTCATGTGCTTTTTATTTCAGAAATTGATATAATGACATACTTATGACACATTGGTTGGTACACTTATTACAGTTGCTTTTACTTCCATTGCTGTGCTTTTGTCTTTGCCCACATCCCAAAGACTGATAAGAGGAGGATAAAGCTCATTGAATGAAAAGGATTGTTTCTTCAGGTAATTCTTTAGATAGCTCTGCCCAATGTCATAGTTAATCTCTCTTGAGATGCAGCTGTATAGATATATCACCGACATGATTCCCAAAAGAGCACCAAGGCAAGCAAGGAATCCTATTATGTTTTTCTTTTCATAGCCTTTGACTGCCAAGTCCAGTCCTTTTGTGGTTACGTTGACACATTGTTTCTTATTCTGTGAATAGATAGTGGGAATATCTATACAAATTTTATATTCAGTTGATGGATTTAGATGTGTAAGATTATATACCTTTATATAAGATGGTATTCGAGCACTCTGTGCAGCCTGAGAGGTTTCAGCTTTTAGATAGGCTGTCCACTTAACACTGGACTTCAGAATTTTAGAACTTGCTTTCCATGA
Source organism: Actenoides hombroni (assembly GCA_024336885.1). Taxonomy (NCBI): domain Eukaryota; kingdom Metazoa; phylum Chordata; class Aves; order Coraciiformes; family Alcedinidae; genus Actenoides; species Actenoides hombroni. Next base: position 10,065,559 of record WUAM01000323.1, read on the forward strand.
AACCAAAACAGAATTAGATTTTATATCTTTTATTTTAATATTCAAAGATCCATTGCTGTCCTGAGGGAAAGAGCCGTCTACTTTAATCATGACCGACTTTAGGTCTGCCCCTACTAAGTTCGTTGCTATACATGTGTATAAGCCACTTTCTTTTTGTGTTATGTCACTTATTTCTAATGTTCCTTCGGAATGAATGTAGTATTTATTAGAAATAGTATTAGGCAAAAGTTTGTGTCCTGATGGTGTTATCCAGTAGATTTCAGGTTCTGGTTCTGCGGTTGCTCTGCAGTGTAAGGAAATATGGCTGCCAGGTTTTAAATCCAGAGTAGATGGAAAACTTTCAGGAGCTATCAGGGGGAGACAAATTTCCATCATTTCCCGGAAGTGTATCTGTCGCACATTCTGGCCTTGAAATTCAGGAGGATCTACACAAAACAGGGACTCAGGCTCCATGAAGCGAATATTTGTTTTATTCATGTTAATCCAACGGATGACACAGTCACATCTAATGGGATTGCTGTGTATACTAACTTCTTTGAGGTTAGGCAAAGATTCTATTGTACTGCGGTACAGGGCACTCAGTGCATTGCTGTTGAGCATCAGCGATTCCAGCTTGGGAAGTCTGTAGAATGCATTTGGATGGATGTATGATAACCTGGGGTTATTGGTAGCTTCTATTTTTCTTAAATCTGGCAAATTATCAACAGCAAGGCCATCTATAGAAATCAGTTCAGGCATGTTATTAATTCCTAACTCTTTTAGGTGCAGCATATTGCTAAAATCTCCTTGTCGTATTCTGTTAATGGGATTCTTATTTAGATCCAGAAATTTAAGATTTGTAGCCTTTTGAAGAGCAATGTGGGGTACTCTAACAAATCTGTTGTCATAAAAGGAGATGCTTTCTAAATTGTCAAGGCCAACCAAAGCATTATCTGGTATTTCAGTGAGATTTATGCCTGCTAAAACTAGGCTGCGCAGATTGATAAGAGGCTTAAAGTTCATATCTTCAATTCTGATTATTGGGTTTTCTCCAATCATGAGAATTTCAAGATTAGGAGTAGCTTCAAACCATTTCCTGTTGATCATTTGCAGACCATTTGAATTGAGATGAAGCCTGAGAAGATTATTGAGGCCTATGAAAGCTCCTGGTGCAATCACAGAAAGCAGATTATGATTAATATAAAGCTCCTGTAAATTGTGGAGTCCAGAGAGACATTCTTCAGGGAGTTCAGTAAGTTTGTTTTCTTCAAGGTACACTGAAAGTAACTCTGGTATCTTTTTAAGATTAATACTGGCCACCGAGGATAAATTGTTCTGAGATAAATCTAGACCAGTTAAATTAACTGGAAGGTCTGTTGAATGTTCAATTTTTGCAATATTATTAGTCTGTAGAAGTAGAACTTGTGTGTCAGCAGGCAGTCTGGCTGGAAAATTAAAAAGACCTAAATCGTTACAGTCCACTGTTGGAGCCTCCATATACACAGACCTGGGAGTGAACCATGGTCTGATCTCACATATACATGACTCTGGACAGTCTGCTTTTTTTTCTACAGCTTGTACTAGTGCAGTGATAACGAGGCCAAGTAGAAAATTAATCTTGAGTTGCATGTCCTTCATCGTAGCTCAAATGTTCCAGAGAGTAACAGACTCCTTAGTATTCCACAATTATGGTTTTGGAATTCAGTATGACCTGGTCAGTTGATAAAACACACACTTTCATTTGTCAAATAATGATTGCGAAGGACTTTCTTCCTGAGGATAAGTGATAAATTTGTAACCAACTTGTCCAGTAGTAAGAGGCATTTTGTGGAAATGAAGGTCACTCTGTCCTTGATGACGTAAGATTGATAAGCTTTGTGAAGATGAAGTATGTATAGATGGTCATTGGAGATTAAGCAATTCATTTATTTAGTAGTATTAACTTCAAATCCCATGATTGATTAGTGTTTGCAGGAATGACGGGATGACCTAAAATATGAGAAGAGGAAATAATTAGTGTAAGAAACTATAAAGTTATAAATTAATTTAGCCATCTTTTTCTCTCTAATGTTAATTGTTGCAAGTAAGAAAAGAAAATGACTGTCGTGCCTAGAGTATTGTAGTGGAATCCAGATAGCTTAAATGAAGTCAATACAATAATATATATTTAGACTTGTAGCTTGTCATAGATCCAGTGGAGCATACCTCTACAGGGAGATGAAGATCCACAAGATAGAAAGCAAAATATATCAGATTTTTCTACATATTTTATGCTTCTTTAAAATATTCTTTTATTTTAGTTATCACTAGAAGCAGACTGATTTCTGTTGGCTTTCTGAATGTAAACACTGAGCAAGTTCCTACAGAGCATATATATTTAACTTTTGAACATGAAATTTATAAATATAAAGAAGATTATTTATGTGTAATCAAAGGAAAATGGAATGGTTGGATTAATACACATTCCTAATGATGACACTCTTAGGCAAGTCAGTTTATTACATTTATTATTTTATTTATACAGAAATATACAAAATTGATAATCCAGAGGTTTTATCATTTTCTAATTCTTTTTTGTATCTGCTGTTTAGGAAGAAAACTCTTTTTTTTCTTTAAAGTGATAATTAGAAAGAAATATGTACCTCATAATAAATAGCTTGTCATCTTGGCAAATTCAGTCTAATTTCTGGTTCATTTATTTTGACTTCAATAAATAACTTCAATTGCAAGGAATAATAATAACAGAAAATTGTCTTTAGAGTGATAAGAAGGAAAAAAACCTCTTCACTAGCAGCTGTTTCTTTGGACTGTAGCTCTGCAAGAATCTGAAATTTGCTATGAAGTTGTGGATTGTCTTTGTATACCAAATTATAGTAAAGACTGAAACCTTAGCATCATGCAGCATCAAGTGGTTTCTCTCACTATTTTACGTATGTTCTTTCTTTTTGTGGAGAAAAAAAAAATCCTATTTTGATTATACATTATGTTCCAATCCATATAATTCAAAAGCTTCTGTGTTTTCACATATGAAGTAGTACACATTAACTGCTTCATTTACTTCAGAACATAGACTTCAGACTAATTTTAAATGTATTTTGTCCCAGAAGACTGTCATATGATACACATGTATGCCCTTTCTCCCCCTGCCTTTAGAGTTAAAATTCACAGTGACATAGTTTACATAATTGTAAGATGAGATCAATGCATCACTGACATTGATAAATAACTTTTGAGGTCTTGCTCATACAGATAGACAGAATTGCAAAAGTCAAGTGTCAGGGATTTGGATTTTAGGTTTCCTTCCCTGGCCTGGGAGGATTGTGCACATTGACCACATAGGCATTCTGTATCAGTTCAGAGAAAAAGGTGTTGGACAGTGTTGAGTGACATGAACACTGGGCCAGTTTGAAGTATATTTGGCAATTTTTTGAGGCTGCTATTTGTATTATGCACATTTAAGAACATTATAATATTTTAACATGTAAGTGTGTTAATAAAGTGAACAGACAATGTGTGAGATAAACATACAGAAAACATTCTGGTGTTTTGAAGAATAATAATATGTTTTTATGCAAATGGATCAGTTTATACTGAAATGCAAAGACATACTGACAGTAACAGTAAAAATGTGATCGGTTCCTTTGTTCTGGGAAATAAGATGAACTTTAGAATTGAAGAAAAATAAAGGTTTGCATTGGAGAGTTAATGCCTATAACTTTCTCTTAATTTTGCCACCAAGAGGCAAAGGTGATACTCCTGTATGGAGTACTGTCCCATTTACTGAAGATCTCAGTAGAAATCATTCTATACCAAATGCACAAATGTCTTTTACTATGTAGGGAGAAATGAAGATGGTCATGGAGGGGAATTTTTTGAGTTCGTCTTCTTGATGCACTTTATAAAGCACATGTCCCATTGACTTCTGGAATTTTATTTAGATTGTATATTAAAAATGTATTTGTTAAGCATGGCAAATGCAAAATGTAAACTTCTAGCAATTGAAGGGTCATTGGAAATCTTACCTGAATAGTAAATTAAATAGATTCAACAGATTGCTGCTGCAGATATCTAATCTCAGTGTTTTGATCCCACTGTGATGCTCAGGGACTTCTGCTTAGTAGAGGTACTGGAAAAGTATTCTGGGAAAGAATAACTAGATAGATGATGTGGTTTTCTGCTCCTTCCTGGACATTTCCTATTGACAGCTGTGAAAGATAAGATGTGAACCAAGATAAGGTTTTCATGTGTGTCCCAAGTACCTGGGAGGTGGCACCAGTTAAAGCATGTAAACTACTACATTTTCATGTACATAGAGTCAAAGTCCTCCTGGATTTGACTTTATACTCCTCCTGAGTTTATACCTCAGCTTCTATGGGATTCTCAAACCAAAGCCAGGGGCATCAGTAGACGTTTTAACGTCCTGTGTATTAGAGTGCACTTTTTTGCAAAAGGCAACAGAAAAGAATAGGTGAGAGATCCAGGTTGAAATTCTTCTTTATGATTTAATCTGATGTCTTTTCTCTTTCTGGTGAATGCTCCAGTTGATAATCCACCATCTCATATGGTGTTCTAGCATAAATCTTTCTTATTTCTCCAGTTAAAGTGCTTCTGCCTAGTGCAAAATATTCACTGGGGTTGAGTGCCTTGAATAACACATTGTAGAATAATTTTCACACTCTCTCCCAGCTTTCAGAGTCATAATTCCAAAACACATTGTTTCACTGCAGAAAGATTTTTGGTTTAAATAGTGACATATCTATGTATTGGTTTACATTAAAATTATTTGGTATTAACTGTCATTCAAGGAGTGGAATAAAAGAATCTTTCTGGAGTAGCCACACTCATGGTGGCTTATGAGATCATAGAATCATACAAGACTATATCTCAAGTTGGAAGGAACCCATAGCAGTGCTGCTCCTTGCAGGACAACCTAAAACTAAATTGTATGACTGTAGTACATGTCATATGACATAGTACACAAAACAGTGAAGTAGTGAAATTCACATCAAGAACTGTATAGAATTATTTGAATGGCAAAACATTTTTGTCGGTCATTTTGTTTATAATAGTATTGTTGTGTGACTCTGATACACAGTGTCTACAAAGGTAAGAAGGCATGCACTGCTGATGTTTTCTGGTCTCACTTGAAGATATGAAAACCCAGAATCAAATTATGCAGAGTGACTTTACTTATGCCAACTGGTTGCACTGATTATGTGTGTGTCTGCATGTATGTAGTTGATTTCTAACCTTGAGATGTGTATAAACCATTTTGACCTGAGAAGTGAACTGCAGTTTACTGTAACAAAATAAACCTCATGTAAACTAATATATTGCACTCAACAATATAAACTGTAATTGAAGTTCAATTTCCTTGAAGAATGTAGTGTCACAGAGGCAAGTGTTTGTATTGTAAAATAAGCATTTAACTTTGTGATACTTTGAACTTCAGGAATGCATTGATTCCCTTTCTTCATTAATGTACTGATAATAGTAAATATGTATTGATAAAATTAAATAAAGATTAAATCTAAATACTCTTACTAACAGTGATTTTCAGAATTTTTGTTAATGGGCTCCACTGCTTTAGAACTAAGTGCTTTATGCCATCCAGAGTTTTATGTGGAAGTTTTGCATTCCAAATATCCAGTTTTAAAGAGACTGATAAGAAGGACAAAGAGAACCTGAAGGTTATTTGTCCTGTTCCTTTGAGTAGTATTTAAAATATCTGAGGTTTACATACACAGAGGTTTCTATGCAAAAGCAGGTATTTTCATTGCAAAAAAAAAAAATTCAATTAATGCAATTATGTCAACATTATCTGTTAAGCAAAAATACTATTCTTATTATAGCTCTTTTGTTAGTGGGTTTTGGTGACCTCTCAAGGTTTTTAATGTGATGCAAGTGGTTCTTAAACCTTGTACCTGGTACAAGTACCTAGTACCTTCTACTATGTTGCATAATAGAAAAGCTTGTAGAGATGAGGCTCAGCAGCAAATTGTCACCAGTAATCTGAGCTGTGAGAGAAGTGTTTTCACACAAGCAGCAGTAGGAGCTCTTCATGTAATTCTTTACCCCACTGCATTTATACATCTTTATGTACACTCTGATTGTACATGTATTTCCTCATTAAGGTAAAATGGTTTTACTTCCTAATGTCTACAATTAAAAAGTCTAACTACAGTCTGCATCTAAAAAGTTAGTGCTGCTTATTAGTAGTGATATTTGGTATTTTTGTTATTGTTTTTCAGTTCTAGAACTTCCATCCTAAAACTCTTGAAGTCTTTGTGGACACATTATCTAATTTTTTTGTGGTAGTCCATCCCTGTTGCAATCCACACTTACTATCTTACTAAATATGTTCTGTCTCTTGCTTTTAAGGTATTATCTCTTTTAGAAAAAATGCACCCTGATGTGCAACCTCATTATCTCTTGTGTAGACAATGATTGGTATGTCTTAACTAGGTTTGGTTTGTTCACTACTATTGACAGCTGGAGCCTTGGTTTACAAGAGGGTATCACCATTATTTGAGCTGGAAAAGACATTCAGGGAGTGAATAAACTGAGCAGCGTTTCTCATCACTGGAGCAACAGACAGCTAAAAACCAAGTCAGAGTGGGCAGAAAGGAAAGAAACACGTCAGGTTTTGGCAATCTTTCTTTTCCACTTCAGCAGTTAGAGAGACAGTGATAAAAACTAAAAATGCAGCAGCTACACTGCAATGTGCCCTGCTGGCAATAAGGCAAACAGTTCACTTCACAAGGACCAATTTAGAGGTGGCAAGCATTTTGAAAACACAGCTGTTCATACAAAGCTACCTTTCAAACACATCAACTGAGAGCCACTTCTCAATTCTTGCCATTATAACCACTTTTAGCAGTTCTGTGGACAGAAATCTGGAAATGTCACTAACCAAAAATTCAGTATGAGACATTTCATACCGCACTTGATTGTAGTTATGGCACTTAAGGGCTTTTTTTGAGGTTTTTAAAGTGTTAGTTCTAGAAATACACAGACTTAGGTTTGAACATTCAGTGTCTTTCTGATAATCTTATAAGGCAATTTATCCTTGTTTGTTCTCTGATCAAAATTTAAAAACATGTTTCCTTTGGGATCTTTTTTATTATAGCATAATTGATAAAAAGATGCAACAGTTTATATATTTGACATATGTCAACATCTGGCACAAAAGTGTGGGGTTTTTTTCCCTTTATAAAAATGTAACGAAAAAATGTAAGTTGAAATAAGCACAGAAAGCTTGTGACTGAGGCAGGAGTACAAGTTTAGGTTAAAGATCAAAAAGATAATATAGCTGATTTTCATAACAGAATCAGTCTTGAAATGAAATATTTCTAGAAGTAAACTTTACTAACTGGTTCAATACAGTTGCTGGAAATTATATAAGCTTTGGAAAAATGGTAAGAATTTCTGCTAGCATATGTAGACTTGCTTTTATTCCACTTTCTGGAGCAGGGTTTCATGCAGAATTCTGTTTCTCTTTGCAAATACGAATTAGCTCTTCACTGTAATATGCTATTAATATTATCTGTTCTTACCTATAGCTAACATATAGTCTCACATTAAAACATGAAGGATGATTTTTGGAAATTAGTGTGTTTCTGATAATCTTGATTCTGAGGTTTTCAACTTGGGCAGATGACGCTATCAGATGACAATTCGACATTTAGAATCTCAGATTGAAAACCTCATAAATGAGTATCTGAAATACCTGGGCATGTTTGAAAAATTTGACTAGGGCTTTCAGTTGGAATATTGACTAATTTTGGAAATCTAATTTACATTTTTTACAGTGATTGATCTTTAGGACTTTAGGCTGGCCCTGAATAGCATTAAGTGCAAGATATAAAGGAAATGGCAAAGCTACTTGTATTTAACCCTAGAAGTAAGTTGCAGTATCTGAATAATTAGGTCAGCATATGTGTTTATATTTATTTTGTGAATTTGTTACACCTCCTTTTCATTTTTTCCTTACTTGGAATAAATTTGACTAAGGGAAAGCCAGAGCTTAAAATGTTTAATACAACTGTAAAAGATTACAAATTCTCACACCTTAAGACAATTATAAGATTTTATACATCATTAAAAGTTCTTTATATCCATGGACATCATATGTATACTATCCTTGTGCTCTTGCTTACTGTAGCTTAATGAAATATAATAGACATCAGAGGAATTGTACAATGTACAATTCATGAAGAACTTTCTGTAGTTCTATATCTTGTATTAATAAAAAATTACAGTATTTTGCAAAACACTGCAATATAATAAATCATAAAGCTTTGAAAATACAATATTTAAAATATATGTGATGAAAACAAAAAAGTAAGATGAAAGCCAAAGGAATATTTACATATGGTGTGCAACAATTTTTTATATATGATATATTAGAATAACTTTTCAATGGACTTAAATGAACATTTGGTAAAACATTCTTTTAAAAATGGGAGAATGGAAAAGATACAGCACTTTTTTCCTAACCTATTTTAAATTGTATTGCCATGACTGGCCATGGAATGATAGATAACTGTGGGGACCACCTGCATGTGAAGTAAGATCTTCATTATTTGTAATCACAGTACTTAACAGAAACAGTACACATTTTTTTTTTACTTCTGTTAGTTTGGTGGCAGCAGCAGGATTGTGCACCAATTAAAAAATGGAGCCGTACTGATAGATAAGACCCATGCTGTCTGGTATGCTAACTTGCTGCAAAAATCAAAGCTGTGAGCTTTACTCCATGGACCTTAAAATTTAAATACAGGAAGAGGGATAACTGATGATTCAGACACAACAAGAAAAACAGAAGTCAGCATGATAATCTACAAATATCCTTGAGTTTATTCTTTTCCTCTAATCATAGTGTAGTAGTTTACTGTCATGATCTGTGATTACTTTTCTAGACTTTGATTTTAGATTTTCTGTCGGTGGATCTCTCTCTTGTGTGCTTTTAACTTTTAATCACACATTCCCTAGCCATTGAATAAATCTGACCTTTTCACAAATGTCATGGCAAAAGAAGACAAAAGGTTAGTTTGATGGTACTTGGTAAAGGAATTAATCATTTCAGTAATTGCAGTTACCTCATTTTTTTTACTTCTTCTCCTAATATGAAGTTCACAAAATAATTTTTAGGTGTTCTTTTTGAGTGAGCAGAGATGTTAGAAGATTACATTTACATGACATGATGAATGTCAAGGGCAGTTGCACATTTCTTTACCATTTACGTTCTAATCTGTCATTTATGTTATAATTTCTAATAGTGCATTCCAAATATTCTTGCAATATTTTTAATGTGTGGCAGTTAGACTATATCTAATACTTCTATATATTTAGATTAATTGTAAAAGAAACTGTGACAAGAATCTGATTTCTTATTTTATTCTTTTTAAATCAGATACTGAATGTATAATTTTGATGTTTTTATATAAAAATTTAAGTCATTGCTAGTATTATTTGTTTTGATCTTATCTTAAATAGTTGCACATACGTATTTTCTAGCTGTCAGAGAAAATAGCAAGGATCAAATGTCCAAACTAACTTTTAAAAATAATCAGATCTTTGTTATCTTTCTTATAGTTCTTAACCTTAGAAAGGTTTCACTGTGTGATTATTTATCATTGCCATTATCAAGCAATTATGTAAAAAAATTATTGCTGTAACTTGGGAAAGTAATGTGTTATTTTAATTTAGATTTATTCGTTCATGTTCAACTTCTTTTTGACAGTTGTCATGTTAGTAGCGTAGAAGTGTGTATTTTCAGTTACCTAGGCACATAGTTGGCAAGAGAGCAGTCACGTTCTGGATGTGGGTGAATGTACCAAGTTACCAGATGCTTCAAGCAGATGGCCAGAACTAAAGATGAGTGAGACCAGTTTTGGCTTGGTTTTCTAGAAAGCTACCATGCCAATTCTGGAGTTCTGTAGTACATTTGGCTAGTAAAAATGCCTAGCCAAAATCTAGCAGAGCTATAGGCAAAATCTGCATCTTGTGGTTTGGTTTGCTGTTGGTTTTTTTTTTTCTTTATGGCTCTTAAAATATAAATATTATACATTCCTAAAACATAGAAACAGGTGTGTTCAGGTAGTTGTAATAAAGACAGACAAAGATAGTGCCTATACTTGGCACATAATATTTTCCTTGGGAATTTATTACTTTACCTTTTTTTGATTTATCATGGGGAAAAGGTTACTGTTATAAAATTAGCATAATAATAAACATGATAATTTTAGGAGTTACAATTTCCATTCTGTAATTTTTCAGTAACAAATATTCAGGCTTGAAAGACCTAAATTAATTTAAATTGTCAGTCTTTAATGGCACACTCCTAATATTTAGTGAATTCACCTTTTAGCTTTTGGTATATATATGATTTGTTTTGGGAAATGATCACATCAAGGTAATTGCCCTTACAATAATGAAAAAAATAAAAACCATTTCCAGTGTGCACTGTATTGATTATGTGCTATAAAAAAAGCTAAAGATATAAAAGGGCTTAATTAATTCAGCTATATAAGGAACATGCGGCTACAATCCCAGCAAGTAGTTGATGTGTACTTATAACATATTACATGGAATGTATTTTGAGATTCATGAAGGGAGATAATTTGTTGCTTGTCATTACAATAAGTGGAAATTCCTTACTAAAAACCAAAAAAAAAATAATTTAGTTTTGAGGTGTCAGTATTGGATGAGGTAGTGTTTTCTATGTTGTGAATTTTTTTACCAAATTAGCCTGAATTACTGTAACTTCATAATTTTGAATATGTTGGATGATTACTTTCATTCTAAGCCACTGGGGGAATCTGGTTCACAATGTATTGTTCAACATAAATAAATATATATTTTTTTAATCTTGCTTAAGGCAGTTTAGAGAAATGGATTGATGAAAAAACAATTTCAGGATGCAAAACCTGACAATGCATAAAGCAGAATATTATTGTAAAGATTAGGGAATAAAAATTGTGTTTTCTGATGTGTTTTATATCAGTTGGAGTAATTTATGCACACTCATAAATTACCAGCTCATAGAGATACTGTCATTTCGAATTTCAGAAAGTATTTTCGTTTGTATTTAGTTTTAATTACAGTTTTTGCTCAGCTGAGCATCTCATTAATAACATTGCATTTTAAGATTTATTTTTTTTTATGATTTGCAAATCTGATGTTATTTTTAGATTTGAAATTATTGCTTTATGTGCTTTTATGACCCATTCCTCAGCTCTAATTCACCCTATAGGATTATCATGGTTCATTTCTTATTTCCCCAGAATTGAAAATATTGAAATGTTGATCTTATTTTCTCTTTATGACTTGCTTTTTACAATAAGACCAGAAGAAAGAGGGTAAATAAATAGCAACACTTACAGTTAAGTACAGTATCCCTTCTACTGTGTGTGGCACTACAGCTAAATAACCATATAGTTCCTGGGCCAGCAACTGAAACCTCTATCAAGTTTTTTTTCTTTTCCTTTCAAAATTGAAAATTTATTTAAACTATTGTGCATCTCCAGCATGTATAGATTCATAACCACCTTGCATACTCATTTTTTTCCCAATGTACAGTCCTTCTAGTATCTCCTACTATTTTAAAAGAAGTTTTTGTGTTCACTCAATCCCTTAATATTAGATGATTTGACTAACAGCGTGTCACTGAACAGGTTTATTTTGATTATGAAGCTTACATGACATAGCCACATTTTGATTTTTTATTTCTTTCTTAGGTCTCCAGCATCTATTATCCTTTTACATCACATTTCTCCATTTTGTATGCCAAATCTGACAGCAGTGTTAAAATGAATGTTCTGATCTCCCAGAGAATTTTGACCAGTATTTACTGTTCAAGTATTCGAGTCAGTCAACCAGATTGTGATCACTGTACTCAAAGCTTGCACTAAATTTCTATTGACAAGCATAATTTCTCTGGCACTTTATTGTGATTCCTACTTATGATTCAAAGACTATGGATAGACAGATCTCCTGTAGGTGCCTATGTAAAAACACGTAGGAACATTGCCTCACATATTATAAGATGTATTTGTGCAATGAAGGGCATCTTGCTATGGGAAAAGGGCTCCTCAAACTGAGCAAAAGATAAGTTTGAATTAAGATTCTGAAAAGAGCCTGTTAGTGGTGATTATGGAATGATAAAATGAACAGTTCTATTCATCACTAGTGTTGAGGTGGGATAGATGTACCGTTTCAAACTGTCCTTCCAGTTTGTCCTCCCAAAGATGGATTAGGCATAATTTTGTAATAATGGTAAAGTTAAATCAAAGCAACCTGCATTTTTATTATTAGACATTTATTTTGGAGTCTGATTTCAGACTTCTTGCTTTCAGAAAATGGCACAGTTCTCTTTTCCAGCAGTAAAACAACTTGAATATGAAAAGAAAGATAGATATTTCAATAGTGTGTCATTTCAGTAGTATGAAATGACAAATTATGCTTTCAGGGTCTAGTAGTAATTTCTGCTTCAAAGTTGGAAGATGACAGAGAGAATATCGGAAGTAAGGAGAAAGACATGGTATGCTTGCTTACTCATAGGAGGACCAATGTCTGGCAAATAACTTGGAGTATGTATGAGAAAAGCATAGGCAAACATAAGGCTTTGTGTCCTATATAAATACTTTTGAAGAAAGTAATATTTCTGCATGCATACTATAAATTCTAGAGTGCATCCAATAATATAGTAGAAAGAAGTATAAACATAAGGGTAGAATGATGTCTTTTTAAAAGAAAAAGAGAGATATGGATATTTCAATAACACCTTCAGAAATTGCACTTGGGGTTTTAGAATTTTCTGCTGTTCTCCACAAGAAACAAATGCTTTAGGGATACCAAAGTTGTCTGAGTTTCTTTGAAGTCATCCATAGAATTTACAATATTTAAAGCTATACATCTTCCTGCAGTTCAGAAAAGGAAAGTATGTATATACCATGGAAGTGTTTAAAGCAGAGGACTCATGAACTGATATTTGAAAGGGTTGGGTTACTTCTTAACTGGTTCTTCTTCAACTAGTATGTTTAAACCAGACAGACAGAATCTCAAGAGCATTTGATTCACTATCTCAAAAAAGATTCAGGTGACAAGGTGTTTCTCTAAAAATCTAAGTAGCTCTACTTTCTTGTAGAAGTGTGTAATAGGTAGTGCAGATGCTTTTGAAGGAAGGTAGCCAATTCACTTGATAAAGTTAGCTGATGCAATGCACAAAGCAATACCAATAAAAGTGCGTTGAGGATTAATATGGTTAACCACAATTTAAACAGGTAAACAAGGATAATTTAGCTTTGGTGTGTGGCTTTTTCTGCCAGTTCTTCTAAATGTGAGCTGAATATATAGTTTAAGTCTCTTATAGTATAATTATCCTTCCTTTGGGCAATAGTTGTCATCTTTCTTAATATTATAATGATGAAAATTATGAACCACCTGTCTGTCTTCTTGCAGATGATTCTGTGTCCTCTGTTAATGAGCGTGGAATGTCACCTTAAATTGCTTTAACATTCTTAATACAAAGAAAACAAAGCATGGAAAGCATTTGAAGTTCAAAATCCATACCAGTTGTTAAATTTGTGTTAGTGTGCATTAAACTGCCCTTATCATGATATTCTATTGTATGTGGGAAATGCAAATATTGAAAGTAAATCCAGATTTAATTTTTTTTTTCATTCGGAGCAAGGAGTGCCAAACGGTGTGAGTGTTCTAACTCCTATAATTTGAAACTCTGACCAATCTGGTTCAGTTTCCACTACTGTTTGTGGAGAATGATCAAGATACATTTCTGAAATTCTAGTTCTGAATCTCCAGTGCCATATGGCACTGTTGGTTAAAGGTTGAGATTATTCTGGAATTAAATGAATAGGCAAAGTAACATATCTGAACGGCCATGAACTTGAAAAGTCCTGAAAACATTTCCCTCAAGGTGACAGAATGCTCTTTTCTGTCTCCTGTCATTCATGAGAGATAATGTGAGACACATCCAGGGAAGATGAAGTAGCATTTGAAAGTTATAGAAGTAATGAGTAGAAACTTATAGGAGTTATGAGGTGAAATAGCTTTGTTTGGCAATCCTTCAGGAGCAGGCTTTTAGGATTGAGCAAGACTTGCATTACAAGCAGGAAGGGAAATACCCTGAAGGCTATAAAAATATTTGGCTTGAAAATTGGGGTTTAGTTTCATTATATTTCCCATGTTGCTGCTAAACATAAGAATTGAATGATAATATATAAGTTAAAATAAGCTTGCTGTTTAGATGTTCTTTTTCTACAAATGATTATTCTTCAAGGTCAACTTTTAAAACCTTTTTAGGTAGTTAATAAAAGTCTATCTTGAAAAAAAAAGTACTGAGGAATTCTTGAGATGAGTTCTCTTTACAGTCAGGATGTCTAAATCCTTTTAAGGTCCTTGTGGTTTATAAATTCATATAGACACAAACCCACCCAATATTCACTAGTCTAACATTTGAATGAGAGATGGTGAATCTACTGCAGGTGGAGACATAGATATTTAGTTACAAAAACCTAAAATTACCTTTAAAGAAATGAAAGTGGAAGACTGCAGTTATATACTGATGAAGATAAAAGCAAAGCATGATATACCTTTGAAAATTGTCATAGAATCACAGAATGATAGGGGTAGGAAGGGACCTCTAGTCCAACTCCCCTGCTAAAGCAGTGTCACTCAGAGTAGGTTCCACAGGATCATGTCCAGACAGGTTTTGAATATCTCCAGAGAAGAAGATTCCATGACCTCTCTGGACAGCCTCTTCCAGTGCTCTATCGCCCTCAAAGGAAAGTTCAGATGGAACTTTCTGTGCTCTAGTTTGTGTCTTGTTACCTCTTGTCCTGTCTCTGGGCAGCACTGAAAAGAGCCTGGCCCTATTCACTTGATACCCGCCCATTAGAAATTTATAAGCATTGGTAAGATACCCTCTCAGTCTTCTCTTCTCAAGGCTAAACTGTCTGTCAGCTTTTCCTGATAAGGGATATGTTTCAGTCCCCTAATCATCTTCATAGCCCACCACTGGATGCCATCCAGTAGTTTCCTGTCTCTTGAACTAGGGTGACCAGCAGTGGATGCAGTACTCCAGATGTCACCTCACTAGGGTAAAGTAAAGGGGAAGGATGACCTCCTTCGACCTGCTGGCCACACACTTGATGGATCCTAGCATACCATTGGCCTTCTCGGCCGCCAGGGCACATTCCTGGCTCATGGTTAACCTGTTCTCCACCAGGACTCCCATGTTCTTCTCCATGGATCTGCTTTCTAGCATGTCACCCCCTAACCTGTACTGGTGCATGATGTTATTCCTCCCTAGCAGCAGGGCCCTACACTTGCCCTTGCTGATCTTCATTAGGTTCTTCTCTGCCCAACTCTCTAGCCTGTCCAGGTCTTGCCTAATGGCAGCACAGCCTTCTGGTGTGTCAGCTACTCCTCCCAGTTTTGCATCATGAGCAAACTTGCTGAGGTTACACTCTGTCCCTTCATCCAGGTCATTGGTGAATATGCTGAACAAGATTAGTACTGACCTGTGGGGAACACTGCTACCTACAGGGCTCCAACTAGACTCTGTGCTGCTAATCACAATCAGCTCAGCTCTGTCTTTCAGACATTTCATTCTCAATAAACCTCATTGTCCACTCATCTAGCCCATGCTTCCTAAGCTTACCTTTGAGAATGTTGTGAGAGACAGTGTCAAAAGCCCTGAAGTTGAGGTAGACAACATCTACTGCTCTCCCCTCATCTTTCCAACCAGTCATGCCATCACAAGGGCTATCAGATTGGTCAAGCATGATTTCCCCTTGGCAAACCCATGTTGATCACTCCTGATAACATTCTTTTCCTCCACATGCTTAGAGATGACCTCCAGAATGAGCTGTTCCATCACCTTTCCAGGGATGGAAGTGAGGGTGACTGGCCTGTAGTTCACTGAGTTCCTCCTTCATTCCCTTTTTGAACACTGGGGTGACACTGGCTTTCCTTCCATCAGGCACCTCTCCTGCTCTCCATGAGCTTTGAAGGATGACAGAGTGATCATGTAGTGATCTGTGCCATTTCAGAAAGGTTTCACAACAGATAGAGCAAGTTGAGTTATTAGCAGCTTGGTCTATTACCAAACCCTTTTTTTCCAAGGGAATTCCTGCTTTGAAATGTTCTTTTGCTGAGAGTTAACAGATCTTTTGAATGTATCTCCAGCAGGATTGTGCAAACTTTTCCTTATCATCACTATCCATGATGATGATCTAATAAATAAGAAGGTATCAAGGATGTTTTGGGTAGAGGCAATGCTCATGCAATGTTTGCAGATCAAAATGTTAACTATTAACTATGCGCATCTGATAAGTACTCATAGTTGTTTTTTCAGTTGTGAGCTGAATAATCTCATTTTAATTCTGTGTACCTGCCAAACTGGTAACCTAGGAAATGTTAAGGTTAAGGAGCCTTGATTTGTTCCTCTTTCTGGTCTTCCAAGCTATCTTCAGGGTTTTAATTCTTTCAGAAGTTGCTATAGGAACTCCCATTTGTGACTGTCAGAGAAGTAGGAATTTTATTCTGGTAAAGCATAATGCTCCTATTGATGCCCCCAAATACTTCTTCGCTATATATGGACTCAGTTTCTAGAACTGTTAAGGAGAGACAGGCATTTCTCACCTATGAACTTATTGCAGAATGTGAAAGAACCTTAAAACCCACTAACTATTTGTGGTTAATGGGAAGGTTTGTTTTTATTTATTTTGCTTTACTGTATAGATAAAAGAGTAGATTATATACAAATGTGATCTCTGAAATCTGACAGAAAGATAAATCTGCATATTATAGTAAAAACTTTCTGCTTCATTTGCTTAATTGTGAAATAGCATATTTTTCAAGCTGTTATTAAGGTTTGAAATGATTAGCTTTCATTACTTTTGTAATTAGTTTAGGCAGATTGTTTTGGAACAGGCTTATTCCTATCTTACTGCTACTGAGTCTATCATTTTTTTTTTTATCAAAAATCACTCTTGAAGACTTTTTCACCGTGATTTTAATTGCTTTCTCTTTTAAAAATATCAGTAGCTAAGAAGCGTGAAACAGAATTTGTTTCTCTGGAGAAAATCCTTAATTCCAGAGACTACACATATTAGTTTGATATTTTAATGTTTAGAAGAGTTAGGCTTCCATTCTACATGTTATAGAAAGAATGTTTCAGGGTTAGGTGACAGCACACTTTTAAAGCAACAGCTAGTGTAATACAGTCTTTATTATATTTTTTTTTATGTTCAAAATGATTGTTATCAGATTTCAGTGACTTCTGTCTGATGTGACAATATTAATGAGGACACTGACACTTGCTGCAATACCACGTGTATTTCTTCATAAAATAGACATTGTCAGTAGAGTTAAAAATAAAGTTACTAAGATTAGCCATAGAAGGATATGGATCCTCCATAAGGAGGATACAAATAGAGTATTCTGCAGTTTGGGCATGTGTTAGAATCCAGCAGAGATTAATTGTGGTCTCATTTAATTTTGTGACTGGAAAATACTCAGAATACTTACTGATTGGAAATCAATTTAAGGTAGCTCCATCTGTATCTCCCAGCCTTTCACATCCTGACTTGAGGGATGCTGATATATAGTCTTCCTGCCAGTCAGCTTCAGAGTTTAAAGTAAAAGTATTTGGTAAGAGTCATCAAACTCTTCAGCATGACTATTTGTCTTTTATTTTTAGTTTGATCAACTCAGTTGCAGCTTAGTTTTGTAAAATAGCTGTGGAATTTTAAGGAATTTGTTAACTTCCTGGTGGCTAGAATTCTGAGCACAGTTTGAAGTGATAACATTATAATAAAATTTTTTGGCTTGTTCTGAAAGCTATAGGTACAAACAGTTATAACAGTTTTTGTCTACTAGAGGCAGACAGGAGAGAGTAAGGTGGGAAAGAGAAAGGAAATTTCCCTCCCCTCTATTTTGTCATTCCATCTTTGGAAGTTAAGTGAGTTGGAAGTAAAACTGAATTGGTGTTAACTTAATTCTACTTCTGTGTTATTCAGTGAATGCCAGCATTTCTCAGAAAATAAAATAAAATCATTCCTTTGTCCTTTGAGACTTCCTTTTTGTCTCAGGCTAAGGTTATCTGTCTAATGGCTCTTTGGGGACCCATGTGGTAAGAATTAGACTTCTCAGTCCCTTCTAGGCCCAAAAGAGACACGTGAAATCAGCAATTATTATGCCATCAGCCTGCTACAAGAGCTCAACTTTTATCACACGTAGTCTGAAAGGTCTCAAATTCTAGCCTAAGATCCATGTCTCTCTGGGTTATCAATGTTTCCTACTTTCTGCAGTGTGCTGTCACATGTATTAGATTTCACTTGCTACTTCTGAATTGGAGAATTTAACTGCACATTCTTTTCAATATTTTTTTTCTTTTAAGTAATTTGAATAAATACAATAATTCATATTTGTTTGATATTCTGAGTTTGTGTAATGGTTTCTGTTGGAGCTACTTTCTAAGTGAATGACTTGATTCTCATAAACTATTGCTTATGAACTTCATTGAATCCAAATCAGAATTTGCTTTGCAATTGAACAATTGTAATAGACCCAAAATTCATTTTGCACAGCTTTTTATGTGAACACAGATTTATTCAAAAGGAAAAAAAAAGATGTAATTATTGTCCTGAAACATCATTCAGAATGTTGTAGTAACCTTTGTAATTTTTTTTTCCCTTTTTCCCCAGATTTATCTTCCTATGTTATACACATAAGTTTAAAAAATGCTAGAAATAGTTCTAGAAATACTTGTAGTCTATTTCCTGAATTCTTATATGTTAAGAACTTGAACAGAACGGTCTAGTGCACAGTGGTATTTTTTTCCTGCTGAGAGATGCTTTTTATGCCACTTAGAAAAGTCTATTAATTCCTAAGGGCTCAATTGTGTCTGGTTAGGCATAGATTATAGAACAGAGTGGTGATGAGCTTCATTTTCTAAGATAACCACATGGGCCCAGAGTGCCTCTGGAGCTTAGACTGGTGCAGAGTCACAAAAATCTTCTCTTTCGATGATAACCACTTTGACCTACAATGCCTCTGTCTGTGGAAATGGTGGATTTGCGGATTGAAACTTGAATATGGGGTTCTCAAATCTCATCTATGATATGAAAAGCAAAAATCATCACAAGCCACTCTTCTCCATGTAAGCAGTAAGATTTCTGAATGTTCCTTCCTCTCTGCCTACTAACAGAGATCTAGGCACAATCAGGCTAAGTTTGCATCATGTTACTTCTATTGTTAAAAATAAAAATGAAAATTTATTAAACCAATACATATCATAATAAAAAAAGCTACAGTTTAAGACACTAGTTTGTGAAGTTTCATTGATAAGAATAGAAAAATATTGTGCAGATAAATCACCTGGAATGTTCCTTACACAAACCAAATTATTACTCAATCACTTTGAAAGTACATGTCTATGGCCTTGACATTTAATCAGAGCAAGAATGGCATTTATTGAATCTCAGATTTAGCAAGTCACCAATTAAAATTAGTTTCCTTAAGGCCAGTAAAATGCAATATGCTTGTTATTTTTACACAGATTTTTCTTTTATTACTGTATATACTTGAGCTTTCCCTTGAAGACAGGTTCGGGGACTTTAACCATAGGGTTACTGTTAAAAAGGTTCTCTCCTTCTGTCTTTCTATCTCATATATCTCATATATTTATTTTATCTGTTTATCTATCTATACCTAATACAAGACAAACCACAAGCAAGATTGTGTTTAAAAATAAAGAGAACTATTTCTAGACATATATATTTATAACATTAAAAAGCCAGTGATAGTTTCTATTGAAATTTTACTTAGAGCAGGTATAAAGTTTATATAAGAACTCAGGTAAGTAACATATGGAGAGATATCACTGACTTGAATGTTTACATGCAGATAGATTGTACCACTGAACAGCCTCTGTGCTGTTGAGTGATTTTGCATATCTGTACTGGGTGCATCTAAATGTAATAAAATAATTATAAGGTCTCATTAATTGATGAAGGTTTTGATACACTCAAATAACTACTCTGAATATTTCTTGGTAAAAATTAAAGATTATATTGTTTTACTTGTTAAATAGAGATGTAGATTACAGTTTATTGGTATTTACGTCCTTGGTAATTGTTTTGCATCTCACTGTAAAGAACTAGGCTGAATACATGCATAACATATTAGAAATGCCATTAAGCAAATGATTCTGAATTAATGTTTTGCCTCTCTATGCTATGCAAAACAAATTTACCCCAATTAATTTAGAATTGATTATTCTATATTGTGCCCCAAGGGAATGCAAAATAAGTCTGTTTATATGTTTCCTGCTATTCTGTTTCTGTAGTTTGATTAAACTGAGCATCAAAAGAGTAATTTATTTTATGTATTACTGAA
This sequence comes from Actenoides hombroni, assembly GCA_024336885.1. Lineage (NCBI taxonomy): Eukaryota > Metazoa > Chordata > Aves > Coraciiformes > Alcedinidae > Actenoides > Actenoides hombroni. The sequence goes on from WUAM01000323.1 coordinate 10,085,965, forward strand.
GATAAATTATTTTATCTAATAAGTATCTAATCACTTAATTGTGTGTGTGTGTGTTCCGGACTAGCATAGCATTGCACCTGAATTTATTGTGTTTATTTTTATCTATTTGTAATAATTTTTTGAAGTATATGTGCTTCCAAAGGGAAGTGTGTGCTTTTAGCATTAGGATTGCCCAACATAGGTAGGTATATGTGGTATATATTATATTAATGTGTTACTCTGAGACCGATTCACAGATGTAAGCCTTAGTTAATGTCTGAGGCACTTCTGGCTTGAATTCTTCCCAAAGCCAAACTACAGAATTAGCCTCCGTTAGTTTACCTCTAGAAAAGAGGTTTCTGTGCTATTAGACCTGTTCAAAACTTCTAGCCTGCTAAGGAGTTACGTAAGTGCTGTTGTTTTCCTTGTCAATCTAATACTATAATTTGCAGTTTTAGCCAAATGCCATTCTTCCTAAGTTTTACAAAATCCCTATCCCTAATAACTGCAGAAAAAAAATGTATCTGAGCATGTTTTCTTCTGTTGAGCTGTTCCTCAGCCTTTGTATTCTTTCCTGAGTTACACGATGATACAGAACAAATCAGCAGAGACAAGTAAAATAGAGCAGCATTTACTGGTTAGAGCTTGTGAAAATAGCTAGAAGGAAAAATATTCAAACATACAAATGCTTATATAAATTCAAAGACTTTTTAATCTTTCATTATTCTGTTTCAAGTACAAATTTAGAAATATTTTTATTATCTGAATGTAGAGTTTAGGATTTAACCAAGGCTTTTCCTCTGTTCTATTGAAAACCACAGAAAAAAATGCACTGGGAGATGGGAAAAAAAAAAGCTTAAGATTCCTAACTGGATCTATAAACTATAAATTGAGTCTTGTCTTGATTCCTGTGCTGACTGGTCAGAAAAAGGTCTGTCTCTAGGACCTGGGCTGTGGATCTCAGATGGACAGAGAAGCCTCTTTCCAAACTTCAAAAGCAAAAGAATGACAGATTTTTCCTTAAGGTGTGATCATTCAGGGCTAACTTCAGTTGGCTCCTGTTTTAAGGTGTTGGTTTTCTATTACTGTTGCAATACATCTCCTCATAAGTTATACAGGGCCTAGGCACATAACAAAGAGTTCACTTCATTTTGGGGAGGGAGGGCAGATGATTAACTGTGAAATGCTTTAATTCTTTCTTTGAAGTTAACCTTAACCTTTAAAAGATGATGGGAATTGGACATCTACTCTATGATTGTATTTTGGAAGATGATGTCTCCAACATCATTAAAGACGTTTTGAAAGATTTACTTGTTTAGTATAGAACTCTACTAGAACTGTAATAAAAAGAGAATGAAGAAAACAACTGTCAGATTGGACAGAATATATATTTTTCTCCATACAACTTCTGATCTTTGTTTTTAATTTATACATAAAGCAATAAAGAAAAGGGGGTTGCAAAAAGATACATGCAAAATATATACAGCTACTCTTTCTTTAATATGCCTTCTTAAAACTTTGAGAAAATAACATTGACATGCTGTGACACTTAGTTCCCAATTCTCTATGGTGCTGAGAGATCCTGATAAAAGTGCACAGTATTATTCTTTTATAGGCTGCTCTCTATCTCAGAAATAAACTGAGTAACATGTGGCAGTTGCTAGGGTAACCATTTTTTTTGCATTTTGCAGAAAAAGTACAAGAATAAAATACATGTAAATTGGTAGTGTAGAAAGCAGTATCATATACAGTCTCATATTCTCAATTTGTTCTTTATGGTTTTCCTCTATAGTATTTACATAACAATGAATTAGATCTGCTTCAGCTTTTACGTTGAATCTCCCATATACTTGTATTTTGCATGGCTCAGGAGGTCATTTACGCATTCAGTTACTAAGCTTAAACTGTTTTTTGTGCTGTTAAACTATCTATATTTACTGTCAATAAGATATAGCTGGGGTTGCTCTAAGTGCTGATCATGTTCTCTGGGTGTGATTATCAGGTCATGTAAAGAAGAAATTAAATGAAATTTTGAAAGTTGTCCTTTGCACTTAAATATGATTTCCTGTAATTGGTCAAATTCCATTAAGAATATCTCTTGAATAAGAGCGTCTGAGTGAAAAGCCATCAGGCATTTAGAAAAATGAGATTTTGTTGTTCACACGAGTCCAATTTAGGGCCCAAACAGGAGTTCTTATCAAGGCAACCTTTTTTGTTTTTGTTTTGGCAAATGTTTGGTAATAAATTCTGCAAGTTGCTTTATAATGAAAAATTCATCCCTGTTTTAAGAGGAAATAATTTTATAAGGTATCATTAACATTTTGATTTTAATTACATTCAAATACTTCACCACAGTAAATGGCAACATGCAGACTTTGTCAGGCAAATGTAAAGATTGTATCCAAGAAATAGTATAGTATATAACACTATGTTGGTATTACTTTGGTGAAATGTTTGGTACTTCTAGAACTTCTTTGTACATTATACTTTTGAGTTTAGAGTATGGTTATGTTGGAATATTGATTTAGAGAGTTGATATAATACCAGTGATTAATATCAGCAATATAATTTTTGTCAGAAACATTTTTCTTTTAAAATATTATCAAACTATAGCTTTTACTCATGCTAAAGAACAGAAATACAAACTGTCTGCATAATATGGTTTCTAATATGAGAAAAATACTTTAAAGGTTTCCCTACCCTCCCTCTAAATTTGGTACTAGGTAAATCATATGACAGTGATTTAATGTACATTCAGAACTTAGTACTGAAAGGGCCGTATTATATTATCCATTGATAACATTAGAGCAAACACTGGAGTTTAGTGCTGCTGCTTATTTCTGCCCTTATTTACACTCCACAGCTTCAGTGAGTTACATATAGTATTATAGCATGGTTCTAGTTTGTCATACATTGCACATTGCTGTCTTTTTTCAAAGATTAGGACTAAAAATGTTGTTCATTTAATCGTCTGTATAGAAGTACTCTAAAATTTAGGTTACTCTAATTGACCAGTTCATGTTTCTTAAATTACTCTGGTAGATGTAATTACTGGATAGATCTTGATATTGGAGATAACAATGAGAAACTCAGCACAAATAATAGCTCCAAATTGGCAAGATTACTCAGCAGCATCATGAAACTTGTTTCATGTTTATATCATGTAAAGAATGAAACAGTTTTGGTATATTCACTACATGAAGTAAAATACCACTCCAGGAAGTGAAACCCAAAGTTTAGAGCTTCATATGAAGTTGCTATTACACTAATTCTAATTCACAATTGCTAATGCTGTATTTTTGAGACTGTATATAAAACAGTAGTGTGTGTGTATATATATATATATATATATATATATATCAGTGCCAGATCTG
>WUAM01000323.1:10089417-10117923 GCA_024336885.1 Actenoides hombroni
ATTGCTAATGCTGTATTTTTGAGACTGTATATAAAACAGTAGTGTGTATATATATGTATATATATATATATATATACATATCAGTGCCAGATCTGTGGAATACACTGAACACTTGACTGAGCAGAAATACACAGATTACAAATTAAGATGGTAATGTTTCAGGGAATAGTTCTCCTTTCCTACTACAAAATAGTTGTTTTCTGTTATCTGAATAAATACAGTGTCTTTTGGTTTTTTTTTTAAATAAACAAGATAGGAGGACATTTAAATAATTTTTAGTATCCTACTGTGTTGTGGTCAAATTACCCTTCTCTTGGTAGGTAAAAGCAACACAAATATTGCTTTGTGACTAAATAGGATTTTATTTCCTCTATAGCTCCTGGAAGTCTATCAGACTGTCGGCCTGCTCAAAATTTTCAACTCCAAACCACCGATTCAGCAACTAAACTCAAAACATGTAGCAAGACAGACTGGACAGTGCCTTTCATCTCTGGTATATTAATTTTTGTCATCCAATGCAGTCATACTAAGGCATCAAAGCAAGCTCTGATGAGGATAGTGGTGCTGTAGATCATCACCTAAGATGTTAGCAAAGGAGCAAGCCCCTTTACTAGGAGGATCAGGGCATCATAGGATAGTCAAGTTGGAAGGGACCTCAGGAAGTTTGTAGTCCAATCTCCTGCTTGAAGCAAAGTCAGCTGTTATGTCAGATCATCTTATGGAAGGTAAAAATGAGACTTCAGAGTTTTGTATTACTTGCCATACTTTGACCATCAGATTTCAGACAGGTCATAGTTGATTTTGGTCCATGAGGATTCAATACTGTACTCTGACATGTGAAGCAAAATTTATTTTTAAAAATGCAAATTAATTTTTTATGAAATGGAACATTTTCAAATTTCAATTAAACATTGAACTTGAACTCGTTACCACTTCTATTAAAATACCTACATTTCAATTAATGATGGAGTAGATGATGTCTACAAAATTTACTCAGACTTTTTGAAACTTTGGCTAACCTGTACGTGTGAGATTAAATATCAGTATAGTGGATCTATACCATAACTTTTATATGCTTACAATTGAGTAGTTCTAGATAGATAGTCTACAATCTCAACATAACTATTATTGCTTCCCTATCATATTTGTGTCAGGCAGGTATGGTGTGTGTTTATATAAACTTTTTATCAATTTGTCTTCATTTTTTAATAATGTTTTCTTTATCTTTGTGCTATTGCTAGGGCTGATATAATGACATAACAACACAAGACATAGTCTGAAGAAATAGTATATAAAACAAGTTTGAAACAAAGTTTACAAAGACTTAATTCACATACACTTGAGGTAAATGGAAAGATTTTTTGTTGCTTTCTGCAAACTTTCGGTAAACCTCTCAGACTGTCAAAGCAGTTATGAAGAATAACACTTGAAAAACAGAAAGTGTATGGGTTTCCCAACAGTTAAAGAGCAAAGGGTATTTCAGTTTGGAACAGGTGGCCAGAACCTTTATTGGCATAACTACAAGTATGCCAGCTCCAAGTTGGTTCTACGTACTTCAACGGAGATGACCAAGAACCCTTTGGGGTTAATTTGGACAACATAAATGTAATTTAACAACTCAACAATTAAATTTTTTTAATTGCATGTAATTTACTTCTCTATACTAGTTATATTTAATTGTTAAATGATACATACCGAAGGCAATATTCAAATGCCAAAAAACCACGAGTCTGGATTGCATTGAGAAAACTCTGAAGGCGGTGGGAGCACTGGCAATCATCAGCTTTAAAATGTAAACTTTATTAGAGGAAGTTCTTTTATGTAAGTACCTAAATATAAATTTGGAAACCTTTCTCTGACTTCCACTTTCAAAACACTTAAGACAAATACATAATTAGAAGATAATGTGTTCTGTTGTATTTGAATCAATACATTTCCAATAAAATCACGCATTTTTAATTAGTGAACTATATAAGTAATACAATCCGTTCTAGAGCAGAGTTTAAATGTAATTTTGAACACAATTATTAATGGCTATAAATTTAGAAATTATACAAAATCATAGAAAGGCATACAGGAAAAAGTCCTATAACTTCTGTCATTAAAATGCAGCAACAAAGAATCTAGAACTATGGTAATTCACACTGAAAATTTCTTACTATCCTTTCATGTAGACAGTAAAGTTTGCATGTTTCTTTCAAATATATGTTTTTTTTAAAATGATAGAACATTCTTTGTTCTCTCTCTACTAGTAGCTTGAGAGCACTGGTCAAAATATATAAATGAAACAATTCTGGGTTGTTTTTTTCTTTTGTTTTTTTCTTTTTATTCCCCAGTGTGACAATAATGATCATGAACAGAACAGAATTATTGAGACATTATAACAATAGATGAATGGAGCATTCTTTAAGAATAGCCAAATTCCAATGCTAGACATCTTTTTTGATAGGATGCAGAGGATAGATTTATGTAGCAAATGTGAAGATCTGAGTATCAGATGATCACAGTGTATTCTTTTCATTTCCAAGAGATATCGCTCATAAATGGCCGGAGAAACATACATGGGTCTAGACTAGAACTGGAGAAAACAGGACACAAATCATTAAGACTTTTGCAATAAATTCTAAGTTACAAGTTAACCATTATGATGAAAGAGTAAAACGTTGAAGTTTTATGGTGAGTCCCTCCTCTGAATGTTTGGGAGAATTACGCTTTATCTCTTACTGCTATTCATGACAGCAATAGCAATACATCTTTGATGTCCATGATGTTTGGACAAAAGTTTTTACTTTCCTCCTTTGTCAAGTAGCCATAGAAATCCAAGATATTTTTTTTTCACACAATAAATTAATTATGGCAACTCTTAAAACCAAATTATACATAATCTTATTCCTTTTACTCACTGGTGATAAAGTGGCAATGTAATCTCTGATGTCCTTCATGGAAAAATGTTTAGTACTGATAAATGAAAGATAAAAAGGAGTAAAAAGTTACAGTGAGGACCATGTGTTTCCATTTTGAAGCATCATTTTAATTTCTATGAGTTATATTTCAAGGTAAGGTGCATATTAAATACTTAAAATGCTTGCTTCTCCTCATCAAGACTGATAATATGCTATTCATTTTTTCTGAATATTACTGTTTCCTCACACAAGCAAACTAGAATGCACGAGAATAGTGCTGCTTAATTAAGTTCCATTTGACCAGACAGTAGAAACTAGATTTGTTTCCAGTTTCTCTCATAGTGTAGTACTTGAAGAACTACCTAACCAACTTTTCTGGGCAATAAGGACTGTGATTTCAATGTTTTTTTGTAACTGGCTAGGTAGGTTTCTTCTTATCAGGATCTTGCTTTTCAGAAAGTTTTGGTTCTCCATCTAGATATTTTAGACAAAGAGGCTGTACCATAACATTTGTAACAATTAGGATTATTTCAAACAAGAAAAAAAGTTCACAAGGCGTTATTTTTGTCATTTACTTTGTGTCATGAGTAGAAATGAAGCAATATGATGAATTTTCTATTTCTAGTCAGAAAAATGATGAAAATACCAAAAAGGAAAGAGAAAAAGCATTTATGAATCCCTTCTGCATCTGTTGACATCAGTGAGAATTTTGCCATTTACCACAAATGGAAGTAAAATTACACTGAAAGATGGCAATTCTAAGGACCATCTGTGAAAGGTTTCTGGATTGTTCTATGTAGTATGGAAATTTTAATGGTAATAGTTCTGTTTGTTTTTAGCTGAGAGTTCTCTTATAATTACTTCATACACAGAACTCTATTAAAACAATGTTAATGGTAAAGTGGAAACAAACACAATTAGCAAAAAATCAAGAAGGAATAAATGATAACAATTTCAGTTGAGGCTCCCACAATGCTTTTGACCTAGGCTGGTTTTATGAAGGTATTTGAACACATTAGAAATTAACAGCAATACAGTATCACCAGCTTTAGAGGTACAAGAAAGAGCAATATATGCCTTAGTTTCTGTGGCTAATCAGGCAAAAATATAGATATTGTGTGAGTTGTAGTTAATCAGATGTTATTTGATTTTGATTTCTATCTCAAAGTTGTTTTAATATACCTTTTGCACTTTTTTTTTGCACTTTTTTTTTTTCTTTTCTTTTTTTTTTGGTTAGCAGTAACAGAAGGTGTGTTACAAAATGAAAGTGTCCCTGTTACAGGATGAAAGCTGGTATTTGGTTTTAATTATGCTTTAAAGGCATGAAAGCATCTGTACCAGTGTGAACATAAATGCATTGGATCTCCTGACTGCTTCTGAAATAGAGCAGTGGTGAGCATATGGTCCAAGTATACTAGGACTTGTTCTGAACCATGGGTTCTTGATAACATGTTTAGTTATGAAAATTTAAAGGTAAGTTCATCATATTAAAATTACACTATGCACTAATGTCTAAAGGGATTGCTTGCTATCAGAGTGAGTACAGGGTTTCTATGATGTGTGTCCAAACCTGCAAATTATTCTTGGGTCTGTGGAAGTGAAAATTGTAGGACTATTGCTGTGCTGTTCCACAGATTGACTGGATATTCATTCTTCCCAGAAAAGATAGAGTTCAGCAGCTCAGCTACTGCTCTTGGTAGTTAGAGTACATTTCTGTACGTGTTTTTGGAGTTTGGAGTTTAGCGTCTAACCCTAGAATAATATGATGAATATCCTTTTTGTCTCTTATTGCACAATAAAAACGAAATGACCGAAAATGTGTTTGTCTTACACAATATTGATGACTGGATAATCTATATCATAGCAACATTCAGAAGAATATGTTACCTGAATTATATGTGCTCGGTCAAATTGCTATTCAGACAAACATGCCTAGCTTTATAGATCATTATATTTGCAATTACCTCATTTTGTCTTCTCTAACCTCATAAGAATACTTTTATAAACTGGTTTAATGGTCATTAATCATTCAATTTCTCACAATTGCTGTGGAGTTTTAGCCTTGCATTGGGCTTACCAGCAAGTAAGTGGCCAAATAAATTTAAATGAAATAAGTAGTGAAATTATTATCTTCTGGGAGTGTCATAAAATAGCTGCTGTGCAGACTCAGATGTCTTTTTTGATAGTTCACAATGGTGCATCTTGTGTAAAAAAAAAATATGTATTCAAAAAGGTGTGATACATTGAATTTCTCCATGATAAACTTGCAGTGTTATGCTCACAGGATAACCTAGGTAAATCTGTTTTATTATAAACTGGTATTAAATGGGAGTTGTGCAGATAATGTCCCTCAAGCTACAGTGGTAATGAAGCACAACTGGACTGTAATTTTATTTTTTGTACTGAAAAGCTTTTTTTATTTGTTTAAAATTTGATAATAGAAAATATTGTGCTTTATGAATTCATTGTATTGTTTCTGAAACACACTTTTGCAGTGGAGAGGGAGGAAGAATTTTTAAAACACTGCCTGATTTCTGTATGGGACACATAGAAAAGAGCCATTTCATATTGTGTGTTACATAGGGAAGAGGCTTTTCTAGAAGGCTCAGGCCCTACATGATCCTTGGCTGGAGTTGGCTCTCCTGCCTCTCTGCTCCTTCTGTGGCCTGCAACATGGAGCCAGCTGGTGTAGGGAACTCAGCAGGTAGTTCTGCACTTCAGTGGAAACACTGTGAATTAGCTCACTGTTAAGTATCATCTGCAAAAATTGCTGATACTTGACATGACCTCTAGAGAAAGCTGCTTTCTAGAGGGGACAGGAAGTTCAGGGACTTGAGAGAACTTGGCAACAGGAATGAGCTTGAAGAAAAAAATGAGTGAATAAAATGAATGAGTGAAGGAAAAAAATGTCTTTAGTTTTTCAATTTACAGCTATTATGACACTTGCTAAAATCTTTGAGAAAAGTCAGTCTCTTCACATGAAAATTATTCCTGTCAAGAAGAACAGTTTTATTAGGACTTTAGGTACAGAATAAATCACATAAATATGATATAAATAGCCATGTGTATATATCTCTGTTTTCAGCACAGATGTGCTACTATTGTAAAGCAGAAGTAGGAGACATTTGAGTTTATCCTTATTCAGGGAATAAGTTAAATGTTTGAACTTAATTAAGTGCCTCACAAGTCAGGGATATATTTCTCATGCTGTCTCAAAATAAAGATAACTTGTTATTTCCATACCATGATGACAAAGCTGATCAAACTGATTGTCAGCCGTGGTTTCCTCTAACCTCTAGAAAAACCCTAGTAATGTCTGACCATCTCATTGCCTTTGTAAAAACTATTAGGAGAGTCATCTTCTCTCATCCAGGATGATGGCTATTCTGTGGTGATTTTAAAAATGTCTCAGTGAACAACTTTTCTCTTCATTGTGTGTTCCATTACCTGATGTTTATTCTGGTTTGTTATTCTGAAATTTATTCAACAGGTAATTTCTGAAATCGCATGATCCCTAGACAGAGAATTATATAACTAATCCTTTTTTTAATTATTTTTTGTTGTTTTGTTGTTTTGGTTTGCTTTTCATACTGGTAGCTGAATGTCCAGGGAATTTTTGGTACAGCTAAACTTAAGATTTTTACCTTTCTTCTACCAAATGTTTCAGAGACTTTTAGGTATTTCCTGTCAGAGTGGTTATTATTTGCATGACAAGAACCCTCCAGTAAAAGACTCTTTAGGTAATACTAATAATCAGTAGATCTTTTGAAAAATATTCCCTGTAGCATTTTGTTCAGCTTGCAGTGTTTACCTCTGAATACAGATGCTTATGCAGGAAAGGGAACTGCTAAATGATTTCTTTTGTGCCAGTGTTGTCAAAAAGCATTTCTCAGTTTGACTGAGATTGTGGGAGTTGAGAGCAGAAAAGAAACAAAAATTATTTTCTACTCTAATTCAGAGGTCAGTAGAGTTAAGCTACCGTTAAATTTGGGGCAGGTATTTTAATGAATTCCGGAAACACAGAAACTGATTAGAAATAGTGGGAATACAGAAATCTGATTTCATATTTCCTTTGAATTAGAGTGTTACTGCTTGTGGCCAAGGAGTTACAGTGAATAGGAAAACTGAGTTTTGAGTTATTGAGATAAATCTTTTGTGAAGAAGATACATTTCTTAATGAAGGATAATTGTTTGAAGGGTACGCTGTATAAATTCATGTTTATGAAATTAGACTTTTCCTTCATTTTAATGTATTTGAATTTGTTTTTGCTTCGCAGAAAACGAGTGAACAGGTTTGGGAATAATAGGAGTGGGAGCATATCTATGTTCTTTCAAGCAGTTTGTAAATTAAAGCTAAGATATCATGAAATAGAACCAAAAGAGCATGTTAAATACACACCTATTTATCAACTGGTATTTCTTTTGCCTCACATGTCTAGAACATGTCCTTAAATACTGAGAGAAGAAAACGTGCATGTTGACTATGTTTTTTAAAATTTCTTTGCTATACATTATGGTTGATTCATTATACAGCACTATCTTCCATATGTAAAGAATTGGAAATCCTGTTGGGAGAGGGTAATTGTGAAAATTGCAGAAGTAGTTTCTATTTTACCCTCATCATAATACTTCTTCTCACCTGGTGGCACACTCAGCTACTCCACAAAGAACCCAAAGCGGAATGATCTTATTGGCATCCATACTGGATATTTCTCTGGTACAGATGAGTATAGCTCCATGTGCTGTGCTACTAAAACTTTAGCAGTTCAGGTCAGCCGAGGATATGATTTTATTGCAGAAACATTGATGACATCATTGATAGATTTTGTGTATAACACCGAAGGTCATACTGTTTGTTTAAATAAATTTTGGCATCAAAGATATTAAGGAAAGTTCTTCATGAAAACTGTTTCACAATAACAGCCTTTAACAGTTTGTGGACCGGTCAGTTGAATAAGTAAGTGGCACAGTAATTCTTTTTTACAGTTACATTACAGTTATAATGAGAAGTATTGATTTTTCTCTTAATACTAATGTGTTTAATGACTTTTTTAATGACATCTGTCACTACTGTTTCTTCTCAAATTCTACTGGCATTTTCCCTTCAGTAAAGTAAAGGATTTTCATTAATATTCTTTTTTAAGAATTAATATTCTTTTTAAAGTAGTGTGAGGGCTTGAAGACTTATAAAAATAAACATTTTAGAAGTTGTCCCTTTTTTGGTCCTCAGAAAATAGTTCCTTGAGTGCTATGTATGAAACTAGTTTTTCATTGTCAGCTTTTGTTAGATGATATTATCAACTAACATAAATAGAGTTTGTGAAATTTAAAATGAAAGATTTTAGTAAGATAGTTTCTGACAGTGTCTCTCAAGAGTTTTATTTTTCTTCTCCTTCAGCTTTTAATGGTACTATCTGAAGGAGGTATATATGAATTAACTAAAATGTTGATGTACCATAACTCAGTGAAAACATATACCTGTAATTCAAAAAAGGTTCAATTGTTTACCTGAGGTGACTTTTCTTTCAGAAGTAATATAGAGCTTATCTTGAGGAACTCTTTGTTTTCTACTGCTTATCTTCTTTTGTTGTTTTAGATGCTCTAAAATTTGGTTATTAAACACCAGACATTTAAAGTTAGAGTGGTTATCATCAAGCAGCAAAGGTTTTGGTTGGTTTGTAGAATCATTATTAATATAATAAGGATTAGAGGTAAGAGTCGAAGAAAGTGACTCCAACACTGCTAAATGGTTTGCTCTCACTTGAAAACACTTAATTTTGTACTGTAGTGTCAAGGGACAAGTGATCACAAGTGAGTATTTTCATAAACTACTCATTCTTGATCAGTTAAGAAAGATTATGCATGATACTTTTGATCTGCAATACAGGTAGCAATGTTGCCTAGTTGATCTGGTCTAATTCTGGTGCAAAAGAGAAATATTCACCTACTTCTGGGTACTCCAAACAGGCATGCTTCGATGTCATGCTCAGATCTACCGCCCTGAAAGGTGGTACTTTGGTGTTGCCATAACAACATCAGCCAGTCATTGTCTGACACTACAACATTATTGCAGGAGCTTTGACGGAGTATTAACCAAAAATACAGTCACCGTACATTTTGACTGCTTTGCTGGTTAAGAATACCTATGCTGTGTACTCAGACGATTCATCTACAGCATATTTTCTCTGTACATGTATGATTTACGTGACCATATTTTTCTGAAACTCTTTGGCATATCAATATAATATTTAAAAGTAGTGCATTAGAGTATATGTGGCAAAACCCAATATTAATTAGTGTAAAGTTACTCATATTTATTTTTTTTTTTACATTAAAAATGAGTAAGGGTAGACATTCAGAAAAACTGAGCATGTTGCATTGTATATAGAAAAAGTTTCATCCAAGCAGTCCTTTGCATATAGTATGAAGAGATCAGAATCAGGTTTTCTCTCCTTATTGTATAGCACAATCTGTAAAAATTCAAACCAGTATCTTAAAATTCTTGTTTTAACAACTAAAATGCCCATTCATTGTGGGTGAAAACTGGATATTTAATTAATTGAACCAGAGATTATGATTCACATAATAAAATAAGCCAGCTTGCTTTAAACAGATTTCATAGACCGTCTGAAAGAGGAAGCAAGCTTGCCAATAGCAGGAGCTAATGCTTCAATACCCTTCATTTTGTACTCTGAAAAGAAAATCTCTTCTTAAGCTCATTCATTTTCTCGAGGGAATATCGAATGCTGTGGTATATTGTCAGAGCTGCTTTATTGTCACCATTTACAAAGGTCACCTGAATTAATTGGCTTCTTACCATATGTATTGTTAAGCTACCCATTTCCTGTCATTTATGGAAAGGTGGCAGGCTTACAGCCATTGGCTATCTGTTGATGGCTGTTTCAGTGTTTGCTTCTGAAAACATAGTAGCTGTAAAATTACAGCACATAATTGCATTGCTGCAAAGAAACAGAGTATGATGTTCTTCAAGGTTTACAGGAGTGAAGGGGTGGTAGGACAAAAAGGAGTGGGAGAAATAATCTAAATACTGAGCTGTTCTAAATACAGAAATAGTACTTTGAAAAGCAAACAAAATTATGCAGGAAGATGCAGGTTGAATTTTTTCTTGTTGAAGTATGCATTAGATAGCTAACCTTTTATTTTCATGCTGGAAAGTAAAATCTCTCTCTGGCTTTCACTGATGCATGAATCACAGATCCATGCTGAATGTGTTTTCATCTGAAGGGATACTGAGTTACTCTTATACTGCATGAAAGAAATGACATACACATGCATAAACACAAACACATTAGTAAACAGAAGTGCTAGCATGGAATTTTATGTTGATTAAATTGGTTAAATGGAAAATTACTGTCTTTTTTCTAGTCCCCTGCGTTCACTGTCCCCTTCATCCCCCTGTGTTGGGTTTTTCTCTTTCTGAACAGCAGTGCTGGACAAAAACTCCAACTAGACATGTGAAAACAAAGAGATGGAAAGCAAAGACAAACAGTTCTGAGCCTTCCTATACTAAAAATGGCAAAGCTGTTATAGTGATGGATTTGAACAGGCTCCTTACACGAAAATATACTTTAGAGACACCCTGCTGTGATCCTGTTAATTACCAAAGAAGATTAGAACTCTTCTGCTTAATGCGAGCCTTTTTACCTAACGCGTTCGTTCCAGCTGCATCAGTAATCAGACATTCACACTGTCCCTCCTAACTGAAAGGGGATGTTTTTAAGCAAAGTCATTTGCCACAATCCTTAAGATGTATCCTGGCAGAAATTCAATAACTGTTTGTGATATGTTCATTCAGCCTTGCTGCTCAGTGCTTTTTAGGTCCTGACATAAACAGCATTTCCCTTAATCCTAGCACTGGAGAGAAGAAAGGAGGCTGTCCTGTATCTTGTTTTATTGGTTTCAAAACACAGAGCAACTATGTAATTTGATTTTGCATCCGAAACATCAGGGGAAACGTTCTCCCTTTACAATCTTTTACCCTTTGATGTTCTTTCAAGATAATAAATGCACAAATATGATACTCGTGCAAGCACATTTAGATTATCTCTGGAAAAAAAAAGAAAATTGCATTTCCATTTCCATTCAGAAAGTAAAATGTGAAAATATGCCAATAAAATAACTTTACAAAAAGAGGAAAAGTAAACGAGTTCATATGTTAAAATAAAAGTCAGGATAAAATTGAAAATAAAGAGGAACTTACCCTATAATAAGAGTAGTTTCAGAGCTGGAGGAGTTCTTGCATCTTGGTAATTTTGATTCAGGTAGCCACATACTTGTATTAAAGCCAGAGTCTGAATAGATGTACATACATGTATGTGTGTGTGAGAGTCCATGTGCGTGCGTATGTCTAACTATATATAATACAAAGATGTATCTATTGATATCCTACAACATGAGAGACTTTCTGTGCTGCCAGCTGAGATCCCTTAACGTTTGGCAGAGCGCTGTTGCTGCCTGCCTGGCTGAGGCTCGCAATCCAGTGGGGGAGAGAGAGGAGGGGAGAGAGAGATGCTCGCTAGCTCTTCTTATTTCTCCTTGTTTCCATGGTGGTTAGTGCTGCATCGTTCAGCCACTCGGTTGTCACACTGACATGGTGCTGCCTGCTCAGCGGTCATTAATAACTGAGCCCCTTCCACTCCCCAGAGAGGAGCCAATGCTTCGGCGTGCCCAGATGCCGCGTAGTACGCGCGGCTGCGCCAGCCTGGTTGGCCGTGGGAAGCTGTCTGTTACGTGACACTGCTGCTTTGGGTACGGATACACGAAACGAGCCCTTGCAGGCTTCCAGATATCTCTTCTGATTTGTGGGAGTTACAGAGCATGCTTTGTGTTTGTATCAAACAGCTCGGGAGGTTTAAATTCCAGGGGGGATTTTCATTTTGTTTGGTTGAGGTTTTTTTAAGGATATATAAGGATGTTATCTCTGTTTAGAACAATTGATTAGAGATCACTGAAGTTCTGCAAAGGCTGCTGTAGTTCAGAGGATACTGCATGTTGAAACCATTCAGGAAAAATGCTCCCCCTACCAGTTTTGCTGCTTTTTTTTTTTTTTTTTTCCTTAAGAAAGTAAAGGACTTTTCATACCCCTCCATTTCCAAATTTTATAAAATATTAAATTTTATTGCATATGTTTATCAGTAGAAAGTAAGAGCAATAATACATCTTCTTGAGAAAGAAAAAATCAGAATAAACTGAAGAAGGGGTTACTTAAAAAAAGTCAGTTTCTTTCAGTCTATCTACTTGGTGCTCTCTTTTATGGACATCTAATTATATAAACAATAGGCTGCACAGATTGTTCTTTCCCTTCCTTCTTTCCTTCTTCCTTTCTTTCTCCCTTCTTCCTTTGTGCCATAATCCTTGGTCAAGAATTTTTTTCCCCCTATTTGTTTTGTATCTGTGAACAAAATGCATACAAACTATGAAGGTTTTAAAAATTGTCAAATAATTTATGAATTGTTTTTTTCAGTTTAAGAAAAGTACACACTGAAATACATCATCCTTTCTCCCAGATACACAAAACAATAAATAAGATAGATGTTGTTAGGAAAAGATTATTTTATCACATATACTGTTTTATATAAAGGAAAGTACTTTTTAATAGAAGATGAATAATGATGAAATACAAAGAGTTTGTTATCAACAGGTCAAAAAGAGGAAAATATGGATATCTTGCATGAATTCAGCCCTGACTGGCGCAGGCCACCCTCTAGTGGATTGAAGTGAGATGTGGTTCTCATTTCACAGTCCTGCTTTCTTTGAAGAAAAGCTCACAGTCCTGACTAATAATAATATGAAAAAATTCTAAAGATTAGCAAACAGTGTAAATTAATGTACTCTTTGCAACAGCAGTAGCACCAGAATTCTATTATAAAATGGTTACCATTTTATGAATACCATATATCATTTCAATTCTCTTTGTGTCTGAGATTGTGGACTGCATCATTTTTGTTTTCATTCTGTAAGAAAATGATTTTACACTTCATAAAATCACTTATTATGAAAAGTGAATTAAAGTAATGCCAACTTATTCAATAAATTTCAGTTTGCTATAATTGGTTAGGGCAAATTTTACAAAACTGGTTCCTGTTTGACTCATGGGTACTTACATTGTTGTGGCTGTAATAGAAGCAGTTTTTTCCTTCTGCCTCAAATTTCTGAATACTGACTGTACAACAAGTGCAGGAAACAATGTTTTAAATTTTTTAAATATGTCTGCTGTTCAGTTTTCATATAACTGAGTAGGGCTGCTTTATATATAAAACAATGACATTTAAGTGACAAACTGCAAATACGTGAGATAATTGAGGGAGAGAGGAAGGCCAAGCGTCCCTTTCATTTTCTCCCATTCTCTTATTATGGGCATTACATTTTTTTCGAATGCGTGTTAAATTAAGATTTATAACAAAACCAAAGACACATCAGCCCCAGCTGTTTACCTTTCAGTTCTTGCCTGGGGTTGGAACAGGGGAAAATTCAGGCCAGAAAGGTGTCACATCACCTTTCTGTAGCCTCAGCATTCATCAGTGAAACCTTTTCTCTCCTTTGCCCCCACAAGGTGGCTCTTGGAGCCTCTGATAGTATGTAATGTTCACCATCATGAGCTGCAAATACAAACCATTGTTAACTTCCCAAAGTGAACCTGTGAGTCTTCCTTGGTACACAACATAACAGCTCATGTCTGATGGGGCAACACTCAGGACATGTTAAGGAAGCGCAACCCAAAGCCAGAAAAGTAAGATTTCTTCCCATGCTAACCCTCATAGGAAAAACAGAAATCCTTCCCAATCTCATCTGTGTGCTTAATCACACCTATCCCAAACAACAGATGTCAACCTGTGCTTCTGGGGTGAGATGGTGGGTGGAGTAAAAGAGAATAAAATTTCAAAAAAATTGGGCAAAACTAAAAACAGGAAAACATTTTGTTAAAGCCAGGTAAATACTGCTATTTCTCTTATCTCAACCAAGGGAGAAACAGATGATCTCAGGAAAAGGGAGTAGGCAGGGACTACCATTGCCCTACATTAAACCTTTCTCAGGTTTTGCCCCTAACCTCGTGCACTCACTGTTATTCATTAAAAATCTGATTTCTAGTTAACAGGAGACTCATGCAAAAACATATTCAGTGTTTTTACATGTGAAATTAAGGTTATAGAGGTCCTTAATTTCGGTTGATTGGTATGGACTGTGCAGTTAGAGGGCTAAATAATTAAATCAGCTAAAGTATACTTGCATAAAGAAAGTGAGTTCTTAAGATAGACTATATGTGCAATTACAGTACCTCTTTGATAGTCATACATTTACATATTAGTTAAAATGTTATTATATCATAAAAAATTCTGTTACATAAAAAAAGTGTGAAATAATTGAATTCTTAAATTTAACTAATGCTAAAGAATTTATTTCTTTTTCAAACTATCTGCAGGAGAAAAATATCTTTTATAACCAATATAATTACAATGATTAAGGTTCATTAAGTTATTTTCCTGCTGATTTCACTATGATGCTTATTGGTTTTCAAATAGCAATGTAATCTATTTCACCAGAATTATATATATAGCTTATTAGGTTACAGGATAGGAAAAAAAAAAAAAATGTCAGACTGATAGATAGATAATGAAAGTAATGCAGGCTAACTCCAGGTATTTATTTAGCATGCATTTTAGCCAATTATGGAGTGTTCATGAAAATAAACTAAGTAATTATTTGTTTCTAATTGGCAACACAATGCATAAACCCATTAGTTATTAAAATACAGTAGTTCTGTGTCTGCATTTTTATCAAAATTTTAAGAGGACTTCAAAACTTTTTCATTTTTTCATTGTATAGAAAGGCAGAGTATCCTTGGGCTGTGATATCCTGTAGGCTTCTTGTGATTCAGGGAATTACCAGTGACCATTTCTAGTATTTTTAGGGTCTGAGAACACAGCTGTGTTTAGAATGCAGCAAGTGTAGTTAGTAACTGAAATACTATGCAGTTAAAGTAAAAAAAAACCCCACAAGCATTTGATTTAAATTCTAAGATGCCACACTTTATATCAAAAATTGGCAATTAATTCTTTTTAAGTGTGTATTCGTACAGGTTATGTCCAAGTGTAAAAGAGCTGACACTTTTTGAATATCTTTATCGCATATGACTACATATGCCCCTATCTTGGTTTCTGAGGCACCATAACTACAAGAAGAGGACTGAGTGACATCTCTGCACTTTCTCTGTATCCCTTAGAGTAAAAAAGAGAGGAGTTGGTGTTTGACAGATTAATTCTCACCATTTCTGCAAAGCATACCCTTTAGTGTGTTTTCCATGTCAGGTGTAGGGAGGTATTCCTATCTGAGTGAAGGTCCAAAATTCTTCAGAATCAAAGAAATTTGCCTTGTGGCATCATCAGTTAACTTGTTAACTGACTTATTAATTATAGGTAGTTGTCATTATGTGATTTGCTTGGAAGAGAGAAAAAAGCACTGCCTTTTACTAAAATCCCATTCTGCCAGAATTTTCAGTGCAATATTGTCAACCTGACACTGTCTTGCACATTTTTAGATATTATGGCACCTATTGAGATTTTCCTAAGGGCTGTGTTTCCATACAGACAAGGAGTAATTTTTATTAATGTGTATCCCTCTGACGTGGAATTATTTTTTCAATGATAAGCAAAAGCAGCATTTCTAGCTTTTTCTTTTCTTTGTCTTTTTTGAAGACAAATTGCTTGTAACCAACAATGAATTTAAGTTTCTAAATACAGTTGTACCTCATAATGGAAAGTGTTATGCTCGGATTGCTTAACCTGCCACCAACTTTCTTTTATCATATGTTGGAGTTAGTGTTGCTAGAATAGAGAGGAAGCAGATGGAAACAAACCTAGGCCATCAAATTGTAAAGAATTTCACATAAGGAAAAGTTCACATCTATACAAGGTGCTAGTTACTTCATTAAAAGTTACGTAAGTAGCAGGTACTATATGACTAGAAAAATCTGGAACTGCATAGTAAAACGAGTTGTATAGAATAAGCAAATTCAATCATGTGTGATGGGGAAGAATGAAAGAAGTGGTGATGAGCTGATGCTTATCTTGGTGATCAAGGTGATTTTGCATGTTACGGCAAATTCACCTATTCATGTATCAGAAAGGACAAGATCCCAGGCAAGAGCTATAGTGGCTTTCTTCATTATAGATCCCTATAGATTCTGGAGCTATAATCAGCCTTCCTCAGGAATGGCCTGAGGTCTGAAAATCTTAACATGTTTTATACCTATTGGGTCCAATTCAGAGTGATATCTGAGTTCATCTAGTTTTCATCCCTGGTTCTATTTTAATAGGCAAGAATCTCTGGCATACCAGCATTCGCTGAAGTCTGGAAGTGAGTCACACATAGCAACCACAACCTCCCTGTGCCGAATGGGAATCTTAATGAAGACAGAGTAGTGAAAAGCAGATAGAGAATCCTTATGTGCAGCTGGATTAGGTAGATGAAGTATGGGATCTGTAAAGAGGTTTTCAAGCGCAGTGTATGTATTCCATTTTAAAACTGATTTCAGCTCAGTATGTTTATATCTTACTTGCGGAGATATCTCAGTTTTTGAAACGTATAGTAATTCGATTTAATTTATTGGAATCTTCTCAATGGTAGGTCTTGTTAATTTCATAAGGATCTGCTTGTTTCTCATGGGACTCGTTGTGTGTATGAGATATACCTTTAAGTGCCATGACTCTGAGCTAATCTGTATCTATGTTGATGAAAAAAAATGATGGCAGAAATGATTTGGATATAAGGCCTAGAATTTTCATCCTGGTAAATCTTGAATTCTCTGTCCTTATAGAGATGGCTTTCTCCATTTCTTTGTTCATATCTGGTTTTCTTTCTTTGGAGATTTAACTGCATTTTTATCTGAAACAGTTTTACTCTTTTTCTGTTAACGCTATTTAGTATGGCAAATAGTACATTATCTGTGAGAGGGAACCTCTTTCCCCCACTAATTTTTTTTTTTTTTAAATTTAGCATCTTTCCCTGATAATGTCATATTTATTTTTTCAAATATGTATGGCAAGCCTCCATGTTTTTCAAGGACAGAACTTCAGACTTGAATTTATTACCTTTTTTGATGAAATTAAACAAATGCTATTTTTGTTACATTTATTGTAGTTTGATGTTATAAATGGATAGACAACAATAGTAATTCTAGATTATTTGCTTTTCATAATTATTTGCACAAGAGTGAAATTGCCAATTTAGAAATCTGTACGAATAGAGTCAGTAGGCTAAATATTAGAACTAGAATGTCATTTTGCTTTTAGTTACTTTTACTTGGAGACTAAGGGAAGTATCATAGTAATTCTCCCATGCCATCAATAGCATTCTCAAACTCTTGTTTGAGAATGCTTTCAAAATGTGGTTTGAGAAAGCATGGATATGTGCAGTATGTGTTCAGAATATGGTTACCTCATGATAGTTTAAATCAAATACAATAAACTATTGGTGTGTAATGGGTAACAAAGTAAAGTTCTTAGTAGTTTAGTTACATCATTTATTTATTTATTTATTTATTTATTTTCAACTTGCAGATCTAGAAAATTTATTAAAAGGTCACTGGAACGTGCAACATCCTTACTGATTAAAACCCAAACTATTTAATTAGGAATAATTTTCTCCTCTCCTCTGTAATTTGACTGCCAAAAATTGTGGTGCACATTAGGTATTTTTCTTTAAATGTAAAGTTAACTTTACATTAATAAGTTGGGGGTAGGAAGGATCATGTATATAATGACTTACTGGAAGAGCTGTTTCACAGTCTTTCACATAGTTCCCATTACTAAGGAAACCATTTATTTTGTCTGTGCATGTGTTGAATAGATCTCTCATTTGAAGTCTGGTGCTCTAACACTGAGGATTGCATTATAGCACTGAGAAAGAAGCAAGGGAAACAAAAGAGGCTTAAAAATCCTGCATCTTTAAGGAAAGTATTGTATTACAAGTTTATGAAAGTGTACACATCTGTTTATATTTGAGAGACATATATATATATATATATGCATTTTGATTGTCCCTGATAAAATCAAGATGAAAGTATTAATAAGTAAAACAGGGAAATCAGATGTTGCTTTGGTGTCCTGCACTCTGCATACCTCTATTGTAAGGACACTTGAGAAATATTTGTAACATTTAGATAGTATCAAATATGAGTTCTGACTTACATTTGCTGAAATGAAATCTGTTATTAGACTGAAGCAGAAAGAAGTGCTTATCCAATGAAATGTCTAAAACAAGACTGCAAGGATGGCTGTATTCAACAGTTGACCAAACCTTTTCTTGGAAGGGGAGTCTGGTTTGGCAAAATTCCTCGCTTAAGTTTAAGACATGACTGCAGATAGACACTTAAACATACTTACATTATATTTGGGCCAGCACATGTTCCCCACATGAACAGCACATGTATTCTGTGCTGACCAAATATTTATAGTAACAATTGAATGAAAATCTTTTCTATTAACAATCTTATGCATTCAACTGATAACGCTTAGAAACAAAAAGGATGCCTTAGTACAAGGCAGATCTGGTTTGAGGGGTATGTTTTTAAAGTGTATGTGTTTAAATAACTTGGAACTGATTTCAAACTGCTCCTTAAAGATCAGAATTGTTCACAAATAACGTGGATGTGTCAGGGAGATGTAGAAATCTAATAGATTGCCAAAGATCTGTAGGGAAATTAAGAATATGGCCAATAAGTGTTCTTATTCAGCATATCCAATTATGAATTATTTTATTATTTCATTTTTTCTGTGAAATGGGATAGAAAGCTGAAGACACAGATGGAAATTCCCATTCTTAAGGCCTGCAAACCCCATGGCTCTTTAGGGTCATGTGACAACAAAAAGAGTACTACAAAAAGTTAATTTCCTTTGAAAATAGAAATACATTCGATATTTTGTGTTTCTGTTAATGCAAATTTATTTTGAAATTAAGAGCCTTACATTGTCAGCAGTTGATATCTAATGTGTCTAATGAATAATTAATATATGCTGCATAGTTCATGTGCCGTATTGGATGACAAAAGATTACTTTTAAAGGTAATATACGTTGAAAGGATTTATAGTTGTGTTTGTGTTTGCAATTAATGAGCAGCCAGTCCCATATAGATTTTCTTCTTTAACTTCTTGACTGTTAAATGAGAAGGAGAATGACAGCTGTGGTAAAGCTGACATATCCTTGGCTTGACCTACTTGAATACTTTCAGGTGAAAAAAAAATAAAAAAAATCTTTAGATTACATACAGATATCAGATATTTGTCTCAACTAAGAAATACCAGGTTTTAATATTCCAGAGCATTTCTGTTCTTTCAGTGCTGTACTGGTTATATGTGCTTTCTACTGTCTTATTGCAAGAGGGCTTATTTCACAATAAGTCTCAAGGTACACTTTTTACAAGGTAAAAGTATTGCTATTCATTATCCTTAAATTTATGCTTGCACCAAGAAATGAGTTCTTCAGTGTTTGACGATACTGACAATTTCCTTTACATTTTTACTGGTATGTTTCCAAAAGAGTGCATTCAGCCTGAAGCTCCCATCAGTATTATCACAAAAGAGATGAAATAAATATTTTTAACTAAAATAGATGGGATAAGTACTCTCAGAAAAAGATAACATCTGTTTTTATACAAGAGTGTCAATTTACTTGGTGAGGACCAGGACCATATGATACTGAGAGAAAATTAAGAGTTAATAATTGAATTTGTAATTCTAGTTACCAGAGAAGTGGAAGTATCAATTTGTAATAACTTAATTCAAATATTTGCATAAAAATATAAAATCGTAGTTGATAATATAAATAATATTTTAGTGACGAGTCAATTTTATGATGACATCACTGTGAGAAGGAGACAAAGGACAGGAAGTATAGGAGAGGGAAGAAGGTTTTCCCATAAGCAGCTCAGAGGAACATAGGAATATCATTCAGAAAGGCTGTTTGAACTTTAATAATAGAAATGAGATTACACTCTAAGTAGTCTTACGATGAAAGGTCATTTGGAGCCAGTAATATGCAATTCTGCTGTAAGTTGTGGGCTTATTACTTAGAAATAACTGAGGAGAGCATATCTCTGTATTACTGGTCAATCAAGAAGTACGAGCTAACAGCATGGCAAAGCTGTGGAAAAAGCAAATGTGGTTCTAGGATGCACCAGGAAAATTATTCCAGTAGCAATAAAGAATTAGTAGCATTTTGTACAACTCATTTTTAATAATTCATTCAGTTATGGTTTTGTGCTTGAAAAAAAGAAAAAGTACACTCAAACTGGAACACATGCAATTAAATACTATTCATATGACTGCAGAGCCCACATTATAGAGGTTTATACAGCCCTGCCTTGTATATTGTGGGAGAGCCAGGGAGAAAATAAGATTCCTGCTGATAAATACATCCTGCTGGTACACAATGAGGTAAAACTAGCAGAAGAACAAAATGTGTGACTGTGATTAAATTTGTCTGGAAATCAGAAAAGTTGGGTTTTTTTCTTTACATTTGAGTCATCACATCCTGGGACAAGTTTCCAGTGAAAATACTTTGGGTAGAAAAACAAAATCAAGAGCTTCACCAAAACAACACAACCCAGATGAAGCCAACCACCAATTAAAAAAAAAAAACAAACAACCCACAAAAACTCTTTAAAGACCTTGATTGGTATATTTATAAAAGACCTATGTCTATAAACAGCAGACTTCAAACCTACATAAAAAGGAGCTAGACTTACCATTTTAGGAAGATCTTTCCAGCCCTTTTTAGGCTATAAAACATAAATCCTAATTAGCAGATTTTTGTATAAATACAGTCCCCATCTCTATGTACTAAATTCTATTCAATTGTTTTTGATACTTTTGACTATTTTCAAGCCTGGGAATTTCTAATTTCCCAACTGGTGGGAATACTGATGTTTCAGTGGTAAAACAGCTTTTCTCAGTGTTTACCCCAGCAAGTAGAAATAAAGCAAATATAGCTTTACTAATTTACATTTACTTACCATTATAAAATAGTGGTTTAGCTATCTCTTGCAGTAGCACTGCAAAAAGTTCAGAAGAAAAAAGGAGACTAAAATCCATATTATAGTCTTTGATTTCCATTTCTCTAGATAGTTCTGGAAACAGTAATCCCCTTGATAATATTAAAACAAATTGTCATCCAAAGACCTTAGATTTTACCTGAAGATTTTACCTTAGGTATCACCTTGCCTTCTGCACCTTTGATCACTAAATAGGAACCTCAGTCTGTTGTTCAGGTAGTGTTTTCAGTATCTTCTGGTAGATGGGGTTTTTTTGATTGCTGTGGCAGATAATCTAAGTACAGCTACGAGGAAGTTGCGAAAGCCTTATGTGCACCAAAAATGCACATAGGCCTCTCTGTCATCTCATATGTCAGATCCCAAAATTACCTAACTTTTTTTAATGTGATCTTTTAGCACTCTTAATTTTGCTGACATCTACTTTTTTAGTGAGTAGCTGTAAGAAATAGCTCTAATAAATTCACTTTTTAGATACATCTGTATTTCTTCCTTGGGACTCGGGCTGAATTTCTCTTCAGCTAATAGGCCACCTATATGTTCAACCATCTCCTGAAGTGGCTTTAATGGGCAGGTACATTAACTCATTTTGTATTTTACTACAGAGAGATATTCATCAAGGTAACAAACTTGATGATTGAAGAGCATATTTTTCTCATTACTGCTCATTCAAATGTTATGCCAAATAGGCTTTCAGGAAGCGGAACACAGATAGTTATGGCCTTAATTAAATAGTAATAACACTCAAACTGGAAACCCAACAAGTTAAAATGCATAGGTCGAAGAGGGAGAAATCAAACTGCTGATTCATTCTCATATTTTCCTAACTGTACTCTCAGGTCACATATTATTATCATGGCTGCTGTTATGTCAAATGGAGAATATTGAACTGAATGTACAGCAGACTCAATATTGCCATTTACAAATGTGCCTCAAGAGTAACCTAAATGGTGAATAATTTGGTATGTCAGGCAGGGGTACTAACTTTTGACCAGGACAGGAGATTCTAGTAATTCCATTAATTCCACTAAACCCTCCTGAGACTGTTCTGGTCCTGGGCGTGAGTGCAGCTGCTTGGAGAGAAGCCAAACTCTTCATTGCTGCCTACACTGTATTTCAAAGCCTTTAATTGAATATTTGTAACTGAGGTAATTATAAATTACCATAGGGTTTGAGCCACACTTTCCACTGATTCATCTTCCCTATGCCCTGTCTTTCCCTTCTCTTTATGGTCATGTAAAGAACATGCAATTGCTTTGTCTCACCATGCTCCTAAGTTGTTTTTTTTTTAAAAAAAAAAAGCAGTTCACCTTTCTTTTCTTGGAAGGCTGCTCTGCTTTCCTGACTGCTCAAATCTTTGTCCTTGATAGCTTCTGTCCAGAGGGATGGAGATCCTCCACTTCCTCTTCAAGGTGTCCTATGCATCAAACACTTTCAAGGATGTCAGAGTGAGGGACTGGCCCTCACTGCCTGTGTGGGATTTTCAAAGGTTTCCTTCCTTTGTCTGTTGCAGAAAGACTCCTGTATTCTTGGTTTAAAGACACCTCTGAAGGTGTCTGCTTTTGTAGGGATCAACACATGGCCAATCTGACCCTGGGGCACAACTGTCAGACCAAGACCTGGTTCATAGACTCTACTTATGTGGATTTCCCTTCTTTCCAATATCGACTGTGCATAGGACAGGCAGAAGGACCATTTACGGACAGGATAAGTACTACCAGATCAATATCTTCCCCCTTCATTGCAATGCTCCTGGGTTAAGCTGCTGCAACCCCATTTTTCAGGTTAAATTGTGTGAAGGTGAAATCATGGGTGCAGTCCATTTTTATTCTTTTTGTTGAAAGGGAAGGACAAAAAGAGATGCAGAAAGGCATGGATTTCATGGATAAATGCTTTGAAAACTTGTAAGGCAAATAGTTGGAAAGGTCAGAATTCAGGCTTGGCTGAACTGGCAGGAGAAGTTTTTACTTGGCATATGCCAGTATGACCTTTTCCTTGCCCACAGATACTCCAAGGGTTCTAGGGTGTTGATGGCACTAAATATTCAGTGGCTCTCTATGCAAATTTTCATAGTGCCCTACCTTGCATAAATTTTGACTCTTTATAAACTCATTTAAATATTAGGCTGACAGCTTCAGTATACTTATGGTCAACACCTATTTCTGTGTTTTTAAATAAATGCTCTGCAGATTGCTTTTTTCTTCTTTTTAAAGTGAGTCTAAAATTTTATGATCTTAGCTAAGAAGTACAATATGAGTTATTCTTTAGTTTTTATGGTTCTTCTGAGTCAACCTAAATGACAAAGGCTTTTCAAAGCAAATCCAAAGAACAACAAATTAGGCCTTTTTTATAACTTAACACACAAATCACTGAAGAGTTAAGATGCACTAATTAACTTGGCATTAACACAAAGAAATGGGCAGGGTCGAAAAAGGTCCAGAATTTAAAACCAAGTGTCCCAACATATGAGATGTCTCTTCTACATGTTTGTAAATGTGAATTAATAGCTTTGCCTGCATTAGTTTTAGTATAAATGTGTCACAACCTTTAAACAGTATGATTAATCACCCCTTTCAGAAAAGCTCCAGTATTAGAAAGCTCTATAATACGTGGCAAATCTTTTTGTTCTGAGAACCATGCTTCTATTATTTTACCTGTGTGTAAATTCTGTGAATATTAAAACCTTCACAGGCTTTTTAAAGGGTTTAAAGAAAGACAGAAATTGCTTTTAAACAATGTAAGGCTATAGGTATTTATTTTTGAAAGCATTCAATAGGTTCTATAAAGACATACCTCACCTTTAATACTACATAATTCCATATTTCAGTAGTTCAGTGGGATAATGCACTGGCTCTCTAAAGAGCTTGTGGAAATGAAACATTTAACAACAGCAACATGGGGCTTATTTGGTAGCTAATTTGCAGTAATTTATTGATATCATCTCAGGGAAGCATGGAATCATTCTCACTTTAATTGACAAATCATTCCCAAACATAATTGAAGGGAATGAGATAGATGCTGTAATAAAACATCCTACATTATGGGGTTCAGAATTAAAGTTTTATAAAGACAAATTGACTACCGGTTTTCTTGAAGCCATGAAAAATGAGAAGTGGTGGCTTTCACAGTAGCAATTACTGCATATGCCATTGTCACTTTTCCAAGGCCTATTGTAAACTCTACATTTATACACTTGAAGAGTGAATTACTAATAGGCTAAAATAAGTAATAGTGAGCAACATGTATAAGTAAAAAACCAGGTAAAGTGTTGGTTTTGTTGAAGGGAGTTTTGTGGATTACTAATTTCAGTGTGATCAGAATTTTACATCTTGGTTTTAACAATATTAGAACAAAGCTGTTTCAGAAAGAGAGAGGAAAGAAGTTATTTTTGATATATGTATCTCATTAGCAGTTAATCTACTGTATATGCTTCTGGATGGAATTTGCCATAGCACTGTTTTTACTTCCCTGCTCTGTCCTGATTTTTGTGCATGTACATGCATGTGTGTACACACCTGTGCATGTCTAGTGATTTTGGGTTTCAGTAACACAAGTGTATCTGCAGATGGGATGATCCCATCTTCCATCTTCTTTTAGCCTGTGTTGGACAAAAGACATTAGATGAAACTTTGGTCTGATGCAAGTTTCAAATCCTTTCGCTATCTGCAATCATTCCACCTTAAGAATTTAGTTCCTTATGACTAAGATATTCTGCCATTTACTGTTCTCTGCTTCCAAGGTCTACCTTGTTGCCACATGTGCTTGTTTCCAGTGACTTGGGAACTTCAGTCAGATACTAGACTTTGTTACTCATCCTCACACTTTCATATATATGTTTGTAAATGGAATTTATATAATATAATACATATATATAAATGAATATAAGGAAATTGTTGATGTATGCATATCAGAGCATGTCTTCATTCCCCAAAATGCAGGTTTCTAAGTTGGTTCCAAGCAGTCGTAAATGCATACGACACAGTGCAACACTGTGTGAAGGTACAACCTTACACCCAGAAGAGGGTTTTGAAGACACTTAATTATCCTAATTCTAATTAACTTGAAGGGAAGACTATACTGATCCAGCAGGACAGCTCTGAGTTACAGTCATGGCTCTCTACAGTGTACAAGGTGCTTTTGAATTATGCACCAGTGCGCTATGAAGTTGTTTTTCCTAGACATATGAACTCAAAAATTTTCCAACTGTTCCATGTTTTCCAACTGTTTCATGGTTTTCATATTTTATGTTTTCATGTTTTTCCAACTCTTCCACTTATCAGATTATGAAAAGAGACATTGGCCTAATGGACAAAAAAAAGAAAAATAATAAAAAATTCTGTTGTTTTGAATGATTTCATTCTGAATATTTTTATTTTAAAAATTGGCTGATTAAGTACTTGCTTTAAGACTAGGATTTCAGTCTATCTGTAGTGCTGCTTATATTTTTGGATAATCATGCTGTTTTCAGATTTGTTTTAAAATATGTTATAGAAGAAAAGACACTATGGCGCTAGTAGAGTACAAATATGCCATCTTTTCACAAAACTAAGTATCAAGCTTATGACCATTAGCATCAACCTGCTTATGAAATTAAAATTCATGTTTAGTTCATTTCATGTAATTTTTTTATAACCTTCACCCTATTTATAACATATCTCTTTTAAAAAATTACAGTTTTCTTCTTTTGTTTTGTGAATTTTCTTTTAAAATACAAAATTCCTTTTGAAATTATTTGTTTGGGCAGATATGTTCTTTCCTTTTATAACCTTACTCTTATGTCAGAACACTGAGATGCTATATTCAGTGTCATGAAAAGGCTATTCTTCAGACTTGGAAGATTTAATGAAAAAGGGTGATGTGGGATAACATTCTTTGCTAATTTGTTCAGTTAAAACTTCTGTAATTTGTAGCATAGTGAAGAAAAATCTACCTTCACCTAATGTGGAGGGTTTTGAAACTGTCCTCATTTGACTGATGTTCTTATTGCAGTTCATTTTCTTATGTAAAATTTTTACTATATTATCCTATACCTGACTCTCAAGTTTTCTGGATTGTGAAATGGATTATGTGAGTAGTCTTTTTGTTCATGTCTCTGAAACATACTCATATATTTTAATATATATTACAAAATTTTGTCCAAACAATTAGGTAACTGTGGCTGAGCCTATGTAGAAAATATTATTTCTATACTATTCTGAAGATTTCTTAAAATTCACGTTGGTTTGCTTTAAAGAGATTTATATAACTTATCTCCCTAGCTCTCTTTGTTGCTCTATACCTTGTGTGCAAGAAGTAAATGCTACATGCAGAGTCAAGAATTTACTGAAGGTCTAATGAATGTCTTATTAAATTAATAGAGTTAAAAAAGAGAGACATAAAGTACAGCTGCAGGGCAATGTATTCAGGTAGGTTGTATACTGTTGCATATTACACAAAATCTTTAAGCAGATAAAGCCAGTATTTTATGTAAAATTGCAATATTTTATAATGATATAATAGTCACTGCATATCAGATATTTAATTCCTAATGTATTTTTATTTCTAATCCTATAAGTGTCTTTTGGTTCACGTGTCAACCTGTGACCTACAGCACTGCTTTTAGTACTATATTTCTGATGCCTTAAAAATTGACTGTAGAGAGATTTAATTTACATTGACGTAATAGGTTGTGATAATGTATTCCAAGGGTTAAGTTGCATACTGATGTCTGAATTATTTGTAAAAAAGTGAAAAAGCTAGTGAAAAATGCAAGACGGAGAAAGGTAACAAAATTATGCAATATATTTTCTATCTGAGGATAGAATTTATTCCAGAATTCTTATTGTGCAACTTATCAAATTTCTTTTAAAATGAAACTAAACATGAAGCTACAGTATGAGCTGAGAATGCTAATCAAGTAAGATGTACAGGACAAGGGCAAGGGACAACAGGTAGGACAAGGGGCAACAGGTGCAAGCTGGAACATAGGAGATTCCAGAGAAACATAAGGAGAAACTTTATCACGGTGAGGGTGACAGAGCATGGGAACAGGCTGCCCAGGGAGGTTGTGGAGTGTCCTTCTCTGGAGACATTCAAAACCCACCTGGACATGTTCCTGTGTGACCTAATATAGGTGATCCTGCTCTGGCAGGGGGGTTGGACTAGATGAGCTTTCAAGGTCCTTTCCAACCCCTAACATTCTGTAATTCTGTGATATATATGAAAAAGGCAATTCTAAACCAGTTTTGAAGCGCTGATTGGAGTGGAGTTTTCAAGGTATGCAAATTCTGACCTCTAAGAAAACACCACTTTTTAAAATAACTTTTCTCTATAGCCAACAGGTTAATTGTGTCAGAATCTGTTCTCCATTCTCAAGTGGTATAATAACTGTGGGACATTTCCTCAGCTGCTACCCTGGAGTTAAACATACAGTTTGTTTCACAAATCTTCTCACTCTTCTGCCTTCTGTCCTCATTAAAGTTTCATGACTTCTTAAAGCAGAAGTTTGTCTTTATACAAATAAGTAATTAAGTCATAAATATTTGGACAAGACATGTTATTTAATGATATATTTCTATATCAGCAAGTATGCCTGCACTCTAGTAGGAGTAAATGTCATAAAATGGTGACTGTATTTCAATGCTGCAGGGTCCTAGTGTATTTCTTCTTCTCTTTTGAGCTTCTACCGAAGAAAAGGCATACTTTTCCCAAAACTTTTCTAATTGACTGACCAAACAATCAAAATTACCATGAGCTCATATTGTGGAATCTGGCTAAGTTAAAGATTTAAATATTTCCAGCTTCTAAATGCCTTTCAAGTATTTAAATTGGCATATTTTTTTAACACCATAGTAGCATTCCACTTGGTTTGTAGCCAGCAACTCAAATAATTTGCTTACTTATTCATTATTAGTGCTACTAATTATTAGTTTGTATTAAATGTCTGTAGATAAAACAGCTGAAAAGGAGAAGAAATGCAAAAGAAAAGAGCTGCGTGGTTCTGCCTTCATGCCTCTCTCCTCCTTGCTGAGTGTTCCCATCACATAGTGTACATGCATACAGTCACTCAGAGTGTTTCAGGCAGTTGTTTACTCTGAGGTGGGTGCAGGCAGTTCACAAGGGGGCTGAATAATGCCCAGAATAGGAGTGCATGGCTGGGAATGGGGAAGAGGAGCAGTAGTAACAAGGAAAGGGAGGAGGAGCAAAAAATCAGGTCTTCTGAGAGCAACAAGCTCTTACCAGTGTGGTACTGGGCTATAAAACAACATTTGCAGATTAAGTTTCTGGATGCAGTTTTTCCAACCTTCTGCCATCAGCGGTTACATTCCCCATCCCCTCCATGGGTTCTCCTCCTCCTCTGACCCTTTGCTTAGCCCTGTGTCACGGTTTAGGGTCAGGGCAGCCCCTTAGAAGCAGGAAAATACCCACACAGTTTTCCCCAACAGATTCCTTTCATACACCACAGGGACTTTATCCCCTTCTGCTGTGTGTAATGGGTCTGACTGAGCAGGACCAGCTCGGTTGATAGATCCTCTGGTATTGACTAACCAGGTGGCTTGG
>WUAM01000323.1:10122846-10147514 GCA_024336885.1 Actenoides hombroni
ATAGCATCTATAGGGTTCTTGTAGCTCTTGTTCAACTATAGATACAAAATATATGTGATACTATGCAGTCTTTTGAAAATATATAGTAGTTTTTAAAAGACATCAATCATTTTAAAGACTGCTGGCCATTATGTCTTTTCTTGTAGTCCTTTCCCAACATCTTTCCTGTTAGTTAGCATGCAGCCTTTCTGCCAATTCCCGTGCTTTGCTTGGTTTCACTAGCTGCTGTCTGGGAAAAATCTTTATCCACTTTATCACACCAGTGCTTATGTTAATTTCTTTTTTTTTTTTTTTTTTTTTAATTTTATTCTTATGACTTGTTCAAAGTGTATTGCTGTATCCCGAAAGCAGGCCCATATAGTTTTCTATCAAGGATTCTCCTAGTTAGGGATTTACTACCATTGAAAATGACAGCAGTTAACAGCCTTAGCAGCAGTGGTGGTAACAACAGCTGTCAGGTGTGCGCTGAATCATGAATCCTATTTTATGAAAGTCTGGCCAGTATAACTGTTTAGAAACTGCCAGAAATGCTCTTTCAAAATTTTTGATAGTCATGAAAAAGTTACTATCTTTGGCGTATATAACATATTTTATAGAGGTCTCACAAGCAGAAAACCACTTCTTTCTAGTGCCTCTCAGGAGCCTACTTTAGTGTAGAAATCAGAAGACGCTTTTGTGAAAATTCTCTGTACTGAGCTGTACTCCAGCAGCAGTGAAAATGAGCCGCTTCCCCCCTCTAATTTAAATGTGAATGTAGTGTTCCTGTATTAGCATCCACTCATTGACACCAAAGTTGGGTTATCGCAATAGTGTTGCCTTTGGTGATAGTGCATGTCTCCGTTCTGTATTCCGGTAATGTCTCAACTCTTACATGCTATGACAAAGATAGAATTTTTCATTCTTTTTGGCTTTACTACCAAGGTTGCTGATTTACATGGGTATTACTTCTTATCTGTCCACTGGGAACCAGGAAAAAGTGTGTCAAGTGCTCATTTGACATGGACCACTAGACAGCCATCAGATGTCCTGCATGAATCTACATTTTTCTTTTCAGTAGAAGTTTCATTCCTGCTCAAACATTTATAGTTTGTGCCTGTACCATTAGCTAGTGGTTGGTTTTCAAATATGATAGGAACCATTTGGCTTGCGCTGTGAGTTACTGACAATGCTACGAGAAATGAAAAGTGGTGAGTTTTATTACCATCGCTCCTCATATGCCTTTAATCAACAACTCTGACGTCTGTGTATGCAAGCAGTGGATCATTGCATAAAAGAGGAATGATCCAAGCCTAGCACCGCTGTGACCTAGGAGCTGAAGAACACAGTATGCTGTTATCTTTCCCTGGAGCTATATAGTCCTGCTCAGGAATTTACTCTGACATTTGTTCTGTCTCTGTATATTAAGCAGTTTGAAGCAGTTTTCTGTTTGCTGCAGTCTTACCATCAGAGACTAATGTGCTTTGTTTTTTTCTTTCCTTGCCTTCAACCTTTATTTCTATCTAGTAATGTAATAATTATTTACAATATATTTCCTCATGTGCTTTCTAGTCTCATAATATAAACACAATTGAAAATACACTTTAAATGATTGATGTTCCA
Source organism: Actenoides hombroni (assembly GCA_024336885.1). NCBI lineage: Eukaryota > Metazoa > Chordata > Aves > Coraciiformes > Alcedinidae > Actenoides > Actenoides hombroni. The sequence goes on from WUAM01000323.1 coordinate 10,124,446, forward strand.
GTACAAATCAAAAAATAAAGTGAAGTTTTGGTCTCTAAAGCTAATGAAATAGCTGATGTGATACACTGCAAGTCTTTAGTGGGATCATATTGTGTGGTCAGCCTTACGATATTCAAAGAAAATCAAACACATTATAAGTATATAAAAAACATAATTAGCATAGGTGTTCAAATGTGAAAATAAAGACACTAAAATCTAGTTTATTTCCATGAGAAATCATGTTCATAGGAGCGCAGAATCATAACTTCAAAATTTGAATTCAAGTGTTTTCATGCTATGATTAACACTTATGTTTTAGTGATGTATTGCCTGAGTAGCTGGAGGCATTATTATCTGAATATTGACATTTGCTGTGTCAGTGTTTTTTCAAGTCATGTATTCATTGTACATGGACTCTTTCTCACATATCTTACTGAATATTTTTTGTTTAAAAAAGTTGGGCTAGAGCCTGAAACTCTCAGGTAAGATAATTTAAGCTTTTCTACTTAATTCCCTTTGAAATGTTGAAATTTGCCAAAATATCATGAGCATGTTAGTGTCTTTCAGTTCATAACCTCAGTAATTTCCTGATATAAAGTAGTGACAGATCTCTGTATCATCATACCCTACCTTTTGGGTTTAGATTCTTCATTATCAGTTACTGAATAAATTTTACATATAATTCTTTCATGCTTAAAGAGGTACAGAAGAAACAATCTTCAGATTCACAGAGTATGTAAAGAATGGGGAAAAAAGGGGGACTTTTTTTTTTTTTTCAAGTAGATTGCTATTTCAGTTGAACCTGAGAGTCTTCATGAAGGTCTTCATTAGCTATAATAAGATTCTTTAAGTGTCCCACTTATTCTTTCTCAGGTCAAGAGAAAAATACATGAAAAACTTTGATTTTCCTCCATACTTCCCCACCTCAACATGAAGTTATTTTTCACCGAGTCAGACTATTGTCATTGACTTCCCATTTTAGACCATTCTTTGTATTTCATGTTGGGTATGCCTTTTACAACCTTTCTTTGCACAGCTTTTGCCACAGCAGCATGTCAAATAACAGGTGTTGTTCAAAAGTAAAGAAAAAAAAGGATTTCTAAATTAAGGAAAAGAAAGAATTATATTACAGATACACATGATCATATGATCTTTATAAAGGAAAAAAAAATAGAGGAAGGTTTGCTAAGAGAATGAGATGTTTGTGCAAAATTTTGTACATGCATTTTGAAACGTTCTCTTTGCATGTGCATTTTATGGTTAATTACTGGTGTTGGTTTATTTGTGTTTTCATTAGAGTTTAATAATTAAGATTCAAAGGTGGTGACAGCTCTGCTGCCTCTATGCTGACTGCAACAGATAGTTTTTGAAATTTGCAGACCAAATAGGTCCTAAAAATGTTATGGCAATTTACTTGCAGTAATATTACTTCCTGCTAATGTTTGTCATTTCAGAACTGTATGCAAAGTAGGGAGTGATGAGAAAGCAACTATTTTAATAGCAGAAATAACATATTTGTTATAGCTGATAAAGTATTTTTTTGTGTTTACAAGATGTACTTCAAGAACTGCATTCTTATCAAACAATATTAAACATTAATTCTTTTTTTTTCCTTCGGGGGTGTTTCTACAATTGTGCAGGGAAGAAGATTATAGGAGACTAGAGAGTAGTTGTACAGAATACTTTCAAAAGCGTTTTAGCTACGTGTCACGTATTTTGTCAAAGTTTATAAATTTCTGACTGTTCAGATTTTTTTCACTTTAGATTTTATAAGTTATTAAAGCAGATGTATTTAGCCATTCTGTTGACTGCAGATATCTCTGCATTTTTTCTATTTGTTGTAGGTCTGTTATTTGAACTGACACTGTTAATATAATCTTAAAAACCATTCTCAATGCTTTCAAAAAAGCTAACTGCTTTAATTCATTTCATATTGGGACAAAAAAAAATACTGATAAAAACAGAAATTGAATTTGAAAATTCTAATCTCTGAAAGTATAATCTCGTATATTGGATTTTGTCATTTAGTAGTGGTGCAAGTACTTAGCATTGCTTTTATCTGCCTACGTGTTTCAAGTTTGAGGAAGGAAAGAGGGCATAAATGTTCTGTTCTTCACCGTTTCTTCTGAATTTGCTACTTGTTCTTTCTTCGTAGAAGAAGAATGCCTATGACCTTAGGCCTGCAGGAGTAATACACCTCTCTAAAAGTAGTGAAAATTCTCCTCTTTGACTGAGTATCCCTGTCGGCCACCTTTCTTCCACTACCTTTTAGTGATTGAAAGTCTCTAGGAGAACCGGTTTGAAATTTTCCTTATAAAAGTCTGAGAATCGAGTGGTCTAATTAAAACTAGGATTTATTAACAGCACAGAAGCTGCTCAAGATTAGAAGAAATGTTTTGCATAGTATATCTAGCTTGGCACTTTGTGAAGCTCATGTAGCTAGATCTCCCTTGAGTTTAGTTACAGTGAGTAAAAATACCCTACACTTATAGAAAATTTTTTTTTTCTTTTTCGTCTCTGACTTTCTTTTTAGGCAGTTTAGTTGCAGAAATTTTCTTGTCAGGGACTCATGCTTTATTTTCTGCCTTATATTCCGCTCCTTTACATTTATGACCTTTTCTGTTGTTAGTCATTTTCAAGTCACTGTCAGTGTATTTATGCCTTCCAAAGACAGGTCACCCTATTCTTGATGATAGAATTCAGCTTCCTTTAGAGACTCTCATTCAAAGTACAGATTATAAATTGGCATCTGGTCATGTCTGCAATCTGGGTTGTCTGCAAAGCACATGTATGTATCTGATATCTGGGTGGTCTTGATCAGTGAGTGAAGGAATGATTTAGCAGAGATAACTGTTGATAAACCTTTGCTGCTAAATGATAACATTTTTGATGACATTATTCACTGTTGCCAATAGGATTCATTTTCTTTGCCAGCAAGATGTCACTGAAAATAACATGTCCATAAAAGCTATTGCTATTTTTTTCATTCCAGTAGTGGATTAAAAACATACAGATATAGTGGGATGTTAAGGACCTTTCAGTAATTTTTTTCTATCTTCCAGTTTCTACCACAAAGACTTCAGGAAGAATACGGAGTGATGTTATACCACTAAACCCATGGTAGAATTACGAACTGTATCAAATGGGCTATTTCTTAAAGGAAAGAAATATTATTTCTTAAACACAAATCTCAGGACCTACTAAACAAAACAAAAAAACATAATACAATTTCTATCTTGAAAACTTAGTCTAGTTCCAATAAAAACAAAAGAAAATAGACAGACAGAAATACCATAATGGCAGCATTAATGTTTTATTTCAGATTGAAAAAGGTATCTTTGAGTCATCTGTCATGTAGAGGAAGATAATGTCTCTTTGCCCTCCTTCACACAGCATTGTTAAATATCTTCAGCATTTACATACAGTACATACAGCTTAGCTCAGTGGTTCATAATTGGTGAGGTCATCTCAATGACATGGGACAAATACATAAAACAGTGTGGAATCCACATGTATAAATACCGCTGGATATACCCTGTCTCTCTACAATGTACTTCTTAGGCTGGGGTGGACAGGAACTCAAGCAAGCAACATCAGCAACAGTCTCACGAAAGAGCAAAGAGGCTGAACACAGAGAGATTGAGATTATTGTCATCTTTCTCAAGTGAATCTACAAAAAGTTAGGGACCACTGACTTAACTCATAGGTACCCAGCTGACTGAGCTCTAGGCTATACTTAAGGTGTTCCTAGGCAGAAGCAGAGATACAGTGTGTTCACATTATATTCTCAATATTGTTCCTATATAAGTATGATTGTCTGATATTAGAACTGAACTTTTTCAAAAATAGTTGAATGAAAAGTCAGGCATTCATGATATTGGACCTCTGATTGTTGTGGGAGTACTTAAAAAAAAATAAAAAATCCATGGTTCTTACTCATCAATAAAAACTTTATAATGTCTATCTATCTATCTTTTGTTTGTTAGATACATGGTGTTGTAATCACCTCACTAAGCTCTGACATGCACCTAAGCCTTGTTTTACTGAATTTCCTATTTTATGTCTCAAGGTACATTTTCTGTTGAAATTTCGTAGTTATTTATATGTAAATAGGTAAATTTTCTGAAATTGCTACTAGAATAGCCTGGTTTCAGCACAGTAATCTAAATTGCACTATTTTTTCTTCATTTCCTGCTCATAATGGCATTTGAGGGCAAACAGTTTGATCCATCTGTCAACATTACTTTTCTGTGTAATAATAGAGAAGAAAGATACTTTGTTTTGAGGGCTAAATACAGCTATTTTTTAATAGCATACAATGTTAGACATGACACAACAACTGAGTAGGGAGCAGAAAATAAGCTTTTAAATGTAAATAATAAAAGGATTTAAATTGTTTGCTTCAAACAAGCATAGGAAAAGAAAGATAATTGAGATGAGAGACCAAGAACAGTATATTGTACATCAGACAGATAAGTAACTTCAGAATGTAATATTTTTGTGTTTAGCTCATAAAGTCATATCTTCCACCACAGAACGAATTCAAAGTTACTCAGAGGCAGCAAAGAGCTTTCATCTGCTTTGGTGGAGTTAAATCAAGCCTATGTAGAGGATATCTGTGCTGCTCGAAACAGGAAAGCTATACGTTACATCCAGAGAATGCCTGCATTGAATGGGAAGAAATGCTTATGTAAGGCCCTACTCAAAAAGAAGTGACACTGATCTAAATTACACTGATAATTAAATCAATTTAGTTAGAACAGTGCAAGTTTCTCCATGTAGACATTTGAATTCACTGCAACTGATCTATAGCAAATGAGTTTAAAATGTGGTCAGTTGCCGAATTTGTGTGATTTATCTATAGATACTGCAGTGTGATTTTGTATGTACAGTTGGGAAGTTATGGACAAGTCAATTATACTCCTCTAGGAAGGCCTGAAAAATAGTTTTGAGAGAGTAGACAGAGTGTAACAAGGAAACAATTTCAAGTCTCAGAATAGATATAACATAGGCCAGTTAAGGAGACCTGTATTTCCAGAAGGTACCATGGAAAAAGACATTTTATTGAGTCACTTCAGGTTGGTTTATTGGTCCAGTCTAAGAACTCTCTTTTAGAACTGTTAGTGGATTTCGTGCCTTTCAGTGATACTGTTATTGAGGGAGGAACTCTAAGAGCAGTCTGCAAAGTCAGCAGCAAAGAAGAGGCCAAGTTACATCAATACTTAATGCATATGCTATAACAGGGTGAAAAAGCCATGTTATTGCTAATAGTGGAACCTTACTTACAGTTTGAAAAGTGGCAAATTTGAGTTTTTCCTGGAATGTATTGAGTATTGAGTAAGGAAAATATTGAGTAAGCGAGTATTCTCTGGTGGAAAAGCATGGAAAATAATGGGAAATTATTGAGAAATGATTGCCTGAATGTTGTTTGCAAGGATGATATCTCATGCTGGTGTAGGTAGATTCATGCATGTTTATATTAACCGATTACAAGCTTGTAACTTAGGTACTGCATGTTGTCTATACAGCCTTGTAAGGAACAATGCAGATTCCTGCAGAGGGTAATTCAGAGCTCCTCAGCTAGATATCGAAGAGAGTTGACAGTGAGATAGTATCCCTGAAGGTCTGGATGTCACATATCAAAAAGTGATACAAAATGTCTCATTTGATGTTCATTGTCATTCATGCAGTTTTCATGAACTCTTACATATTTTAGTGAATGTTCATGTAGTATGGTCAGTGGAGAAGTGTGAAGTATTCATGAATATACATGCATATTTAATAACTACTCCCAAGGGTATCTTCCTGTTCTGGTAATTGGTGTTTCACATTCCAGCTCCTGTACTTGTGAAACAAATCATGACAGATTTGGCAGTCAGAGAGACTGCACAAAAGATAGTTCTGGAGGCTGGATAGATGCTTGGCATTTCAAACTCAGAAACATGCATTCTCCTTTCTGAATAGTGCACAGCCAAACTTTTATTAGACTTTTATCCATGGGAGACATTTTTCTATTCTGTCATCAATCTGGTAAATACCTTCTGTTCTTTCTCCCACAGAAGCCTTCTTAGCTAGATTCTGTGGAGTAGCTGTCTTGTGCCAAACACCTGTACAATCTGGCCTTAAAGCTAGTTTAATATGTCCAAGCAGACTTACTTTAGGTCAAGAAGTGATTTTTCAATGATATAAAGCCAACCTGTTGCCTTGACATTTTCACTCTTTTTGATTTAATGAGAAAGCAGTGCCATGAAGAAGACTAGAAAGTGTTCTTTGACACCAATTTTGACTTTGGATACTCTTGTAGTATAAAACAAATTAAAGCTGCCTTCAAACAAGGGCAGATGAAGAGAATGCAAAGATAATTTTGTGCACTGTAGCCTACCCGTTCCACAAGAAAATAATGAAATAACTGGGGTTACATACAGATTACTGTGGTGGGATTGTTATGAGAATCATCAAAATCGCTTGTCTTAAAGATGTGTCACTATAGCAGCAGTTCACATGCTACTATTTACCAATAAGAACCTGAAACATTATTCTGACTAGAACAATTTTGTTCTTTATAGCACCAGTTGGAGTAATTTTCTGTAATTACTTACTCTTCAGTGGTGTTTAGGTTCCAAAGGGAGACTTGCAATGCTTGATAAACCTTAAAGAGAAATGACAACGTGGCTTCAAATGATACCTTGGAGAAAAAGCTGCGGTATCATAGCTTTGGAACATGGTTCAGAAATATTTTGCTTTTCCTTCCCTATGTTGGCAGAAAATGGACAAAAACCCATTATAAAATTATATTGATTGTATTAAATACTTAGAAAATTTAAACATGAATATCTATTTTTAAATATATCAGAAACAGGATTCTACATTAATAAACACTTGATATTTAATGATTTTTTTTCTCTGTCAAGTCTGTGCATGAGAGAGGGAGAGAGAGAAATGAGACCAATATTTTTCCTTTTGTATGATGTGCTCATTTACTAGGACAAATCCTCTTTTCTCTACAGAAGCACATATGGCACAAGGAAGCAAAATAAATCTGGTTCCTCTTTGTAGAACGGAACAGGATGTGGAAAGCTTATGTTATAGTATAAGGGGACTGCAGCCTTTCATATTAGGGACATATGCTTGAAGGGGATCCATCTGTACTTGCATGCAGACATGTTATCAGGGCTCTGTGACTGCACTGGGCAGGATCCAAGGCTGCTGCTGCTGTCAGGGACTCCAGCCACCTCCCAGCAAGTGCTTGGAGTAGGTGAAGGTTCTGCACCCTACCGAAGGCCTGTTTGTCAGACCAACCTTCTTCAAATTGATGCTTAGTTCACTCTGTTTTCAGAGATTATTTTTTTTAAATTTCTTCTCAAGTACTTCCTGTGAAAAAATCATAGCATCCATTTGTGAGATGAGATCCAATGCATCCCAGCAATATATTTTCATGGGTGAAATTTGAACCTCTTTGTAATAGAGAATTTTAATGGAAACTCAAAACACAATTGTTAGTTTAGTTTGCAGCTGTAATATGTCATCTGAGCTGAATAACATGCACAGTGCAGAGCTTTAAACTTAGGTGCCAGGTAAATAGGAAGCAGGAACATTTCTTACTCTTTAAATTCTCTGGCATTCAGCCAGCGTACTTATCATGATATTATTAGCACTTAATTTTAATATAGAATTATTGGACTCGGGGTGAATAGAAAAGAGAGATTCGGATTCAAAAATACTAAGCTGGATAAAATAACTGCCATTCATTGATTGTAATTGTCTCTGGTCACAGACCTTTTGAGGTAGTTTGACTCAAATTCAGAGCACACAGTTGTTGATTGAATATCACTTCTAGTCACAGAGAGAAGGAGGTTTATGTTTCTTTTTACCAGGTCATCCTGCTTTTATTTAATTTTCATTTTTCTTGCCCATGGTGTCATTATGAGACCTAAGAAATTACAGTAGCAGAGCAGTTATAATAACATAGGAAAATAAATTAATCGTATTTGTATGTAAACTGTAGAACTGACACACTTTATTTTGACTAGCTGCTTCCCTGCTGTTTTCTGGGCATTGGTAACATACTTCTATGTATTATCAGACTTGCCACAGCTGAGGATGGTATGGATTAAACTTTACCAGAGTGTAGTAATAGTATGAGATTGCTCTTTCAGGGCACTGAAATAAATGTTTTCATTACTGCCTTAAAATAAATGCATTTGATGCCCTGAAGGTTACGATGCAAGCAAATCTATAAAACTATCTTTAGAAGTCTTCACCACATGGAAGTATTTTCTTCTTCATAGTGAAATATTTTTTCCCTTCTATTTGTCATTTTCCATCCTATGCCACTCAATGTCAATAGGCACGATTTTTCTCAGGGTCAAAGTCCCCCTTCAACACTGATTTCATTCTGAAGACCCAACAGCTTACTACATGCATAGTCACAATCTGTTCTACTTTCAAAGTACTTTATTGCTTAATCATTCTTTGTTCTTAGAGTCACAAGGACACTAACACAGGCGCACACCTCAGCTACATTCCTATTCCATTTTGGACATGTCCTAATTTCCCTGGAAAGGAAACCTGGGTGCCTGTGCCAAAGGGGACGTGTGCATGTCTCCAATTGTAGACAATCAGGAGACCAGAACTTCAGGTCCATCGCAGACAGCACCTCTCATGCTCTAGACCTGATGGTCAGGACCTGTCAGCCTTGATCAGAATACCGGAAGGTGTAGTGAGCATGCCAAATATGCCGTCTCCGTGTCTGATAATAAATCAGAAAATATTTAATAAACTCTTTGAGCACTGAAGAGAAGAAAAATATGTATGGATCTACATCTGTAGTGTAGACTGAGAAGATTGTTTCCTGCCTGATTATAGGAAAAACAAAAGAAAATTAATACGCTGAAAGATGCCCTCAATTCCTTCTTCCAGCATTGTCTGGATTCCTGTATTGGGGTAGGTGTAGCTCCTCCACTTGAGCCAGAAAGCATTTTCCCAGAGCTCACTTTAAATGAAAGACAATCTGTCCTTCTGCTTTAGTGGCACTAAAAAATTTGTGCAATGTCCACATGAAATGTGTCTGTATTGGAATGCTGATGATATTAAATATTGTTCAGTTTTCCTTTCATGGCCTTCATAGTCAAATCATCATAGTTTCTCCTGCCTTTCAAGAAAGGAAAAGGTTTAGTTTTCTGTGTTGAATGGTTTATGGAGTATTGACAAAAGTTACAAATAAGACCTAACTGTATGTTATGCAAAACAAACAGATTATGGGGGGAATTTCATTTTACATAGGCAATACAGGAGAGGCTAACTGGATGTATGCCATGCAAATAGAGAAAAAATACAGAAAGAGTGTGTCAGAATAAAAAGAGTGAAATTATTTTCTCTTCAGAATAATATTAAAGAAGTAAAAATATATAGGTAGTTTAAAGATAACAAAATGATAAACCACAGAAATGGTAGAAACCAAATCTTAATAATTTATTTTCAAGCTCTCTGATTAATACAGTTTCTTCCATTTTGCTTCTATGCAGTCTTTGATATGTCTTGGGAACACTGCAATTAAAATTGAGCAAAACATTCAGTCACCAACTATGATGCTCTTATTATAGATTATTATTAATATTCTAAAACTTAATTCGTTTTAACTAAGATGAGAGGAGAAAACCTACCAATTTGGGCCTTGCAAGATCTGAAGTTGTCATCTCTTTGGCTCAACACTTGCATGAGCTGGTCTTCATGAATCATCAGCTTTTCAACTGGTAGCCTGTTTACACGTCTGCAGCAAATTCCTCATTTTCTTTCCTTTTTTTTTTCTTATCTTTTTAATTTATTTTTTTATTTCTGCTCTTCCTTGTCATGAGAGACTCTCAAAGCATCTTTAAGCTCATTTTGTATTTTCCTGTTACAGGCAAGCTATTTAGCCTTTAGGATTTAATAGGAGCTTTACATAAGCCTGAGTAGATTCTGGTTTCATTTACAAATTTGCCATTTCACAAGGAAATCACACAGAAAATCTGAAATGCAATAGTCATTATCTATATCTACATGTATTTTAAAATTAATGTGAAGTATACATATATATGTAAGGTAACACATCAGGCACACATTTACCAAACAGTTTTGGTGATATTGCTCAGTTCACTCTGTGGTTTTGCACTGAGCAGCTTAAAGCTGCCCAAAGAATTCAGCTCAGTATTCTCCTAGGCCAAAGATATCTTCCAGAGAGAAGACACCAGTGAAATTTCTCCCTTTCTCTTAGCAAAGGAAGTCTGTTAAGAACTGAACAGAGGGAACCAGCATGCAGCTTTCTTTGATAATGAGCACTCAAGACCCACTTAGAAATATCTGTAGGTTTTAAAAGCAGATAGATTGACCACTTTTATCAGAGAACTAGCTGAATCCGTGACTTACTGAATGTTTAGAGAAAAAGGGAATGTGACAGAGAACCATTAAGATCTGTTCATAAATAGAGAAATAGTTCCAGAAAAAATTAAAATGCTGTCACTGATAAAACACTTCAAGCTACTAAAATTATTGTAGTGCTGTAGTTGTGCTATAGATTAATATAATGCTTTATCCATATTTCCTGAAGCTTTGGGAAGAGTAGCTATCATGTGGATGTGTCAAGTTTTTTATTACCTTTTCTTTAAAGTCTAGGAGAATTTAAATAAGTTTAAATGAGGTGATTTTATTTGTATCTTACATAGGTATTCACTTAGAAATACATAGTTATCCCAAGAACAAAGCTTAGTGTTCCTCATTAATAATGTGAATATAATTAATAGAATTAAACAGGTGAAATAAATTGCCATTTCAATAACTGTTCAATGGACCAAGGATTTAGTAGTCTTTTGTTTGCAGCAGTTTTGATCAAACTTGGATCTGACAAGCGTAAAAATAAATTAAATCTGTAAGTGGGAAAGGTTGTCTGTTATTTGATATCGTGATGCAAAGTAGTCTTGTAATAACTGTAGTCACTTTTATACATTTAGGTTGGCTAGCCTTTCAATTTGTTATATTAGTCTAGACGAAAAGAGCAACTCAAATTGTGCACTTTAAACATGCATTTTTTAGTAATTTGTGTGTGCAAATGTAATATTTGTAAGAGAATATTGATGTCACTGAAGGCTGTATTTCTCTATTCACAGCATGACTAATGCTGGATTGTGTGTATGTTTGCTTTGATCCACTGGGTTCATTCTTGAGGGTGGTTTAATTTTTGCAGATACCTAATTGATAGCCTTTCTGATAGAGCACCAAATACTTTGTTATATGAACTTGTCCTAGAGGAACTGTATGCATAAATATCGTCTTAACTCCCTTATACAATCAGTAGACATTTTTCAGTTAGTAATAACTTGCCAAAGTGACTGTAATAGCAGACATTGTGTTTGTGTGTCATCCCACTGTCACTGGGGGATTTAAGCTTTTGGAACCCTTGTGTGACTGTGGCCAGGGAATAAAATTGCTGTCAGTCTTGCATGGATCATTTGTTTGTGATAGACTGAATTAATACAGCGGACCTCTTGTAGCACCAGTTATTTTTAATATGTGACCTCATACACATATGCGACATCTTCCTAATCCTGGAAATAAAATTGTGTTAATCAGTGTATATACTGTAGGAAAAAAGCAAGGATGTAATCAAGAGGAGGCTGGAGTAGGCTTGAATCTGATAAAAAAGAGCCACACTGACAAGTGTGAACATATCACTAGGTGACATTGATTACAATACGCCATCTGTGTTGTTGTATTGATGTCTGCGTATATTGCATTTGTATAATTCATGTCCATTTCCTCCAGATTGAAAACTGCAACGGCAGATGATGAAGTATGGAAGTTTCAGCATAAATATTGAAAAGTAACAACAATATCCAGTCGAATCACACTGAATATAGTATCAGTAAAAACAAACGGTTAACATCAAGGTTGTTTTTATTTAGAAAAAACCATTATTTTAAACAATGCTACTGGTTTCCTTTAGTATGGCCATATTAATCATAATTGCTTAATTGCCAAGAAACAAGTAGGAGTAAGCACTTCCTTTGGTAAACTCCCAGGGATGCTCTCGCATATTTTAAAATGACTGCTGGGGAGAGGAAATGTTCAGTAATCAAAGTAGCGGGTTAACAATCTGTTTTCTCAATATATTACTATATAATAGTTTTTTTCCCCAAAGGCTAAGTTCAAAATCAGGACCAGAAGAGCACCATTGTTGTCACACACCATATTTTTAATTTCTTCTTTAGTTGATGCTAATTTTTTTTTGTTGTTTTAAAGGAGTAAAAATCAAGAAAAGTTTGATGAAAATAGTTACAGAGTTATGTTATATTTGCTCTTTGCAGGACTATGTTCAGCTGCATAGCGCTTAAGCTACTGGTGACTGTTCATTCTCAGGGGAGATTGATTTAACTGGGCAGATGAGTATAATTGTTCATCAACATTGATAAAGCTTTTGCAGTTTGCCAATGTGATTAGATTACAGGAAGATACTACAGCTACCTCTGTGACTTGGAGTGTGTTAGTCTACCATATCATAAATCAACAGTGTCTAAAAATATGTGGGAAGTGCATAGTGGTGACTCAGGAGTGACAGTTGTATCTAGTTCATTATTTGTGTGTTTGCTACGTGAGATGCCAGCTGTATAAAACTTGCTTCCACTTCTTAAAATGGAGAATATTTCAGCTGATTTTCACTTATCTGAGAATCCAGCAGATGAACTACTATTTGATGAAATAACTGGATATTCTTCCTTAAGTTCCTGTCTGAATAGAGCATTTAGGGAAGCAGAAATTGTGCTCATCAAATAACATAGTATCTGCATTTCCAAGGAAGTGATGAGAATGAATGCAATTTGGTACTGTCACAAAGTGTGTTGATCAGTAATGTACTGGCATTTCTAGGGCAAAAGTATGAAGTTCTCTCCCCACAGATTTGGGAAAAGCAAGCTAAAATAGACCCTTTGCCTCATGAAAATCTGTCTTCAGCTATCTCCTGCATGAACATCATATACTTAGAAAAAAGTCTCAAGTTTTATCCTATAAATGGTTAGTCTTTTTTGCCTTTTTATATCTGAGGGTCTTCTTTGGGGATGATTATAGCATTTATCTAATGCCAGGATAAGTTTATTCCTGGTAATTTTATGGTCATCAGCCCTGTATCAACATTTATCTTCTAATATTCATTTGAACCTTGCTAGACTCTTAAGTAACTGTAACCGGGACACTGACATGTGCCCTGGTTGCACATGTCCTGAAACCCACAACGCTCATCTTGCAATTGGTTAGCTCAGTGACTTCCTGCTTTTTAAAAATATAAAAGTCTTTTATAATTTTCTGATGAAGTGTAGATTCTGGAATAGTGCTTCTGATCTATTGAAAATAGACCTGCATTTCACTGTCATCTTGCACAGACTCCTTAAAACAGTCTGCAGTACACATTCCTCTCCCTCTCCCCATCTGTTCCCTCACCCCTATTGCTGCTCCAGTTGATCCACAAGGTTTCACAGGTGACTTGCATGTACCATCCGTGTCTTTAAAAGGTTTCACCTGTTATTTTTCATATCTGAGATCCATGTGTAAGAGAGACCTGAAGGAAGGACTCTCTCCAGCACTCCAGAAGTTTCTCTCTCCTGGTATACCCAGTTGTTTTTAGGGAGGGGAAATCTCCTTTCAGGGACTTCAAATTATATCGGTGTGTGGTGATCAGGACCACGAAAAACAGCAGGTTTTTTTTTCCCTTGCTGCCCAGCCATACCCCTTAATAGTACATACATGCTAAACTAAAAACATGTATGTATGTTCTTGTATCTGTTTTGTGAGCCTATAAAATGTAGAGCAACAGCTTGCTTGATGCGATATAGCAAGGGCAATATTGACATGATCTAAGTGAAAAGTTGGAAGAAACATTTTTGTAGCAGCATTTTGAGTGGGTATGAGTGGAGCAAGATTGCCTGTGCTAAGGGCACAGAAACTGATGTTACAGCAAATGAGACATGTGATGCTGAATGTGCAGTTGGGAGTTTTAAATGGGAGAATTTCCAAAGATAATAGAAATAAAGAAGAGGAAAAGAAATCTTTTAAAAGAGAAGATTTTTGAAGGAGAGACCGAAACTTTATGCTGTTTGGGTGTGAAGGAGGTAATGTAAGGACCGTATGACCTTGTGTTGAAGCAAAGAAAACAGGGCACAGCATCAGAATAACTGGAGTATAAATAGTGTTTTGAGAAGATCAAATCTGTTGAACTTTTTCTGGGAAGTGGAAGATTTGGAGAAAAGCTGAAGTGGTTCAGCAAAATGACAAATGCATGAGAAGGTTTGAAGATGATTCATTAACATAGAAATTAAAGCAAAGACATAAGAAGAAGAATTTGTAGATAGAAGAATAGAAGAGGGAGCTGATAGTGAACAGCTGACATGCACAGAGGTAGAGCAGAAAAGAATGGAAGGATTAGAAAAAGCAGTGGAAACTGTGGACATGTGAAGGTATTTTAGGGAAAAATGGGATGAGTGGGGAGAGAGGAGGGTTTAAATGAGAAAGTAAGCAGAAAGTGAGTCAACAAAGGAGTGTGATAACTGCTATTGCTGAGTGGCTATATTTTCTGTTGTTTACCAATAAACCTGTAGCTATTTAGAGGTTTTCAGAAAGCAGCGTTATTTCATCACATTTTCATACACGATTGAATTTAATAATGTAATGTATGAAAAAATCGAAGTTGAGAGCTATGCATTGATTGGTTTTAAATATGTCAGCCTTTTCCACTGACCTGTGAAAACTCTTGAAATACAACACTGCCTTAATTTTGAGCCCTGGAAATAAGTTGGTTTTACTAAAGATAGCAGATATTACTTCAAACTAATTTAGGCAAATTGGTTAAGTCAAGTCCTTTTGAATAATGTTTTCAAAAAACGAAAATAAAGTATAGTGTTTGCTTTATTTTAAGCAAGCCTAATTGCCATATTCCTGGTTGTATAATTGCATTTTTACCTTTGGCCAGTATTAAGTGTTTTCCTTTTGCATTAATTTATGATACATTTGCAAAACCCTACAAGAGCAATACCTATGACATATTTGTATATCAAAATATTTATGAATGCCACCATCTTTCAGTTTTCATCCTTTTTAATGATATATAACCTGAGAAATACGTACCAATCAGGGTATGGTGGAGAATAAGATGGAATATTTTCCTCTGTCACAATTTAGTCAGCAATACAAGTGGAATAATTTAATTCTGATCAATAGAAAGGTTGGCGGTAAGTAGATTGTAGGATTTCCATTGAACTATGTAAACAAACATGGCTTTTTTTGTTCTAAATCTTCTGGCCCATCTCCGACAGAGATTCAAATGGGCACTCAGGTGGCATGGAAATTACAGTTGACTGTATCCACATGAGATAGATACCTCTTCATTCACAGACAAAGTTAGAATGGAAGAGTTAGACAAGCTTTGAGATACTGCAATAAAATGCAATTTCTATGTAAATAAAGAGACTGACGACTAAGTCACATATGAAGCCAAACTGAATCCAAATGACATGACCAACTCTATTTCTTTAATTATCAGAGAAATTAATAAAAATATATTTAAATGTGTAACCATCTCTAAATGACAGAGTTAAAATATTAAAAACAAAACATTGTTATAAATAGATTCATTTTAGTACATTTGGACTCTCCCTGTGGAGGCTACAGCCTAAATCACTTTGTAAACTGTGATTTCCACTTTTGAGTGCTTTGAGATTTGACAGTTCTGTCATATGAAATGTGTAGTATTAAATGATAAGCCAGTATCAGAATTGTCGTAGGTAAATGCTGCTGTTGTGAAATGATGTATTTACTCATTGTGGTGAGTAATTCAAGTAATAAATGACATTGTATCAGCTAATATAGAAGGATGGTATTAATGGTGATAATCACTAAAGAATCACAAATGGAAATATAATAAATGTGGAAAGCAAGATGAAAAGAGTCACAATAATTCTTCCTTTACAAAACTGTAATAAGGATAAATTCTGAGTCTCAGGTAGATTTTTTTTTTCTTTTGTTAGAAGTGCTTATGATAGAGCAAGTTTGGACAACAGCTTTGTTCCCTTGAACATCATAATATTACAAGTGTGAGCTGTCTGATGTTCTAACTAAAATGTTAGTGTTTTGAAATGCCTGATGTAGTGCTTTTTGGAAAATTGTCATTACATATCAAGTTTTTGCTTGCAAGCATTTACTGATATAGCACTTAATGTCCCAGCTGCAATATCTGTATCTAATAATGGCTTGCAAGAAGGGTAGAAATGTTCAAAGCTGTGAGATTTAATCTGTGTATTAACCTGATTCTGCAAGAGCCATAGAATTTTGGTTTTGTTAATTTTGACAGATTTTTTTTTTTTTATCCTCATCACCTTTGTAACCCTTATAATACCTTCCTTTGGCAAAGATAGGAAATCTCTGCCATGTGGTAAAACTAAAACTATTTTCCACGTTTTTCTATCCTTTTTGGTAACTCCTATAGATCTGGTATTTAGGACTCAAGCATTTTCTCTTCTTATGCAAGGAAAAGAGATGGTGATGCTGAGAAAGAAGGGAAAGAATAGTACCTAGATGTAATTACTTGATAAAATTAATTTAAATTTTGTGAGAGTTAATCCTTGAGTCATCACTGGGTTATTTTGATGAAGATGTTAGTTTTTATATATGCTGCCATTTTGGGGTTTTTTTCCACTTATTTTCACTATATTAAATACAAGCCTTTGTAATCTTATCCAGAAATATTATCACCCTGTTGTGAAATATTTAGATTTTTTTCCCCCTTTGTTATCTTTAAGTCTTTAATCCAAAATCTCCAGTATCATCAGTACAGAAACCTACATTAAATTCATTACCAGAAGTTAGATGTATAAACTGAAGATAAGTTATATATTTCTCTCAATCCTTCAGGAATATACACTGTTAATAAAATAATAAAAAAAATAAAAAAGCCAACACAACTAACAATCCACAAACAGTCGCTATGACCAATAAAGGAATATCTGTAGAACTGTTGTGTGCAAAAGATGATTTCTTAAAGTTGGTGAACTGTACACTGACATTATTTCTTAGCTGTAGCTATTATTCATAGCAGTCTTTCAGTGTCTTTTAATAGAGTAGTGCTGCATATAAAAGTAATCAGATTTCTTTCAGGATAAAAAAATTGGTTTTGACCCCTTTGTTTAAGATGTTTAAATATAGCTAAAATTATTTATAAAATTATAACAGACTCCTTCACTTGGGTGTTTTGTCTAGAAGATGGTTTTAGGCCTGGATCTGGAGGAGCTTCACATTAATATAAGAACCAGAACCAAATGTCTTACCAGTAGTGGTGGTGGTATTCCATCCCACGTATGCTGTTTTATCTGAAATAGGCAGTGTTTGACATTCCTGTATTCAGAATTCTAGTATGTTGCCTCTGCAATATACCCACTCTCAGGGACATTCAAGGGACAAATGTGAAGCTAAATTTCTTGTACACTGCTGTCTGAATGTGACTAATATTTGTCCATTTTGACCAAAATAGAAGATCAGATTTAGTAAGTTCAGACATGAAGACACTCCAACAATTTAAATAAAGAACAGAGAGGGCTAACAGAGCTTATTGTTGTTTTCTTCAGTTGTTGTAACATAGATCACACATTTAATTGACAAAGTATTAGATGAAACTTTTTTTGTTTGTTTTTCTTGAGAGCTTTATGAGAGACTGTTGCTTCCTCCTCACTTTCTTCTTGGTAGTCATGATGTTTACAGCTATTTTTTTTTATTGTTTTAAAAAATAATTCCATTAATTTTTTACCAAATTAATTTTGAAAATTCACTTATATCTATTAGTGGGTGTGGCCTGAAAAGTGCCATTCAGTAGTAATTTGGTTTACACAGAATGTTTATTTATATACTAATTACTAATAGTGCAGAGATTATAGCCCATGAATGGAAAATAACCAGTCATTTGTGAATAATAACAATGTGAGGTTAAAGCTCAAGTAGCACCACATTGCTTATAATCATCTTTCATTTTATATTTCCTTTCTGATCCAATGAATATTCACCAAGGGAACGATAATTTTAACTAAATGATTTGTAGCTGGATGTTAGCCAAATTAGTTTAACTCCAGGGATTGAATACAAGTGACATACAAGGACAACACTAATATATTTGCTCTGAAGTTGGCAATCTGAATAAATAGAAAAAGTAGTGGTATGCCTGAATGTGTGCCTTACTTATTAAGTGCCTTGATAATGACTTAAACAGCTTTGATGCTTTTGGGTGAACTTTTCATATAAACAAATACTTGAATGATCTTATTAAAGATATCTAATGAATCTACTGTATAGTATTAAATTCTTGCGAAGATATTTAGAAATGAAATTAACTAAAAGAGAGGTGTAATTACAGGAACTATTTTCACATAAAAATACTATATTTGTTTTATTCAAATTTCATTCTTAAAGGCATTGGTGGTGGCTGGTTGCCTTAAAGATGCTTTGATGTGATATGTTGTTGGATATTGTTGGATAACAATAAAACAACTGTGTCATGCTTAAGAGGTCTAAAACTCTCTTCTTTGGAAAAAGCAGCAATTAAAAATGTCTTTATTTCCTTTCAAAGAAGTTTGCTTCAGGACTCATATGATTTATTTTTGTTAAAGTTTGTCTTGAAAATCACTTTTCAGTTTCTGACTGCAAAGGTGAACATTCTATGAAAAAAACCCCATGCTCTTGAAAATTTTTAAGTTCGTTGGTAAAACTTAAACTCCTGAGCTCCATTTGAAGACAAAGTTATACATAATAGCTCAATAGTAATTTACTGGTTTCCTTGTTTTAGCTGTAAGGATTTCAAAAGAGAATTACTGTCTTGGTCTTGCCTTAGTTTCATCAGGACAAGTTTTTCTACCGTTTATGTCTATGGGAGCTAAACTGAGTGCTGTAACTGACTTTGTTTAAGCTTGATATAACCTGGAAAAGAATACCGTATTGGCTTGTTTTTTTTCTAGAAGCAAGCAAATTGACCTTGACTTTTAGCATAAACAGTAGAAACCTACTTGGACTTGAGGAGTCAAAGTTCACATGGGTAATGGGCCTGTGTAATTTCATGTTGTTTGAATTATTTCTTAAAGAGAAGGTAATTTCTTAGGAATAGAGGTGTAATTCAAAAACAAGACTTGTTCATTTTTCTTTGTATCATTTTTAATTAGCTTTTTCTGTGAATTCTAGTGATCTCATATGCCGTTGAAAATTTTTGAAGATGCAAAATCAATTTTAAATATTGTCAGTATTACAATTTTTTTGTTGTTGCCTATCAGTTTCTAGGATGTCCGTTGGTTTCACATTCTACCTGACAGAATCTCGCTGTACCTCAAAATTAGAGACAAACTCATAAGAATGCAAATTCTCAATAAGTAGCATCTTTGGAAGAGGGAGTGTACAACAGGCAGTTGCTGATTTGGGGCAGGGAAATATATATTTACTGCAGTGAAGCTAAGGAAACAAAATTACATTGGAAAAGAAAATATTTTCAGCCTAAGACTTGTAATAAACTCCAGTGAGAAAGAGCAGTCTTAAATGATTCAAGCAAGGTTAGGTAGTATAACTTATTTTGAGATATCATTTCACCCTTTCACTTTAAATTAGACTGACTTGGTTAACATTAAATATTTTCACATTCTCAAACCCTTTAATAAAAGCAGTATTTAACGAGAAATTTTTAGAAACCACATGACCATTTTTAGTGTCAATTCATTTTTGTGGAGCTCTTGCTGAAATGCTTGATATCAAATGTTACTGAATAGCTCAGAGTCCTGGAGTAGATGATGCAGGAAGTATCAGACACAGACTTCTGTAAGGAATCAGAACGGAGCTTTGTAGGAGATGGTAGTCTGCAGATATTAGTGTCAGAAAAAAATAAGTAGGTAGATTTTGAATACCTTTTGTCATGAATAAAGTAAGAACAAGAGACAATAGGAAATGTTTGCCTCTGTTTTTATTTTAGAAGGTATAAGATACTTGGTCACATTCCATGTACATGAGCTTCTGTTTGATGAAGAGAAGATCTAGCTTTTGCTAACATCCTCCCTACTTTTTGCCCATTTTTAGAGATGGTATGTGTGTACTAACAGATAGGAGGCCTATAGGGATTGCCTTCCACCTGAGGAGCAGCAGAACATATTTCATTTGAGCTCTTTTCCTCACTCCAGAGGAGGATTGGTTTGCTATGCTGGTACTCTAGGTTTATACTTGCTTTGGGGGCAACATGGTAAATTCCCAGAAAGACGGCTAGCATGACAGAATCATTTCTGCTGCCTTTTCTGCAGGAGGTATGGGACTGGGCAGGTACTTTGTTCTTGAATATGGAGGTCATTCCTCAGCCCTAGATGTCAGTGGGCCTATTTATGTGATTGCACCTTTACTTGAAGTGAGATGGAGTTACTAGCACTTGCACAGTTGAATGTATTGTAAAAAGTGTACTTGCTCTATAATATCTAGCAAGGCACTTTGACAAGTGTGCTTACACATAAATAGTGGTTAATTGCAGAGATCTTTGAAATTTCCATTTCAGTGAAACCTACTCTTGTGCTGACCCTCACTTCTAGATAATTTACTTGAAGTTTTCATGTTGTGATTACATTTTTTTTTTTAAGAGTATTTAAAGGTAGCTTCGTATTGTCTGCTTTACAAAACCTCGAAAATGGTAATTATCTTCATGTGATTTTTCAGCTGTCAAAAAAAGCCAATATGGAGTTACATGTGTAAACAATATGTTTGTGCAGTAAGATACTGTATATACATTATCTGTCAAGTCTGTTTATTCCTACTGGATTTGACTTCAGCAAGTGTTATTTAAAGTGGGAAATCTATTTAAAACTGTCTTGTTGCCTTGTAAGGTAATCTGCTAAATCACCTGTGGCCACGCTGGCCATTTGTTGCTACAGCAAATAGTATCAAAATATCCCCACTGCCACATTTAAGGGCAGAGAAAACTCTCAGACCAAATCTCTAACTAAGTTATAGAAAGTCAGAATTGTTCTTTCTCATAGAAAAAAAGTGAAAGAAAAACTGAAATGAAACTACTTTGGAAGTGTGAGAGTAAAACTCTAAAGACTTCCTTATATTAATTATAGAGAGGAAAAACTGCTTGAAAGAGCCCAGCACAGAGCCACCAAGATGATTAAGGGAGTGGAGCATCTCTCTTATGAGCAAAGGCTGAGGGAGCTGGGTCTCTTTAGCTTGGAGGAGACTGAGGGGTGACCTCATTAACGTTTATAAATATGTAAAGGGTGAGTGTCAGGAGGATGTAGCCAGGCTCTTCTCAATGACATCTAATGACAGGACATGGGGCAATGGGTGCAAGCTGGAAAATAGGGTGTTCCATGTAAACATAAGGATAAACTTTTTCACAGTGAGGGTGATGGAACACTGGAACAGGCTGCCCAGGGAGGTTGTGGGGTCTTCTTCTCTGGAGGAATTCAAAACCCACATGGACATGTTCCTGTGTGACCTGATATAGGTGATCCTTCTCTGGCAGGGGTGTTGGACTAGGTGATCTTTCAAGGTCCCTTCCAACCCCTAATATTCTGTAATTCTGTGAAAAAGTGCATAACCACTTCCCAACAATGGCCTGCAATAAGAGTCCTTTTAAGGTTTCATAAAGTTGAGTACTTGAAAATGGAAGGAATATAGCTGTGTGAGTGGGTAAGCTGGTGATCTGAGACAGTGTTGTTAAGCTTTACACAAATGAGGAGGAGCACAGAGGCATTCAACAGGACACATTCCTTCCCCTATTGTTATCATAATCATCATTTCTCATGACAGCCAAATAGGAAACTACACTCGGTAGATAACAGGCTCAGTTTTTTAGTAAAGTTCTTCACTTTTAAGTTTGCACGCCAACTAGGGTAAACGAAACCTCAAATTTGCTTAAACTGATTTAACCAAGAGTGGCTTGTGTACAATCAAGAAGTTAC
This sequence comes from Actenoides hombroni, assembly GCA_024336885.1. Classification (NCBI taxonomy): domain Eukaryota; kingdom Metazoa; phylum Chordata; class Aves; order Coraciiformes; family Alcedinidae; genus Actenoides; species Actenoides hombroni. The sequence continues at coordinate 10,146,405 of WUAM01000323.1, forward strand.
ATGGAACTGAGTCATAGCAATTTTTTAAAAAGCCACTGTCACTCTACAGAAGTTGCTGCTCTTGGTAGTAATTAAAGAAAAAACCCAGAATAAAGCAAAAATACCCCAGCAACATTTTTGTGACTAGGTTTGTGAATGCCATTAATCACTGACTTCTAACTAAAGCCGGTAGATTCTTCCTGAAGTTTGGTGACTTCTTAAACCACCCAATTTGTAATCATCCATCCATGCCAGCATTGCGTGTTTCTGCAACAGAAAATTATTTCTGTCCTTCTGTTAACCCATCCATTCCATCCCACGGTTTAGTGAATCTTAGTCTCCTGCTCACTGATGAGATAGTTTGTATAGCCTTTAGCATGTGGTTGCTCATTGTCTGGCACAGGTGTCAAAACCTCTAAAGCTTCCTCTTTCCTGCTCAAAGTAGCAATTTCCTTTCTTGCTCTGAGCTGCTCATCTAGTTTTTGAAATGATCTTACCAGCTGGCAGAAGCAATTGTTTTACTCAACACCCAGAGGCTTTCATTTATTTGCCATCCTGAAGGGATACCTGTTTGGTATTAGAACATGTGTGGAAACAAAATAGTTTTGTTACACTGGTTTACACTCATCCACATTTGGGAATTCACATTTGTTTAATTAAAGTAATTAAAAATTTATTTTAGTTATGTTGAAGCCAGTTTGTCAATGCTAATCAGGTCCTTGTAGTGCTTTAGTGCTATATGAATTAAGATAAAGGCATTCTGGCTTAGTGGGTGGCCTGACTGCTTAAAGAGTCATAAGTGAAAACCTTCAGGGAGTAACAGGGGCACAGAGAGCTTGTGACAGGGGATTGGCAAGGCAGTCATTCAGCCTCTGAAAAAAAAATTAAAATTGCGTCATAATTGTGTCATAATTAATCCTCTTAAAAGAATGCATGAGGCCCTGCTCTGTCCCCTTAAATGTATATATTTGTTGTGTGGGAATTTGTAGTGCCGCAACATGGAGGAGCTGTGGAGTCCCTCAAGGGTAGAGAGGAAAGAGAAAGAGAAAGAGAAAGAGAGAAAGAGAAAGAGAAAGAGAAAGAGAAAGAGAAAGAGAAAGAGAAAGAGAAAGAGAAAGAGAAAGAGAAAGA